>JAVRXN010000001.1:70456772-71109411 GCA_033556935.1 Timema podura
AAGTAAACAGTCTTAAGGATGCTTGGCCATGTAGTCAAGTAAACGGTCGTAAGGATCCTGGCCATGTAGTCAAGTAAATAGGTCTTAAGGATCCTGAACCTGTAGTCAAGTAAATAGGTCTTTAGAAACCTGGGCCTGTAGTCAAGTTAACATGTCTCAAGGATCCTGGCCATGTAGTCAATTAAACAGGTCTTAAGGATCACGGCTAAGTACCAAGTAAATAGGTCTTAAATATCTGGCCCTGTAGTCAAGTAAATAGGTCTTATGGATCCTGGCCCTGTAGTCAAGTAAACAAGTCTTAAGGATCCTGATGAAGTCAAGTGAATAGGTCTTAAGGATCCTGGCCATGTAGTCAAGTAAATATTTCTTAAGAATCCTGAACCTGTAGTGAAGTAAACAGATCTTAATGATCCTAGCCATGTAGTCAAGTAAACAGGTAGTAAGGATACTGTCCATGTAGTCAAGTAAATAGGTCTTATGGATCTTGGCCCTGTTGTCAAGTAAATACGTTTAAAGGATCCTGGCCCTGTAGTCAAGTAAACAGGTCTTAAGGATACTGGCCATGTAGTCAAGTAAAGAGGTCGTAAGGATCCTGGCCATGTAGTCAAGTATATATGTCTTAAGGATCCTGGACCTGTATTCAAGTAAATAGGTCTTAAGGATCCTGGCTAAGTAATCAATTAAACAGGTCTAAAGGATCCTGGCCATGTAGTCAAGTAAACAGGTCGTAAGACTTATTGTAATGTATCAAGTAAACAGGGTCGTAAGGATCCTGGCCCTGTAGTCAAGTATATATGTCTTAAGGATCCTGGCCCTGAAGTCAAGTAAATAGGTCTTAAGGATCCTGGCCCTGGAGTCAATAAACAAGTATTAAGGATCCGGGAATGGTAGTCAAGTAAACAGCTTGTAAGGATCCTGGCCATGTAGTCGAGTAAATAGTTATTAATTATACTGGCCCTGTTGTCAAGTAAATAGTTCTTAAGGATCTTGGCCCTGTCGTCAAGTAAACAGGTCTTAAGGATCCTGCTCATGTAGTCAAGTAAACAGTCGTAATGATCCTGCCATGTAGTCAAGTAAATAGGTCGTAAGGATCCTGGCCCTGTAGTCAAGTAAAAGGTCTTAAGGATCCTAGCCCATGTAGTCAAGTAAAAGGGCTAAGGATCCTGGCCATGTATTCAAGTAAACATGTCTTAAGATCTGGATCTGTATCAAGTAAATAGGTCTAAGATCCTGGCCTGTAGTCAAGTAAAAGGTCTTAAGGATCCTGGCCCTGTAGTCAAGTAAACAGTCTTAAGGATCCTGGCCATGTAGTCAAGTAAAAGGTCGTAAGGATCCTGCCCTGTAGTCAAGTAAATAGGTTTAAGGATCCTGGCCATGTAGTCAAGTAAACAGTCTTAAGGATCCTGGCCCTGTTGTCAAGTAAATAGGTCGTTAAGATCTTGGTCCATGTAGTCAAGTAAACAGGTCTTAAGGATCCTGGCCATGTAGTCAACTAAAAGTCTTAAGAATCCCTGGCCTGTAAATCAAGTAAATAGGTCTTAAGGATCTGGCCCTGGAGTCAAGTAAACAGGTATTAAGGATCCGGGCATGTAGTCAAGTAACAGTTCGTAAGGATCCTGGCCATGTAGTCAAGTAAATAGGTCTTAATGATCCTGGCCCTGTAGTCAAGTAAATGTTCTTAAGGATCCTTGGCCCTGTAATCAAGTAAACAGGTCTTAAAGGATCCTGGCCATGTAGTCAAGTAAACAGTCGTAATGATCCTGGCCCATGTAGTCAAGTAAACAGTTCGTAAGGATCCTGGCCCTGATAGTCAAGTAAATAGGTCTTAAGAATCCTAGCCCTGTATCAATTAAAAGGTCTACAGGATCCTGGCCATGTTAGTCAAGTAAACAGGTCTTAAGATCCTGGACATGTATTTAAGTAAAATGTCTTAAGTATCTGGTCCTGTAGTCAAGTAAATAGGTCTTAAGGATTTCCTGCCTGTAGTCAAGTAAACAGGTCTTAAGGATCCGGACCATGTAGTAAAGAAAAGGTTCGTATGATCCTGCCATGTAGTCAAGTAAAAGATTGTAAGGATCCTGGCCTGTAGTCAAGTAAATAGGTCTTAAGGATCCTGGCCCTGTTTCAAGTAAATAAGTCTTAATGTACTGGTCACTGTAGTCAATAAACAGGTCTTAAGGATCCTAGCCATGTAGTCAACTAAAAGGTCTTAAGGATCCCTGGCCTGTAGTCAGATAAATAGGCCTTAAGGATCTGGCCCTGGGTCATGTAAACAGGCTTAATGATCCTGGCCATGTAGTCAAAGAAAGATCGTAAGATCCTGGCCATGTAGTCAAGTAAATATGTCTTAAGGATCCTGGCCCTGTAGTCTAGTAAATATGTCTTAAGGATCCTGGCCCTGTAATCAAGTAAACAGGTCTTAAGTATCCTGGCCATATAGTCAAGTAAACATGTCGTAATGATCCTGGCCCTGTAGTTAAGTAAATAGGTCTTAAGGATCCTGGCCCTATAGTCAAGTAAACAGGTCTTAAGGATCCTGGCCATGTAATCATGTAAACAGGTCGTAATGATTCTGGCCATGTAGTCAAGTAAATAGGTCTTAAGAAACCTGGCCCTGTAATCAAGTAAATATGTCTTAAGAATCCTGGCCATGTAGTCAAGTAAACAGGTCTTAAGGATTCTCGCCATGTAGTCAAGTAAACAGGTCATAAGGATACTGGCCATGTAGTCAAGTAAACATGTCGTTTTGATCCTGGCCATATAGTTTAGTATATAGTATTAAGGATCCTGGCCCTGTAGTCAAGTAAATAGGTCTTAAGGATTCTGGCCCTGGAGTAAAGTAAACAGGTCTTATGGATCCTGTATATGTATTCAAGTAAACAGGTCGTAAGGATCCTGGCCATGTAGTCAAGTAAATAGGTCTTAAGGATCCTGGCCCTGTAGTCAAATAAATAGGTCTTAAGGATCCTGGCCCTGTCGTCAAGTAAACAGGTCTTAAAGATCCTGGCCATGTAGTCAAGTGAATAGGTTTTAAGAATCCTGGCCATGTAGTCAAGTAAATAGTTCTTAATTATCCTGAACCTGTAGTCAAATAAATAGGTTTTAAGAATCCTGGCCCTGTAGTCAAGTAAACATGTCTTAAGGATCCTGGCCATGTAGTCAAGTAAACGGGTCGTAAGGATCTTGGCCATGTAGTCAAGTAAATTGGTCTTAAGAATCCTGGCCCTGTAGTCAAATAAATAAATCTTAAGATACCAGGCCCTGTAGTCAAGTAAACACGTCTTAAGGATACTGGCCATGTAGTCAAGTAAACAGGTCATAAGGATCCTGGCCATGTAGTCTAGTATATATTTCTTAAGGATCCTGGCCCTGTAGTCAAGTAAATAGGTCTTTATGATCCTGACCCTATAGTCAAGTAAACAGGTTTTAAGGATCCTGGCCCTGTAGTCAAGTAAATATGTCTTAAAAATCCTGGCACTGTAGGCAAGTAATCAGGTCTTAAGGTTCCTAGCCATGTAGTCAAGTAAACAGGTCGTAAGGATCCTGGCCATATAGTCAAGTAAATAGGTCTTAAGGATCCTGGCCTTGTAGTCAAGTGAATAGGTCTTAAGTATCCTGGCCCTGTAGTCAAGTAAACAGGTCTTAAGGATCATGGCCATGTAGTCAAGTGAATAGGTCTTAAGAATCCTGGCCATGTAGTCAAGTAAAAAGGTCTTAAGGATCCTGGCCCTGTAGTCAAATAAATAGGACTTATGTATCCTGAACCTGTAGTCAAGTAAACAGATCTTAATGATCCTGGCCATGTAGTCAAGTAAACAGATAGTAAGGATACATTCCATGTAGTCAAGTAAATATGTCTTAAGGATCCTGGCCCTGTAGTCAAGTAAATATGTCAAAAGGATCCTGGCCCTGTAGTCAATTAAACAAGTCTTAAAGATACTTGCCATGTAGTCAACTAACAGGTCGTAAGGATCTTGACCATATATTAAAGTAAATAGGTCTTAACGATCCTAGCCCTGTAGTCAAGTAAAAACGTCAAAAGTATCCTGGCCCTGTAGTCAAGTAAATAGTTCTTAAGGATCCTGGCCCTGTTGTCAAGTAAATATGTCTTAAGGATTTTGGTCCTGTAGTCAATTAAACAGGTCTTAAGGATCCTAGCCATGTGGTCAACTAAACAGGTCTTAAGGATCATGGCCATGTAGTCAAGTAATTAGGTCTTAAGGATCGTGACCCTGGAGTCATGTAAACAGGTCTAAAGGATACTGGCCATGTAGTCAAGTAAACGGGTCGTAAGGATCCTGGGCATGTAGTCAAGTAAATATGTCTTAAAGATCCTGGCCCTGTAGTCAAGTAAATATGTCTTATGATCCTGACCCTGTAGTCAAGTAAACAGATATTAAGTATCCGGGCCATGTAATCAAGTAAACAGGTCTTAAGGATCATAGCATGTAGTCAAGTAAATAGTCTTAAGGATCCTTGCCTGTAGTCAATTAAATAGTTCTTAAGGATCCTGACCCTGTAGTCAAATAAATAGGTCTTAAGGATCCTTTCTCTATAGTCAAGTAAACAGGTCTTAAGGATCCTGGCCATGTAGTCAAGTAAATAGGTCTTAAGGATCTTGGCCCTGTAGTCACGTAAAACGTCTTAAGGATCCTCGCCATGTAGTCAAGTAAAGAGGCGGTAAGGATCCGGCCATGTATTCAAGTAAATATGTCTTAAGGATTCTGAATCTGTAGTCAAGCAAATAGGTCTTAAGGATCCTGGCACTGGATTAGTAAAGAGGTCTTAAGGATCCGGGCTATGTAGTCAAGGAAACATGTCGTAAGGATCCTGGCCATATAGTCAAGTATATAGGTCTTAAGGATCCTGGCCCTGTAGTCAAGTAAATAGGTCTTAAGGATCCTGGCTAAGTAATCAATTAAACAGGTCTAAAGGATCCTGGCCATGTAGTCAAGTAAATAGTTTTAAGGATCCTGGCCATGTAGTCAAGTAAATGGTTCTTAAGGATCCTGGCCCTGTAGTCAATAAATAGGTCTTAAGAATCCTGGCCCTGTAGTCAAGTAAACAGATCTTAAGAATACTGGCCATGTAGTCAAGTAAACAGGTATTAAGGATACTGTCCATGTAGTCAAGTAAATAGGTCTTAAGCATCCTTGCCCTGTAGTCAACTAAATATGTCTAAAGGATCGTGGCTCTGTAGTCAAGTAAACAGGTCTAAAGGATACTGGCCATGTAGTCAAGTAAACGGGTCGTAAGGATCCTGGGCATGTAGTCAAGTAAATATGTCTTAAAGATCCTGGCCCTGTAGTCAAGTAAATATGTCTTATGGATCCTGACCCTGTAGTCAAGTAAACAGATATTAAGTATCCGGGCCATGTAATCAAGTAAACAGGTCTTAAGGATCATAGTCATGTAGTCAAGTAAATAGGTCTTAAGGATCCTGGCACTGTAGTCAATTAAATAGTTCTTAATGATCCTGACCCTGTAGTCAAATAAATAGGTCTTAAGGATCCTTTCTCTATAGTCAAGTAAACAGGTTCTTAAGGGTCCTGGCCATGTAGTCAAGTAAATAGGTCTTAAGGATCTTGGCCCTGTAGTCACGTAAACACGTCTTAAGGATCCTCGCCATGTAGTCAAGTAAACAGGCGGTAAGGATCCAGGCCATGTATTCAAGTAAATATTTCTTAAGGATTCTGAATCTGTAGTCAAGCAAATAGGTCTTAAGGATCCTGGCACTGGAGTTAGGTAAAGAGGTCTTAAGGATCCGGGCTATGTAGTCAAGGAAACATGTCGTAAGGATCCTGGCCATATAGTCAAGATATAGGTCTTAAGGATCCTGGCCCTGTAGTCAAGTAAATAGGTCTTAAGGATCCTGGCTAAGTAATCAATTAAACAGGTCTAAAGGATCCTGGCCATGTAGTCAAGTAAACAGGTCGTAAGAATTATTGTAATGTAGTCAAGTAAACAGGTCGTAAGGATCCTGGCCATGTAGTCAAGTATATATGTCTTAAGGATCCTGGCCCTGAAGTCAAGTAAATAGGTCTTAAGGATCCTGGCCCTGGAGTCAAGTAAACAAGTATTAAGGATCCGGGAAAGGTAGTCAAGTAAACAGCTTGTAAGGATCCTGGCCATGTAGTCGAGTAAATAGTTATTAATTATACTGGCCCTGTTGTCAAGTAAATAGTTCTTAAGGATCTTGGCCCTGTCGTCAAGTAAACAGGTCTTAAGGATCCGGTCATGTAGTCAAGTAAACAGATCGTATGGATCCTGCCCATGTAGTCAAGTAAACAGTTCGTAAGGATCCTGGACCTGTAGTCAAGTAAATAGGTCTTAAGAATCCTAGCCCTGTAGTCAATTAAAAGAGTCTACAGGATCCTGGCCATGTTGTCAAGTAAACAGGTCTTAAGCATCCTGGACATGTATTCAAGTAAACATGTCGTAAGTATCGTGGTCCTGTAGTCAAGTAAATAGGTCTTAAGGATCCTGGCCCTGTCGTCAAGTAAACAGGTCTTAAAGATCCTGGCCATGTAGTCAAGTGAATAGGTTTTAAGAATCCTGGCCATGTAGTCAAGTAAATAGTTCTTAATTATCCTGACCCTGTAGTCAAATAAATAGGTTTTAAGAATCCTGGCCCTGTAGTCAAGTAAACATGTCTTAAGGATCCTGGCCTTGTAGTCAAGTAAACGGGTCGTAAGGATCTTGGCCATGTAGTCAAGTAAATTGGTCTTAAGAATCCTGGCCCTGTAGTCAAATAAATAAATCTTAAGTAACCAGGCCCTGTAGTCAAGTAAACACGTCTTAAGGATACTGGCCATGTAGTCAAGTAAACAGGTCATAAGGATCCTGGCCATGTAGTCTAGTATATATTTCTTAAGGATCCTGGTCTTGTAGTCAAGTAAATAGGTCTTTATGATCCTGACCCTATAGTCAAGTAAACAGGTTTTAAGGATCCTGGCCCTGTAGTTAAGTAAATATGTCTTAAAAATCCTGGCACTGTAGGAAAGTAATCAGGTCTTAAGGATCCTGGCCATGTAATCAAGTAAACAGGTCGTAAGGATCCTGGCCATATAGTCAATTAAATAGGTCTTAAGGATCCTGGCCTTGTAGTCAAGTGAATAGGTCTTAAGTATCCTGGCCCTGTAGTCAAGTAAACAGGTCTTAAGGATCATGGCCATGTAGTCAAGTGAATAGGTCTTAAGAATCCTGGCCATGTAGTCAAGTAAAAAGGTCTTAAGGATCCTGGCCCTGTAGTCAAATAAATTGGACTTATGTATCCTGAACCTGTAGTCAAGTAAACAGATCTTAATGATCCTGGCCATGTAGTCAAGTAAACAGATAGTAAGGATACATTCCATGTAGTCAAGTAAATATGTCTTAAGGATCCTGGCCCTGTAGTCAAGTAAATATGTCAAAAGGATCCTGGCCCTGTAGTCAATTAAACAAGTCTTAAAGATACTTGCCATGTAGTCAAGTAAACAGGTCGTAAGGATCTTGACCATATAGTCAAGTAAATAGGTCTTATCGATCCTAGCCCTGTAGTCAAGTAAATACGTCGAAAGTATCCTGGCCCTGTAGTCAAGTAAATAGTTCTTAAGGATCCTGGCCCTGTTGTCAAGTAAATATGTCTTAAGGATTTTGGTCCTGTAGTCAATTAAACAGGTCTTAAGGATCCTAGCCATGTGGTCAACTAAACAGGTCTTAAGGATCATGGCCATGTAGTCAAGTAATTAGGTCTTAAGGATCGTGACCCTGGAGTCATGTAAACAGGTCTTAATGATCTGGGCCATGTAGTCGAGAGAACAGATCGTAAGGATCCTGGCCATGTAGTCAAGTAAATTGGTCTTAAGGATCCTGGCCCTGTAGTCAAGTAAATAGGTCTTAAGTATTCTGGCCCTGGAGTAATGTAAACAGGTATTAAGGTTCCGGGCCATGTAGCCAAGTAAACATGTCTTAAGGATCCAGGCCATGTAGTCCAGTAAAATATATATTAATGATCCTGGCCCTGTTGTCAAGTAATCAGTTCTTAAAGATCCTGGCTCTGTAGTCAAATAAATAGGTCTTAAGGATCCTAGCCCTGTAGTCAAGTAAATTTTTCTTAAGGATGCTGGCCCTGTTGTCAAGTAAACAGGTCTTAAGTATCCTGGCCATGTAGTCAAGTAAACAAGTCTTCAGTATCCTGGCCATGTAGCCAAGTAAATAATTCTTAAGGATCCTGGCCATGTAGTCAAGTAAATAGGTCTTAAGGATCCTGGCCCTTTAGTCAAGTAAACAGGTCTTAAGGATCCTGGCCCTGTAGTAAATTAGAAAAGTCTAAAGGATCTTGGCCATGTATTCAAGTAAACACTTCGTAATGATCTTGACCATGTATTCAAGTAAACACTTCGTAATGATCTTGACCATGTAGTAAAGTAAATAGGTCTTAAGGATCCTGGCCCTGTTGTAAGTAAACAGGTCTTATGGATCCTGTCCATGTATTCAAGTAAACAGGTCGTAAGGATCCTGGGCATGTAGTCAAGTAAATAGGTCTTAAGGATCCTGGCCCTATAGTCAAATAAATAGGTCTTAGGGATCCTGGCCCTGTCGTCAAGTAAACAGGTCTTAAGGATCCTGGCCATGTAGTCAATTAAACAGTCGTAAAGATCCTGGCCATTTATCCAAGTAAATAGGTCTTAAGGATCCTGGCCCTGTAGTCAAGTGAATAGGTTTTAAGTATCCTTGTCATGTAGTCAAGTAAATAGTTCTTAATAATCCTGACCCTGTAGTCAAATAAATAGGTTTTAAGGATCCTGGCCCTGTAGTCAAGTAAACATGTCTTAAGGATCCTGGATATGTAGTCAAGTAAACGGGTCGTAAGGATCCTGGCCATGTAGTCAAGTAAATTGGTCTTAAGGATCCTGGCCCTGTAGTCAAATAAATAAATCTTAAGAAACCAGGCCCTGTAGTCAAGTAAACACGTCTTAAGGATACTGCTCATGTAGTCAAGTAAACAGGTCATAAGGATCCTGGCCATGTAGTCTAGTATATATTTCTTAAGGATCCTGGCCCTGTAGTCAAGTAAATAGGTCTTAATGATCCTGGCCCTATAGTCAAGTAAACATGTTTTAAGGATCCTGGCCCTGTAGTCAAGTAAATATGTCTTAAATATCCTGGCACTGTAGGCAAGTAATCAGGTCTTAAGGATCCAGGCCATGTAGTCAAGTAAACAAGTCGTAAGGATCCTGGCCATATAGTCAAGTAAATAGGTCTTAAGTATCCTGGCCCTTTAGTCAAGTAAACATGTTTAAAGGATCCTGGCCATGTAGTCAAGTAAACGGGTCGTAAGGATCTTGGCCATGTAGTCAAGTAAATTGGTCTTAAGAATCCTGGCCCTGTAGTCAAATAAATAGGACTTATGTATCCTGAACCTGTAGTCAAGTAAACAGATCTTAAGGATCCTGGCCATGTAGTCAAGTAAACAGATAGTAAGGATACTGGCCATGTAATCATGTAAATATGTCTTAAATATCCTGGCCCTGTAGTCAATTAAATAGGACTAAAGTATCCTGGCCCTGTAGTCAAGTAAACAGGTCCTAAGGTTCCTGGCCCTGTAGTCAAGTAAATAGGGCTTAAGAATCCTGCCCCTTTAGTCAAGTAAACATGTCTTAAGGATCCTGGCCATGTAGTCAAGTAAACAGGTCTTAAGGATCCTGGCCATGTATTCAATTAAATATGTCTTAAGGATCCAGACCCTGTAGTCAAGTAAATAGGTTTTAAGTATCCTGGCCCTGTAGTTAAGTAAACAGGTCTTAAGGATCCTTTCCATGTAGTCAAGTAAACAGGTCGTAAGGATCCTGGCCATGTATTCAAGTAAATAGGTCTAAAGGATCCTGGGCCTGTAGTCAAGTAAATAGGTCTTAAGTATCCTGGCCCTTAATCAAGTAAACAAGTCTTAAGGATCCTTGCCATGTAGTTATGTAAACAGGTCGTAAGGATCCTAGCCATGTAGTCAAGTAAAAATGTCTTAAGGATCCTTGCCCTGTAGTTAAGTAAATAGTTCTTAAGGATCCTTGCCCTGGATTCAAGTAAACAAGTCTTAAGTATCCTGGCTATGTAGTCAAGTAAATAAGTCGTAAGGATCCTATCCATGTAGTCAAGTAAATAGGTCTTAAGGATCCTGGCCCTGTAGTCAAGTAAATAGGTCTTAAGGATCCTGACCCTGTAATCAAGTAAACAGGTCTTAAGGATCCTGGCCACGTAGTCAAGTAAACAGGTCGTAATGATCATGGCCATGTAGTCAAGTAAATAGGTCTTAAGGATCCTGGCCCTGTAGCCAAGTAAATAGGTCTTAAGGATCCGGCCCTGTAGTCAATAAATAGGTCTTAAGGATCCTGGCCCTGTAGTCAAGTAAACAGGTCTTAAAGATCCTGGCCATGTAGTCAAGTAAACAGTAAAAAACGTGTATTTGAATTCTAAATAAGTCAAAATAAAAAAAAACATTCAAGAGCAAATTTCACTTTTTTCGATGTTTTTATGAATAGATTACTTATCAAAACCAATAAAAATTATGAATTTTACTTTATTGTTGAAATTTAAACAATTTTGATATATAAATTATTCACAATAGCTTAAAATGGCTCAAAAAACTTTAAAAACTATATTTAGCACCAAAAAGTGAAAAGAAGTGTATTTTTCCTATAAATAAGTCAAAATAAAAAAAAATTAACATTCAAGAGAATATTTCACTTTTTAGATGTTTTTGAAGATATTACTTATCAAAACCGCAAAAAATTATTAATTTTAATTTTTTAAGGTACCTATGTAGACAATTTTAATATAAATTATTTAAAATAGCTTAAAATCGCTTAATAACGCAAAAAGTTATATTTATCACCGAAAAGTGAAAAAAACTTGTATCTGACCACTAAGTATGTCAAAATGAAAAAATTCATTTAAGAGCATATTTCACTTTTCGATGTTTTGGATGTTATTACTTATCAAAACCGCTAAAAATGATTAATTTTACTTTGTTGTTTAAATTTTGACAACTTAAATATAAATTATTCAAAATAGATTAAAATCGCTTAAAAATCACTTAAAATAATATTTATCATCCAAAAAGTAAAATAAACATTAATTATAACTCTACATAAGTCAAAATGAAAAAAATTAACATTCAAGAGCATATTTCACTTTTTCGATGATTTTGAAGAGATTACTTATCAAAACCGCTAGAAATGATTAATTTTACTTTTTGTTGAAATTTAGAATGTTTTGATAAAAATTATTTAAAATAGCTTAAAATCGCTCAATACCGCTAAAAATGATATTTATCACCAAAATTTAAAAAAATATTTTAAACTCTAAATAAGTCAAAATGAAAAAAATTAATATTCAAGAACATATTTCATTTTTTAGATTTTTTGAAGAGATTACTTATCAAAACTGCTAAAAATGATTAATCTTACTTTTTTTATTTTTAACATGTTTAATATGAAATATTAAAAATAGCTTAAAATCGCTCAAAAACGCTAAAAATGATATCTATCACCAAAAAGTGTATTTAAAATCTATATAAGTCAAAATGATAAAATTAACATTCAAGAGCATATTTCACTTTTTCACTGTTTTTGAAGAGATTTAGTTAGATTACTTTTATTGCACACGGCAACAGTAGTATTTCTACAATACTTTTCGTAAGACAGTCACTTAGGCCTGGCAAAGGTACTGAATTTACATTTGATACCACAAATTTAATCTGTTGATTTTGTTCATTACGAGAAGAGCAATTTATCATTACGATTCTCTCAAATTAATTTATTTTTTTCCCAAAAGCTACCAATATAGCATTAGTTTCAACTACCTTGTTTTTGTTCTCTAGTTTATTGTACACACTTAAGGGAAGAATGCTAGTTTCTGCTCATGTATCCAATTTAAATTTAACTTTTTGTTTATACAACAAAATGGTTTCAAACCAAGAAACAGTGTTTCCTACGCTGTCAATTTTAACCTCAGAATTTAGTTCTAAGTTATCACTATTAGTTAAGCCTGTTTGAATTTTATCAATAAACAAATGATTAGAAAATTCACTTTCTAGCCTAGGGCCTGCTTCATTTTTCCAGTCTATTAGATATTTGATAATTTTCTATTACATTATTTGGATCAACTTCCAACACTTCATGTACCTGCCTATTTCTAGGTCTAAAATTGCATAGCTTAGCAAAATGATTCAATTGCTTACATTTAGAACATACCTGCCTAAATGCTGGACAAGCTCTGGGCTTGTGTGTATAACCACATTTTTTACATTCATAACTTTGAACATTCCCACTAGTCCCATTATTATCACTGGGCCTTTTTACAGCTTTGACACTTTTATTATGCACCTTCACTGACTCTACACTTTTTTTTACTAATCAATAGCCAAAGCTATTATTTATGCTTTTAGTAAGGTTCACACCATCTAGAAATCATATTCTGAAAATTGAAAAGTGACACCTGGACACGGGGAATCGAACCCGGGACCTTTGGCTTAGTACACCAATGCTCTACCCACTGAGCTATCCAGGATTCATCCTATGCCCAGGGTCATTCTTCACTCATATTTTAAGGCAGATCCAATGATGGACGTGTGGAAATCGTCGGCTACAAGTGTGTGATTATATTAATATCACGAGCTATCAGAAAACGCAGCCATCTTCTGACACCATGTTATGTTTGTATTTTCTTCAATAAGCCAGGAACAACTTTATTCGATTCACTCCCGATGCTGTTTTCTTGATTTTTCTATGAATTCAATCCAAATCTGACCCACATAGCCTTGCCCAAACTCAACACGAATTTCGTCTACGAGATAACCGGGAAGACATATTTTGTTCGTCTCTACACCGACATATTTATATTTAGAAGGAAATTGTACAGCCTCCTATACAAAGTAACGTTGTCTGAGTGTAATACATTCACTACCTATAGAAACGTCTGTAATGTAATTAAAAATGTAATTTACCCGTGCCAATTGATGTACAGGGCAAGTCATCAATATATGTTCTAATGTTTCAGGAACGTGGCAAACCACACAATGTGAGGGTGGTTCCTTGCGCATCAAATAAAGTCGGTCTTTCATGTAGGCGTGCCGGAGTCGAAGGCGGATTATTGTACAAATAAACTTTCTAGTACCCTTAACTCCTGAAAACCATGGTGTAACTAATTTTGTACCACATACACCATGGTACCATTTTGCTTTTTGCTGGCATGTGGTCTCCCACTATTCGCTCCATTTAACTCGACTTCTGAGTTTAACCCTCGATATAAAGTATGATAGCGGGATTTCCTGTACAATGGAAAGTAAATTTACACTAGATGCCAAACTATCTACTCTCTCATTACCCATTATACCACCGTGACTAGGAATCCATTGATACCCCAATTCGTAGTCCCTAGCTCGTAGAGAGGCGAACTCTTCGAGTACCTATTTAAATTATCAATGGGTGTGATGGAGGGCTTGACAAGCCACTTATAGACTCCAGAGCGCTACGGGAGTCGCATAATACCACTACAAGCTACGGACGTAAAGGTAAGACATATTTCAATGCCTGTAAGATAGCAAATAATTCAGCTGTAAATATTGATGCGTCGGATTGTAGTCTATATGTCTGACCATAATTAATACTACTGTCATAGAAGGCCGCACCCACCAGGGCTGTCTCCCCTCCCCTCCTAGCACCATCTGTAAATATAAGTCTGTATCTACTCAATATTTCTTTCATATACCTGCATTTAACTTCTGTTCGATCGGAAGAGTAACTCTTTTTATACCTGAATCAGGAATAGATAACACCACTGGTACGTCCCAAAGGGTATCCTGCCCCCTGTGATAAACTGTACATGAGAGGGAATAGAAAAAATATACTGACGCAGTTCATTCCAACCCAAGAAACTATCCACCCGAGATGGGCATGTTTTGTTTAACCAATATTGTTTTGTCTGAACATAATTTGTAAGGATCCGAAGTCTGCGCCGCAGATAATTAGAAGTTGAGCAATCTTTAATAAAAAAAACTTGTCCGCCAACAGACAGTGCCTAAGAAATAACGGGAGTTCTCCCACTTCAGTAAGGAGTGCATTGGTTGGTGATGTACGACAAGCACCCAGACACAGTCTTATAGCCACATATTGGATCCTATCCAGCTTTGCTAGTGTAGATCGTGATGCAGTGTGATATAAAACACACTCATACTCCAATCGAGAACGTATAAGCCCACGATACATTTGTAAAATTGTATATGGGTGGGAGCCCCAAGAGGCACCCGCCACTGATTTCATAGTATTTATAAATCTGTCACATATTCCAGATAATTCCAAAAAATGAGGGAGCCAAGATCCCTTCATGTCTAGTGTCATACCTAAAAAACGCACCGTCGGCTGTACCTGAATTCGACGACCTTCATAAACTAGATCTCTCCCTCTATGACGGGTGAAGATTACCGCACAACATTTAGATACGTTTAGAGTCCAAAAGTGGGCTTTCAACCAATTTGAAAGCAAAGGAAACACTGATTGTAACTTACTCACCCCCTCTGACAAGTTACAAGACCGAACGTATATTACCACATCATCCGCATACTGTAAAGTCGTTATGCCAACCAGAAAATAGCTGTCAGTATCGTTCGAATAGACTGGTAAAGTAGCCTTATTCCGTGATAGCCCTAATCCGTGATAGCCCTAATTCCGTGATAGTTTAGTATATATTTTATCATGGAAATAGGAACCTTTTTAAAATATTTTTTGGATCATCAATAGATAGCAGCAGTTGCTTGGAAATTAGTTTTAATTTAGTATCGCATTCTGGTAGCAACTTTTGACACTAACTGTAACTGAGAATGACAGCGAAAAAGTGTTTATTTATGCAGTGTTATTAAAGGTGTGTTGAGTTAATTTTTTTTTTCAGTGATAACTCTTTGTTTATTATTAATATATTTGTGTTTGATCGTAAGTATTTGATTGCTGAATATATTTATGTAAAATTATTATAATATAGATTCTTACTAAGAAATTTAGAGCCTTTCGCATTTTATAAATAATTTTCATTTTTTTCGTATTCCTTATGTGGTTGGGTTCTTAAAATTAATATTATTTTCAGTATTTACTACAAATACATAAATAATATTTATTATTTTATAATTGCTTGGATATATTTAAACTAAAATCTATTTGTATCTTTAACCAACAGTTATTAAAAATGGGTGGATCAAAAAAAACTGCAATCAAAGAGTCAACCAAATTCTTCTAAAGATTATAATACAAAGACAATGGAGCAAGCAGTACGATCAGTTTTATAAGACAATTGGAGTGTTTACAAAAGTTCTAAATTTATGGTGTGCCATGGTCAACATTGAAAGACAATGTTATTAAAGCAAGCAAGTCAACTAATTTTGATGGTGTGATTCTAAAAACATTCAACGCGAGAAAAGTTGGGAAGCCTTTTGTTCTAAGTTCAGAAGAGGAAACTCATCTTTGCAGCTACGCCATTAAAATGCAAGAACTTGGATTTGGTCTGACCACACTACAAATAAGAAAACTTGCTTATAAATTAGCAGAGAAAGGTGGGAAAGCAGCTTTTTTTAATGTTGAAAACAAAGCAGCAGGAAAGAAGTGGTTCAAAGCTTTTCGTCAAAGATTCAATTTGACTCTGAGAAAGACAGAAAATCTTTCGAGGTATCGTGCATCATGTGCCAACCCAGTTCTTATTCAAGAGTTTTACGATTGTTTGGAGAAGATGATCACTGAACATGGGCTTGCTGATTCACCACAAAGAATTTGGAACTGAGATGAGACAGGATTGACGTTTGTACCAGCTTCTGGATCAAAGGTTGTCACAAGTGTTGGTAAAAAATATATCTACCGGCGTGTTTATTCAGAACGAGGCACTACAACAACTGTTTTGGCTTGTGCAAATGCTGCTGGAAAAAGTGGTCCTCTGTTAATTCTATTCAAAGGTGTTCAAAATATTCCAGCTTTGAAGACAAGAGCACATTGTGGTGCAACAGTTGGAGTGACTCCTAAAGGGTGGATAAATAGTGACTATTTTTTTAAATGGTTAGAATCATTTATTGACCTTCTTCCTCCAGCAAGACCGGTTTTGTTACTTATGGATTCTCACGCATCTCACTTATCACCAGAAGCACTTGAAATGGCTGAAAAAAATCAAATAATTTTAATGACTTTCCTTCTGACACCACTCACCTACTTCAACCGCTTGATGTTAGTGTTTTTGCTTCATTAAAAGCATCATGGAAAAATGAACTTGAGGATCAAATGAAGAAAAATCCAGGAAAGACTCCCAGCAGATATGGCTTTCATTCACTTTTCAATCCAGCCTATGAAATAAGTTTTACCCCTCAAATCATCAGATCTGGTTTCAGGAAAAGTGGGATATATCCATTCAATAGAAACTCTATTGCACTTGAAGCTCTTGCTCCTTCAATAGTTACTGATCTCAATGTCACTGAACCCCACCCCTTAATATCTATAGGGCGAGAAAGGCTGAAAATCAGGCAAGAATGTCATCTTGTTGAACATAATATATTTTATTATGAAATTAACAATTATAGTACAAAAATCAGAGAATAAACAAACTGTGCGTGAATCGCGCCTCTCCATCAAACAACAAAATATGTTAGGGATCATAAATAAATAACCCTAGAGTCCCCCATGGAATGGTTACACTAGATAACACAAATTTTATTGAGAACTACAATAAATATTATTTTACATTCCGGGATCTCTAGCATTGAACATTATGGCACTTGGCCCCCTTGGTTCCTTAATCTACGAGTATATGTTCTAGAATAATACCTAACTGCAACTCCCCCGTGACAGACTAACAACCAGCGTGTAAAGATAAACATCTGTAGTGCGCTTAACTAACATTACATTACTCAAATGTAACGACCCAAAATATGTAAGAGTGGACCAAGTCTCACTATAACATACCAAAACCTAGTCTCCTAACCTGATGTACTAGGCTGCCCCTAAATGAAACTAAATTTATCAATGTTTACAAGACGGACAGTAATCCCGAGACTCGCAGGCTGACTCTGCGAGCTCGAACATAAAAAGGTGTTTACATAGTTATTAGATAATTAAGTTGGGCTAGTATCCCAAAACCTAAGCGGAGATCGGAGGGCGACGACATCTATAACTGCCGCGGTAAGCGCATGGCATTGCATAGCATTAATCAACAATCATCAAGAGTTTAAGTGTCAAAACAGTAATTTTGATTAGTGTCCCCCCCATGACGCCAAAACAGAACACTTGGTATAATTAGTAATAATCCCCAAGTCCTACGTCGCCGTTCTCACCTCCTTTCAACGAAGCCAATGGTGTAATAAGTGATTTTAGATCACCGGCATTCCCATATATATATCATAATCAATTCTCAGAGAAGGGGAGGGGCGGAAGGAAAGGAAGGTGGGAGAAACAACAATGGAAAGAGCCAGAAGATCCGAGTAGATGGTAGAACAATCCAGACAAGACGCGAGGCCGGAACTCTTTTCTTAGTGCCTGGCTGGACACGGGTTTGACTCTCGTAGCCAGTTCTCTCGGGCTCAGTCTGTCGGGTCTTATGTTGGAGAGCGGAGGTCGAAGTATGTGTTCGTGCCGTGCGCTGGTCATCCGTGAGCTGACCCCCGGTTTGGTGAGTGTTGTCTCAATCATTATAAATGTAACTTGTTACATCACAAGTGAAACAAACATTGAGTCGGGAGATGTGACTAAATTACTCTCGATACCCAGCTGTAGCAATTCAGTCCCACACCAAACCAACAATAGAACAAAACAATCCGTTAAG
The DNA here is from genome assembly GCA_033556935.1 of Timema podura. Lineage (NCBI taxonomy): Eukaryota > Metazoa > Arthropoda > Insecta > Phasmatodea > Timematidae > Timema > Timema podura. Next base: position 70,474,596 of record JAVRXN010000001.1, read on the forward strand.
GTTCATACCGTTTCTCCATTAGCAATTCACCCAAAACCGTCTTTAAGTCAACTTAAACCATGTTCAAGAACACATAGAAAAGAAGAGTCTAATAATGAGCAATCTATTTGTTCGGTTTGTCAGAAAGATTACCAGTATGACTTGGACCACAAAACAGGCGCAAAGTGGATAGAATGCTGCTTTTGTCTGCAGTGGTCCCATTACGGGTGTGAAGGTCTCCACGATGACTATGGTGAAGATGTTTTTATGTGCTTAAATTGTGCAAATGACAGCTCAACTGATAATGAGTAATGGAAAAAAAATCATTGTAACATAGAACCTCCATAGTCCATTGTTTTAGCAAGGTAATAAATATGACGGTGTTAAGGTGCTTGTCACGGAATAAGGAACCATGTATCACAGACTTAGGACACTTATCACGTAATAAGGACCGTATTATATTTTTTATAATAACAATGTATTTACATACAAAAAATTAAGAAATAAGTTTCATATTCTATAAACCACTAATAAAAGTTTCAAACTTTAAGTTACTTGAATTTTTTAAAACTCAAAATTCATGGAAAAAAATCATCTCAACCTAATATTATCACGGAATTAGGCTACTTTACCTATATAACAGTGGACTGAGCACTGATCCCTGTGGTAGACCCTTTTGCAGAGCTCGAGGAGATGAAGTAGCTTGTCCTATCTTTACAATGTATGATCTATTCTTAAATAAATAGCTCAACCAATAACACATTTTGCTAGAATAACCCAGGCGAAAAAGTTCATCAAACAACAGAGAATAATTGACATTATTGTACGCACCCTGTTGTAATAAAACAATAACACATTTTGCTAGAATAACCCAGGCGAAAAAGTTCATCAAACAGAGAATGATTGACATGATTGTACGCACCCTGTTGTAATAAAATATCACTCTTGAATTTTAAAAATGTAGTTAAGGTTTAAAAAAAAAATTAGCTTAGCTGCACGAGAACTTTTATCTCAAGCCTACTGGGTTATGTTATTATGAAACCCCTTCTTGATGCTTGTCTGGTTGACGTAGTAATTTTACATGTTACAATAATAAGAAGCTGATTGATAATGCTTGGGGTAAAACACACAAGAAATGCACTTATACCTAAATTTTATATTATAATGTAATGGAACAAGTTTAAAGGTTATCATGAAATAAATAAAAAAATAAAAAAACTTTTTATGTTATGTGTTTGGTTATTTATGTACTCTGAATTTTAACCTTACCAAAACCTACCTGTGGAGCTTTATTAATTTAGATATCTAGATTAAAATAATTTACTTAAAACTTGAAACAAATTGAAATTTTTGTGTTCGTAAACTTTATATTAATATATATAAAAAAATTGTTTTATTAACAAAGTAATAATTACTATATCACAATTTTAATTAACATTAAATCATTAGACACAAAGAAAACCTTTGAAACATTTCAAGGAATATATATATATAACTTATATATATATATATATATATTTAAGTTCAACCATGTCTAAAATTATGGCACTGGAAGTTTAACATTTACCATTTACCAAATTAGACTTCAATGATGTAAAAAACAAAATAACCCCACTGCTGCTAGTTTCATATTTATTTCCTTTTTTAGCTATCCCAAGATATAGTCACCCAGTGGCTGATTAAAATTGTAATAATATAAGATTGTTTGAAACTTCTCACTCATAGACATTCTGTAATTGAAAATTCAATCACGCAAAAACAAATGTTTATATTTAATGAAAGATATGAATGTCCTTCTCACAACCTCTCCAAGTTAAAATTGAGACCCTTATGTAAATCTTTTATAGTTCAAACTTGTAATAATTTGCAGCACTGTGTCCCTTTTTCCCCCTCTTGATTGGAAACTTCAACCTCCCGGCTTTAATACAATTTTTAAAGCGACGTCAATAATAAAACAAAAACTAATTGGCTCCTTCAATTAAAAAAAAAAGAACTTTCCAAATAAACACCAAAGAGGTGATAAAATTAAGAACCAGGAATATTGCTGGAATAGTGAAATATAGATGAGAGATTGAGTACAAGGAGATGGTAAAGAGAAATACTTTGATGAATCAACAAATATTTGGAGTAAAATAGGATCTGGCTGAAATTGTCTGAATTTAAAATTCCTTTAAAAGACCCCTCCGCATCGATATTCAAATAGTTCATTAAATATCCGTCCATCTAGGCTTCTATCAGTGCGCATTCTAGTTGCAAAATTAGTTAGCTATTGCAGGTTAGTCAAACTAATGTCCAAAATAAGCGCTAGCAATTATTATTTATAATTATTCACCGTGTACATGAAACCGTAGACGTAGAGGCAGTAGAGTAATCTTTAGATGCAGCTATTAAACAAGTACTCCGTGGAATTCAGATGAACGCTATGACGAGAATGAAACAGGTAAATATTATTTTTTAAATGTCACACGCGATATTGTTCGGTAATGCTTCCAGGCTTTAATTATTCACATATGTCTTCTGTCATTAAAATAATTACCCAATAAAATCTTCCGAGCGGCAAAGGCAGTTTCATCCAAATGAACAACAAATAAGTTACGTAGTTTAATTTACTGAATAAAATAAAATATAGACAATTATTAAACCACCTATATAATATAGTCTAACTCTTACACTGTATATCGAGGAAAAAAGCTGATACAAATGAGTTTAGTGATAGAGCAATTTGAATATCAGAAACTAATATAGATAGACTATTAAGAGTGGAACGTCCCTTTATAAACCCAAATTGCATAGTATTAAGGAGTTCAGTCATTTCCAGCAATCGTTCTAAACGGGCTTTAATTAAGTGTTCCATGATTTTACCAAAACAGGACGAGAGTGCAATAGGCCGTTAATAGCTTGTTAACTCCACGCTTTTACCCGGTTTTAGAATAGGAATCAGAAAGGAAACTTTCCATGCCAATGGTATTATCCTCTCCTCCCACAGAATATTAAATATCTCTAGCAGCGCTCGTCGAGAAACAGACAACAATTTTGTCAACATACCATAGGACACATTGTCTGGGCCAACCACCGTGTGTCGCATTCAACTCAACGTTGCTCTTAATTCACTGCCAGTAAAACATTTATCGAGCTCAGGAACACCCAAATTGGGGAATTCCAACGGGGGGCACATAACTGTATCCGGTATCATACTAGAAGTGAACGACTCTGCCCATGCCTCTAAGTCAATCGTATGAATCCCGAAGTTTGTAACAATACCCTTGAACCATTTGATTCTATGCCAAACCTGTGTCAGAGATACATCGGGGGAAAGAGACTCGCAATATAACCGCCAAGAATCATGTTTCGCACGTAGAAAAGTTCACCGCGTAGCAGCTGCCATACGACAGTAGCTTTCATAGTTCATCAGGCTTAAAATTTAGTTTTAAAGTATATAACGATAATCTCCTTTGAGTGATCGCTTTAGAACATGACTCTGTCCACCACGAGCAACGTTTAATTCTCCTATGACCCCCACTATGTGAGGTTGGTACTGCCGCATCAGATGAGCTCTGTAGAGCGCTAACAAAGTTGTCAATACTGTACTAAAGGATCACGGTCCACCACTAAATTTTGAACTGTTAACTGCATATTTGTTGAATATAATTACCAATTTGCTTTTTTATAGTTGCGTGACCTATCGAGAGGAACAGTTTTATAGTTATATGGGACCTGAGAGTCTATTGTCAAAAGGCAAATGATCACTGCCCATGGAGTCACCAATCGTATCCCAAGTTAAGTATGGTGCAAAATTAGGGGATGCAAAAGTAACATCTGGGCACGTGTTAGGATACGGAGGTCAGTTAAGTCGCGTAAACTTCCCTGTACAGTAAAACCTTGGATTGCGAGCATAATTCGTTTCGTAAGCGTGTTCGTAATACAAAGCACTCGTATATCAAAGCGAATCTCCCCCATAAGAAATAATGGAAACTCAGATGATTCGTTCTACAACCCAAAAATATTTATTCTAAAAATGATTAATAACAAAAAAATTACCTTTTTTATTTTCGTTATTTAAATTTAACCGTACTTTAATCAAATTTATTAATTGAATTTAATCGTGGCTGGTGTGAGGTAGACGAGAGAGTGGAGAGAAGGTGTGTTATTGCTTAGAACGACTTTTATTGTCACTAACGAAATCACTGGTATCTGTTGGCTCACTGGAATCTTTTTCTTTTTGTGCGACTTTAACAAGGAACCGATCCAATGTCACTTGCTTTTGAGGATTTCGTGGAAGTGTAACATAGCATTGTCGTTAAACAGATTCATCGTTTGCACTGCTACAGCCTTATTCGGGCGGTGATTTTCTACAAAATTTTGCACTGTTTCCCACATTTTACACATCTTCCTAATCTCATTTGAAGTGAGGGATTCATTCATATTTTTCTCATCCTCCTACTCCTCCTCCTCCGATGAGATCTCCATAACTTCTTGCAGTTGCTCACCACTGGTGGCTCCTGTTCATGAGAAAACACCTTGACGCAATCAGACCACAATTTTCTCCAAGCAGAATTGAGGGTTTTATATGTGACCCCATCCCAGGCTTTATTAATGATCTTGAGGCAGTTTACGATGTGAAAATGCTTTTTCCAAAACTCTCGGAGGGTAAGGTGTTGCTCCTTTGGTCACCTCGAAGCATCGCTGAAATAGTGCTTTGGTGTAAAGCTGTTTAAAGTTCAAAATTACCGGCTGATCCATGGGCTGGAGTAATGGAGTGGTGTTAGGAGGAAGGAATTTGACCTTAATGAACTTTAATTCCTCCAGTTAGTCGTCCTTAAGGCCTGGAGGATGAGCAGGAGAATTATCCATAACCAGCAAGACTGTGAGTGGCAAACTCTTTTCTAAAAGGGTTTTTTTTCACTGCAGGACCGAGTACCTCGTTGATCCACTCAACAAGAAACAGGTGACACAAGCCTTTCTGTTGGACCTCTAAATAACGTTTAACTGGCTCTTCTGCACCTTGCATTTCTTGAAGGCTCGTGGATTCTTGGAATGATACACGAGAAGGGGCTTGACTTTGAAATCATCGCTTGCATTAGCACACAACAAGAAGGTGAGATGGTCTTTCGTGGGCTTGTGACCGGGAATTGCACTCTCTTCTGCTGTAATGTAGGTCCTCTTTGGCATCTTTTTCCAAAATAGCCCTGTCTCATTTCAGTAAAAAACTTGCTGTGGCAGATAGCACTCGGAAGCCATGAGCTTCTGGAACTTGGCAACAAACGCCTCAGCTGCCTTAGCGTCCGAACTCACAGCCACTAAGTGCCTCAAAACACTATGAATACCACTTCTTCTCTTAAAGTTATCAAACCATCCCCTGCTCGCCTTGAAGCCTTCTTCATTTTCTGTCGACGTACCTGGCAGTTTAATTACGAGGTCAGCGTACAAGGTCTTTGCCTTCTCGCAGATAAAGTTCTTGGTCACAGTATCACCTGCTAGTTGCTTCTCGTTTAACCAAACGAGAAGCAACTTTTCTACATCTTAGAGAACACATGGCCGTTGCTTTGGTACTCTATTGACTCCTTTTGCTGAATCTAGCCCCATTATTTCGTCTTTCTTATTTAATACTTTACAAATCGTCGACGTAGACTTAGTACTACTCGTATTGCAAGACATTGCTCGTTTATCAAGTAAAAATTTATTGAAAATTTTTTCTCGTCTTACAAAACACTCGCAGACCAAGTTACTCGCAATCCAAGGTTTTACTGTATTTAATATAACAAGAGGTAACACCACTAAAGTTTCATGAATCTTTATCCCATAACGATCTGTGTAAGGGGAGCCCCACAACACATGGTGCGCATTCATGTCCGCGCAGATAATAACCGGGGACGGTAGACTTCCCACAAATTGTTCCTATATATTATTATCGAAATTATCCGGTGTAGGGTTGTATAAAGATATAACTGAAAATGTCCTACCTGCGGAAAATATTTTTAGCCCTACAAACTCCCAAGGATATTGAAGATTTCCCGTTGTTATTTCAACAGATTGAATTTCCGAACTAATTAACAGCGCAACACCTCCCGATCGGGCAGGTCTATCCGACCTAAAAATTTTATATTTATTTATAACAAAATCATTCTGGTACCTGAGCCAAGTTTCACTTAACGCTACTATATGGATATCACGAGAAAAAATTAATTGCTCAAGGTCCGCTTTTTTGTTCCTGATTCTTCTAGAATTCCATTGAATCATATTTAAATAACTAACCATAAAAACACAAAACATAATTATATATACCTAACTCAGATAAGGTTACCTTGGACACCACTACCTGCTCTGATCCTAGCAGATCTACGATTATGGCTATTAAATCGTCGCACATCCCTTAACAACGTTTAGATTTTCCCTGTTATTGTTGCCACTAAACTTGGCAGATCTAACTCCCCTGGCTCTGAGGAAAGTTACTAGGAGCGACACCAATTTAGAAACCATCTGTTCCACCCCCTTACCTATTATATAATCTAATGTTCCTTCGATAGAGCTTTCTAACGAATCCACATCCATATCCCCAACAACCTGTGTCGGGGTACTTGAAAGAGTAGCCGCATAGGACGTTACATTGAGGTGCCTGTAGCAAATCCTCGTGGGCAATTCCTTCAAGGACGAGCCATACGAGATGATTTCATACGGATGTACTTTGACTAAGGTAATTAATAACCTGAATTAGCATGTAACACTTTAATAAATAACATTTAATTGTAAATTATTTTCTAATATATAACTAAATAAAGATTTTCATATTAATTAAATAACTTTAAAATCTTGTCCTCAATGCCTGGAACTATTCTACCAAAGTATTGTCTTAACTGCCCGGAACTACTCCACCAGTCTTGCCTTCACTGGCTGGACCTACACCTCTGGTTTGCATTGTTTTCTTTTGTCTCAAAGAAACCCAGACCAAGCAACAAATCAAGAGTGGTCCCAATAAAGTTTGGTTTGCACTGGTTTGGTTTGCACTGGTTTGGTTTGCACTGGTTTGTTTTGTCCCAAAGAAACCCAGACTAGACCACAGATCTAGTATGTTCCAGATCAAGAGTGACTTGCACTGGTTTGTTCTGTCCCATAGAAAACCAGACTAAACCACAAATAAAGAATGTTCCAGACAAAGTCTGGTTTGCATTGGTTTGTTCTGTCCCAAAGAAAACCAGACCAAACCACATCTCTAGATTGACCCGGACAATGTATGGTTTGCATTGGTTTGTTCTATCCCATAGAAAACCAGACCAAACCACAATTAAAGAGTGTTCCTGATAAAGTCTCGATTGCTTTGGTTTGTCCTATCCCACAGAAACCAGGTAATACCATAAACAAATAGCGTTCTAGACAAAGTTTGTTTTGCATTGGTTTGCTCTATCCCAAAGAAAACCAGACCAAACCACAGATCAAGAGTGTTTGGTTTGCACTGGTTTTTTCTGTACCAAAGAAACCCAGATTAAACCACAGATCTAGTGTGTTCCAGAGATAGAGTGGTTTGCACTGTTTTTTCTATCCCAAAGAGAACCAGACCAAACCACATAACCGAAGTGTTCCAGACAAGTCTGGTTTGTATTGGTTAGTTCTGTCCCAAAGAAAACCAGAACAAACCTCAGATCTAGAGCGTTCCAGACAATGTCTGGTTTGCATTGGTTTGGCCCTTCCCAAAGAAAACCATTTTAAACCACAGACCCTGAGTGTTCCATACAATGTCTGTGTTGCATTGGTTTGGCCCTTCCCAAAGAAAACCATTTTAAACCACAGACCCTGAGTGTTCCATACAATGTCTGGTTCCCATTGGTATACTCTGTCCCTGGGAGAACATGACAAATCCATAGCAGCCCACACAAGATTAATGGTCTGGATTTTATTGGTTTTCCTTGGACCTTAAAGAACCATACGAAACCAACTACGGTTTTCCTTGGTTTACTATGGTTTACTCCTGTGCTTTTCCAGCAGGGTAGCTGCACTCTTATACTTAGGAAATAATCCCTTTCCTATTTTCATTTAATGTAAATTCTGAATGTTTACTTCCGATGTATTTGAAAATGTAATTTTGTACGGCCCTCGATTAGAAGAATTAAATACATCCTCTATTTCGACTGCTATATTGTCATCTGAAACAATTGTCCCAATTTGATTCTCCTTGACACTAGATACTTTGGGAACTTTGGCTTATGCCTGCCTGTCCCGTTGGTTTAACCGCAATGTGTTCTACACTAGATTTCGCTTTCTTCATAATTTGATTATTAGATGGTGATCTTGAATGACCCGATTTTAAACCTATGGCATTAGTTTTAGAATTTTGTCTAATATTTGAGTATAGTTCTGTCATAGCCTAATCAACATTGCACTCGCCACCGGAATCCACCGTATCCAACAACACTGATAGACGTCACGATCTCTAATACAACAAACCCGCCTCGGTGGCGTAGTTGGCTAACGCGCTAGTCGTGTTGAGCCCGACTGCCGAGGACGGGGAGATCGAGGTTCGAATCTCGGTCGGTTGAACTGGGGTGGTTTTTCCTAAATGGTTTCCACCCTCCCTCCACGCAAATGCGGGTTCACTTCCTCTATTCAACCTTCCCAATTCCTAATTCATTAGGGTAATTAGTACTTAAGCGTATAACCCGAACGGGTAGTAAGACGCGGTGCTAAATAATAATAATAATAATAATAATAATAATCTAATACAACAAAACACGTCCGTCCACCACCGATGCCAAACATCTACTCCCCCGAACCCATCAGTTTGGAACTAAAATTTCGCTTAGTTGCTTTTGTCTTTCATATGTTGGCTAAAAACAGTTAGTTTATTGTTTGTTTGTGTGTGTGTGTGTGTGTGGTGAACTTCTGGACGCTCTTACATTTGTTGTATATCAATATATTTTCTACTGTCTTAGTTACAATATTTATAGCTATTGGCTATGTTAGATTACGACGATGATTTCTTTTTAGAGGAAGACAAAATGTAAGTTAATTCTATAAATGTCTTGAGATACCCTATGTTTGTATACTTAATTCAACATCAATTTAAATGACAAACTACATTTCACTATAGCCTAACTTTAGAATAAAGTTCAGTTAATTGACATCATTAAATATATTTACCTGTTAATGAAGGATTTGTGGTTCAAGTAGGCCCTAACTTTTATGCTTAGGCTATTCTTACTGCTAGAAGCATTTTTTAATTTGTGAAACTTAAAATACTACCCAAATGGGGTCAGATACGCTTTATATTGATTTAAGTTGTTTCCTTGTAAAATGTATTATATTGACAATCAACAAACGAATATTTTGTACTAGATAAAATCAAAATCACTATCAATAATCATTGTTACCATTATTTTACCATTACTCTACTATTACCTTAATGGTAAGTCATTGTAGGCATACAATAACAATCATCAATAGGCCTAATTTTTTCGAGCTCATTCTTCAGGTGATGTCAAAAAACCCACTCATGTGCTTCTTTCCACAGCGTTGATTGGCATTGTAGGTGCTAAAGGGACTTACTTTCCATACAGAGCTTTGCTGAACTCCTGACACTACTTCGTGGACAATTCCAGCAACAATTATGTTAGCTAATCCTAATTTATTCTATGAACCATGTAAAATCAATATTTTGCTTGGAACCGAGATATTTTGGTATTTGATGTTCATGGGTCAAGTGAAACCTTCCACCAAATCATCCATATTACAAAAAACAAATAGAGGTTAGATTGTGGCAGGGAAAGTATTTTGCTATTGTCATCCCCAGAAATATTTTGTAATTTTGTTTCTACACAAAATAAAATATTGATATAGGTCTACAAATTAAGACATTTTGGGAGATTGATGAATGTAATGCTACAAACAACTACTCTGGTGATGACTTGAAATTCGACAAACATATTTCAAAAAAACTTATTGAACACCAGAAGGCAAAACATTTAAAAAATGCCATTCAAGGACAATTCAAAGGACTTGGCAGGTTCAAAGGAACTAGCTATAAAAATTGATCATTTGGAAAAAAGTCTGGCTAAGCAACCTTAAATACGCTAGCAATATTGTGCATTCATGTGTGTAAACGAGCACATGGCACATGAAGTCATTGCAAGATAAGAGATTTGTTCACAATCAAGTTTGGAATATTATATTTCACATCAGCCAGTTTAAAAAAAATCTAGCACAGCAACCAAGCTTCATGTTGTCTCCGATGCATCAGCAAGGTCTAGTTCTGGATCATCATTTATTGCTCGTTTAGTGGTTGAGCCAACTGTGTGAGAGTGTCTACTTTCCATTATCTTGTACTATAGAATGCACAAATTTGTGCTAGCGGCAGACATTGAGAAACTATATCGCCGATCCAAAATGGACCTGTTGCACCTGAATTTACAGAAGATTATTTGGAGAGAAAATCCGTGCCTCACTAAGTTTATTGATTGCTGAACAGCGTGTGTACCACACTACAAACTTTGCAACAATACCACTATCCCAAGGTGTCAGGGGTGCAACAATACCACTATCCCAAGGCGTCAGGGGTGACCTCATGACATGGGTGTACACCATTGAAGAAGATGGGACTCTTAAAATCAATTACCTAATAACATGGCAACTCGAGCTACAAAACGAACAATTTTGTTAGTGACAGCTAATTTTTTTAGCCATTGGTGGGGGGGGAGTTGTTTGGGCCAGTCATTCCGAAGGCCAAGATTATCCTTCAAGTTTTGTGGCACCTAAAATTGAGTTGGGAGGAATCGGTTCTAATCACTTACCACTAAAGGTGCCTTATATCAGTCACAAGTCTCAATAAAAGGCAGATTTCAGAAGAATTGTCGCAGGTGAACAAGCGCTCATTTAGAGATAGGCTTACATGTTTTTTAAGATGTGCCAGAGTCTGCTTGTGACACTTATTTGTATTTAAAAATGCACAGACTGAAGAGGTTGCAGTACAGTCAACCTCATTTGTTCTAAGTCATGTGTAGCTCCGCTCAAAAACATCACTGTTGCCAAGACTAGAACTGTGTGGAGCATTGCTATTAGCACAACCTTCACATCATCCCATGGTAGCCCTTAACAGAAACATAACTAACTTAAATGTTTTTATTTGACATACTCTACTATTTTGTTTTCATCATCATCAAATTGGAATATATTTGTGGCAAACAGAGTTGCCACTATTCAAGAACTCACTAAAATTGAGACTTAGTGAAATATTAGAACAAATGAAAACCCAGCTGACCTTATGTCTAGATGTTTTGTCAGCTGATAAGTTAGCTCACTCGAGCTTGTGAAGGAGTGGTCTAGATTGGCTAATCCAGGACTCTAGAACCTCTTTAGAATTTACAAATAAATAGGCGCAAGAGAAGAAGAAAAACTCTACCACCTTTATCAGCATAGGCTCAGAGTGTACTTTGGTTGAGAAATTTACATCACTTAATATACTTGTAAACATGCTTTCATACGCTTAAGATTTATCGATAATGTCAGACATATGGCTGAATCATGTTGAAAGAGATAACTTCATTCCACAACAGTTTGATCCGCCAATGTGTAAACCGCACACACATACGCAACTCACATCAAACAATGCAACTAAATATGCTCAGTTAAAACATGTATTTCAAAGAGTTAGGTGTAATGTGTGCTCTTGAGCTGAGAAGAAGGAAGAAAACTAGAATAAAGAGGCGATATTGGGTACATCCAATCATGACCCAACTTTGGTGAAAGGACAGTTTCATAAACTTTACAAGCCCATCTGAAGAAATTTTTTTAGGCAAATTATTATAGTATGAGTGTTGACACCTTTGATGAACTTCTAATATGGCCTTACATCACTTACCAAGATATTAAGTGGAGGAAAGCCATCCCTCCAGCAGAAAGACTTTCAGTTACTTTAAGATAGTGAAAATAATAATACTTCATTGATTCAACTGTTATGTTGCAAGTGGCCCACATCTTCTTAAACATGTACGACACAAATTGATTGCAAGTTTTTGTCGGTCAAATTATGGTTATATGTGTGCTCGCTGACATATACACCTATGGTAATCGCCACACTATCAAACTATTGTACAGTTGTTGCTAAACTGATAATTGCATGTAGGCTGGCCCCTGGCCTTACAGTGAATGGAACCAAGGCAACATTAACAACCATAATTAAAATGGTGCAACAACAACAGGTTCCAGAAAGAACTTTCTGATCCATCAAGTTAATCAAAGGAGTAAACTTCATTCCCTGAACCTTTTTCTAGACATCAATGGATTTATAAGGGTGGGCGGATGTTTACAAAAATCCAACCTCACACCAACCAGATAAGAAACATCGAATTGTGCTACCTCGAGGACACAAATGACAGAACTAGTAGCCAGCAAAGAACACCTGAAACAACTTTTATGTTGTGTCACAATCATTGCTTAGTGCGCTGAGACAAGCATGTTGGCCACTGAACGGTGGAAACTTGTGCACAATCGCATTAAATGTTTCAAGGCCAAGCTTACAACAAATTATGGGAGAGCTACATAAGAGCATAAAAGAATCTTCTCGTCCATTTCTGCATACAGGAATTTACTATGGTGGTCCTATACAAATACTACAAGACAGAAGAAGAGAAGCGAATGCAACCGTTACTTAGCTCTTTTTGTACTCTTTGCTACCAAGGCTATTCACCTTAAATTGGTGAGTGATATAAATACAGAATCATTCTTAGCAGCCTTGCGAAGATTCACGCCATGATGAGCCAAATGTCTTCACATTTATTCTAACAATGCAACCAAATTTGTCGGAGCAAGCAATGAACAGCTGGAACTTGGCAATTTACTAAAACCAGATGCCCATCAAACAAACGTGACATCCACTCAAGCCAAAGACAACATTTCATCCTTCCATGAGCACCACAGTTTGGAGGTTTATGGGAATCAGGAATTAGACTGGTGGGTCATTCCATGTCAGTTCAACCAGACCATGACACCCATGGTCTCAGATTTTGATGAAACTTGGTATGCTCAATCCCTTCATGGTGGTAAGTAACCACCATTTTTTTTCCTCCTCTATTTCATCTGGTTTTCATTTTACAGACCTCTAAACTTTCACCGAGTTCTCGATTTTAAACATTTTCGAGGCCTTCTACGCAAGATACACTTCATTACCAAAAAATGTCCATCTCACTCCCAAATCAAACTATCTCTTTGAAATTTTCCAGCCTTATCAATGAAAGCATGAGGATTTCAGAAAAAAATATGTTAAGACTCTAAATGCCTGTTTTAGACCATTAAAAAATTAATAAAATAATTTTGAACTAGTTTTTTTTACTGAAAACATGGTTTACTAAAAACTCAATTATCAGAGTGAGGGAAAGGTATAACCTGTACATATGTTTTTTTTAAATGAACCTAGAACTATGTTCTATCATACTCAGGAATATAATTGATGGCTTTTTTATTCCTTCTGCCAAATATAAGCTTATGTACCTTTTTTTTTCTACTATTTTGAGAAAATGGTTGACGATGACTATTTTTCAACTTTACCCAAAATCTAAAACTCCTATCATAAAATAGTACTGGAACAAACTTGTAGAGCTTAAAATTTTATATTATTTTGGTTCTTAGTGATTTTTTGTAGGGAGCACCAATTTTTTATAACTTGGGAATTTAAAAGACGGAAAACACAGGCTCTTAAAATAATTATATTTAATGATGTGTACATGTAAACAAGTAGTGAGTACTGGTACCATATTATAATATTAAATACACAAGTTAGGTACAATTTTTGACCTACCAGTCCATTTTATGTGTGTGTGAATGAATAATCACTGTTTTTTTTTTTGTTTTTTTTAGCACCGCGTCTTACTACCCGTTCGGGTTATACGCTTAAGTACTAATTACGCTAATGGATTAGGAATTGGGAGGGTTGAATTTAGAGGAAGTGAACCCGCATTTGCGTGGAGGGAGAGTGGAAAACCATTTAGGAAAAACCACCCCCAGTTCACCCGACCGAGATTCGAACCTCGATCTCCCCGTCCTCGAGGTCGAGCTCAACACGACTGGCGCGTTAGCCAACTACGCCACCGAGGCGGGTATAATCACTGTTGACTCATGCATGAATCATCACTGTTGACTCATACATGAATCATCACTGTTGACTCATGCACGAGTCACCACCAGTCCACAGGTCACAATCATGCAATGGCTTGGCAGCCTCTCAGTTTGCTTCAGCTCTTCCTAGGGTGACCACTGTGTTGTGCTGCCTAAACTCAAATCTTTATTCATTATATTATAATCTAGTGATTTACAGTGATGATTTAAGTGTATGTAATTGTTTTAGGGAAAATGGAAGATATTAAGTGTAGTGTTGGGGAATTAACATGGACAGTGTGTCATAAATGTAGCTATGTATCAAAGAAAGGTATTGAACATGTAGCAGATCTAACTGAAGATAACAGAATTCTTTTGAAGTTTAGAACAGAAGCTACTGAAGACTTGGAGACTATTTGTCTGCACCATAAAAGTGTATTTTTGAGAAAGTTTGAATATCTTCAAAAAGTATGTTGTGATCCCCTCCGAAAGCACAAGAGACCTGTGAAAAAGTCACTTCGTTTGGTGACTGTACAGCAATATAAAAACTCATTAATGAAGGGATTCAAAGTAAAACCAGGGCAAAAGCTGTGTTCACAATGTAGAGCTATATTATTTAAAACTAAAAGTGCAGATAACCCCACTGAACCAGAGGATATTTTTTTACCTGTTGAAGAAGTGTCTGGTCTTGAGAAGAAAGAAACAAAAGAAAGGCTCAATTCATCTTTGACTGAGGTAGGTTGTTCTCCTTTAAAATTGCATTCCCTTGGTGAACATAGCAAGGCAGCTTATGGGAGGGAAAAGTTAGAAAAATTTCAGGCACATGTACGAGGCAAAATTGAAAAAGTTCTAGAGGTTGAGATTCCAACAAAAGAAACCAAAACAGAGAAGCTTGTGGAAGAGAAAGCAGCAGATATGGACAAGCTTGTCGAGATCATGAAAGATCAATTGAAATTCATTTCAAGGAAAAAGCAAATTCAACTACTAACCATTCCTGCTTCACTGACATGGACACGGAAAAAGATACAAGAAACATTTGGTGTGTCTGACTATGCTGTTCGTCAAGCTCAGAGACTTGTTAAGGAAAGGGATTTTTAGCTGAACCATATCCTAGATGTGGGAAAAAACTTAAGCCTGAAACTGTCGATTTAGTGAGAAACTTTTATGAGAGTGATGAGCAGTCTAGGGTTATGCCTGGAATGAAAGATGTAGTGAGTATAGGAAATAAACAATACAAGAGAAAGCGATTGGTTTTGGGTAACCTTCATGAATTATATTTGAGTTTTAAGTCAGAGTTTCCTGATGTTAAGGTGGGGTTCTCCAAATTTTGCACTTTGCGACCAAAGTGGTGTGTTTTAGCCGGTGCCAGTGGCACCCATTCAGTATGTGAATGCACAATCCATCAAAATGTTATACTGCCCCTTCATGCTGCACAAATTGACAGCTATAAGGAGGTTATAATGTTGTTAGTGTGTTGGGAAGCAAAGAGGGAATGCATGCTCAGGCACTGCAGTGAATGCCCCCCCAAACAAATCTAGTGAGCTACTTACTGTCCAGATTTGAAGATTACGAGGAAAATGATACCATTGAATTCTCTCAATGGGTGTCGACTGACAGGACACAGATGATAAAAAGTTCATCAACACTTGATGATTTTATTGATGATTTAGCCAACAAGATTGAAAAACTGATTCCACACTCTTTCTATAGCCAAGTCACAGTCTTCATTCTTAAAGAATTTAAAAGAAAATGCACCATCAGAAATAGCAATAATTTTGATGGACTTCAGTGAGAACTACTCTTTTACAATCCAGGATGAGGCCCAAGGGTATCATTGGACTTCTGATTCATGTACTATTCATCCTGTTGTAGTACATTGTAGGAACTCTGAAGGAGAAAAGATTGTTTCATCACACTGTGTCATATCAGATGACCTCAAGCATGACGTGACCATGGTTTATAAAACACAAGAAATAGTTGTGAATTTTCTGAAAGAAAACTTTCCACACACCAGGGAAATACATTATTTTAGTGATGGGTGTGCTGCACAGTACAAAAATAAGTACAACTTTCTCAACCTGTGTCTGCATGAGGAAGACTTCCAGCTGAAGGCACAATGGTCATTTTTTGCAACAAGCCACGGTAAATCAGAATGTGATGGGATTGGTGGGACAGCTAAACGTTTAGCTCGAAAGGAGAGTCTCCAGAGACCCCTCGAGAAGCAGATCACAACAACAGAAGCATTTTTCAATTTTTGTAAAACAAACATCACCAAAATCAGTTTCCACTTTATTGACAAAGACACAGTAGATTCAACCCGTTCTACTCTTGAAAACCGTTTCAAAGACTTACAGACACTTCCTGGTACTAGAAGTTTCCACAGCTTCAAGCCTCTAGATTCTGCAGGCACTATTATGGCTAAAAGGATCAGCGCCGATAAGAACCCTCTCTCACATTCAACATGAAAAGCTCTCACCCATCATTTGTAGCAGCAGATGATTTGTACTCCGGGTGTTACATTGCATGTAAATACGACCACTTCTGGTATTTTGGAATGGTGTCTACGGTGAATAAAGAGGAAGGAGATATTGTTGTAAAGTTTCTTCATCCTAACGGACCTTCACCATCGTTCTCCTGGCCAAGGCATGAAGATAACTGCGCTATACCAGTTCCTCATGTGCTAGCTGTTGTTGACACCCCACAAACAACATCTGGAAGAACCTACCATCTTCTCAATAAACTGCATGAGGTCAATGGAGGAAAAAATGACACATTTGGAGGTTATGTTACGCAAAAGAAACTGAGATTTAATCAACTGGAAGAACAAATAACTTGTGTAAGTAAACAATTTATTATATATGGTAACAGTAGGGCCTACTCACTACTCACATGTACCCACCATTAAATTAGAACTATTTTAATAGCCCTTTTTTCCGCCTTTTAAATAGACAAATACTAAAAAGTGGTGCTCTCTAACAAAAAATCACCAAGAACCAAAATAATGTAAAATTGTAAGCTCTACAAGTTTGTTCCAGTACTATTTTATGATAGGAGTCTTATATTTTGTTTAAAGTTGAAAAATAGTCATCGTCAGCCACTTTCTCAAAATAACAGCTAAAAAAAGAGTGCATAAGCTTATATTTTGCGAAAGGGATGAAAAAGCCATCAATTATATTCCTGAGTATGATAGAACATAGTTCTAGGTTCATTTAAAAAAAACATATGTACAGGTTATACCTTTCCCTCACTCTGATAATTGAGTTTTTAGTAAACCATGTTTTCAGTAAAAAAAACTAGTTCAAAATTATTTTATTAATTTTTTAATGGTCTAAAACAGGCATTTAGAGTCTTAACATATTTTTTTCTGAAATCCTCATGCTTTCATTGATAAGGTTGGAAAATTTCAAAGAGATAGTTTGATTTGGGAGTGAGATGGACATTTTTTGGTAATGAAGTGTATCTTGCGTAGAAGGCCTCGAAAATGTTTAAAATCGAGAACTCGGTGAAAGTTTAGAGGTCTGTAAAATGAAAACCAGATGAAATAGAGGAGGAAAAAAAATGGTGGTTACTTACCACCATGAAGGGATTGAGCATACCAAGTTTCATCAAAATCTGAGACCATGGGTGTCAAAACTTTTTTTTTTTGGTTGAATTGAGGTGGAATGACCCTGGTTAGATCTCATCTGAACAGAATGTTGGTAAATGCCATGTTTACATTTGAGAAGCTATGTACACAGTTCTAACACAAGTAAAGGTGTGTCTAGACTCCTGTCCTTTGAAACCAGTGATCCTACCGACCCTACCATCCTTACCCCTGCTAACTTTTTGATAGACTCACGGGTGACTTCTCCAGATCCAGACTTGGCATCACTTCAGATTCATATTGATTATCATGTTGGCAGTATTTACAACTTTCACAGCATTTTTGGGCCAGGTGGCTTAAAGAGTAGGTTCTTAGCTGAGGTCCAGCAGTGGAAGAAATGAAGAACACAACATTTATTTGTGAGGACAATTATTTTACCTCTCTTGGTCGGAAACTAGTCAAGTAGGCCTATTATAATTGCATCTTGGTACTGATGGAATCATTTGTGTGCTTGCTCTCAGGACCATGGGTGGCACGCTTAAGAAAGCCATAATAAGACTACGCCCTGTTCCAATAGAGAAAAAATTACCATAGGCCTAGATGTGTACAGACTTGTATTTTATAAAATTATTTTGTTTTTTTATAATGGTGATATAGCTTTTTTTCTTCTATAGACTATCGTTTAACTCATTCTAATTGTTTGTTTAGTTAATACTTTAATATATTTAATTATTTTTATAGTTCATTGAAAGAATTCTTTATATTATGTGGGTGGAATATTTAGTTTCATATTGTCACCCCACCTGTATTTGCATGTTGCAATTTTGGCAACGCTGTATGGACTGGGGATGGGGTGCTTTTCCCCACCACCCCAAAAGAGTCAATACCTGTTTTGCTGTATTGGATAGAGTATGGCCTATAACTGTCGAGAACAATTCAGCTTTGCTTGCCATTTTTAACTTTGCAATAATCAGCAGTTGATAGCTACCGCAGCTGTGAATAGTGAATTAACATTTAGTATTCTACTCTAACAATATTTTTTTGCTATTAATAATATACTCGCTAACATAATAAATAGCATGAATACATGAGAAAAGTATGATGCTCAACAATACACTATCATCAGCAATGACAACCAAAGTATTTGTAATTTTGAAATGAAAAGGTAATCAAAAACTGCTGAAAGCTATACAACAAAAATATAATGATATGGCTATTCTTGTAGGTTCAGTTAAAGCAAAACTTTATAGACTTCATTTACATGTCAAGAAAAGATACACTTGTTGACAGACACTTGCTCCTATTTCATGGAGAAGGAAAAAAGCCATGGAAAAGTTCCATATCATTGAATATGTTGTCTCTAAAGTAAGATACCTTCTAAGAGAAAAAGGATTAATGGTTTTACCTGAACCAAGAAACAAGCAAACACTTAAGTGAAAATACAGTTGAATTGATGAACAGTGATGATGAATACTCTCGAATCATGCCGGGTCAAAACGATAAAGTCGGTATTTCTAAAAATGTACTCGAACAAAATAGATTATTAGGCACTTGCTAATTTGAATAAATGTATTCTGCTTTTAAATTTGAGTATCCTGACATTAAAATTGGCATCTCTAAATTCCGTATGCTGTGCCCGGAATCGAGCCTGCTGCCATTAGCTAGTTTGGAGAGGATTTGTTTTGTTATTAGCTAGTTTGGAGAGGATTTATTTTGTTATTAGCTAGTTTGGAGAGGAGTTGTTCTTGCTATTAGCTAGTTTGGAAAGTAGTTTTTGTCATTAGCTATTTTAGAGAGGAATTGTTCTTGCTATTAGCTAGTTTGGAGAGGAGTTTTTTTATTTAAGTTTGCCTAAGTTTTTCTAAGTTCAGCTAAATTTATTTAAGTTTGCCTAAGTTTTTCTAAGTTCAGCTAAATTTATTTAAGTTTAGTTAAGTTTTTCTAGGTTTAGCAAAGGTTAGCTATGTTTGTCCAAGTTTGTCAAAATAAAATTTTCTAAGGTTTGCTAAATATTGCCAAGCTTAGCGAAGCTTGGAATTTTTCGCCAAGTTTGACCAAGTTTGGCAAAGTTTGACCTAGTTTGGCTATGTTTAGCTACATTTATCTAGGTTTAGCAATGTTTAGCTACGTTTACCCATGTTGAGTTAAATTTAGCTGAGTTTGGCTATATTATATTCAGAAAATTGAATAATGACACCTGGACACGGGAATCGAACCCGGGACCTTTGGCTTAGAATGCCAATGCTCTACCACTGAACTATCCAGGAATCGTCCCATGCTCAAGGTCATTCTGCACTCATATTTTAAGGCAAAGTAGATGTGCGGAAATCGTCGGCTACAAATGTGTGCCTTAAAATATGAGTGAAGAATTACTCAGGGCACAGGACGATTCCTGGATAGCTCAGTGGTTAGAGCATTGGTATTCTAAGCCAAAGGTCCCGGTTCGATTCCCGTGTCCAGGTGTCATTATTCAATTTTCTGAATATGATATCTAGATGGAATAAATCCTCACTAAAAGCATATATAATAGCTTTGACTATTTGATTCTTGGCTATGTTAGCTTAGTTTGGCTAAGTCTAGTCAAGTCTGGCTAAGCCTGGCTGTCTGGTTAACCATTATTAAGTATAGTTAAGTCTGGTTAAGTTTTGTTGAGTTTTGTTAAGTCTAGCTAATTTTGGTTAGGTTTGGTTAGCTTTGGTAGATTCGGTTAAGTTTGGTTGTATTTGGTGAGGTTTTTTAATTTTTGGTCAAGTTTGGCTGATTTTTGAAGAAAAAAAAACTATGCTAGTTGACAAGTGTGGCCAGCTTGGTAAAGTTTGATCATGTTGAGTCAAGTTTGGTTAATTTTGTTTAGATTTAATAAGTTTGGTTAGGTTTTGCTAAGTCTGGTTAGATTCTGTTAAGTCTGGTTAATTTTCATTAACTTTTGTTAATATTTGCTAGTTTGGTTTAATTTTGTTTATATTTGGATATCTTTGGCTAAGTTTGGACAAGTTTGGTTAAGTTTGGTCAATATTGGCCAAGTATGGTCAAGGTTGATCAGTTTTGTTAAAGTTTGGTAATGTTTGGCTAGGTTTGAATAAGTTTTTTTTTAATTTGGCTAAGTTTGATAAATTTTGGTCAATGTTGGTCACGTTGGGTCAAGTTGGGTAAATTTTTGTCAAGTTTAGTTAAGTTTGGCTAAATTTGTTTAATTTTGGACAAGTTTGGTCTAGTAAGTTCAAATTTTGTCAAGTTTTTAATCAAATCTTGTCAAGTTTGGTAAAGTTTTGTCATGTATGGCTAAGTTTTTACAAGATTGGAAAAGTTTGGTGAAATTTGGTTAAGTTTGGCAAAGTTAAGCTAAGTTTTGCTAATTTTCGATAATTTTAGCTTGGTTGTGTTATGTTTCGTCAAGTTTTGTTAAGTTTGGTCATGTTTGCTTAACCTTGTGAAAAGCTTGGCAAAGTTTGGTAAAGTTTAGTCAAGTTTAGTGAAATTTGATCAAGTTTGGTCACCCCAACAAACTCTTTAGCTGGGTCGACCCAGAAAACTCCTTGGTTGATCAAACCAGAAAACTTTATAGTTGGGTAGACCAAGCAAACACTTTGGCTGGGTTGACCCAGAAAAACCTAGGTTGGGGGAAACTAGAAAACTCCTTGCTTGGGCAACTGATTGAAAGTGCAAAGAAACACGAGGTTTTAATATGAAATAGAAACTTCCTAGAAAATCCTGAAAAGGTGTCGAAGCTCTAGTATTCATATCTGAAAGCGCGGCAAAATGTTCACAGAGGCATAGTCGGTTTCGCCGTGTGCAGTCTGTGTGCTACGCTGACGTTCTCGCTGTTTTTCATTGTTCCAAAGCTGACTGAGGTTACGCATGACATGCACATTGGCTTTATAATACTTGCTATTTACACTGCTTCACAGCACGCTGCAGGAGATAAATAATTTCTACCCAATACTTACCTTTACACAGTTCATGGCCACACAAATTCACAGTTTTTAGATCATGTTGCATTTATTTTTCATTCCAATCTCTTCGTGGAACACTTGGAAATACTTCACGGATCACACTTTGGGAACCACTTCCCTAGGCCATGATATTACAATGAAAACACTCTTCTGTGCATGTTGGACCACAAAACATGAATGTTCTTTGAAGATTCTCGTGGGTAGGGTCATCTATACATAAGGGGCAAATGGGGCAATTGCCAGGGTCGTTTGGTGGAAGTAATTGAATTTTCTAATCTTTTAATTTCCATAGAAGTTCTTGGATACTGTGACTGGATGGTATGCTCATTCTTCAGAGGGTTGACAGGAAGATGGGAAATTCTTCAAGGTGAAATTAAAACAAGTAATGCTGACATCAAACTGCTGCCAAAGCCTTTGTCAACAACACGATCGTCTGCAAGAAATGATGCATACAGAACACTGACAGCATCTTACCATGCTTTTCTTTTACTTGCAACAAAAATTGCAAATAACCCATTCAAAAAAACCGGAAACACTAGAAGAGGCTGGAAGGTTTGTGTGCTAACTTTGCTAAATTGGAGACCGAAATATTAACCAAATTTTGGACAGAGTTTCTAGAACTGTCTGACAAAGTGAGCAAGATTCTTCAAAGTATTACAAATGATTTGAATGGTGTAGTCCTGAAGTATAATTCACTAAAAAGTTAGTTGGAAGGTCTCCGAGATAAATTCAACTACTATGAATGTGAAGGGGGAAGAAATCTTGATTGTGAAGAGTATGAACATCTAAGAAAAAGAGTCAAGAGGAGAAGACTGCAGTGTGATGAGTTCAATAGAGACCATGACACCATTTTGGTTTATCAATGATAAACTTTCATGCAGAATATGGTATAGAACTACTCACAAAACTCACCCAATGAAGAAAGACTTTCTGGGATGTCTTCTTTTGCTGTACATGCTGAATTCAATTTTGTTTGACAGCTTAATTCACAAGTTTCTGCAGTAAAATCTTGGAAATTGTAAATAAAGACTGAGAAGATTATTATATACTGATAGTGGAATGAGCTTGCTTGTTCGTGGTGCAGTTTTTATTTTGACTAAAATCTTAACTACTACCTATTTTAAAATGTTATTTACATTTTTTGTGATTACCTGATTTGCTTCACAAGCAGGAGTAGTATAAATTTGGCCTGAATTCAAATGTTTGAGATTCTTCATTGTAAGTAAACTCATTAAAAAAAATCACTTTACATAGTAGTATAAAGCAATAACTGAGACAGAAGCTGACTGGCAAGTAATATGTGTGGGATGCATGTGGATGTTGGTAAAAGAAAAGGGCGAGAGTGGGTAGGGGGGCCTATGGGTGACTTTTGAAACGACCCTGCTCGTGGGTCTAATCAAAGTTTGCCAAATGTGCTTGTGTTAATTTTATACTCAGAAACAGAATGCCGTCATTTAGAGAATGCAGCAGTCTCTAGATTTACTACCAGAAATTCTCAACCCAAGCACAACATGCCTGTCAATTCAAAGCCTTGACTATATAATTCAAGACCTCAATCTACTCAACTGACTACTATGCTTACGCCTTACTGACAACGTGGGAAAAACCCCAAAGAATTATGTATTTTGCCATCAAAGCACTCACAAAATACATCAGTGCACTCATTTTCATAAGAAGACTTCCCAAGAACAATTTGACTTTGTACATTCTAGTAAGTTTTGTTTCATTTATCCCAGAAATGCCCACATCTTAAGAGACTGTAAATCTATGTGAACCTGTACACTGTAACAAAAGATTCACTTAACCTCCTCCTCACACCCACAATCATCTCAAGGTCATGACACTCACCAGTCAACAGAATCCCTCCATTGAAATCATTCCACTCCACCTATTCCCTTTATTGGTCTTACAAGCCAACCAAAGACCACAGTGCTATTAGCAACCACTCTTGTACAACTCACAACTCCTTTTGCTCCTCCACAAATAGTGCGAAATAGTCCTAGATTCTGCAGTGCAGTGCAGCTTTAGCACTGAGCGCTGTAGTAACACTGTCCCAACTGTCACAAGACATAAATAGCATAGCTCTCTGTCATGTTAATACTAAGGGAATGACACATACATCTTTTGGCCATTAATGCTACTGCTATATCTCGTTCACATCAAATAACAATCTTGGAGAAAATCACTTCTCAACTCCCATATAGGGGAAGGTGGGGTAGATGTGGACAGTTTTTGTTAATTTCATGATTCTGTAAACACTAGTCTTTTTTTAAATGTAATATTCATACCATAAGATACCTTATCCTTTTACAATATGAATACACATAGTAAGTTTGTTTACTTATTTTCAGCGTGTACAAAAAAAAAATCATCCAAAATAAATATGCATGGTGGGGTACATGTGGACAAGTAGGGGGTAGATGTAGACATGGAATTGAGAAAGTGTATTTTGGGAGACTGGAAATAAACAAATATATTGTATAGCAGTCACTACCTTTATTATTATTTTAAAATATTATTTTGTAAACCGAAATACTTTTTAACAACAAATTAAAATAGTGGTTTTGAAAAATTAAAAATATAAGCTTAGTTTTGTAACCTACCTAATAAGAGAAAACAAATACATTAAATGAACATTTTAACTGATGTTGTAAATTTCAAAATCTCCAGGAAAATACAAAAGGGAAACATTAAAGTACCACCAACATAAGAGGGCTGTGGCAATTTAAATATAATATCTTCTAATATAATCTGATATAATCTAATATAATCATCTCTCTGGTCACTGAACTAGAACTTGTTAATGACATTATTTTTCCTTAAAAAGTTCAACTTGTATTCACTTTTATTTAACCCTTTGAGTGCCAACGTCGCTCAGAGCGATGCACGAAATATCTGCTAAACTTGCCAGCGTCGCTCACAGCGATCCCATGTTTTCGAGCTCTTAGTTCAGTATTAAGTCAACAGATAGGGTAGATTTTATTTCCACTGTATTCTCGTATGTTCGAGCTACTTTTATTTGTCTTTGCGATATATCGAACCTAAAAATTATTTTATAACTTTTTACTTTATGAGTTTTATCTTTGGCCTTGTTTGTAAACATGGCTACTAAGAGGAAAGCCGTGATTCAAGACACAGAAATACTTGCAATATTTATTGACAGCTCAACCCAGAGTGATCAATTTGTTTATGATTCTGAAAGCACTGATTCTGAATTTGTAAATAATGAAATTGAACAGGAATTTTATTCTAGTTAAAGGGAAAGATCAGAACAAGTAGGAGTGACAGCTGTCATTGATAACACGAGTATGAATTCTAGTTATTCCTAAAGGGATGAAATAAATCTTGAATATTAGGATAATCCACCCCAACCTCTTCATATTTATGCAAAAGTACCAGATTTGAAGTTCCCTCACTGTCCCCTCCTGATTCCAACCCAATTATTTATTTTAGACTTTATTTTACTATAACCCTGGTAAAGTTGATGGTCACTGAAACAGCTGCTATGCATAACCCAATTTTAGTGTAAAATCTAAAGTTAGTTTTTTTTTGTAAATTTTGTCATTTACTCAGTTTTTTATGTTCTTTTCAATGATTTATTCTATTTCAAGCTAATTAAATTTTCAATGCTTAAAAATTAATGTTAAATAAAACAATAAAAAATTATTTTTTTAATATCTTGGCTAGTGATTTTTTTATTATATTTAAAAATTAAAAAATTATATGTATAATTATATCATCGGATTGGCAAGCATGTTAGCTAGTTTATGTAAAAATTTGAGTGCAAGAAGTTCAAAGACTAATGAGTTATTAAAATTTAAACAAACTCCTACCTTTTTCAGGAAAATAGCTTGGCACTTTTAGCACATTTTTTTGTAATTTCTCTTGGCACTCAAAGGGTTAAAATATCTGCAACATCACCAATGTAAAGTTTCACAATTTTTTTTGTATAGAATTTAACAAGTAAAAAGTCATTGATATTGATGTTACTTTCTTCTTTTCCAATGTCTTGATAAATATTTATTTCATTCAGCGTCGCTCAATATTTCTTCTTTTGAAACGTCACTTTCTGAACTACTAAGTAGATTTTTTTCCCTTCTTAATTAGCTCTTTGCCAATGCCCGATTTCCTTTGACCATCTTTTTCCTTTCTCTTTCTTTGGTAACTTCTTCAATCCTTTGCTTTTCTGGTGTGTCGGTTAGTAGATTTGCATTTTTTCCTTAAGACTTTTCTTCCCCCCCCCCCCTTTTTTTTACAGGAAGTTTAATAATTGATGTTAATGCATACTGAATAGTTGATGTTGAAGGTGTTTGAAAGGTTGGCTTGGATGATTTTGTAAAGAATTCTTGTGTATGAGGTTCTACTCTTTGGCTCATATAGGAACACAAAAAAAACTTGTTTGGTGAAATACCAGTTTTCCTAAATCCAGACAAAATATTACTCTTATTGAAGGATTCATTGAATACCATCCCAGTTAAAGCTGCTATTTCATAAATGGTTACTCTACGACAGGGTTTGTAAGAAGCCAACTGTTTAAAACTGCCTTTAGTTTAGATTTGAATGGACACATTGAGAGGTTGCAGATGATGTGTGCAGTGTGGGGGAAAGGTTAGAAAAAATATTTAAGCCTAGAACAACACACAGGCCTTCACATAGGATTCACCCAAATAAAAACAATAGAAATGAATAATATATTAAAAAAACTTTAGGCCTAATCTTAAAAAAATATATATACACATAGTGGGGTAGATATGGACAGTGTTCACATCTACCCCATATGGCTGTCCACATGTAACCCATTTACACAATTTCACTATTTTTATATTTCTTGACTATATGGTGTGACTTGAAGGTTAAAATAATACATTAAACTACTACTTCTATTATAATAACAACTTTGATAGATAAGCTAATGGTAAATGAAGCAGCGGCTTACAAATAATTGTTTAAAAACTTAATTTTTATATTGAAATTCACTCAAAGTCCATAAACTTCAATCCCAGACTTCCAATCACATTCATACTACAGCTGAGCATCAGTTATATGGTAATAATTTGTTGATACAGAGATCAATCTCTTACAAGCTCTTAGGAAAAAGAGGAGGAGGGAAATTCAAACTGTCCACTTTTACCCCTCGTCTATATCTACCCCACCTTCCCCTACTTAGTTCTACCCTAATATTAAACAAATACTCAAAGGCTTTGTTCTAGCTGACCACACGTTTGATATCTTAAGTAACCCGCCTCGGTGGCGTAGTTGGCTAACGCGCCAGTCGTGTTGAGCCAGACCGCCGAGGACGGGGAGATCGAGGTTCGAATCTCGGTCTGGTGAACTGGGGGTGGTTTTTTCCTAAATGGTTTTCCACTCTCCCTCCACGCAAATGCGGGTTCACTTCCTCTAAATGCAACCTTCCCAATTCCTAATCCATTAGTGTAATTAGTACTTAAGCGTATAACCCGAACGGGTAGTAAGACGCGGTGCTAAAATTAAATTAAATTAAATTAAAATTATCTTAAGTTCAATTGGCATTATGTTTGGATCCAACCTGTTTGCCAACTTTCTCACTGGTGATCGCCAAACTCTCAGCCCTAGTATGCCTGTGGCGTTTGGATCAACATTTGGTTATGTCACCACGTGCATCAATCTCTTTTTGCCGCTCTTATTCAACAAAAGAAATTATTTTGGCGGCTCCTCTCAACCTCAAATCATGATCTTAATTAAACTTTACAACATTTTAGGCAAGCCGAAGAACCAGTTTATGAAGCTGGACCACCTAAAGAAGAAAGATTGTGTTAATACCATTTTTCCTCCACTCATTCACTTGATGACACCAGATGGTATGTTGTGCAACTTCTGTTCAAAGAAGTTCACTCCCCTCTTGGAACAAAAGTTATTGGTGCAAAACAAAGATTTAACTCTCTTGAAAGAAAGCTGCTAACTCAGCCTCAATTCAAAAGTATGTACTCTGAATTCATGCAAGATTATCTTGACTCTGACCAGACAACTTTTTGTGACCCTCACCCCTCTCCAGACGTGCCACACTTCTTCTTACTTCATCACGGCGTTTTCAAACACCACCACAAAACTTTGGATAGCGCTTGTACCTTGACTAATGTGTAGTCCTAATGATACTCTCTTGCCTGGACCAAAGCTTCAAAATGACATTTGTGACGTCATTTTTCACTTCCACCAACATTATTTTGTGTTTTCCTGTGACATTCACCAGATGCATCACCAAATCAAAGTTCATTCTGATAATCAAAAATACAAACTCATTAATTGACTTGACGATCCCAACACTCCTCTTTTGATCTACACACTAGCAACAATAACGTACGGTATGTTTAGCTCACCATTTCTGACTCTAAGAACACTCCTCCAATTAGTTCAAGATGTACATCTTTACTCTCGCACGGCCTCTGTTCTGCACCATTGAAACTTTGTGCAAGATACCATCACTGGTTTTGACATGTTCAAAGACATGCTTATTTTGCAAATGGAACTCATATAACTGCTCTTATAAGGCAGCTTTGAACTTAGAAAATGGTCTAGTAACTCACCTCAGCTTCTCTAATCAGTACTAGAAGAAATTAGGGAAAAACCTGTTTACTTTCACAGCCAGGAACAGCCTCATTTTAGCATTCTTGGTCTTTGGACGCACACCGCTGATAAATTTTCATATGATATTAACATTGTTGAAAATGTACCCACTAAATGGAACATTCTCTCAGCCATTGCACAAACATATGATCCATTTGGTTAGCTCACTCCAGTTGTCTTTTGGGCAAAATCTCTTCTTCAATATTAATGGACTCTTGGACTTCACTGAAACTCACCTCTTTCCAATGAAGTTGTTGGAAAACAATTCTTTATGAACTACCCTTGTTACAACAAATTAATGTTATAAGTCACGCTCACTTTCTCAAACTACCAACATACAACTTCGTGGCTTCAGAGCAAGGATGCATCGCAATACCCTGCCCTCCCTTCTTGCCAACTATTGCATGATCTGACATATCTCTTGGATACATACACTTATCATCACCACAACTCTGCGAACCCCTCTGGCTATGTTCCTCATACCACCACTGGCTTTCACCAAAATTTACACCTTTTGTTGATGAAAACCTTATTCAAGCGAAGTTAAGTCTTCCCATCACCCGTCAACTAATGTTTTTTCTTCTCGCTTCTCATTATCTTGCTAACTCTTCATTTCCATCTCTACTTTTAATTGAACTGCCTATCAGATCAAAGCGGCCAATATGTTGAATATCTTCTTATTTTCTAGACCCACACAAAACTTTACTTGTTGATACTTACCACTAGCTGGTTATTTTCCTCCTTCCATTTCCCCTATTGTATCCATTTTGACTGCATATTTCGGAGAAATTGCTACCCTTTAACTGGGTACCTGCTCCTTGTACATCGCTCGCTCGTTCTTATCTTCTTAAACGTCAGTCTGCTGTTGAGAATTTGTCCTGGCAAGTCACAGGGAGTTATAATTGTAAAGGGCCTGGGCTGTCATGATCACCAAATGTAAAGGACTGAAGATAATATTCCACTTCTGAACATCCAATGTAAGAGGTCCCTACTTTATTCCTCTTCGGATATCAAACTGTCAGGCCCAAAGTTCTAGCCCTAAGAACAAATGTAAAATGTTTCTGTGCAGTGTGAGGTTCATCCCGGATAGCTTAGATAATGTCGGGAATATAATACTACCATAGGTTCAATAAATAAAATGTGCATTCATACACGGTCACCTTAATGACAAGTCTTGGGTTCAACCATCCCCGGTTGCACAATAACACACACCATCATAGTTTGAGTCACTTTTACTACACTGGGCAGCTGCAGGTGCTGACTGTCTCAACCAATATTGTACACATGACGCCGATACGGTTTCCTCCCCTTTACTCTAATATATAGAGGAGGTAACGATATCTTATTACAAGGTAGAGACAGAGAAATGTTTCATAAGAGTAAGAGAAATCAATAGGTAACAATAATATATTTATTATAGAAATAACATAAAAAGGTGATATTGGGCTACAATTGATAAAGAAGATTGAATGCGAGACCAATGAATAATAAACAGTAATAAATGTCCATTAAATTGGCTAGGAAAAACAAGTAACTCTTAGAACAACATTAAGTTTTAAACTGACAAATATGAAAGGGTTTAACAACTCCAAACTTATAGGAACTTCCCGTGGATAGGTAGAATACATGTTCAAGACGACACGGCAACAGTCAAAAGGAAGTTAATTAGATACAGAGTATAGGACTCCAAAACAGTCGGGCTAGCGCCTGACTTCCACCAGAAGGGTCTAAACAGAAAACATGGTGACTTAATTACCATTAAAGATATAACAACAAATCCTATAGTTTTAGAGTTACTAAGCCAAATGTCGACCAAACTAGCTAGTGTAGCATGTCACTTAAGTGAAATGACATCTACAAACCGTAATCTGCATAAAATACTAAAATGAAATAAAGGAATGCAAAGAAGAGAATTAAAACTGATATATTTTGCAATAATATCATTTGTGTTCTACTTAAGTGGATGTTCCAGGATACAAACACCATGCTTCGACAAAATATCCTGCAAGTATGGCGGAAGAGAAGGCGTGGCAGTTTTCAACAGATGTCTCAACCCGTGAACACTCGATGTTGAAGCGGACCTGACTGTCGTTGGTCCGATCCCTCGAACTACAAGCACTGCTGCCCCCCCTACCGGACTTCCTTGGTAACTCTTTCTCAACCTTTCATGCCCCCCACCCCCTTTATTTTCTTTCTCCTCATTTCATGCCCATTTTTGGTCTTGTTCAGAGTCGGAGAGAAGGCTATATAACGGGTAGCCTCTGGGTTCACAAACTGAAGTTCGTCATATTATATCCTCAGAGGAGGAACCTCTGTTGCAACACCTGAAGGAGATATGCATGGTCTTGTTGTTTGAGTCGTGGGTCTCAGCACCTCGACGCTGAAGGAATCTCGTCTGATGTTCCAAGAAGTTTATCATATCCTCGAAGGAGGAACCTCTGCCACAGGACCTGAAGGAGAAACGGACGGTCTTGTTGTTTGAGTCGTGGGTATCTTGTCTGTTGTTCCAAGTATTCAACAGAATGTCCAAGTCCTTCAGACTTGTTATGGTAGTTAAGGAAACTAATTTAGTTCTTGTTAATCGAAGTGACTAACATTATTTCAACGTCCATCAGATGTGTTTTCTTTAGTCAAACTGACTAACATATTTTGTATGTACATCAGAAATGTTTAATTTAGTCAAACTGACTAAACTGACTTGTAAGTACATATGACATGTTTTCTTTAGTCAAAGTGACTAATATTATTTGTATGTCCATCAGACATGTTGTTTTAGTCATAGTGACTAAGTTTAGTTTTTGTGTCAAGTTGACTTAAATTCTTTAGGCAGATAGTTTACTATATATTCTCCCTATGCCCATATGACATAGCTTAAATACAGGAACTTTGAGCTCTATATGTAATAGGAACCTTGCTTTAAGCTTCCTCTTCTCCACGAGTTCATTATTCAGTATTAAGTCCATAAGACTTCACAATATCCCATGACGCCGTGGAAGTCATGCTCAGATGTTCATATTTATGTATTTAAGCAGATTGTCTATCGCCCTTATTTGAGGACCTAGTTAGGTCAGTATCTCACAACATTCTAGTTGGCACCTCTTTTTCTGTGTTACTATTTTGGGTGCGCAAAGTGCGGAACACGGCTAGTTTTGTATAGTGGCCTGCTTAGATAGTATTTTCATTAGCCCCTTGTTAGTACCTCATTTGTCCAAGTATTTAATGTTGGTGTGTACTAAACTTGATGTTTACCCCAGACAGTGGGTAATGACATAAATATACTATTGAATGCTCTGGCAGTTCCCACTGGGAAAGGACCAGCCATAGTATAATTTAGTGTTGACACCTGATTGTTAGCCATCTGCTGATGTAATGGACAGTTCGTCCTCTTACCTTTTATAATGTAGGCTCTCTATGAGTCAGTTCTTAATAACAAGTCAAGCCAGCTAGCTAGGCCGAGTTTAGGTTAGTAACTCTAAAATTATAGGATCTATTTTCACATCTTTATTTGTATTTTATTCATCATGTTTTCTGTTTAGACCCTTCTGGTGGAAGTCAGGCACTAGCCCGGCTGTTTTGGAGTCCAATAATCTGTATATACTTAACGTCCTTTTGACTGTAGCCGTCCGTTTCATCTTGAACACATATTTCCCGAGCCACGGAAAGTTCCTATAAGTTTGGAGTTGTTAAACCCTATCTTATTTGTCAGTTTAAAACATAAGGTGGTTCACCTAAGAGTCACTTGTTTTCCCTAGCCAGTTTAATGGACTTTAATTACTGTTTATTATTCATTGGTTCGACTTTCTATCTTCTTTATCAATTGTAGCCCAATATCACCTTTTTATGTTATTTCTATAATAAATCTATTATTGTTACCTATTGATTTCTCTAACTCTCATGAAACATTTCTCTATCTCAACCTTGTTATACATTTACCTTGTAATAAGATATCATTACCTCCTTTATATATTAGAGTAAAGGGGAGGAAACCGTATCACTAGCTTAACTTGAAATTAAGAAATGTCCCATAGACACCCTACATAATAGATTGTAAGAGGACGAACTGTCCATTACATCAGCAGATGGCTAACAATCAGGTGTCAACACTAAATTGTACTATGGCTGGTCCTTTCCCAGTGGGAACTGCCAGAGCATTCAATAGTATATTTATGTCATTACCCACTGTCTGGGGTAAACATCAAGTTTAGTACACACCAACATTAAATACTTGGACAAATAAGGTGCCAACAAGGGGCCAATGAAAATACTATCTAAGCAGGCCACTATACAAAACTAGCCGTGTTCCGCACTTTGCGCACCCAAAATAGTAACACAGAAAAAGAGGTGCCAACTAGAATGTTGTGAGATACTGACCTAGCTAGGTCCTCAAATAAGGGCGTTAGACAATCTGCTTAAATACATAAATATGAACATCTGAGCATGACTTCCACGGCGTCATGGGATATTGTGAAGTCTTATGGACTTAATACTGAATAATGAACTCGTGGAGAAGAGGAAGCTTAAAGCAAGGTTCCTATTACATATAGAGCTCAAAGTTCCTGTATTTAAGCTATGTCATATGGACATAGGGAAAATATATAGTCAAACTATCTGATTAAAGAAATTAAGTCAGTTTGACACAAGACCAAATTAAGTCATTCTGACTAAAACAACAAGTCTGAGGGACTTAGGTAACATTATAGCCACTTTGACTAACCAGAACTAAACTAGTCTCCTTGACTAAAACAACAAGTCTGAAGGACTTGGATAACATTATAGCTGCTTTGACTAACAAGAACTAAACTAGTCTCCTTGACTACCACAAGTCTGAAGGACTTGGACATTTGTTGAATACTTGGAACATCAGATGAGATTCCCTTGGCGTTGAGACTGTGAGACCCACTACCCAAACATCAAGACCATCCATATCTCCTTCAGGTGCTGCAGCAGAGGTTCCTCCTTCAAGGATATAATATGATGAACTTTAGTCTGTGAACCCAGGGGTCACCCGTTATATACTCTTTTCTCTGACTCTAAACAAGACCAAATATGGGCATGTAATGAGGAGAAAGGAAGGAAGGGGGGAGATGGGAAAGGTGGAGAAAGAGTTACCAAGGAAGTCTGCTAGGGCAACAGTGCTCGTAGCTTGAGGAATTGAACCAACGACAGTCAGGGCCGCTTCAACATCGAGAGTTTAAGGGTCCAGACGTCTGTTAAAACTGCCATGCCTTCGCTTCCACCATACTTGCAGAATAGTTTGTCGAAGCATGGTGTTTGTATCCTGGAACATCCACTTAAGTAGAACACAAATGATATTATTGCAGAATATATCAGTTTTAATTCTCTTCTTTGCATTCCTTTATTTCATTTTAGTATTTTTGTGTAGACTACGGTTTGTAGATATCATTTCACTTGAGTGACATGCTACAGCACTTAAGGAACTATTTATAGGAAGATAAAGCTGGTGTTATATAAATTGGTACAAAACTATATGGGAAGATACTGGAAAAGAGAAAAATAATAAAAATGAAACAAAGTGAAGGTGGAGAGAGAAGAGAAATAGCACAGATTTAGTAAACAGAAATAGCACAGATTTAGTAAACAGAGGTCTACAACAGATTTGATCTTCGCCATATGAAAGCTGATGGAAAGATGGTATGAATTTGAGAAATACTTGTTAATGGTATTTATGGATTTGGAGAAGACATATGATAACATGGATTAAAAAATGTTTTGAAAGTGATGCAGAAGTTGTATTAAGATGGAGAGTGGAAGGACAGAGTGGTTCCAAATAAAAAATGGAGGGAAGTGCCCTTTCACCACTACTATTTGTGATGGTAATAGAAATGGTGATGAATAAAGTGGGAGGAAAGAATGAAAGCCATGATGTTTGCTAATGACTTGATGGTATGGGGGGAGAAGGAAGAGGATATACAGGAACAACTACAAGAATAGAATGAAGAAGTGAAAGATCGTGGAATGAAATTTAGCATGGCAAAGTGTGAAGAGTGATAATAACAAGAAAGAGGATAAGGCTTTGTAAAGCTATAAAGTTGGATGGAATAGAGCTGAGAAAAGTGCAGAACGTAAAATATCTTGGAAGTGGGACTGGGAGAAAGGTGGAAGTAGAGAGGATGTAATGAGAAGAGAACAGCAGGGAGAGTTGTTATATAGGTGCGTAAGATACCTGCTATGGAGAAGAGAAGTGCCCTTGAAGTGTAAGGAAGTGTTGTATAGGGCGTACTTTGTACCTATTGTCACATATGCAGCAGAAACATTGACAATGAATGTAAGAGAGACTAGGAAAGTGAAGGCTATTGGAATGGAGTTTGTGAGGAGCATGTTGGCTGTCACAAGCAGAAACAAGATTAGGAATGAAGTTATCCAGGGAAAAGTTGGGGTATAGGGGGTACATGAGATAGTAGAGGAAGACTGAGATGGTATGGGCATGTAATGAGGATGGAAAAAGAGAGGATGCCAAAGAAAATGTTGGAAATGAAGTATTTAGGAAAAAGATTGCAATGGAATCCAAGAAAGAGGTGGAAGGAGCAGATAACAGAAAGTGTTCAAGTGAGAGGAGAAGATTGGAAGCAATTAAAGAAGGAAAAAGTGTGAAAGGATAGAGTAAGATGGAGGCATTTTACTAAACTGACCCGCCACAGGCTAGAAACAGGTTATGATGATGAATGAAAGAAGTCGCAGCTCTTCAACACATGAAATCTCTCTCTTTGAAATGTTGGACAAAGTCTTTAAGGGTCATATCTCCATGACCATTTCTCTATTTGGTTTTTGAACCTAGCCTCTATCATGCTCTTATACACGGTTAATCCTTTTACATCTTTGATAAATTGTGTTAAGTGATAGTGCAATTAATTTTATATGTTAATTAGTTCAAACTTATTTATGTTTGATATTATTTATTTATGACAATGTTACTAAAACACACAATCTGTTTTATAGGAGATCTCCTCTCGTCGCATAACTAATATAGTTAGAAAAGCAAACATCTAGTTTATCACTACCAGGGCTGCTTATTCCACGGCTCAACAACGTTGAGCGATAGGACTTTGAACACATACAATGTATTTGTACTTTTGGAACATAAAGAGACTATCAAGTTTCCGGGGGCTGTGATATCAATGATAGCTCTGTTACCATGTCCATCACAGACTCTGCCTAAAATATGAGGGAAGAATGACCTTGAGCATGAGATAACTCAGTGATATAGCATTGGCGCGCTATGCCACAGGTCCTGGTTTCGATTCCTGTGTCCCACAATCAAGTGAAAGATTACTGGTTCATAAGGCTTTGCAGGAGAATAGTTTGCCATGTTGGACCACAAAAAGAGAGGAAACTATAGATGAATAGAACATTTAAATACTCAGGGCTTCCCAATCTTTTTTGTTTGGAGGAGCCCATAAAATATTAAGTAAATTCTTGGGAACCCCTTTTTCTGACACACATTAGGTTCAACAAAATATACGTGTAAACCAGTAGGGTTGATAAATGATAATTAACTTATAATTTTGAATATAATATTTCAAGACTGTTTATTGCCTATTTCTATTTACTAACTCTCTTTTGATACTTGAACTTGTCTTAAAAATATTCTTACTAGCCTCGTTTTTAACATTAATACCACCTGCTTTGGTGGTGGCATGGTGTAAGGCGTCAGTCTAACAACTGCCTTTGTTGAGGACGGATCCTGGTCGAGTGTACCTAGGGTGGTTTTCCCCCAAATTATTTCCCACTCTCGCTCCACACTTCCTCTATATTCATCCTTGTTCATCCCTAGTCCATTCTCTAATTATTACATTAACCTATAACCCTAATGGGTAGTAAGACTCAAAACATTATTACCAACACTCTTCGCTTCATTTTCTTTGGATATACAATATATATTTTCCATATTGGCCAAAAATTATGGACAGAACTTCTCGTGGAATCCAGGACATAGGCTTGCTAAAACCCACGGGATCTGTCTTATTTGATAAAGGACTTGTTTTTTTGCACACACTCTTGTCAATTTTAATCACTATGATCACTTTTCTCACTTATTTGAATCTACAGCTCAGAACTTGCATCACTGCTATTTATAAATCACTCTTTCTTCTCAAACAGTGTAATGAGTTATTGTTCAATTCAGACATAACACTCAGTGACAGGTAGTCAGGGCACATGCTTTGGGTAAACATCTTTTATTTTGTTTTGGCAGCTACAAACTTGTTTTTTTACACTTGTCTAACATTTAAATCAGGCATGTCAAACTCACATATACAGTGAAACCTGGATAATCCGAACTTGAAGGAACCAGGAAAAAATTCAAACTATAAAAAAAATTTGAATAAAATAAGTTTTTTAAAATGAATTGAAAATAAACACAGTTAAGTTTGCAACCAAGCTCAAAAACTTTACCAAACGTATTTGACATAATCTGTTTATAATTTCTTTAAAAAGTGGCGATTTTAATCTGTTTTCCTGATTTAAGTCTCTCAGTCATAGTGTATGATCCTAATTGATTTATTGACTTAAGAATTGAATCATTAACATTGTTGTGACTATCAAAAAAACACTTGAGTTCTCGGATATGGTCCATGGCTTCTGCGCACTCGGGATAGGCCTTTCCGGAACTACTGAAGAATTGTCCTTTTCATCAACAGTGTAGCATGTCTTCTATATAAAAGACATCTACAATCGTATCAATGAAAGAATAAAGTAAAGAGATTTAAAGAAGAGAATTAAAAATAATATATTTCTTTATAATAAATCAGATATCAACTCACATGGACTGGATGTTAGTGGATACGATCAACACGCCGTGGCTGGCCCGTTCGACAGCGCTAACATTGTTCACTATTCATCTTCTGACACACGTGGTTGAAAAGGAAGAACATCTTCCTCAACTCGTCAGTCTTTCAAAAGAGCGCCACTGTCCATGCGGAATCTCCATGAAACTCTTTTCCCTCTACCCCCCTTTAACTTCCTTGGATCCTATCATCTGGGTACTTTTCCGAGCTAGATCCAGGGTATATAATGGGTGCGCTCAAGAACCATAATATAGCATTTTATTGTAACTAATCGTCGAAGAAAGAACTTCTACTCCAGCGCCACCAAGTACTGACGGCCATGATGTGTCTGGCGTCTGTTTCTCCACCACGTGGCAGAAGAAGTCTACTCTAATTAATTAAGTATTGTGTCAGTAATTATACTTTTGATGGATATGTCCTTCAGACATAGTTTGTAGTGATGGAGAGATTGTTTTGATGTGTCTTTCTGACAGTTGCTATAATTATGTTTTCTAAGTCCTTCAAACACAGTCAAGTTCTCTGCCTGTCCCTTTTTCCTATGTCCATCAAACGTAGTTTAAATACGAGGGCTCTTTGCTCTATATATGTGTAGGACCAGTTGTTCAAGTTTCTCTATTCTATGAATTCATACTTCTTTACCTTAAGACTTAGTAATATTTCATGACGCCCTAAACGGCAGGTTCACGTTTGTTATTTCCGTCTGGGACCTAGTTAAGTCAGAAACTGTATGCTGTCTGGTTGGCACCTTTTTGAGTTACTATTTGCGGTGCACAACTTGTGAGAAATACTATTGTAAAGTAGTGGCCCGCATAGATAGTACTTTCTTTAGGCCCTTTGGGCGCTTTATTTATCTATGTATTAAAAGATAGTATCTACTGTGTGTTTTATATACCCCAGGGTGTGGATAGTCATATGTACTAATGTTTGCTTTGGCAGTACTCATTAGGAAAGGACCGGCCATAGTACAATTTGCTGTTTTGCCTGATTGTTAGCCATTTGCAGTTTATATATGAAATATAGAAGATTATCTTACAGGATATTTCTCCGTGGGTATATGTGACCCTCATGGAGGTTTAATACAAGCTATCTAGTTTAACTGATATTCACCTTAGTAACTCTAAAAATATAAGGTATATAAGTATGTATTTATTAGAAATTAATTCACTAGTATTCATGATCAGGCCTTTCTAGTTTTAGTCCAGCGACAGCCTGGAAATATTATTTATAATGTATTCTTTCAACTTAACTGCCCATTTTACCGTGGCTGTGTTGACTTAGACACTAGTTCTCCCTAGCAACAGTCAATACCTGTGCTTTTAGAGTTGTTAAATCTAACAACTTGTTCTATTCTGATGTTTTTCCTTTTACTCTGTATCGCCACCAGGTGGTCCGATCGAACATTTTCAACCTTTATAACTGTCAACCATTCAACATAAAATCTTGTTTATCTGATGTAATCCTATATCTTATTATGTGTTTGCTATAGTAAATTCTTTTATCTTTTCGTGTACTTATAATATATGTTACCTACCACTTTCAAGTTAAAATAAACCGAATTGGTAGACCAGATGCTCCATCCTCATCAAAAATTTTTGTTTGTTTTTCAAAAATGTTGAAAGTGTGTTAGGGGGAATTCCCTGTTTCCAGGAATAGAACAACACAGCACTGCAACTAGAAGTAGGAAAACAACACTGTACAGTACATTACAACCTACAAATGTTTGAACTAAACAGAACAAAATTCGAACTATCCACGGTTTTTTAACATTGTTTTTGTTACATCCCACTCTACTACCTTTTATTTATGACCATAAATAATATGAAAGGGAGTGGGAATAATCTAAGGAACATATAAAAAGGGAAATCATTTGCAAGATTTAATAACAATATGAATGGTTTATTCAAAGCAATAACAGCAGCGCAGTTAAACTGAGGGAATGTTATAAAACACATAACCAATCCTACAATCAAATGGGTCAGTCTTGAAGAGGCAGAACAACCCTTAATGTTGATTTTAGTACAAACAATTATTGCAAAATAATATCCACCAGGATATTATTTGATAAATAAATAAGAGCCTTATGGACATCTTTAAAATGTTACCAAAGTGTCTGGCTCACACCAATGAACGCAGACTTCAAAACGTTAATAATAAATATTAAATATTTATTAGATATTTTAAATGACATGATAGTTTGGCTAACAGACTTTAGTCAAACTCCCGCAGGACTATCTGATCTCGACACAAACTAGGAAATGTCCATTTACTTGTAAATATAAAGATAATACAATATTAGAAGCAAAGCATAGCAAAAGATTTGAAAATATACTAATGTGAATTAATCTCTTGATTAATTCTATCAATTAGAAAAGTTACGTTACAATAATCAATATTTCAAAATACAAACCACAAAAGAAAGACTACCTTAAGATTTTCAATACAATTACTGGTAACCACAATTTCAAAATGATTTATATTTAATACGCCCAACACACAATCAACTAATAATTGTGGCTATCTAAAAAAGTTTAAGTATCATAACAAACAAAATATAGTCTCATTTCAAAATATATGTTCAGGTAAAAAAAAATATTAGTAAATAGAAAAATTACGACACCTAATTTGGCTAAATATTAAATTTAAATCGGAGTCCAAAATATAAACCGCCATAGTTTAAGTCCGCAGAATGTAATGCATGAAGGTTTATCCTGACATTGTCCAAGTCCAGGACAGCACTCCTCCATCAAGCGTTGAAATTGAATAGTCATTTTATTATACACGAACATCACTCTTTATAGGGTTTCATTGCTAGGGACGCAAGGTGGGGGAAAAGAACGGTCGGTCGGTGACGTCCTAGAAGCTTTCGACAGTCACGTAGACCACTTATTGTCAGAGCTCCATCCAACTTCCAAACCATTTCTTCAATCTCCTGATGTTGTGGATATAGTTCACGTCTCTCCCATCAGAGGGCAGGTAAGCAGTCTTCCTCTAGTCGAGGCAAATCCTGGCCGGCCCATTCTAGTGTTTCGTTGATCAAGTCGGTGTGGACAGCAGCTGTTGGAACATTATAGCTCGCTCGGTCCACTCCCCGTACTAGGATTCTATAGGTGTTGGCCCGTTTTGGTGGTTGCTCTATCCAGAAGATACATTCGGTAAGTACATGAACAGTTTTATTTGTAGAGAGATTATTATCGTTTAATATTCTGGTGTTATATTGTTCAGAATGGTTTATTATATTGTACCAAACTACGAGAACTACAATAGAGAAGAGTACTATTGTAAGAGTTTTATTAGTCTCGATACTATTTGGAGCGGGTAGTATGAATTAAAATAGAGAGTTACGCATGAAAGGGGGCGGGTCCTATTGTAACTCAATGTTACATTTTAATATAAAATTCACGGGACTGGGCAAAAAATTTGAACTAAAGACAATTTCAAATTACGGACGTTCGAATTAGTCAGGTTCCACTGTACATGCTTTTATGCGGTTTGCACACCTCTTTATGAACCATCTTACAATTTTATCCCATTCTTATTTTTGCAGGGAAATACAACAGTTTGGAATGTGATGTTTGGGAATTTGGCATAATTTGGAGATTGTTTATTAAATCTTTAGGCCTACTCTTCACTCGACAATGGTCAACTTCCTAAAATTTATGTATTTGAGTATCAAATATATGTAATGTCTGACAGTAGATAGATATATAAATTGTTAACACTTGTTTTCTCAAATGAAATGAAACCCAACACATGAAAGATCTCGGCTTACGAACACACATTTGTCAACACTTTCCTTGGTCTGGCATCATTGTTGCAGATAAAATATTTCAAATAGTTGGTAAAAAATACAGTTTTTTTTAAATAGGAGGCCTACTCCTTTCTTTTTAAAATAATAAAATACTAAGTGTGAATTCTTTTTGACTAAGATAATGATAAAAGAGATCTTTTACTTTTAATGTGGCCCTCTCGGTAATTAAATTTCCACTGTTTTCTTTATGACTAGAGGGCAGAGTTTTATGTAATTACATATTTTAATCCTGCCAATTAGAAATGTTAAAAGCAAAATGTCAGCAAATTGGGTTGTTTGGGGCTATACTTTCTGTTTTAACTTTACATACTTTACATGTTTTTTAATCATGATATTATTTTTATGCCCTGCCTGGGGAAAATAATTTAAAATGATGTGTCACTAATTTTTAGTCAACCTGTAATTTCATAAAGGAATGTCTCCATTGAGCATCAGTATCAGTGAGCAAAGTCCAAGTGCTGGCTTGTCAGTTGCGCTAATGTCTTATGTTTCTTGTGTGTGCCATAAAGTGGTGTCAGCAGCAGCTTGTTAGTTTGTAAAAACAATAATTCTTAGATCCGCTGTTCTTTGTTCAGGCGAAGAGAAAAAATGACAAAAATTGAAACCAAATCTAATCAAGTAAATGAAGTTTGAACTCTGTCAATAATATGATATAATGGTATTTTGATAAGCAACCGAGACCAACCATGGCCATGCATGTAGGTGTAATATGAACCTGCAACAGTGGATGTTTCATTGAACGTTTGTAGTGTCTATATGATCTCTAAAATAATGATTAATAAAAGATTTATATGGTATTTAGAATCCCACAATCTACTAACTAATATTCAATGTGATCTTCTCCGTAACCGATCCATGGTGGATCATCTTGTTCGCCTTGAGATAACAGTTCGTGACGCCTTCCTCCATAGACAACACCTCTTGGCTGTCTTCTTTGATTTGGA
Source organism: Timema podura (assembly GCA_033556935.1). NCBI lineage: Eukaryota > Metazoa > Arthropoda > Insecta > Phasmatodea > Timematidae > Timema > Timema podura. The sequence continues at coordinate 70,516,340 of JAVRXN010000001.1, forward strand.
GAAGGCGTACAACACCACCTGGAGGTACGGCATTTTATAGACCCTCTTTGATTGGGAGTTCCGGGGGAACCACCCAGTTCTTATTGATAGAGTTATATCAGATAGACACTTTCGGGTAAGGTTAAACACCACCTTATCCTATGATTTTATTCAAGAAAATGGGGTGCCTCAAGGTACTATTTTAAGCTGTATATTGTTCGCTATCGCGATAAATAGCATGCGGACAATGTGTGCTTACCTGTCCGCTCACACCTTTCTCTGGATGACTACATAATTTATTGTAGTTCTTCTAGTCTCCACAGGGCTGAACAGCAGATTCAACTCTCTGTCAACAATCTATGGATGTGGGCAGTTCTTGTAATGGCTTTTGCTTCTCCACCGCCAAGACGACGATCATCCACTTCCATAATAGAATACACGGAATACAGCCAGCCCCAAATATTTTAATAAACCACGTTGTTTTACCAGTCTCAGAGACTGTAAGGTTTCTGAAACTTCTATTCGATTTTAAATTAACTTGGATCCCCCACATCAAAGACCTGAAAGCGAGGTGTATAAAAGCACTCAACCTGCTCAAAGTGGTTAGCGGTCAAGCCTGGGGTGCTGAGAGGGAAACCTTGATGCATCTCTATAGGGCCTTGGTGAAATCCAAACTTGACTACAGCTTTGTATATGGTTCGGCTAGACCTTCGGCGTTAACAATGCTAAATATTGTCCACCACGCTGGCATTCGACTGGCTACTAGTGCTATTCATACCAGTCCAGTCATCAGTATATGTGCTGATGTTGGTGAGTCCCCCCCGCCCCACTTTCTTACCGGCAGTCCTATCTTCTGGCATCTTATGTGTCCAAGCTGCATTTCATGCCAGAGAATGTTGTTAATCGTTCTGTGTTCCATCTCCCCAATCGTGTCTAGTATGAAACCAAATGTCGTAGTACAAGGCCGGTTGGGATTCAGATGCTATCAGTCTTCTACAGGTGTGGAATAGTCCTGCCAAAGGCTATCCCCACATCTCCAGGCCGAGTTTTTCCCTGTAAAATACACCTGCCTCAATGCCATTTTGATCTTGCCAAGTTCCCTAAAGCAACCACCTCACCATTACATATGAAAGGACCTTTAACGAGCTACTCTCCACTCACTTTTCGGGTTTTCAGCGCATCTACACGAATGGTTCAAAGTGTGGGGTCTCTTTGTGATGCGCCGTTGTTGTGGAGGGAAACAATTTTAAATTTGGTTTACCTGGTGAATCCATTGTTTTTATGGCAGAATTATACGCCATTTTTAAATATTTGTATTTTGTATATAATAACTGTCACCGTTCTGTTCTCACCTGCACGGATTCCATGAGTGCTCTGTTGGCATTGTCCACTCTGTACTCCTGGAATCCACTCGTGCAGATGAAACACGAGCAAATTTTACAAATTGATTTATTAACCACCCTTCTGCTGGATTCCTGGTCATGCTGGTCTCTCAGGAAATGAACTGGTGGACCAGGCAGCCAAGGAGGTGGTTCATCTCCCTCCTGAGGTGAGTTTGGGTGTCATGTTTTTAGACCTGAAGGGTCTTACACACCTGGCACGAGCAGTGGGTTTAGACCCCTACTCAGAACAAGCTGCGTTCCATAAGGGACGGTGTGTCACGGTGGCCCTCTTCTATACGAAAGTCTAGAAGAGAGGAGGTCATCATGACAAGGCTCCGCGTCGGACACACATCGTTGACCCAATGATTTTTATTGAGAGGGGATCCACCTCCAGTGTGTGAGTTTTGTGATGCTCCCCTTAGTATGTACCACATTTTGGTGGAATGTCGCAAATATGCCTCGATTCGCCTGGCTCTTGATTTCAAAGGTGACCTACTTTCTTTAGTATGCGATAGCATGGATGGGAGTTATTTGTTTACTCCGTTTTATATGCCAGGCGGATCTTTTTTAATGCCATTTGAGTCGCTTTTATAAAGTGGCTCATTTAGATTTTATCTCATATTGAGATTATTTTTAACTTTTTTAGTGTACTTTAATATGTTGGTTTGTCTTTTTAACATTTTTTAGTATGCTTTGTTATGTTCATTTTGTCTTTTGATCATTTTTTATTGTAATATGTTTGTTTTGTCTTTTAAACTAACTTATTATATTCAGTTCAGTTCAGTTCAGTCTTTCAACTTTTTTTGGCGAATTTACTTTTTGCTAATGGCTTCGTCAGAGTGTCTGCCATTTGCTAATCATTACATACATATTGCATCATCACAATGTTTTTTTCATTGGCCTCTGATAAAATGAAGTTGCATGTCAAAATGATTAGTTCTGGTATGCACTTCTTGGTTCCTAGCTAGCCTGAGTGTGCTTTGGTTTGGTTGTAGATGTACAATATTGTTGGACTCACACATTCCTCACCCATCTCCTTGAGAAACTGACGGATCCAGTATGCTTCATGTGCTACCTCACAGCTTGCAGCATACTCTGCTTCAGTGGTTGACAGTGTTACTTTCTTTTGTCTTTGACCACAAACTTGTCTGCAGATCACTCGCCAACAGCATTGTTCTCGCTGATTCTTGGATGGTACACTTTTCTTGCTCGACTCTTCCGTTTTGCTCCGGTGTGTAGGGTGACGTTCTTTCGTGTATCACACCATGTTCTTGTAGCAATTTTGAGACATTTGTTCACAAACTCCTGTTCATTATTAGTTCTCATTGACATGACTTTGTTCTCAGTCCACTGCCCTCAGTTGGCCATCAATCTTGTTGCTCACTTCGGATCTATGCACTAGGAAGTGCACATATCTGAAACTTATAGTTTAATCTTTGAATACAAGCATGTATCTGTAACTTCCCACTGAAGTTGTATTCGTGTGACCACAGACATCTGCGTGAAGCCTCTCACCAGGTCGACATTGACTTTCCTCTCGCATTAGATGGAAAATTTTGTGCATCTTCCCCACTACACAGTCTCCACAGAAAAACTTATTTTCGTTGGAGATCGACATGCCACTCACAACATCGTTTTGACTGTGTTCACGCTCAAATGTCCAAGTCTTTGATGCCGCCTTTGGAGTGACATAGTTGTGGCAACATTCGCCCCTACTTCAGCATCCATGTTAAGCCCCAAACGATATTGGTTGGCACTGGGTTTCACTCCAATCACTGCGATTATCCCATCAGGATACTGCAACTCGCACAAACGCTCTCTTTCTATCATCATGAAACCTCGTGACGTTGCTGTCCCAGTAGAAAAGAGGTTTGTTCCAAACTAGGAACATACTGTACGTTTTCTAAGACGCACGGCTCCCAACTATCACCATTCAACATTGACATGTGGATTGAACCGTGTCCACAGATCGGTAACTTTGCACCATTAGCCACTCGCACGTATTTCCCTGATGAGTTCACATTCAGTTCACTGAACCACTCCTTTCTACTTGTCTTGTGCTGCAGCGCACCCGAGTCAAATGTTTTTTTTCAAAGCATTGTTTGTAATTTCACTTGACATTACCATCTAGGCCTGACGTTTTATTCTTCTTCTGTGGGCACTCATGCTACCAGTGTACCACTTGGCTACAACTTTGACACTTTGTCACCTTCTTTTGGTATTGAATTGCTGTCCTTGTTCTTGCTGTTACATATCCAAAGCCTTGAAATTTGTTTACATTGTTGGGAAGAAAATGCGCCACTATCCAATCCACGTTGCTTTTTCTGCTGGTCTTCTTCCTGGCGCAGATGTGTTAACAAGCTGTTCAAGTTTCTCCCTTCTCTTATCTTGTACCACATTGTCTTGAAATGTTGATAATGTGCGGTCAGACCTGATGAGCCTCATCATCCTCATGTTGTTGGAAAGCTTTTCACCTTGATCTTCAATTTCAACGGCAAGCTTCATAGCTTTGGACACATACACTGCTACTGGATCATCATCTGCCATTTGTAGACTAAAAAACTCCTCATAGAGAGTCATAACTGCCACTTCACTCTTTTTCTGGTGAATGGCACTCGACTTGTCCTATATTTCTTTTGCTGTGGTCCAAGTCAAAACATTTAGATCCTCTTCATTCTCCAGGGATGATATCAGAACCACCAATGCCTTGCCATCATTTGCACTAAACTCTGTTTTTTGTGTTGTCGTTGCATTTTCTTTCATAACTTCAGTTACATAATCCATCAAACACTTCCCACGCAATATTGCGGCCATCTGAAACCTGCTCCCATTGAGCTTATGGGCTATAACCACCGACATTGATTCACTAATTTTTTTTACAATCTACTTTATTATGACTACTATTTTATACTTTTATATTCAGTGGAGATCCTACCTGAGTTACATCGATCTCACACGAACAGTGAACTTACACGAGTTGCAACAAACTGACACCCGACTCAAACGGAACACTGGTTGACTAATTAATACCGACAAAATAAAATGACACAAACTTTTCAACTATAAAAAACTCTTTCACTCATATTATACTGACAAATTTACTATTTCCGAAACATACCTGGGCCCATAACCTGTTGAATTAAACAATATGAAGGAGATTATTAAGTCTCATTAAGAAAGAATAATTTAGTCAACAACACAAATACAAAGAATGTAAAAATACATTGTAACATCGAAAACAAAGAGAAGCTAAAAATGAGCAATGCAGAGCTTGTGTCAGTATAGAAAATAAATATTACTAGCTCTATGTTAGTGACACAAAAAATAGTGTCTAGATAATATGCTGTGCTGTTTCATTTAACAACCTCCATCTTCTTACATCTTAAGTAACAAATCATCAGCTATAAAATAATATTGTCAACTAGGCTTTGGAATGCTGCAATTAATATTTAATGTCCTAAATGCTGTTGGAAATAAACTTTGCTAAATATGCAACAAATACTAACATTAAGAGAGCCCTCTCAGTAAGCGAGAAATTGACAAGCAGACGTTCAGCATAACTCAATAGTTAATAAGTGCTGCATTATTTTAAAATATGGCACATGCCAAAATAAAGTCGAAAGTTTCAAACAGGGCTTTTAGTCCTTAACACCCCTATATTTCTAGTTTTATTAATCTAAAAAAATGTGAAAATATAACATTACTGTAGCTCCTTTTCAATAACGGAGCTATGAGACTAGGCTTGATGAAAAAGGGCCCTGGCTTTAGGCTTCCTCCGATGAAAACAATAAGTTTTTAACAGGTTCTCAACAGAACATTTTAAGATATTTTAGAACTAGCATTGAACTTTACTTTTAAATAAGGAGTTTTGTATTTTACTTTTTCCTTTTTTTATTACCATGACTAAGGGTGGTTTCAGGTGAAGGTTAAAAGATAAAATATAAAAGTAGTTCTCTAAAATAAACAGACCATTGTATTTTAAGCCGTGTAGCCTGACAGCTATTTACTGATTGATGCTGCTGTCTTAATGCAACTCGATGAATGTTACTCTTTTCTATCAATAAGTGAATGCCATGCACATTACAAACATGGTTAGTTGATTGATTCACATCTTCTCTTTATCCCATGATGACTTTAATTTCCTATTTGAATTATTCTAATATATTGTTAAGAAATGTAAACTATAACAATTGAAGGTTGCCAAACACATTATTGAGGTGTTAGAGTAATCAGACTATTGCACTGTTGTTTGATCTTGAATTGCTAGGTAGGTGATCAAGTAGAGGTAGGCCTATTTCATGACATCATTTATTACATTTCTTATGAATAGGCAATAGGCACGTTCTGAGCATCATACCATTATTACCTTTCAACTTACACATATATTGTGTAAATATAATTTTGTTGAAACTTTGAACACTTTAAATTAAACATTCTTGTATTTGGGGACAAAGAATTATCTATCTCTGGTTTTGTTTGTTTTAAACAACAACAACAACAAGCAGTTGTGCTAAGTCGGTGACAAGATTTGTCAATATTTTAAAGGACCATTGGTGAACCAGAAATTTTCTTTGGGAGGGGCACACAATATATTGAAGCTATTATGTCTCTCCATTAATCCGATTGGGAACTTTAGAAGTACTGTTGATATGTGTCAATATACCTTTTGAATCTAAACTAATACTGGTCTTAAAATTAAGTCTATGCATTCGACACATTTGCTTGGCTTTATATTATTATTTTACTTAGTATGTTTTTATTATTTTATTAATGTGTTTTTTATTGCTATTTTGAAAATCTAAGCTTAGCAAATAATTTTTCCCCAATGTTTATTCCTGGCAGCAAATTCTAGACACTAGTTTCTTTAATGATCAGAGTCCACCTCGATTAGAACTAGTCAGAGACCGCAAGACAGTGCTTTTTTAACTCTTGGAGCAACGTAAACATCTATAGATAATTAGGTGTGAGATAAATGGTTAGGAAGCTAATGGTCTTACAAATGCAGTTTTTAAATAACAATTTAACTGTCTGCTAGTGCCTTAGGTTATTTAAATTTGTTTGCAAACAAATGGGTGATTCCACAAAGAGTGGTCCTAAGACCATAAAAATATAAACCTTACCAATTTAGTTAAAATTGTTGTTACTGTGTGGTAAAATGTATATATTTTTCATTACTTATAATTTTTTAACAAGAAAATAAAAAATAAAAGTATGAAATCAATATTTTAAATCCAGTCTAGATATTTTCAAATTATTTATGAATGCGTCTTAAAATGAATACAAAAGCTTAAAACCTTGTCTTAGTGTTAATTCACCATCCAATATAATTCAAAACCCATTAAGTACATAATTTTAGTTTGCATCAACTACAAAATTATAGTTTTTTGATTTGAGATGTTATAACTATAAGATATAATAAAATAATTATAATTGTTACATGTCACACACGTAACAAAACACTATACTTAGTTGAATAACTATAAAAGTAACTACATCAGTATATTGAAAATTTAGATTAAAAGCATATTATATTTAAGAATTTAGATGCCTTATTAAAAAAATATAGTAATATTATGTTATGGAAATACTAAAAAATATCAGTCACACACGAAACAAATTGTGTTACGTGTGTGACCACATTTAAATATGTTTTATTATGGCAAGCAAGACTCAACATTCAATTATTAGCATACATCTCTTTCATTTTATGATAATGAAGTTGATCATATTTAATTATTATTTAAGTTTGGCACTAATGTTAGTAAGTTTTTCTAGAGTTGGTACCTATTAGGAAACAGCTGAATATTACTAGTTGGGCTAAACAGCTGTTACTGTATTTTGACTCTCAAGACTGTTCAAGTTAATGAACTGTAAATTTTGTTTGCTCATTGTAAGCTTGTTTGATTTTAATCAAAGAACTATTATTTGTGAATAAAAATGGACATAAGTGAACCCCATGTGAACAAAGTTGCAATGTCTGGTGCACAAAGAATAAAGAAAAACAGAAACAAAAAGAAAAATGACTTAACCTACAAGGTATTGGAAAGTAATAGAGTAGAGTGTGTAAGAAAATCAAGAGTATCTCAAATGACTAAAACTGAAAAGAAACATTACCAAATGGTAGCACAAAAACACTAAACTTAGAAAAACAAAATGTTTTGACAAGGCCTACTTCCAGCCAAACTATAAATAGTTCTTATGTAACACCTCTATCAAAGTCTAAGCCTTACAAAACTCCACAATCTCTGAGAAAAGCTGTTAGAAAATCCCTAAGAAATCTACCAAACTCTCAAAGTAAAAGAGTTGTAGTTATATCTGGTCTTGCTGAATGGGTAGGAATACAATTACAAACATAGCATATAATATGAATCTACATCTCTGAATTCAAAATGTTGGAATGGTGAATGCATCGTTTGGTGTGAGGGTGCACTGTATTTGAGAACTTTGACTGCGCCTCCCAGGATGAAAATAATGGACGTATAACAAGAATTACAAAAGAAGTGTGTGCTGGGGAATTAATTGAATCGGTTTATGAAGTACTACCTAAATTTCAACAACATGTAAAATAAAACGCATTCAAGCAGCTGCTTTTGAAGAAGACAAGTCAAACAATTGTAAATTCTTCAAATTGATTTTGCCATGGCCTATTCGTATGAGTATCAAAATGAAATTCAATCAGCATTGTGGTCTCGTGAGAGTGTACAATTGTTTACTGCAGCAATGTTTGAGGCAAAAGAATGTAAAAAGTCCTACTTTATTTGTTCAAATACAAAAGATAGATACAATTTATGCTTTCGTTATGAAGTTGTTTGAATTGATTTTTGAAGAAACTGCTAACAATGATTCAAAAGTAATGATTTACAGTGATGGTCCATCATTTGAATTCAAAAACAGTTTCATGGTCAAGCTTCTTTTAAATTTATCAAATAGATTTTCTACAGATTTCACATGGAAATATTTTGCAACTAGTCATGGTAAAGGTGTTGTGGACGGAATAGGAGAGACTCATGTAAGACAAAAAATAATGAGCCTTGCAGATAATATAACAGTTCAGAATTCCCTTTATTTTACAACAATTGCCTCTGCTGTGATACCATCAACTACAGTTTTGCATATTAGTCAAAAAGAAATCAAGACCATTGTTGAAAATGATAAGCCATGGGAAAATGTTCCTCCCATAAAAGGTATCCAAAAGGTGCACGTTGTCAAGTGTGCAGTTGACGGAAACATTTCCCTGTGGACCACAAACATGGCCGAAAATCCAAGTTTAGTGTTGGAGTCTAAAGACTGGCAAACAAGTGGCAATGGTGTTTCAATATTAGCTTATATTAACAAACAAAACATGTTGCAACTAAATATTGGAAACTGGTGTGCTGTAACATATGACAATAATGTGTTTGCTGGAGGGATATTAAATAATACTGATTCAGATTTGCGAGTCATTGTTATAGTTCCATCAGGAAATTTTTGGAAAAGGCCTGCTAAACCAGATGTCTTATACTACAATATGTCTCATGTAAAAAGAAAAGTTTCTCCTCTAGTAGTTGTTAGTTCGAGAGGCCAATTTAGTTTTAATAATTTTTAATAAAAGACAATTGAAATGCATGTAAAGTATCCTACTTAAAACAATTTAATTTCAACTTATTATAATAATAATAATACCAGACTGCTATTGACTATTATTATTTCAATAAACATATACCGTAAAATGGGGTGAATAGAAACAGCATGGTGAATAGAAACAGCATGGTGAATAGAAACAAAACTTTTATAGAAAGAAAAAAGAAATATTAAAAATCCACTATTAACACTACCATCTATTTTTATTTTCCTAGGGTTACTTATGGTCAGTGAAAGGGAATTGACTTGTTTTTGGGCTGGTAACACTGTTTTTGTCGATCAGCTGATTAATAGTATTGAGACACCTTTTTCTGTTCATTCATCCATGGACAAAAACCTTGCATGTGCAGATTTCAATTTGGAGGAGATTTCACAGTACATATAAGTAAGTTGTTTAACTATGTATTGTTTCAATACACTTAATTGGATTTTTCGCTCAATTTTAAGGTTTTCCCGTAGTTCTGGTGTTTGTAACCGAGGCTATAATTTTTTAAGTTGTGGGGTGAATAGAAACATAAGTAAACATTGTTTCTATCCACCCCATTTGTTAATTTCTTTATTCAAAGACAAATCTATCAAGTTTTAAAGCCAATATTTATAATTCTTTCACTACCTCTGGGTAATTATGATTGTTGTAGGTAGTCAAGATGCTGAGAGAGTATAAATCTAAAACCCAGAAGCCTTACAAAAAGCATGATCCGACAGAATTGAAGAAAGCAGTTGAGGAGGTTAAAAATAATGTGCTAACATTGAGGAAAGCTGCAGAGAAGTATGGAATAAACTATTCGGTTATATATCGCCACTTGAAAAAGGGGGATAACATGAAAGCTCAGGGAGGACAGACTTCTTTGTCTAAAAGTGAAGAGCTAATTCTTGTAGATAGATTGAAAACTTGTGCAGAATGGGGCTATCCTGTAGACATGTTAACACTAAGAATGATTGTAAAGGAGTTCTTAGACAGAAAAGGAAAACAAGTTTTGAGATTTAAAAACAACTTACCAGGAAAAGAATTTATATATTCATTTTTAAAGCGTCACAAACAAGATTTATCTTATAGAATGTGCCAAAACATTAAGAGAAATCGAGCTGCTGTCTCGCATGAAATCATCAATGATTATTTTAACAGGTTGCAAGAAGAGCTTCAGGGTGTGCCACCTCAAAACATCGTTAATTTTGACGAGACAAATTTGTGCGATGACCCTGGCAAAAAGAAGGTTATTACCAGACGAGGCTGCAAATATCCCGAGAGGCTGATGAATTATTATTATTACTAGCACCGCGTCTTACTACCCTTTCGGGTTATCCGCACTTACGCTAATGTGTGATGGTAGGGTGATTGTGAGATGAAATGGAGGACCTACAGTTTAACGTGGAATCCGAACCACGGTGGAGGCCTGGCATTCCTCACATTCACAAGTTGTGATTAATACACGTCTTGTCAGAGGTGAAGGAAGGGTTTGGCAATCAGATAAATCTGTGCCGGGACTGAGGATTGAACCCCAGACCCTCAGCACAGAAGTCTGACACCTTACCCCTAGACCACCAGGTCACCAGGCTGATGAATAGCACAAAGGCATCTACCTCTGTAATGTTTAGCGTTGCAGGGGACGGTATAATATTACCTCCATATGTAGTATATAAGGCTCTACACATGTACAACTCATGGTCTGAAAATGGGCCTAGATATACCAGGTATAATCGTACAAAATCGGGATGGTTTGACAGCTTTTGTTTCGAGGACTGGATTATGACATTAGCCATCCCTTACTTGAAGAAGCAAACAGGAAAGAAGATATTGATTGGGGATAATCTCGCCTCGCATTTGACGCTGGAGGTTATCAGAATGTGTTCTGAAAATGACATCCATTTGATCTTTCTTCCTGCCAACTCGACTCATATTACGCAGCCTCTTGACGTAGCTTTTTTTAGACCATTGAAGATCAAATGGCGAAAAATTCTCGAGCAATTGAAAAGTGGACCAGGCAGAAATGAGACGACTTTGCCAAAAGATAGATTCCCTCGGCTTCTTAATCAACCAATGGAGAGCATCACTGAACAGGGGCCAAGCAATGTCCGAGCAGGCTTCAAAAAATGTGGCATTGTGCCTTTGGATAGAGAAGCAGTGTTACAAATGCTTCCTATGTCTCTTGATACTTTTAGGGAAAAAAATGATAGCACAGCAATAGATACAAGTTTTGTTGAACTTCTGAAAAATATGAGATATGAAGGAGCAGGTGCTTCCACACGAAAAAAGAGAACAAAAATAAATGTTCTTCCTGGGAAAAGTGTTGTTGCACGTGAATCTGATTCTTCAGAGAGTTCATATAAAATGAGTCTGCACGATTCAGATTCAGATCCACCTTCAGAGAGTAATACTTCTGATGACGACTCCAGTGAAGAAGAGACTGCAGCCAGAAGCCAGATCAGGCCGTGGCCACACATCAATCAGGAGTTTTTGGAATAGCTGCAAAACCGATTTCAGAAGTCATCACATCATCTTACCCTTTTCTGGTAAAGAAAGAAGACATACAGGAAGGGGATTGGCTATTAGTCAATTTTACTCTTTACACAAGTAATGCTGGAAGTTCATCTTCAAACAAAAAACCAAATATAGGGAAAGTGAGAGCACTCACAGAAAATGGAAATTTTGAGGGTGAATTCTACCATCACAGAAGTTCGAGAGAATTCCCAGGACTCATTTATGGATTGCCAGATGTTCCAGATATAAGTGAATTTGACTACAATCAAGTTGTCGGAAAACTTAATCCACCTAAAGAATACAGAAGAGGCCTAAAAAAATTTGACATTGATATTTGATCATATTTATTTGAGTTTATATGTCTATACATAATTTTTTCTATAAATGTTTTTGTTTATGAGGTAAAAATTGGTTTTTGAGCCAGTTTTTACATTAATAGAATATATGTACACATACTTACTGTTTCCAATCACCTCTTTGAAAGGAGAATAAAATAAAAATATCTTATCTCAATGGATGTTTCTATTCACCACAATGGCAGGTGAATAGAAACAGAGAGGTTTTTTTAAAAAATCTCAGATCTATATTTTTGATATAATAACTCGACATGGCAAGTAAAGGGTAGACCAAGACCCAGATTTTAAGATGTCTGTAACATTAATAGCATTTTTTCACTGACTGGTATAGAACCATTTATGTATGAAAGTGTTTCCATTCACCGCATTTTACAGTACTCTTATCTACTATTTTAGAATAATTTACTGGGCTATACATTTTAATCAGGCTTGACAATGTATATTTAAATTAAAAATGTTATAAACTTGTATTTTTATTTTAAAGTTTAAATTAAATTTGGCAAGTGACACACGTAACATTGGTCACACACATAACATATATACACATAATTTTATTTCAGCAAAGATATGAATGCAAACATTTTGGCACTATACAATATTAATGATCTTACTCATTAATTGTGGAAATAATATAAACTGCATAATTAGAGCAAATGAATTCACAGTAATAAAATTGTAATTATGTCCTTGTGTGAATGTGGTAATTCTCTGAGTCACCCACCTAACAATTTAAAAAAAATAGATTAGAAAACCATAGTAAAAACGTAAAAATTTCAATCATGTATTTTAAAATAAAAAAGTTTAATTTGTTGAAATAAAATATGATAGTTGAAAAATATTCACATTACACTTCAAAAATTTAATTGAAACTATAAAATATTGACTTGGAAAGTCACACACGTAATGCTGGAATCACCTAAACAAGGACTAATCTGTGTTCAAGACTAGTAACAAATCATACAAACACAATACTATTTTAAACGACTAAATCAAATGAGTGTTTTTGCTAACAATTATGTTTTACCTCTTCTGTAATTTATTCTCTTGCATGTTTGTGTTTTTATCTTTGTTATTTTTCTTACTGTGCTGCTTTTTTCTTGTGAATTAAAAGTAATTCAAAAGGAAACAGTGAAGATGTGGAAAACAAGGCTTTGTTGGGTGAGGAGCAGTCGTCCTACCATCTGTTGTCTTACCAGAACTTGATGTAAGTTGTGACAATCCTCTCTTTAACTGCACACTATCTTCACTATCACCCCAAACAGTATTTACTAGCATTCAGAAATGTTTTAATGATTTCTCCAGATTCAATCAATTTGATATCAATCAAATTTTATCCTATAACATGTGGTTCTGTCACAGAATTGGTTTTTACAAAATCTTGTAATGAAACATGCATGGATGACTCGTGGAGTAAAGTAAGGCTATACAAATTACAGCATATTTAATCTTAAGATTTAGTGAAATAGCTAGGAATTTAAAATGTATGTACTTAAAATGTTTATATTAAATTAATTTTACAAAAATATAATCATATTTATTTTATTGTGTTGTTTTCTTTATCTGAAATTAAGTTTATGCCTCTTTATTGAACAGGTATTTTTTTTTAATTCAAAAGAATAATAATATTGAAACTGGCCAAACCATTTATGAATTAGAATAATTGTCATCACAAATTTAAAAATTGAATCACATAAAGACTATATTTTTACATTTTGGTTAATTTGACCTATACATTATTACTATCAATGTAAATAAGTAAAACGAAATAAAAAAATTATAACAAAGTTAATATAAAAGAAAACTTCTTGTGGTTGAGGCATACTAATGAACACCAAAATAAAATAAATTTATTTGAAAATACTAAATTTGAAAAGGATTGATTTAAACATTGTGCGTTTTGATGAATAAATATTCTTAAATACTGCTGGGAAAGTATTGAAAATTTAAAATATGAGTTCTCTCTAAAAGATGGAAATATTGTGAAACTAGTGTATTATAGAAATGTTTAATATAGGCTTATAAATCTATTTTTAGGTCTTATTGGCTAACCAAATTTTTTTTTAAAATCAATTAAATTATTTTCTTTTCCACTCGGCTTTTATCATATTTTCAGTGTGTGCATTGTTTTATCTCCTCTTTACTAGTTAACTCCTCTGCACACAATCCTTGTGTGGTGCCAGATCTCCTTCATACCACAAACTCATTAGTGCCTAAGAATGACGAAAATGAATGACGGCCATCCCAAATGTTCTTTTCAAAATGGCGGCCATTTAAAGATGATGCCCGTCCAGAATCACAAAAGTGGCCATTACACTAGCTGTAGTTATCCGACTGAGACAATACCTTTTTATATAAAAGTTTAATTTATTTGTAATGTTTTTAGTTAATATCATCTTTACCATATCTCCAACCATTTTTAGGTAGCTGGAGAAGGAATAAATATGTCCTCTCTGCCCAAGCCTTTGGTTGGATATCAAATATCTACAGAACCAAAATTTTAAAAATAAATGTGCATGATAAAATGTAGGCAAAGTTAAATAAGCTTCAAATAGGTATATTTAACAAATTATCTGTAATTGTGATACAGCCGGAGTTATGCTGGTTTAAAGATTCAGTAGCAAAGAACTCAACAATGTTCATTACACTTAACTGTCATTATTGTCTCAAGCGTTTGTTTAGATACATGTGTGTACATTTTAATATATTGCAGTCACTTGATAATTATTATGCAGAAACTGTCTGGCAGGGTAAATAATATTTATAGAGGGGTTTTTAGTGTTTAAAGGACCAACGTAGGCATCCATATTGTTCAAGGTTACACATCACACAGCTGCTTATGAGAATCATTTGGAATATCTCTCTGGGTTATTCGACTAATGAAAGTGTTTGTCACTCAGTGACAGCTGAAGAAATAAGGTTTGTTTTCTTTGAACATTTGTCAAAAGAAATTTCTTGAAAATCAGCAGTTAATGAATGTATTAAACACTTTTGAAACTTACTTAAAAAAATTACATCATGACCATGATCAACTTTCACCTTTCTGAATTACATTGATTTTGTTGAGATGTTACTAGGGTTAGCTAGAACTAAGAGGGAGGGTAATTGGTCTCTGTATATATAATGTTTACATGGTGTTTCATCTTGGATAAAATAAACAATGCTAGGTACATCACTCAACTATCTCGTTTCAAACAAACTAAACTGAATCTTTTACATCAAGGACATTTTCTGTTTAGCTAAGCTCAAAAGATCCGCTTGTGAAAATTACTATTGATAAATCACTGAAAGGAACTGTTAATAAAGATACCCAGACCTCAGGCAGAGCGAAAAGTTTTAGCTTAAAGCCTAGAGCAGTGTAAAAGTACTATTTAACAACAGAATTCCGAGCTTCAGCTGGAGGTAAAATGCTAGAGATAGTGGAATCTATTCACGATACTGAGTGTTTCCATCCTGATCTGCAAACAACTCGCATTTCCAAAGATGAAGAGCAGGTTTCAGCTTTTCTTGAGATGTTATAAAATGAATGGCTTGATCCCTTTGTCTGATCACACATTGTTCAACTGTCATTGGGAATTGCAGCTCCCATGGAGGTACAAAATGATTTATTACTTGTTAAAGATAAGTGCACAAGTGCCTATGATTACTTCAAACATAATCGCTTGGAAAAAAGATGGACTTTTTAACCAAACAGGCCTAACTAAACCATTTTAGAAAACATTCTAAATAAGTTTAAAGTAAGGAGTGGATTTGAATTTATAATTTAAGACTTAGATTTAGTACTTAAAAATCTATAGAAAGAGTTGATTGATAAATTTTGTTAAGTTGGTTGATATAAAATAAAATTGTAAATCAAAAAGTATAATTATGTTAAATTTATATAGTACTAACATATTGTCAAAATAGTGAACATAACGCATTTAATAAAAATAATTCTTCATCAATTTAGCAGTATACCGGGTGATGATAAGTCTAAAATACATTAAACAAGTTAAAAATGTTTCAAGCCTTACAAATAACAAAAGAGGTTAAAAAATACAATGTTTAGTTCATGTGAGTTCATATTTCAAATTATAAAAAAATTTAGGTAAAAAGTTAACATCTGCAAAAAGATTAAGATTAATTGGTTGATTATTAATATACAACTACTTTATAAAATGAATATATGATGAAACTATGCCAAAGTATAGATAGGTAATAGAGTTGACAAGTACAAAATTTTAATTTTTAGGTTAACCAGTTTGGAAAGAAAATAATTGATGTGGAGAATGTTGTAATATTATATTATAAGTATTTATATTATCTGATATTTTTTTCCCGTTACTCCTTTTTGCATTTTCAGTGTTAGATTTGGCATAGGATTGAGTATTCCAGTGTCTTCTATCTATACTTTGGCATAGTTTCATCATATATTCATTTTATAAAGTAGTTGTATATTAATAATCAACCAATTAATCTTAATCTTTTTGCAGATGTTAACTTTTTACCTAAATTTTTTTATAATTTGAAATATGAACTCACATGAACTAAACATTGTATTTTTTAACCTCTTTTGTTATTTGTAAGGCTTGAAACATTTTTAACTTGTTTAATGTATTTTAGACTTATCATCACCCGGTATACTGCTAAATTGATGAAGAATTATTTTTATTAAATGTGTTATGTTCACTATTTTGACAATATATTAGTACTATATAAATTTAACATAATTATACTTTTTGATTTACAATTTTATTTTATATCAACCAACTTAACAAAATTTATCAATCAACTCTTTCTATAGATTTTTAAGTACTATATCTAAGTCTTAAATTATAAATCAAATAACTAAATTTCAGCTAAAAACTTCCAAGAATATTAAGGAGATTAAACGTAAAACAGCCAACAAAGAATTCATTCTGAAAGCTGATCACAACATCTTGTCACATATGGTTTTGATTGGCAAGACATGTGACCTCAACATGAAGGAAGTGTTCAGCCACCCCCTTGATCCTTTACCATGGAGTTTAGCAAACTCTGATGATTCTCTAACAAAAACAAACAAAGCCACCCTGGCAAAATATCTTGAGAGTAATATTTCAAAGAATAGATGTGGTTTTTGACACCTACAGAGATGTCAAGAGAGACTGCTAAAGAGAGCTCACAGAGGTGCTGACAAAGGTATTCACTTTCATGCCTTGAAAAGTGGTCATGGGATGTAATAGTTTAGTGGAAAAGACAATTAAAAAGCTCTAACAGGAAAAACATTGTTTGCTACATATGAAAACATGTTTGAAGATCACTCCACAGGAATATTTAGACTAAATGAGACTGAATTATGTAATCTACAATAATGAAAGCTGTACTCTCTTTTACGCCATGACTGGGTACAATACGGTTAGTGAGATGGTGGGCCTAGGAAAACCTAGATCAGTTAAAATTATGTCAAAACAAGAAGAATTTCAACATTTCACCATTCATCTCTTGGCGACGCATTGGACTGTTCAACCAACTTCAGACATTTGTATTTCATCTTTACGTAATGAAACACATTACCAACTGTTCCAAGACAAACAAGGATTTATTGATTTTGTTTAACTCCCTCCCTGCTAAGATTGCTTATACCAGCATTCTCTCAGAGCAAACTACCAGTCTGCACTTTGGAGAAGATGTCCTCAAGGCCATAATCGAAACAACTGATGAATCTTTAAACTGTTCTTGCCCTCGTTTCTGCAAACTTCCAAACTGCTCCTGCATTATGAATAATTTAAAATGCACACTTGCCTGCAAGCTTACCAATTGTGACAACATGTCTGCTGTAGACACCAAGGTAGATACTTAAATCCCAGAAGATGAACGTGAAATTTTAAATAGTGAAGATGAAAACTAACAAATATAATAGAAAAAATAAAATAAAACTGAAAATTATATTAAAATTTTAAAATCCAAAACAACATTTTTTTATGATAAAAACTAAAATAATGATATCAATATACCAACCAACATATAAGACAAAATATGGAAATGAAGATAAACCTTTAAAAAAAGTAAATATGATGAAAGTTTAAGAACCCACATACACAAATACATCCATGGATTATGAGAGGCTAACATATAGGAAATATATCCTTCGTATGAACTTGTTATAAACTGCCAGTTTGCCAGATTGGAACATGGTGGGTGATGGATGGATGAAAAGCCTTTGTTTTTGAGTTTAAGTAGTAAATATATTGAATACCCACTCCGAAACCAAAACTGGCATTTATCCCTTCTTTATTTCAGGCAATTATACAAGAACCTTTTTTAAGACAGTGTAACGGGCATGGCCAGACTGCTACTGAATCTTCAAACCAGCATAACTCTGGCTGTATCACAATTACAGATGTTTTGTTAAAAGCTTATTTAACTTTGTATACATTTTATTATGAGCATTTTTTTTAATATTAAGGTTTCATAGATATTTACTATTTTGCCAAAGTACAATTGTTGATCTGGAGAAAGTGTTTGATTGTGTGAAAAGGAGTATGTTATTGAATGTTCTGAGAGTATGGTTTGGATGCATGGTTAGTAAATGTAATGATGAGGGTGTATGATGGAAGTAAAGCCTGATTTAGGGTGGATGGAGCTTTTAGCAATTGGTTTGACACTGAACAGGGTGATAGACAAGGTTGTGTTATGTCTCCATGGATAAGTGTATGAGGATGCTTGTGAGGATGCAGTTGGTGTACAAAAGGGCAAGGGAGCGTGTTGCTTTATGCAGTTGATGCCATATTAATGGCTGAAAATAAAAAAATACTTTCAGAATGCATTAAATTGTTTGAACGGCACAGTGGCTCTTTGTATAACTGTTTCCAAAACTACTTAAAATGATAGTTTGATAAGGATGGATCCGGAAATGATTTTCAGCTTAGTATAAATGGAAAACGATTAGAACAAGTGAATGATTTTGTGTATCTGGGCAGAATATTCTGTAAAAGTGGAAGGATAGTTGGTGAAGTATTGCAAAGAATGAAGTAGTATTGAAATAGGCAAAGATGGCACTATGTAAAATTTTGTTGATGACAACATTGTTTTATGGATGTGAAACATGAGTTTGTCAGGAGAATCAAAAGATCAAGATGAATGCGGTTAAAATGTGATATCTAAGATATTTATGTGAAAAAACTTGTATGGACATATTCATAATGAATGGGTGCTGAAGGAGTGCGGTTTGAAAGGGAATGCAATAGGATGTGCAGGATTAAAAATATTTAACTCGCCCCAATCAGATCTAAACATCTTGACTTATAGAAATTATTCCAACACCTTCTAATACTGTCTTTAACTCACCATATTTTCTATGTTAACCAACTCGCTAGCCTCACACGCCCTACACAGTCGAAGTCTACATAAGAAAAGAAGAGATAAAATGGGATCTCTTGTCAACTGTCTGGTGTGCCGGAAGTCTTATCCCATGCGCACTAGTCCATTGATGTTTCTATTGAAGTCTCGATTCTCCTGGATGGTTTAAAGGAGGCTGAGCTATGTTCTCTTCGTTTTGCCTCCTTTTCTCCAGCTCATAGCGTGCGCTTAAATTAGGTTGCTCCAACAAATGAAAATACACTCTACACCTAGTCTTTGCTGTGAAAAGACATCATTGAACTCATCGGCCTATTGCCCTCCAACTATACTGACCATGCGGGAGAGGATAGTTTCCCCTATAATATTCAATTAAACTATGTGTAACTAGTTTCAGAATCTCTTGTCCGGGCTATTTTTAATAGCATATTAGAGTGTTGTAATAACTTCCTTTTCTTCATGTAACCCGCCCCTTGGTTATCACTAAATTATAACACACAGGTTGGTCACAAGTGAGTTTATTTTATTCAAAGACAACATAACAAGAAATGCTCTAAGAGAGAGTGAAGCATGAATAGCGCTAGGCGCTGGATCAGTAATCAACAATCGCCGAACCATAAAATATGGAAGTGTGAGACTCCATCCCATGCTCTTAAATGGCAGCATAAAATACATGTTACAATCAGAAGTTAAATTGACCTTCATAAACATCTTATTAAAGTAATCATAATATACAACGTGTTTCTAAAACATCGTATCAAACTTTGGCAGGATACTCCTTGGGTGAAATTAGAATAATTCTCATAAGCAACCTAGGGTCCATCTTCAATATTAAGGGCGGTATATACCCCTAAAGACAGAGCTAAAAACGACTGTTTTGTGAAATATTATGAAAACTGCTTAGGGTATTACAACGAATCTTTGTATACTACTTAATGAAACCTTGATCATTAATAAACTAAATGTGCTGTTACCGTTACCCACCCCCATCATGTAAAAAAGGGGGGGTTGTAACACATTTTTTCTAAAATAAAATATGTCAGAGTAAGTATTACCCATTTTTACTTAAGATTACAAAACAGGGAATCAAAATTAACAAAAAAGGTGTCTTGGAGAAACTGTCTAGCTTTCCCCGTTTCTGAGATAATCATGCATGTTTAATTTCAAAGACAAGTGTTAATTCCTGCCAGGTAGGGAGCCAATAAAGCTGTGTTGCTTCACCCCCCTCCTTTCCCCCACTCTTATTATCACTATCTTTCCCTCCCTCCACGAGCAGACTTCATCAGTCCACACGACTTCACTGCATGTTGCGCGTATTACTAGTCAAATGGCAAAGTACACAAACGCAGAAATGACAGACATGGTCATGCTGTGCGGTGAAGATAGAGGACACGCAAGAGCAGCTGCACGGTTGTACCACGATAGATATCCTGCGCGACGTCAACCTTATCACCGGACCTTCACCGATGCCACTCAGCGACTTCGTGAAACAGGTACACTTCAGCTACGAGGGGGAGCTGGTCACCCGAGGAATGTTCGCACTCCAATTGTCGAAGAAGAGGTACTGAATTATGTGAATGATAACGCGTCAACAAGCACACGTGCCATTGCGCATCAAACGAATGTGTCCAATTCCACAGTATGGCGTGTCATGCATGATCAGCTGCTGCATCCGTACCACATGCGCAAGGTGCAGGCATTGGGGCCAGCAGATTATGCTCCTCGACATGAATTCTCCGACTGGTTTCTGCAGCAGTGCGGAGTGGTTCCTGATTTCTCCACTATAATATTGTTTTCCGATGAGGCAACATTCACCAGAGACGGCTATTTTAATAGTACAAATAGTCACATTTGGAATGACGTGAACCCTCATGCAACTATCATCATGGGCAACCAGCATAGATTTTCTGTCAACATCTGGGCAGGCATTGTGGGTAACCATCTCATTGGCCCTTACCTGATGCCACGACGTTTGACTGGCCACATCTACTACCAATTTCTGAAATTTGCATTGCCACAGTTCCTCGAGAATGTACCGCTCTCCGTTAGACAACACATGTGGCTACAACATGACGGTGCCCCACCTCATTTCACAAGAGCTGTGCGTTACTACCTCAACACTGCATTTCCTGCCCGATGGATAGGAAGAGGTGGGCCTGTTGCGTGGCCACCACGCTCTCCTGACCTAAATCCGTTAGACTTCTTTCTGTGGGGCTTTGTCAAAGCTTTGGTGTACGAGACAGCTGTTGAATCTGAGGAAGACCTGTTAGCCAGGATAGTTGCTGCATATGATAGGGTTCAAGAAACTTCACGTGTTTTCGAAAGAGTACGCCAGTCATTGATACGTCATCTCAATTATTGCAATAACATCAGGGGCCACCATTTTGAACACTTGCTATGAATCTGCTTTTGAAGCTAGGAACTAAAACATGCAATAACTACAATTTGTATTTCTCAATGTAGCTTTCAATATTCTAGTGAGTGTAATGAATAAAATCCCACCCAAGTGTGAACTGTGTAAGCATAACTCACTAATGTAATAAATAGCAACACATCGGAGCTTATGAAGAAGGAAAAGTATCAGAGTTTCTCTATCATAACACACAAACCAGCCTTGTTTACCAAATGTACGTGATACATAGTCACACGTGCCGGTAAAAATGGTTTAAACGACTGCATTGCGAAATAAAACTGCGATTCTGGCTGCCTACCTGGCAGGCATTTGCACTTGGCTCTGATCTCAAACTTGTGTGATTATCTCAGAAACGGGGAAAGCTAGACAGTTTCTCCAAGACACCTTTTTTGTTAATTTTGATTCCCTGTTTTGTAATCTTAAGTAAAAATTGGTAATACTTACTCTGACATATTTTATTTTAGAAAAAATGTGTTACAACCCCCCTTTTTTACATGATGGGGGTGGGTAACGGTAACAGCACATTTAGTTTATTAATGATCAAGGTTTCAATAAGTAGTATACAAAGATTCGTTGTAATACCCTAAGCAGTTTTCATAATATTTCACACAACAGTCGTTTTTAGCTCTGTCTTTAGGGGTGTATACCGCCCTTAATATTGAAGATGGACCCTAGGTTGCTTATGAGAATTATTCTAATTTCACCCAAGGAGTATCCTGCCAAAGTTTGATGCAATGTTTTAGAAACACGTTGTATATCCAAAAGCACTAGTTACGCGGAAGGCATTTACTCGCCACTAGCGATCCTCTAACAGTAAACAAAGACTTCTTGACAACAAATTTCTCTCTAGCCGTAATTGGGCTTAACAGAAACAGACAATGATTTAATTTACAAACAAATGTCATTACTGGCATCATTTACGATAATTATAGTGCCCATATAAGAAAGCAAACTTGCCGACTCGGCCCCACATTTAACTAACATCATGTAATCTTTCAAATAGTAACACTAATAAATTAATTTTCAAAGAAGAACAAGAGATAAACATTTAAATATATGAAATCGACTAAACAAGCTAAGACACCGCAAGAATCAATCTTGGACCTAAAATGGCGGCGCTCTAAAGTATAAGACCATCCATGAAGCGGAAGAAGTAGAAACTACCTTAAACAAATATGTGAGCTCTCACAATAGATCACCAGGTGACGTTAAATAAATCGTACGGTTAAGCCGTGCAAACTTATATATATTATCCATGTTCAGCAAGCAATTTAAAGTAAGTCCAGATACAATTAATAAATGAAGTCTTTTAATATGAAATCCTGAACAGTAATTTAGAATCATTATGGCCAGATGGAATTTTGAATATAGAGACGTGAATCTAACTTAGGTACAAGGTCTCACCTATTGATTGCAATGTAATGTGTAACGGCACTACTCAACAGTGCCCTATATATATCAGACAAGTGACGCTATGTGCTCTCAAGGCGCGGAACAAAGGAGGGGGAAAGGGGTTGGGATATCAATCTTCTAGAACATACTCCACTCGCCTCCGCCCTTTTCAAAAGTCGCGCCCAACAATAGTTCTGATAGTCTTTGTACACTGTCGGCGGCGTATCCAATCTGCGCATATCGTCCCTCTTCTTTTTTCTTGGGCGCGGCGAGGAATGAAGCCAGGCCTCGTCAGTAAGCTGTTGTTACTGCTGGTACATATTTGTGACTTTGAGCGAAGCGGAGAATGGCTGAGGCCGGGTCAACTGGGGCCGGAGTGGTGAGCCAAACATTATCTTCTTATTTTCTTCCAATTGTTGTAACAGGGCTACATTCAGTAGTGGGGCACCACTATCTAAATGTTTATGTTGTAGTGGTTGGTACCCTTAAGATAATGTTTCTTTTATTCTGACATTGTTTCTAATGTATTTCTCTAGTCAGTGTGTCTAACCATGCTGCATTTGTTACTCTCGGGCTCTCCTAACCAGAATTTGAATGTGTTGTGGATTGACAGTTGCATTAATGTTGTTGATAAACAAACTGCTGTCTTGGTTTGTGTTTGACACTGAGTGCTAAGGTCAATGTGGCAGCACTCTTGTAAACAAACTATGGAGCTTTCAATGTCTCTCTATCATCCTGTGCCAACGTGATGTTCCAAAATAATTACAGTATTGAATCAAACTCATTTATATTAATCATCAACTATTTGTAATGTTTCCTTTAATTGATCATTAAAATTTATTTACACTTAAACTTTTTTTTGTAACATGTATATTTACTCCTATCTATGTATTAGTACTAGCGTAGGGAATGGCTACGCAACTAGTTAGGTGGTGTACCTTGCTAGTATGAAGTAACGGTGCGAGGTCAATGTGTGGTTTGAGCATGTTGAGATCGAGGGACAAAGCAAATATATGGAGGTAGAGTGTGTGGATCAAAAGGAAATGGTAGTCCCTGTAGGACGTGGATAAATGTGCGAAAAATAGAAACATCAAGCGTTTTAAGACTAAAATAGCATTTATGACTGTGTATGGATGTTGTTGGAACGAAGGAAGTATGCAAGGAAATGGAAGTGTTGAGAAAGTTAGTGAAGGTGGGTTAAGTACAGTACTATTTTTTGAGTCATATGCAAATTTTTTTGCCTACCCCATGAGGGAACAACGTGTTAAGGTATATATGTATGTGTGTGTGTGTTTTGTTGTTTTTTTTTTGAGGGGGGAAAAATGCATTTACGCACAGCGTGTCGGACTCGGTTTGGCCACGAGATGTTAGTGTGACCAACCCCTACCGACTAAAAAACCTGACCCTCTTCTCCTCGCCTCTATTACTCCCCCACGGAACCGCCGCTAGGCATTACTTCGCGGGGGGAGGCATTAGCTGTTGTTCTGCTCTTCCTTCAGTGATTTGGCCTCTCCTACTTCCCCATTCTCACCTAGGTATTGGCGGCGGGATTAGGGATGTCCTGGGATTCTTCCTTCTGATTCTTTTTCCTCCTCTCCTGCTCTTCGTTACGTAGGCCCTTGAGGATTTCCTTCACAAATGTGCTTGTCGCCTCCCACGCTGCCTCTGACGACAGCATCATATCCCCTAAGTTTTCCGGCGTAGTCTCTTTTCCTACTATGACCTCCAGGTTTTCACGCTGGGTGTCATACCGAGGACACTTGAAGAACACGTGCTCGGCATTCTCCTCAACTCCGCGACAGGTGGGGCACTCCAGGGAATCCTCATACTTAAACTTGTATAGGTATGCCCGGAAGCACGCGTGTCCCGAGATCATCTGTGTCAGGTAGTAATTGACAGCACCGTGGCTGCGGCTGTACCACCTATCCACATCGGGAATCAAACGGTATGTCCATCTCCCCTTGGTGGAGGCATCCCACAGCCGCTGCCAGCGTTTGAGACTGCTTCGCCGCTCTTGCCTCTTCAACTCCTGCCTCTTCAACTCCTCTGCACTCAGCGATGTTTTACCTTTGCGACGATACAGGGTCTTCCCTGTGTGTGTGTGTGTGTGTGTGTGTGTGTGTGTGTGTGTGTGTGTGTGTGTGCGCGCGCGCGTGTGTGTGCGCGTGTGCGTGCGTGCGTGTTCACCTTTTTCCAAGCTTTTGGAGTCTGGCAGATAGGTCTTATATCTTGATTAGTTGCATCAGAGAGTAACTTCCTGCTATCAAAAGCCGTTATCAAATTTCTTCCAGTAATTATTTGGTAGGGTGATAATTTAGTACTGCTGTGAATTCTCAGGTTATAGGCTACCATGACTTATGGAAGTATAGACACCCAATCTATTTATGTACTATCAAAAAGAGTTTCAGCATTTTACTGGTAGTCTGGTGTACTCCTCTTTCAGTTCGGCCATTCCCTTGAGGATGTAATTAAGTAACTGTCAACAGTTTAAATAATTGAGTCAATAATCCTGACATAAAATGTAATCATTGATCCTAAAGTATACTAGTCATAACCCCAAATTTGAGTATCCATTATGTAAGTATAGCCACCAACACTGTTTCTGCCTTTTGGTGTACTAAAGGTACAATAACAAAATATATTGATAAATGATTTAAAATATATCTATTTCCATCTGCTGTTTTAGGTAGAGATCCTACTATATCTTATTCTATTCTTTCAAAAGGCCAGGCTACATCAGGTAATCCTCTTAGCTTAGCAAAGGTAGCTAATACCTCTCAACGTCCTTTTGTTAGAACTGTCACAGCTCAACACATAGGTCGTTTTAGAAAACATTCTAAAGATTTGTAAGTAAGGAGTAACAAAATCGTAGTTAAGACAGTGGACCTGGCCTGTTTTCCGTTAAAATCTCTCCAATTCTTCCTCTGGGTACAACTATTCTTAGTCCTTGGTTCATTTTCGTGAAAAAGAACACAATCTATCTGGGGGGGTGGTTACAGCAAAACCCCAAAAACCACAGAGGACCGTTGAATCGACAAGGGAACAAACTATAAATATGGACAATGCCATTCCACCAAATAGACAGAGACCTCTGGTGGCAATTACACATTACAAAAACAGGGTGTCTACCATCCGGGAAAACGGGAATTAGCCGGGAATTTGAAGTGATCGGGGAAAAAACGGGAATAAGCCGGGAATTTGATAAATGACAATAAAAATCTGGGAAAATGTGGTTTTACTCAAAATATGAAATATAATAATTATTAAAACAGTAAATAGTAATGTTATTCAAACTGTAATTTTTTTGTGTTTTTTTGTAGCTGTGTAATAAATTGTATAGTTCCTAATAAACAATGTTAATACAAATTTAAAAAAATATATTTATTTAAATTTCAAAACTTATTATTATTCATAAAAAAGATTAATAGAAAAATGAGGGGGCAGGTGGGGGAATTAGAAGGATGGGACATACTTTTTAGTCGAGAATTTTAGGAAATGATCAGGGGAAATCAGGGAAAAAGTCGGGAATTTCATTGGTCAAGTTGAATAGACACCATGAAAAAACATCAACAACACTTTCTTTTAAAATAGTCCTGCTCCTTTTGATAATCATCGTCCTAAACTATAATTGCTTTCTCTCTATTCTTAGTGATAACGCACCATTCCTGTGAGCTATACTGGGACAATATTTTATGGAATAGCTATAGATGCTTTTAGGTGTAACCTTCATCTTAACAATTTACTATTAGGGACCTTAAGGTAAAACAATCATTTCAAAGCTGCGTGATAAGTAGCATACCCACGAGGGGGGGCTTGAGAGAGCTTGAGCCCCCCCTACCCTAGTTTGGGGATGCCCTCAGCTCTATGCAGATCAGAAGAGAAAATAAAATGAGGGGGAGGGATTATGACCAGTTAAACATCGTGAGCAAAGAAAATATCAAGTGCCACAAATCCTTGTGTTAATCCTCCCTACTAGTCCTAATTGATGTATTTGCAGTCTAGGAAGTGGCCTAAGTCCTGAAGATTGCGGCAGGCTCCAAATCTCCCAGTTTCACACCACATGGTTCCATCGAAGAGCTGCCCAGTGGCTAGACATTTACCTATTATAAATAATCGATGATTTTTGTGACAGTAGGCCTATGTGATGGTTAAGGCAACTTTAATTTAGGCCTATTTATAATTTTGTTAGATCATCACGTTTATAATAGTAAAAATATAAATTATCACTTTAACAATACCAATTATAAACTCTCCTAAAAAACTTCCAGGTGTATATAATGGTAAGAAAAATGTTGACTCCAGCGGTTGGGGGAACCTACCCCCAAACCCTCCTTCGCAATCCTTCATACACTACTGTGTGTGATCAGTGATTATCACGAATGGGTGACTATATAGATTCTTTAAGTGTGGGATTGACCAAACCACACTCAACAATCAATTCATGTTCTTTTACACTATAATTAACTTAATTGTCTAGAGACATAAGCTATGGGACGATTGTTCTTGGCTGAGTACAAACCCTATTGTGTATCTAGAAGAGTGTACTCCAAATAAATGGCTTGCTAAAATCAGAATAAGCCAAAACTGGTGAAAAGGTCAAGATTGTCTTCATACTTTACACATGTTACTTTTCTTATGTTTACACAGAAGTTTTTTCTTTTTTGATAGTTTGGTCATCTTGGCAAAATTAGACACAAACCTACGGTAAAAGCTACATAATCCCAAAAATGTTTGTACCTCTTTTTACATTCTTAGGGGAGGGAAATTCTCTTACTGCTTCAATTAATCTGTAATCATTTTTTACCCAATTTGTGGAGATTATGTGTCTTAAATACTCTGTTTCACTAGTAACAAAATGACATTTTTCCAGAGAAAGTGATAATTTGGCTCCTTCCAATCTCTCAAAAACTTATTAATTTCCTAAGTGTTGTGTGAAATAAACTGAAAAAATTAATCTAAATATGTCATTGCTTGCTTGTTGGGATTAAAACCATGCAAAACTGTGTCCATCATCCTTGAATACAAAGCAGGGGTCCCTTGGAAGTGCCTGTATCTCTCCTCTCTCTAGATAGTCACTGATATCTGCTTGGAAGTGCCTGTATCTCCTCTCTCTAGATAGTCACTGATATCTGCTTGGAAGTGCCTGTATCTCCTCTCTCTAGATAGTCACTGATATCTGCTTGGAAGTGCCTGTATCTCTTCTCTCTAGATAGTCACTGATATCTGCTTGGAAGTGCCTGTATCTCTTCTCTCTAGATAGTCACTGATATCTGCTTGGAAGTGCCTGTATCTCCTCTCTCTAGATAGTCACTGATATCTGCTTGGAAGTGCCTGTATCTCCTCTCTCTAGATAGTCACTGATATCTGCTTGGAAGTGCCTGTATCTCTTCTCTCTAGATAGTCACTGATATCTGCTTGGAAGTGCCTGTATCTCTTCTCTCTCTAGATAGTCACTGATATCTGCTTGGAAGTGCCTGTATCTCCTCTCTCTAGATAGTCACTGATATCTGCTTGGAAGTGCCTGTATCTCTTCTCTCTAGAT
The DNA here is from genome assembly GCA_033556935.1 of Timema podura. Lineage (NCBI taxonomy): Eukaryota > Metazoa > Arthropoda > Insecta > Phasmatodea > Timematidae > Timema > Timema podura. Next base: position 70,544,817 of record JAVRXN010000001.1, read on the forward strand.
AGTCACTGATATCTGCTTGGAAGTGCCTGTATCTCTTCTCTCTAGATAGTCACTGATATCTGCTTGAAGTGCCTGTATCTCTCTTCTCTCTCTAGATAGTCACTGATATCTGCTTGGAAGTGCCTGTATCTCTCTTCTCTCTCTAGATAGTCACTGATATCTGCTTGGAAGTGTCTTTATCTCTTCTCTCTCTAGATAGTCACTGATATCTGCTTGGAAGTGCCTGTATCTCTTCTCTCTAGATAGTCACTGATATCTGCTTGGAAGTGCCTGTATCTCCTCTCTCTAGATAGTCACTGATATCTGCTTGGAAGTGCCTGTATCTCCTCTCTCTAGATAGTCACTGATATCTGCTTGGAAGTGCCTGTATCTCTCTTCTCTCTCTAGATAGTCACTGATATCTGCTTGGAAGTGCCTGTATTTCTTATTTCTGCTTGGACAACAAATGATTTATTTTTCCCTTGAAATCTAAATTTTTCTTGATGCGTTTCCCTACTATCTATTTTTCTCTATATTTGTAAGTATGAAATCTTTTGTAGTCTTCCTTGTATTTATTGGGCCGGGGTTTGAACACAACATATCTACATTTACTATGGTATTTTTGTTCAACTCTTTGATGTCACTAGTATGTAGCGCTAATAGCTAAACTATTTTATAAGCTCTTGAAATCCTTATGATAGTACTACCCAAGCTACTGATACTAACTGCTACAAACTGCTGACCTTGTGAGGCTATAATCTGACTCACACTACCTTGAATGAAAACCTGCTGACTTTGCATGGTTATAATCTTGCTCACACTACCTTGAATGAAAACCTGCTGACCTTGCAAGGTTTTAATCCGACTCACTACCTTAAATGGTTTTAATCCGACTCACTACCTTGAATGAAAACCTGCTGACTTTGCATGGCTATAATTTTGCTCACACTACCTTGAATGAAAATCTGCTGACTTTGCATGGTTATAATCCGACTCACACTACCTTGAATGAAAACCTTCTGACTTTGCATGGTTATAATCTTGCTCACACTACCTTGAATGAATACCTGCTGACTTTGCATGGTTATAATCCGACTCACACTACCTTGAATGAATACCTGCTGACTTTGCATGGTTATAATCCGACTCACACTACCTTGAATGAAAACCTGCTGACTTTGCAAGGTTATAATCTTGCTCACACTACCTTGAATGAATACCTGCTGACTTTGCATGGTTATAATCCGACTCACACTACCTTGAATGAATACCTGCTGACTTTGCATGGTTATAATCCGACTCACACTACCTTGAATGAATACTTGCTGACTTTGCAAGGTTATAATCTTGCTCACACTACCTTGAATGAATACCTGCTGACTTTGCATGGTTATAATCCGACTCACACTACCTTGAATGAATACCTGCTGACTTTGCATGGTTATAATCCGACTCACACTACCTTGAATGAATACCTGCTGACTTTGCATGGTTATAATCCGACTCACACTACCTTGAATGAAAACCTGCTGACTTTGCAAGGTTATAATCTTGCTCACACTACCTTGAATGAAAACCTGCTGACTTTGCAAGGTTATAATCTTGCTCACACTACCTTGAATGAAAATCTGCTGACTTTGCATGGTTATAATCCGACTCACACTACCTTGAATGAAAACCTGCTGACTTTGCAAGGTTATAATCTTGCTCACACTACCTTGAATGAATACCTGCTGACTTTGCATGGTTATAATCCGACTCACACTACCTTGAATGAATACCTGCTGACTTTACATGGTTATAATCCGACTCACACTACCTTGAATGAAAACCTGCTGACTTTGCAAGGTTATAATCCGACTCACACTACCTTGAATGAATACCTGCTGACTTTGCATGGTTATAATCCGACTCACACTACCTTGAATGAATACCTGCTGACTTTGCATGGTTATAATCTTGCTCACACTACCTTGAATGAAAACTGTGACTTTGCATGGTAATCTTGTCAACTACTTAAATGAAATCTGCTGTCATCAAATGTATCTGTCAACTTGCTCAACCATAATCAAATTCACATTTTTTAACTTTTGAAGTATTTTGACTCTGACATTTAACTTGTTCCTGTTGCCTGAACACAATTTCTCAGGACTCTAAAATATATATGGACTTGGACATTTAACTTGTTCCTGTTGACTGAACACAATTTCTCAGGACTCTAAAATATATATGGACTTGGACATTTAACTTGTTCCTGTTGCCTGAACACAATTTCTCAGGACTCTAAAATATATATGGACTTGGACATTTAACTTGTTCCTGTTGCCTGAACACAATTTCTCAGGACTCTAAAATATATATGGACTTGGACATTTAACTTGTTCCTGTTGCCTGAACACAATTTCTCAGGACTCTAAAATATATATGGACTTGGACATTTAACTTGTTCCTGTTGCCTGAACACAATTTCTCAGGACTCTAAAATATATATGGACTTGGACATTTAACTTGTTCCTGTTACCTGAACACAATTTCTCAGAGACTCTAATATATATAAGGACTCGGACATTTTGTATTTACCACCTGAAGGGTCAATTGCTCCCTTAGTAGGCCTATTAATTAATATTATTCTTGTTCCCTTCTTCATCCTTTCCGTTTAAGGTGTACTTGTGTAAACTTAACTGAAGAGTTTGATTTGATATATATCAATAATTGCTGAGTTTGTTTGACAGGAAATTGAGTCCTAAAATACCATCATTTTTTGAGTTATTATTATAATTCAAAACTTGGAAAGTTACCAGTTAACTATTGCCTTCCACCCTTGATTAACTCGCCCCTTATTTCACCGAGATTGTTTAGCCTATGTCCACTTACACCTGAAATTCCAAATTTTGGTGGGGATGGTCCTACTATCCATCGGTTTTTTGCCTCAAAATAGTTTTTAAACAAAAAATAATAACTTCTTTGTAAATTTGTGTTGAAAATGGACTAAATCAAGAGTTTCCTAAATGTGCATCACTTGTAAATCAGAGTTTCCTAACTGTGCATCACTTGTAAATCAGAGTTTTCCTAAACTGTGCATCACTTGTAAATCAGAGTTTCTAACTGTGCATCACTTGTAAATCAGAGTTTTCCTAACTGTGCATCACTTGTAAATCAGAGTTTCCTAATGTGCATCACTTGTAAATCAGAGTTTCCTAATGTGCATCACTTGTAAATCAGAGTTCCTAACTGTGCATCACTTGTAAATCAGAGTTTCCTAACTGTGCATCACTTGTAAATCAGAGTTTCCTAACTGTGCATCACTTGTAAATCAGAGTTTCCTAACTGTGCATCACTTGTAAATCAGAGTTTCCTAACTGTGCATCACTTGTAAATCAGAGTTTCCTAACTGTGCATCACTTGTAAATCAGAGTTTCCTAAATGTGCATCACTTGTAGACTGGTTACCATGTTGTATGTCACTGTGGAAATGAGATCATGCCTATACTAAATGTATAATTTTTGATCACATTGCACTTCACAAGCACTTTCATCAATTAAATTTTACTTATGTTCTGGTATGTTTACCTCTAAAATGCACAGGCCATTTAATGGCTAGTAACACATTATAGTAAATCACGTCTGTTTGAAACCACATGACAGGTTTTGAAAATGAAAACAACTAACTTTACTATTTACTTAGTGGTGCACTAACAGTGTGACGTGCTGCAAATAGGAATGATGTGACTGCACGCATTTTTGAACGATTTTAAGATGTGTATTTTGTTACAGGGGAATGACGGTAACATCAGGAAGTGTAACACTTATCAAGGACAGTTCAAACCTGATTGGTATCAGCATAGGTGGTGGAGCATCATTGTGTCCATGTCTATACATTGTACAGGTATATACTTATTTTCACAATAGCATTGTTCTTCTTCTTTGGTCCTCATTTCTTATGTTGGTTGGCAGCTGCTTTTTCTTTAATTTCTTGATAGTATTTACCACTAGCCTCTTGCATCACTTGTTTTATGGTCGACCCCTAGCATTCTTTCCTCCGATATTCTCTTTTTTGATGGAATAAAGGAAACCTCGATGTGCCCAATAAATGTGTCCCTTCATTTACACAGTTTCTCTGCCAGAGTTGCCTTTCTTCTTCTGCTCTTGTTAAAAGTCTTAGTTTGTAATACGCTCTGCCCAGCTTTTCTTCACGATTTGTTTATAATACACCATTTCAAGTGCTTCTATCCTACTTTTCCTGACGGTCACTTTCAACCACGTTTCACCTCCATATAGTGCAATGCTCCATCCATCTCATCCTTGTCTCCACATTAATACTCTTGTTTATCAACAGTCTTTTTTTACTAAGAAATGCCTTATTGTCTTATATCATTGTGCATTTGATATACTTTATACATCATCCATCTCTTATAATTATGCTTAATAAATATACAAATATACATTTTGTAAAGTATTTGCCTTTAATTTAATTTTGGCTTATGTGCTTCCACTTTAACTGCAACCCATTACTTTTATATTTTGAATATTGAGACTCATTCTATTTGATGCAAACACTCGTTTCATTTCTTCTTGGATCATTTGAAGTTTTTGCTTCTGATTCTCCGACAACAGGTATGTCATCAGCAAATCTAAACATGTCTTATTTTTCTTCATTTATCTTTATACTACTCTTTGTTCTTTCACAAACTTCATCTACTGCAGATTAGATGTATGTGGTGTCAATACACATCCTTTCCATACACCTTTTTTTATTTGAGCTTCCCTCTATGTTCCCTCTCAGTTCTTCATATAGTTCCTTGATTAATGTTCTCTCCTTGTAGTGAGCACATACTCTTGTCAGCGTATCTTGGAGGCATGTGAAGTTAAACTTATTGTTCTGCACTCTTTAACACCAAGCTTCTTTGGTATCATAACCATAATATTTTTCTTAAAATCCTCGGCTTTATCATACAATATATCCTTTAGAAGAGGGTAAGGTGTTTCTTTGGCATTTTGTCAAAGTTCTGAACTTATTTGGTCTTCTTAGTCGGTTCTTTTAATGCATTCTCAAACTCATATTTCAGAATACTTTATCATATTTATCCTTCCACTTCCTCCTTTTCTATTGCATCTTCTTGTATATACCTATATCTTTATAAAGCATTTCTAAATAATGTTTCCAACTAATAACCACGGTTGCTTCTGTATCTATCAATAGTATCCCATTCACATGTTTAAAACCCCCAGCTCTTGGTTTTACGCTTCTTAGCTTGCTATAACCAATGTGTACTTTCTCCCTTGGGAAATCTTTCTCTATTTCCCAAGACAGTACATTTATAGAACTTGCTTTCTTTCCTATGCAGAGTTTGTTTAGTTCGTTCCTGAGGGCTTTGTATCTTCTTTAATCATCTAGACTCAGGGCATGTTTAAACTTTCTTTTTACGTTTCTTTCTGGACAGCCCATAAGTGTATGGACTGGTTCTAAAACTTCTTTAGTTTTTAATATTCCTCTGTTTAACTTTTAGTCCTTTATATTCTATTATAAAGCTTCCTTTTTGTTTAAATTAATCTTTGTGAATATCTGTTTACTACTGATATTTACTCCTAACACTGCTGTCTTCGGATAACTTATCAATTTGGATAGTATTACTTATACAATTGAATTAACGTTGTTTAAACAAATATTTCATTAGTTAACTATTTTTATGCATATATTCTGAGAAAGAAGTAATTCATTGATTAAAAAAAATTACTATCAGTTTTAAGATATAAGGATATCCTCAATTTGTTGGATACCAGCATTCAAATTCACATTTCTTACTACAATTAATAGAACTTTACAAAAAATGTTTACCGCTTGACTTATAAGTCTGGTTCTTACTTGGTTTCTCAACCAATATAATCATTCACTAGCTCTGTGGCATTCACTGTTGTCTTAATATAACACTTCACTAGCTCTGTGGCATTCACTGTTGTATCATTATAAAACTTCTCTAGCTCTATGGCATTCACTGTCATCTCATTATAACACTTCAATAGCTCTGTGGCATTCACTGTTGTCTTAATATAACACTTCACTAGCTCTGTGGCATTCACTGTTGTCTTAATATAACACTTCACTAGCTCTGTGGCATTCGCTGTTGTCTCAATATAATCATTCACTAGCTCTGTGGCATTCACTTTTGTCTTAATATAACACTTCACTAGCTCTGTGGCATTCGCTGTTGTCTCAATATAACACTTCACTAGCTCTGTGACATTCACTGTTGTCTTAATATAACACTTCACTAGCTCTGTGGCATTCACTGTTGTCTTAATATAACACTTCACTAGCTCTGTGGCATTCACTGTTGTATCATTATAAAACTTCTCTAGCTCTATGGCATTCACTGTCATCTCATTATAACACTTCAATAGCTCTGTGGCATTCACTGTTGTCTTAATATAACACTTCACTAGCTCTGGGGCATTCACCGTTGTCTTAATATAACACTTCACTAGCTCTGTGGCATTCACTGTCATCTCATTTAAGACTTCACTAGCTCATTGGCATTCACTGTTGTCTTAATATAACACTTCACTAGCTCTGTGGCATTCGCTGTTGTCTCAATATAATCATTCACTAGCTCTGTGGCATTCACTGTTGTCTTAATATAACACTTCTCTAGCTCTATGGCATTCACTGTCATCTCATTATAAGACTTCACTAGCTCATTGGCATTCACTGTTGTCTTAATATAACACTTCACTAGCTCTGTGGCATTCGCTGTTGTCTCAATATAACACTTCACTAGCTCTGTGACATTCATTGTTGTCTCAATATAACACTTAACTAGCTCATTGGCATTCACTGTTGTCTTAATATAACACTTCACTAGCTCTGTGGCATTCGCTGTTGTCTCAATATAACACTTCATTAGCTCTGTGACATTCACTGTTGTCTCAATATAACACTTCACTAGCTCTGTGGCATTCACTGTCGTCTCAATATATCACTTCACTAGCTCTGGGGCATTCACTGTCGTCTCAATATATCACTTCACTAGCTCTGTGGCATTCACTGTTGTCTTAATATAACACTTTACTAGCTCTGTGGCATTCACTGTCATCTCATTATAACACTTCACTAGCTCTGTGGCATTCACTGTCATCTCATTATAACACTCCACTAGCTCTGTGGCATTCACTGTTGTCTTAATATATCACTTCACTAGCTCTGTGGCACTCACTGTTGTCTTAATATATCACTTCACTAGCTCTGTGGCATTCACTGTTGTCTTAATATATCACTTCACTAGCTCTGTGGCATTCAAGGTTATATTTTTATAATCCTCTACTAGCTCTTTGACATTCAATATAGTGGAAATTACTTGTAATAATCAGCTTATTTTTGTATTCTCAGCTATTTGACAACACACCTGCATCCAAAGAGGGCACCTTGCAATGCGGAGATGAATTGATTGGAGTAAATGGATCCACTGTAAAGGGAAAGACGAAAGTAGAGGTGGCCAAAATGATTCAGTCGAGCAATGTGAGTCAGTGAACTTGCCTGGGGAGAACTTTGATTCTGGATTGATAGAAAGAGTCCATCCTCTGATATTTATAAATTAATGTTACTTTAGTATATTCATGTGATCTGTAGCTTACATTCTTTGTATACATATATCTATAAAATAATACTAATAATTAAGTTAAATGATATCATTGCAGAACACCTTAAAGTTTGTATTTTTAAAACTATAATTTCTTATTCATTTTTACTGTTTTGGTTGTATGATTTGTGTGTATTCAGGGACAAGTGATCATCAACTACAATAAACTGCATGCAGATCCCCAACAGGGCAAGACGCTGGATATAGTTCTGAAGAAAGTGAAACACCGCCTGGTGGAGAACATGAGTACTGCTACTGCCGACGCTCTGGGTCTGTCCAGGGCAATCTTGTGTAATGACACCCTTGTCAAGAAGCTAGAGGAACTTGAACAGACAGAATCCATGTATAGAGGACTCGTGGAACATGCTAAGAGAGTGCTCAAGGCTTTCTTTGATATATTGCAGGTTTATAAGGGTAAGTCTTCAACCTGTCTTTACCAAGTCCACCTGTGGTTTGTTCTTTGTACTTTACCCAGAGTGTGATGTGAGGTTGAAAGATGGTGCTTGCGTCTCCTTTTTCAGATATTAATAATTTTCAAAAAAGATAGATTTTGAGTTACGTGGCAGTAGGCATAAAGAGATTTGTCCTAAAAATTGAAACCAAAAGTAATTTGGCCCGAAAATGGAGTTTACCAAAAGTCATTCGTCCTAAAAATCAATTTCACCAATAGTCAGCCTAAAGCATTTTAGTCTAAAATATAAAGTAAAAACTTATAGCATCTTTGGAAAGTACATACTCAAATTTGCCACAAACTGTAAAAACACAAGGAATTATTTGTGTTTGGAAAAAATGGGGAAACACAGATATATTAAAAATACTGTAATATGAATTATTTAACTGAAATATTATAATAGTCGGTCTTTGGATGGAAGTAAAAGATAACTGAAGCATCAAGCATGCTGATTCAAACATGTCTTATTACCTCTTAAACAAATTTAGTTTTGTGATGAGACAGAAGTAGTATTTGCCCATAAATATAAAATCTTGATTTAATCATCCTGATTTAATCATAAGTTACATGACTTCACTAGTCAGTTTGATACAAAATTAAATTTTAATCTTATTTCCAAATTAATCTGCCTGGAAAAATGTAGCACAAGTGATGCCTGAGAGTTTTTTGATATTTCTAATAAACTGACATTGACCTTCCTGATCATTAAAATTGAATAGTAAATTAGGCCTGAATATAACTTTACCATAAATTACTTCTTTCATACTAATCCTAGAAGCAAAAAATCAATAAAGCATTGCTAGCTAAATGTATGAATCTTTTTGAAGCCATTCTTAAATTTAATTAACGACATCTTGACAAAAGTTTTTCATATGGACACAAGTATCAGAATGCCCGTGGATATAAACTTAAATGTTGGTTTTAACTTTATAGTTATGTTCACACTATTGCACTATCTTTTAAAAACAGTAAAACTAACAGCCACCTCTTGGTCTAGTGTCCTGCATTCCTGGTTAATAATCTAGAGGTCAAGGGTTCTATTCTTAGTGGTAACAATAGCTAATTTGGGAATTGTTCCTATGGTTACCAGAGTTTAGTTAATAAGTTAAGGTGAAGATTTCTCCTTCATCATTATATCACCTCATACATTGCGCCCAAAGCTCAGGAGACCATAGCATATCTGCCAATTTCAGTAGAAGACCAGGAATGTCTGACTGAAAACTACAATAAAACTATTTATATGAGAAGGAAAGGCGAGAGAAGGGAGAACTACGTTTATACAATAGAATAATTATTATTGAATAAGGGTTGACATTTTACTTTATCAAACCCTTTGGGTATAGAGGGATGTTATTCATTAGAAAAAAAATAGTCATTTACTGTCAAAATGTACTGGTAAGGGGTTTGTATAGGTTCTAGTCTTGTCCAGATCTAATTGAGAGTGGTTTGTCTAGGTTCTACTCTTGTCCAGATGTAATAGAGAGTCATTTGTCTAGGTTCTACTCTTGTACAGATGTAATAGAAAGTCATTTGTCTAGGTTCTACTCTTGTTCAGATGTAATAGAGAGTGGTTTGTCTAGGTTCTAGTCTTGTCGAGATCTAATTAAGAGTGGTTTGTCTAGGTTCTAGTCTTGTCGAGATCTAATTGAGAGTGGTTTGTCTAGGTTCTACTCTTGTCCAGATGTAATAGAGAGTGGTTTGTCTAGGTTCTAGTCTTGTCGAGATCTAATTAAGAGTGGTTTGTCTAGGTTCTAGTCTTGTCGAGATCTAATTGAGAGTGGTTTGTCTAGGTTCTACTCTTGTCCAGATGTAATAGAGAGTGGTTTGTCTAGGTTCTAGTCTTGTCGAGATCTAATTAAGAGTGGTTTGTCTAGGTTCTAGTCTTGTCGAGATCTAATTGAGAGTGGTTTGTCTAGGTTCTACTCTTGTCCAGATGTAATAGAGAGTCATTTGTCTAGGTTCTACTCTTGTTCAGATGTAATAGAGAGTGGTTTGTCTAGGTTCTAGTCTTGTTCAGATGTAATAGAGAGTGGTTTGTCTAGGTTCTACTCTTGTCCAGATGTAATTAAGAGTGGTTTGTCTAGGTTCTAGTCTTGTCGAGATCTAATTGAGAGTGGTTTTGTCTAGGTTCTACTCTTGTCCAGATGTAATAGAGAGTCATTTGTCTAGGTTCTACTCTTGTTCAGATGTAATAGAGAGTGGTTTGTCTAGGTTCTACTCTTGTCCAGATGTAATAGAGAGTCATTTGTCTAGGTTCTACTCTTGTTCAGATGTAATAGAGAGTGGTTTGTCTAGGTTCTAGTCTTGTCGAGATCTAATTAAGAGTGGTTTGTCTAGGTTCTACTCTTGTCCAGATGTAATAGAGAGTGGTTTGTCTAGGTTCTAGTCTTGTCGAGATCTAATTAAGAGTGGTTGTCTAGGTTCTAGTCTTGTCGAGATCTAATTAAGAGTGGTTTGTCTAGGTTCTAGTCTTGTCGAGATCTAATTGAGAGTGGTTTGTCTAGGTTCTACTCTTGTCCAGATGTAATAGAGAGTGGTTTGTCTAGGTTCTAGTCTTGTCGAGATCTAATTGAGAGTGGTTTGTCTAGGTTCTAGTCTTGTCGAGATCTAATTGAGAGTGGTTTCTCTAGGTTCTAGTCTTGTCTAGATCTAATTGAGAGTAGTTTGTCTAGGTTCTACTCTAGTCCACATATACTAGAGACATTCGTGTGGGTTCTACTCTTGGTCAGCTCTACTTGGAAATAGTTTGTCTAGGTTCTACTTTTGGTCAGCTCTACTTGGAAATAGTTTGTCTAGGTTCTACTTTTGGTCAGCTCTACTTGGAAATAGTTTGTCTAGGTTCTACTCTTGGTCAGCTCTACTGGGCAATGGTTTGTCTATTTATTATTACTTATTTGAATAAAATTAATCAAATAATTACTAATACTCTTTATATATCATTACTGTTATGTTTAATTCATATTTTTTTACAATATAGGTTTTGAAATAACTAATTACTGTTATCTTTGAAAATTAATCAGATGACATATTTCTTTCATTTTAAGTTCTTTATGTTATCCTTGAATTAAAATGTTTTGTAGGCCTGATTTAGAAAAAGACTTGTAAAAATATTAATTCACTTAAATTAAATTACTATCATTGTATTAACAAGACCTAATTTGATTGATTTCAGACAATTTTAGTCATTATAGTATTTTTTAGAACTGCATATTACTACCCTTTTTGGATATACACTTATGTACTAATCACATTTATAGTTTTAAGGATTATTAAGACTTTTTATGGGAGGTGCACCCACATTTGCATGAAGGAAGTGTAGAAAAACAGTCCTGAAAAATCACCCTCAGTTCACTCGACTAAGATTCAAACCTCGATCTCCCTGTCATCGGTCCATTACAGTCTTTTCTTCTGTGAGAGCAGCACTTTAGACCATGCAGCCACTGAAGTGGGTTATTGCTGTGTATATCATGGAAAGCAGGGACATCTTAGGTAATTTATTCAAAAATAAGTAAAAGTTAGGGAATTTAGTATTTGAATAATTTTGCACTTAAATATTTCAACAAAAGTAAGAGATTTTATTTATCGATGTTAACAAAATGTATTGCTTAAATATAGTATAGTGCATTTAGGTTTTAACCTGGACAAAATTATTAACAAAATTAAACCTTTGGGAAGGGGTCCAACACTGTCCCGTCATTTTTTGAAATTCCCAAATTTTCTCACTTTAGCAAAATCCACCTGCTTGAAAAAAAACCTCGCCAAAGCAGGCTTCTACTCAAAATTTTATGTCTCAAGAACAGAAACTCTTAGAAAGGCTTAACTTGTCATTCTCTTCGTTTTTAACTGTTCTTTGGTTAGAAATATATTTTATAACTCTCAAATAGATTAACACATAAAAAACTCGTTTATTTGGTGAAAAGTTTTTTTTAAAGCCAAAAATGTTTAACTTTAGTATTTTACAGTTTTGTTAGTAGTTTTACAAGATTTTCCTTCAAACAAATGTTTTAGAGCTTTTAATAGCAGATAAGATTCCTGTTTTACATTTGTACATATGTAAACAACAATGGCCAAAAACAGTCTTAAAACTGCACTGTTCCAGCATCGGCCGCGCCGCAGCCCCAACAGCCGGCCGACTATTTGCTTTATTTCAGTATTAAACATTAAAAGACATAATAATGACGAATATTCTTCATGAAATTTTACAGTGACTTACAACAAAATATAAACAAAAAGAAAACTGAACCTTTATCATGGGCTATGTGCAGGAGCAGTACTCGAATTCTGTGGACCCTGGATACACTCATCTTCTTCCATCGGTGGCAAGCGATTTAAACATCCAAAGCCAGAGCAGGAGCCACTCATATCAGTACTTTTCAAACTGTTTCTTAGACATTCACAACCTTGACTATCTCAAACAGTTTTACAGTTACATGATACCAAGCATAACAGCTTTTGTGGTGCCGGTTCTAATAAAGTTGGTATCAGGGAGTATCGGCCATTTTCAAACTTCCAACCCCAACGAGTAGGCTCCATCCCACAGTTTTCCAATTTTGTTTCTGATAGAAAACTCATAATGAGTGCTGTTTATTAGCTTCAGAGGTTGGAGGTAGAACTGACATTTTAAAGGTGCCATCAATTTCTTTGGTTTTGTTACAGTTTTAAGGTGCAACTGGTAGCACAGCTTATTTAGTTTTTCATTTAGTTCCCCACCATAAATAGCGCTCATAAATGCTTCTTCAGCATCAGTGACCTCTTTTGGGGATAGAGACTTGTCATTAAAAACAGCCACCTTTTTCCGCAATGATTTGTCTCGTTTCAGTTTTTCAAACGGTAATTATTTACCTTTACTATGCACGGACGAAGTGGTATCGCACCCAGTAAAAGGGTGTATGAACAACATGTACGCCTTTATTGAACCCAACGCCTCTTGAAGTAATGTTGTGTTGAACACCTTCCTCTTTCTTTCACCTTTACGTGTCTCCTTCAGAATGCACCACAAGGAGTACAAGTAAAACAGTGTCTTCTCATACCAATATTGATGTTATTCCAAGATTACCCCTATACACTGTATTTGAAACAAGCAAGGTATCAGCATCTGCCTCAGCTTGCACAGTATGTACTCCTGGTTTCTGTAGATCTGTTGAAAGTAATTATATGAATTGTGTTTTGTTGTTTGCATTAGATAAAAACATATCTGGAGGCAGCACCGCGAAAGAGTTTTCCTCAACAAGAACTTGAGGAGAGCACCCACATCATAAATGATTTTAATATTTTGTGGAAGGTTTTTCATAACCGTCGAATACAAGTCACATCAGATGAAAAACATATTTACTCACTATTTCTCCATATGTTTCATGACGCTGCCAAGAACATACATACAACAAATATCCACCATCTATAACATATATATGCAGTGTTCACAGATTCATCAGGCAAATCACGACTTGGTTTGAGGTGGTTTTCAAGAACAGGCAATAATACAGCTTTACCAGAGATTTTCCTCGAACTGCAGCTCTCAAACAGGGCTGGTGGCTAAGCTTAGATTTGCCGAGAACTCTTCATCTGACCTTACCAAGCACATATGGTAAAAAAGCTGAGTTGAATTAACTTCAACTAAATGTTCTCTGACCTGGATACCTTGGTTGGCTTTTGGAAGTGTTGAACTTAACTAAACAAAAAAGTGACAACAATAGGCCTACTACAATAAAACAATCATGCCACAAGTTAATGAGTCACACTTTATCCCAGTGGTTCCCAACCAGTGTGCTGCCAAAATAATTTCCTAAGATTTAATATAACTAAACATCTCGTAATAAAGCTACTGCTAGTTCCAGTTTTTAGCCTCCCAAAGTGCTATAGCGATAGATAATTTTAGGTTTCACTTGAAAAGAAGATTGTGACCAACCAGTTTCTATGTGTATCTTTTGTAGAGAATGCCTAAGCAATGAAACAATAATTCTGAGCCAAATGAAGCCGCATCCGACCACCAAACATCCCAATGAGTCCCAAAAAATCATCCCAACACAAGGCACAAAAAAAAAAAATTGTTTGGTTTTCAGATAGTGCACTTGAGGTATGATTCAAAGTTGCTGAATTTATCGCAAAAAAATACGAAACCACATGTTATTGGCGAAAATGTGATTGGGCCAGTCTGTCGGGTCATTATTGAAATCATGCTTATAAAATAATCTAAAGAGCAAATTTCAAAAGTGTATTTATTGAATAATAAGATAGGCCGATGTATTTCTGAAATATCTGAGCATGATAGTCAAAATGTTGTTGGAAAAGTTAAAGTAAACAGGCCATTTACTCTGCAAATAAATGAGGGCACCAATAGAAGAATACACTTATTGTAAACTGCACCTCGATACTCATAATTTTTATTTTTATCTAAATATAATAAATATAAAAGTGTATTACATAAGTGTGCGATGAAAATATTGTCTTGGACTAAGTGTGCCCTGGAATGAAAAAGGTTGGGAATCCAGGCCTTAACCCCTCCCTCCCCCTACCTTCCATGATCAAACATTCCATTTTGCCCACTTCCCAATACAGTTTCACACTCACGTAAAATATCATCATCATCATCATCATCAGCAAGGCATGTAATTGTGTTCTTGTCATTACAATATCTTTTATTTTAAACACTATTCTTTGTGATTTTTTATTATTTGAATTATTATTACGCCTCATAATTCATATCAAAATAAACTAACTTTTATTTGTTAAAAATAGTGCACTACAATTTATTTCATGCATCATCTATAAAACACATCATAATAGTTAATAAGTACAAATATATAACTTCCACATGTGTGAATGAGTCATGTTTTAACTAATTCTATATCTTCATATGATAAATTGATGAATAAAAAAGTACTTACTGAGTATACATTGTTTACTATTGTTATTTTTTAATTTGATAAAAAGTGGATTGCTATTAGGAAAGGCAGAGTGAAGTTTAATTATATTTTTGAAACTGTAAAGGTCTTTGGTGAGACATATTTTAACTTGAATTAAAGTCAGATTGGCTGCGGCGCTGCCTTCGAGAGAGCTGCAGTTTTAAGACTGTTTTTGGCCGTTGTAGTTCACGTATGTACAAATGTAAAACATGAATTTGATATGACTAAAACGCCAGCTTTAGTTCTGTGATTTGAAGAAAAATCTTGTAAAACTTTAGTTTAACATTTTTTGTTTAAAAAAAACAAACTTATCACCAAATAAACGAGTTTTTTATGTGTTAATCTATTTGAGAGATGTAAAATATATTTCTAACCATAGAACAGTTAAAATAGAAAAGAATGACACAAGTTAAGCCTTTCTAAGAGTTTCTGTTCTTGAGAGATACATTTTTGAGTAAAAGCCTGTTTTGGGGGGGGGGGGGGGGTTTCAAGATGGCGAATTTTTGCTGAAGTGGAAACATTGGGCATTTTCAAAAAATGACGGGACAGTACCGAACATATCCCAAAAGGTTTCATTTTGTTAATATTTTTTTCTGGGTTAGGTTTATTTTTACTTTCTCACTATCTTACAGGTAGAGAAAGTATTGTGATCTTCAAAAAAAAATTGAACTCGAGATTTTGATGAATCCCGACGTCTCATGACCCGCCGAATCCGAAAAAGTGGTTTTTGAATTTCAGTCTGTCTGTACCTCAATTTAGAGCCTAAACTAATTTACTGATCGGGCTGAACCTTGGTATCTAGGGTTTTCATAGGGTAGCACTGAGGGGTTTTTGGAATTGGATATCTAACCCTAAAATTAAGGTTAGTTTACTGAAGGGCATAAGGAGAGAAAGTCAATTTTCTCATCATCTGCTCTAAAGGTTTTGATTAAATTTCATTTTAAAACATTCATAAATATTCCAAACAAAATTTCTACTCTTAATATTTCGGCAAAATGACTTTAAGGGCTCTGGTCTGATGCGTAAATTCTCATTTTTTATCATATTGTAACGTAATTGATTTGGACCGCTCCCATATATTTGAAAAGTCATGGATGAAGGTATTTTTCTTTAAAGTATCGTATGTAGATTATCCTTTTAACACTTCATCCATGGAGAATCACGCGTTTTCGAAGAATAGTCTAAAAGTATTGCACCATTTAAACTTATTTTTTATTGTCAAAATTAAACCCCGCAGTATTTACCAAACAAGCAAGAGAAACCAGCTCCCTATATCCACAAGGAAGCTAGCCTTCAATGCACCTGTCGCAGAGACGTACCTGATTGGTTAGTCTTGACACTACCACGAGAGGTCCAAGGGGCAAGGGGCACGTCCGCATATAAGCTATATGTGCGTATGAAAAGACAGAGAAAGTGCCGGTGAAATGGCGAGAGTAGACGTAAATATAAAAAATGTGTGTCAACGATAAAGTGAGAAGTAACACAACAGACAATACATAGTTTAATTTCAAACAAATTGTAAAGGAAGAAATAATTATTTAAATAAAGTGTGTACAACATCAACAGTTGTATTTATTACACAAATAAATTCCATATCACAATAATTGGTGCTCGAGCACGGAGCTATAAAAATACCAATTATATCAATTAATATTATTCCATATCATCATAATTGTTCCCTCAATCGCGGGGCAATTATATCATCAAACATTCAATAACATTATAATATCTCCAAAATTATTTGAGATATTAAATTACTTATTATTGCAAATATGTAGATCTATTTGTAAACAAATATTTTATTCAAAACATTTTAACCAAACCAATAACTTTCAAGCTATACACAAATATATATATATATTTTACCTTTTCAAACACTAAAGGTAAAGTATTGCGACTGTAAAAAAAAATCTAACCCGAAATGTTGATGGATGGCGACGTCTCATGACCTCCAAACTCTAAAAAGTGGTTTTTAAATGCCGTCTGTGTGTCTTTTTAAGCCCAAAATTAAGAGTATTTTAGTAAAAAGCGAAAAGAGAAAAAATCGAATTTCTCAAAATCAGCTTTAACGATTTTGATTAAAATTTTTATCTAAGCATTGATTAAGATTATAAATAAACTGGTTATTTTCATTTTCCCATGAAAATTACTTTTAGGGTACTTTACAGAAGCAGAAATTTCCGTATCTCCGCAACTATTTGAGGTACTGAATAACACAACATTGCAAAACTTAAGTACTTTAAAAATAAAAAATAACTTATATATGGAATTATTTTTTCTAAACCAACAGTTTTTGAGATAATGGAAAATATATTAATACAATTTTGTGAGCTTTAGTTGTAAAAATATACTACTTAAGTTTTAATGCAATAATTTTCTAATGCCATAGAGAATAAATAAGAAAGTCTCTCAACAAGTGTATGTTCTCTCTTTCTTTCATCCTCTTAGGGGAAATATTTGTACAGCAATGATCTATCTTTATCATTTTAGACTCAATAGTCAATATTTAGACCTATTTTATTGATCAAAATTTATAAATAAGGAATTTAATAGCAATGCAATAACCGTATTATGTACAACCCCTTGTAAAATGATGAAAATTATAAACCGCAATTCGACATTTTAGTACGAAGTGTTGACCCTTGGGGACTCAATATCAATTTCTTTACATTCTCGCTACCTTACAAGTAGAGCAAGTATTGTGACCGTCAAAAAAATTGAACTCGAGATTGTTATGGATTTCGACGCCTTATGACCCCCCGAACCCTAAAAAGTGGTTTTTGCAATGTCGTCTGTCTGTCAGTCTGTACCTTGGGCTAGAGCCTAAACTATTTTACTGATTGGGGTAAAACTTCTTATATAGGGTTTTCATAGGGCTATCCTGAGGAAGTTTTGGAATTGGATATCCAGCCCTAAAATTAAGGTTAGTTTCCTTAAGGGTGGAATGAGAAAAAAATCGATTATATTAAATCGGCTCTAACGATTTTGATCAAATTTCATTTCCAAGCTTTGATCAATATTATAAACCAAATGGCTACTATCAACTTTTCGTCAAAATTACTTTAAGGGTTTCGGTCTGATGCTTAAATTCTAATTTTAATTTTATCTCCAGAAGTCTTTGAGATAGGAAATTACTTATCATTGCATATATGTAGATCTATTAAAATAAACATCTTTTACTTGAAATATATTTTTATAAAACCAATAGTTTTCAACCTATACGCAAATATATATATTTTTAAACTTTTCCAACACTTTAAGGTAAAGTATTACGACCATCAAAAAAACCTACCCCGAAATGTTGATGGATTTTGTTGTTCCTTGATCCCTTGAACCTTAAAAAGTGGTTTTTGTAACGCCGTCTCTCTAACCCTAAACTTAAGAGCAGTTTACTAAAGGGCGAAAAGTGAAAATTCCATATTCTCAATATAGGCTATAACAATTTTGATTGAAATTCATATCTAGGCATTGATTAAGATTATAAACAAAATGGCCTGTTTCTCTTTTTCTCATGGAAATGGCTTTTAGGGCTATTTACAGAAGCAAAAATGTCTATATCTTCACAACTATTTGAGATCTAAGTAACTTATCATAAAATTTTATTACTATTAAAAATAAAATAAAAACTTTTATTTGAAATATATTTTTATAAAACCAAGAATTTCAGAGATATTGGCAAATATATTGATATAATTTTATGAGCTCTAGTTGTAAAGAGATACTACTAAAGTTTAAACGCAATAATTCTCTAATGCCATACAGGAAGCAGATAAGTAAGTCTTTCAAAAAGTTGATGTTGTTTTTCCTTTAACTACTTAGGGGAAATGTTTGTACAGCACAGGGTCGAAGTCAGGATTTTCATGGGGGGCAGGGGGAGGACAACACGGGTGCTCCCATCGAGGTTGGGGGGGGGGGGGGGAGGAGCAAGAAATTTTTACATAAAAAATTCATAATTTGAGAGTAAAACTTAATGTAATTTTTTCATTGTAATGCTAAACTTGAGAATAATTCTCTAATGAAGGGTATAACTTGCATTTGCGATTAGTATTGAAATTTACTAAGGCAACACCCGCCTCGGTGGCGTAGTTGGCTAACGCGCTAGTCGTGTTGAGCTCAACCGCCGAGAACGGAGAGATCGAGGTTCGAATCTCAGTCGGGTGAACTGGGGGTGGTTTTTCCTAAATGGTTTTCCTCTCTCCCTCCACGCAAATGCGGGTTCACTTCCTCTAAATGCAACCCTCCTAATTCCTAATCCATTAGCGTAATTAGTACTTAAGCGTATAACCCGAACGGGTAGTAAGACGCGGTGCTAAATAATTTATTATTATTATTATTATTATTATTATTATTTAATTATTATTATTAATATACTAAAGCAAATAATAGGAATATCAAAAAATAGTGATTATAAGAGGGAAATAAGTTTAAACACTATAAAAATTATTATATAAATAGTTTTTTACCTATTCAATCAATTAAACAAAATAGATGGAATTATTCTGATTTCAAACAATCGAACTTAACTACACTCTATAGTATAGCTAGTTATATCTCATTCTAAATCAAAATTTTACCACTAAGCCATACTAGTACGTTATGTGTGTGGTATTATTCAAAGATTTTGTTTAAAACACGTTATTTAAGAATAAATCATTTTAAAGATCTTTATTTATTATTACTCATTGAAAGAGTAATAATAAAAATGATCAAATAAATTTAAATATAGACAAGGTTTGTGCAACAAGGTAAGAGGCACGCAACTTAAATTTGAGTAGTTTCATTGATGTCTATTTTCACCACTTTAATACTTAATGTGACTGTCTTAAGTATTTATAATAATTACCGTGTATTAATCATTTAATAATATTACCAATAACAATTTAAAAAATTAAATCTGATTAGTGAGATAGTATTACATGACAGTAAAATTATCAGTGACTTTACCATTGATTTAATTGGTTTAATTTCTTGAAGGGGGGCGTACGCCGCCCATACCCTCATCCTGGATTTGCCCTGATTTATCTCTCTTATTTTAGACTCAATAGTCAATAATTAACTATTTAATAGGTCAAAATTTATAAAAGAGAAATTTAGTAGCAATGCAATAACCATAAAATGTGCATCCCCTAATAAAATGCCGAAGATTTTAACCAGAATTCAAAATTTTAATACAAAGTGTTGACCCTAGTGATATTTTTTATTTGTCCAAATATACAAATGAAGATGTTGATTAAAAAAAATAATTTAAAATTTAAAACTGTGAGTCAAAAAATGTTTTACGTATATAAAGCGCAATTTGTTCTCGGGTTTGCTAGTGAATATTATATTACAAATTTTGAGTAAATATCTACATTTTTAGGAAAAACATGATTTAAACAAAAGGCCAAAATCAATACCTTAAACATAAATACAATAGTCTATCATAAAAATGTTTAGAAGCTTTTAGAATTGTTTTTAAAAATCGGTTATAATTGTATTGTCATTACAAAGAAAATCCGCAAAAAAAGGATGAGGCGAGAATTTTTTAAACTTCATTTGTAAAACATTAAAAAGTCAGGGTTATTTTATAATCCTGTCTTGCCATCCGTTCAAGCTGTACTATTGATTTTATAACTAAAGTCTGGTCGCCACCCTTTTGAAATCTTCAATTTTATCCAAAGAAATTTTTATTTGATTAAATTTTGAGATATTATTTCTTATCAAACTGAGTTCCTCACTAATTTCTTTTTCTCTTTAACTTTAAATATTATACCAAATTTAGTTAACTATCCAAATTTTGTTATAACTTTAAAAAAATCCTTTAAATTGTTTATTAGTATTTACTGGACTGACCCTGCCGTAGACTGGAAATGATAATGATGATGAATTAATCTATTAAATATATTTATTGTTCTAGGGAGAGTTTAATTGATGGGTAGGTTAACAATTATAAGTCTATGATGATATGCTAATTATCATCATCATCACCATCAACAACTGTTTCCAGCCTGTAACCGAGCCAGTTTAGTAAAATGCCTCCATCTTCCTCTATCCTCCCACCATTCTTCCTCCTTTAATTTCTTCCATTCTTCTCCTCTCATTTGAACACTTCCTTTTATCTGCTCCTCCCATCTCTTTCTTGACCTCCCTTGCGGTCTTTTTTCCCACATACTTCATTTCCAACATTTTCTTTGGCATCATCTCTTTCCCCATCCTCATTATATGATCATACCATCTCAGTCTTTGTTCCTATCATCCTCATTACATGCCCAAACCATCTCAGTCTTTGTTCCTCTACTATCTCATGTACTCCAACATCCTCATTACATGCCCATACCAACTCAGTCTTGCTTCCTCTACTATCTCATGTACTCCAACATCCTCATTACATGCCCATACCATCTCAGTCTTGCTTCCTCTACTATCTCATGTACTCCAACATCCTCATTACATGCCCATACCATCCCAGCCTTGCTTCCTCTACTATCTCATGTACTCCAACATCCTCATTACATGCCCATACCATCCCAGCCTTGCTTCCTCTACTATCTCATGTACTCCAACATCCTCATTACATGACCATACCATCCCAGCCTTGCTTCCTCTACTATCTCATGTACTCCAACATCCTCATTACATGCCCATACCATCTCAGTCTTTGTTCCTCTACTATCTCATGTACTCCAACATCCTCATTACATGCCCATACCATCCCAGCCTTGCTTCCTCTACTATCTCATGTACTCCAACATCCTCATTACATGTCCATACCATCCCAGCCTTGCTTCCTCTACTATCTCATGTACTCCAACATCCTCATTACATGCCCATACCATCTCAGTCTTTGTTCCTCTACTATCTCATGTACTCCAACATTCTCATTACATGTCCCATACCATCTTAGTCTTGCTTCCTCTACTATCTCATATACTCCAACATCCTCATTACATGTCCATACCATCCCAGCCTTGCTTCCTCTACTATCTCATGTACTCCAACATTCTCATTACATGTCCATACCATCTCAGTCTTTGTTCCTCTACTATCTCATGTACTCCAACATTCTCATTACATGTCCATACCATCTCAGTCTTTGTTCCTCTACTATCTCATGTACTCCAACATCCTCATTACATGCCCATACCATCTCAGTCTTTGTTCCTCTACTATCTCATGTACTCCAACATCTCATTACATGTCCATACCATCTTAGTCTTGCTTCCTCTACTATCTCATATACTCCAACATCCTCATTACATGTCCATACCATCCCAGCCTTGCTTCCTCTACTATCTCATGTACTCCAACATCCTCATTACATGCCCATACCATCCCAGCCTTTGTTCCTCTACTATCTCGTGTACTCCAACATCCTCATTACATGCCATACCATCCCAGCCTTGCTTCCTCTACTATCTCATGTACTCCAACATCCTCATTACATGTCCATACCATCCAGTCTTGCTTCCTCTACTATCTCATGTACTCCAACATCCTCATTACATGCCCATACCATCCAGCTTGCTTCCTCTACTATCTCATGTACTCCAACATCCTCATTACATGCCCATACCATCCCAGCCTTGCTTCCTCTACTATCTCATATACTCCAACATCCTCATTACATGTCCATACCATCCCAGTCTTGCTTCCTCTACTATCTCATGTACTCCCTTTAAACTATAAATATGTATAAAAACACATTTGAATTTTTATCTAAATTTAGTATAATAATTAAGACTTACTATTAAATCTTAAGAAATAGTGTAATAGTGGAACTTTATTAGTGTGTGTGTGTTGTGTGTGTGTGTGGTGTGTTGGAGGGGGGGGGGGGAAGTAACAAAAAAGGTTGAGGTACTTTCTACCCTCCTCTCCCCTGGTTAATTTTAGAAAATGGGATGCTCCTAGAAGCTATTTGTAGTCCTCCCTCAACAGATTTTTGAAAATGTTTTTTAAATATATTTTTAGCAGTTTACTCAATTTTTTTTTATAAATTAGATTACCTTAAATATATTTGAAGTGGTCACCACCCAGAATTTTTTTTAAATTTGGAATGCCAGACTTTTCTTTTTTTTTTAATTTACATGTGTCAAATCTTTCTGAAGTGGTCTTCCAACAGCAAATTTTAAAAATTGGATATCTATTTAGAATGGTTCATGCATGGAATTTTTTTGTAATTAGGCCTAGATTCCTTTAGAAGCCCCACCACCACATTTTTGAAAATTAAATGCGCTTATAAGCTGATTGGAGTGCTTCAGGGTATCCAGTGACCTGGCTAAACCTGAAAAAGTCAAGGGATTTGCTTGGTCAGGGAAAAATCAGGAAATTTGATTAAATTTCTAGAATTTTCACAAATTCACTCAAAATTATGCAATTTTTATTCACAATAGTCAAAATTGCATTTTTCTTACAGTTTATTCACTGCTAGTCTAATTTAACACAAGTTTGTCCCTGTTGAATATAATAAACTCAATTCTTAAGTCAATGTGTGATTCTCATGTAATTTTTTCACCCGCTACTGCACGTATTTGGCCATAGTTGAGTCATGATTATGCATATGTGTGTGAATTCGATTATGTTATAGAAAGAATAAACTAAAAGGAATGGGTCGCACGACAATTTTAAACTGTACTGGTGTAAGGTAATATTTTAATGTCTCAATATGATTCACTGAGATCTAACTTACATCTCACTATCCAGTAGCCCATCGCTTTAGGATTAGTCTCTTTAGTGAGTGACACAATTTCTGGATGTGTATGTGTCTAAAAAATATTATTACATTAAGTTGCAATCTCAAGAAAATAATATTTGTAATATATAATGACTGGAAAAGTTGGAAATTGATTCTAGAATACCTGAAAAAGTCCAGGAACTTTAAAATA
This sequence comes from Timema podura, assembly GCA_033556935.1. Classification (NCBI taxonomy): domain Eukaryota; kingdom Metazoa; phylum Arthropoda; class Insecta; order Phasmatodea; family Timematidae; genus Timema; species Timema podura. The sequence continues at coordinate 70,568,643 of JAVRXN010000001.1, forward strand.
TAGTTTAGCTGGACACCCTGAGTGGCCTTCTACGAGTATTTATTTTAAAAATATGGTGTCTTTAGAAGCCATTTGAAGTGGTCCTTTCCTGTCAATTTTTTTTAAAGTGAATGCCTCCATGAGTTACTTGAAGTCTTATCCAAGGCTATCATAAAGCTTCATATTAAAAAACTGATAATTTTTGGGGGCAGCGAGGAATTTGACCCCATAACACCCCTCTACCCTATGCTCATGATTACATGGATTAAACTTGAAATATTTGTATCACAAATACTTCTCAGCATTAATAGATCTGGAATAAAACTCAAGGTTTCCATTAAGACTGGATTTGAACTCATCGTAGAGTGAAAATTGCCCAGTTTATCGGGTACATGTCAGTTGGCCTAAAGTGTAGCCAAAACTACTTCAGGCCAAATGACTTTGCTACCTGGTAGCACTAGTGTCACTTACTACCAAACAACAAACTGGTGCAAATAAATTAGCGCAGACCAATATAAGCATAAACGTATTTATTCAAAAGCAAAGCCATTAACTCAGTTGTGGTTTTGGCTTCTATAAGAACTACAGTATACAGGACAGCATACGGCCCCACAACATGTACATGAGGGAGCCAACCCAAGACCAAAAGAAAAACAATGAAATATACTATGTGAAAGACACAGAGCACTGAAATACTAGAAGCCAGAAAAGCTAATATGTGTTGTGGACCTAAGAGATAAGCTCCTGAATAAATGCATAAATTTAGAGAATGTTTTCTCCAAACAAGACAATCAGAATGGACCCTTTAGAGGGCCAACCTCAATATCTAGAAAAGGTAATTTGAGAGCCCGAAGAAAAAAATTATGACATTGCAGGAGATAAGTATAACTTACATGCAGAATCCAGGAAGTATCACATCGTCGGTCCAAGGCAACAAGCGATTGTTCAATTTTTGCTCAGATGAGGCCTGGCTATATCCATAAACTGTACCCACAGCCCTAGCCAATGAAATCACAGAGATGCATACGTTCCCAAAGTTGATATAGTTTTTTCGGTTCTGAAAACTGTCTTCCCTATCCACTCAGTGTCCATGAATTAGCAGATTGGTGATTTTTAGTAGACCAATCAATTGGAGACGAATTCTTTTATGTTGGCATCATTGGCAGGGACAGGTGAACCTCTCTTAGCATGACTTGTTAATGAGTGTGGGCGATGAAGCAGCCCCGGCATCCAACAAAACAAAAACACAAGAATTTCCCAAGGAAGAGTAGGGGAGGGGTCTTACGAACTCCATAAACACTTTCTCCCAGGGGCGTTGAGCAATATCCGCAGAGTGAAAACCAAATTTTGAATTTTGAGATGGTTTGGCTTTCTGGCAGGTCTGACATTGAGTGACATACTTCTTACCACTGGCCTGACACCCTCCAACGTACACTGGGACATTGCTGTGCCCAGGGCAACTGAGGATGCATGTGCAACATACTTCTTACTACTGGCCTGACACCCTCCAATGTACACTGGGACATTGCTGTGCCCAGGGCAACTGAGGATGCATGTGCAACATACTTCTTACTACTGGCCTGACACCCTCCAATGTACACTGGGACATTGCTGTGCCCAGGGCAACTGAGGATGCATGTGCAACATACTTCTTACTACTGGCCTGACACCCTCCAATGTACACTGGGACATTGCTGTGCCCAGGGCAACTGAGGATGCATGTGCAACATACTTCTTACTACTGGCCTGACACCCTCCAATGTACACTGGGACATTGCTGTGCCCAGGGCAACTGAGGATGCATGTGCAACATACTTCTTACTACTGGCCTGACACCCTCCAATGTACACTGGGACATTGCTGTGCCCAGGGCAACTGAGGATGCATGTGCAACATACTTCTTACTACTGGCCTGACACCCTCCAATGTACACTGGGACATTGCTGTGCCCAGGGCAACTGAGGATGCATGTGCAACATACTTCTTACTACTGGCCTGACACCCTCCAATGTACACTGGGACATTGCTGTGCCCAGGGCAACTGAGGATGCATGTGCAACATACTTCTTACTACTGGCCTGACACCCTCCAATGTACACTGGGACATTGCTGTGCCCAGGGCAACTGAGGATGCATGTGCAACATACTTCTTACTACTGGCCTGACACCCTCCAATGTACACTGGGACATTGCTGTGCCCAGGGCAACTGAGGATGCATGTGCAACATACTTCTTACTACTGGCCTGACACCCTCCAATGTACACTGGGACATTGCTGTGCCCAGGGCAACTGAGGATGCATGTGCAACATACTTCTTACTACTGGCCTGACACCCTCCAATGTACACTGGGACATTGCTGTGCCCAGGGCAACTGAGGATGCATGTGCAACATACTTCTTACTACTGGCCTGACACCCTCCAATGTACACTGGGACATTGCTGTGCCCAGGGCAACTGAGGATGCATGTGCAACATACTTCTTACTACTGGCCTGACACCCTCCAATGTACACTGGGACATTGCTGTGCCCAGGGCAACTGAGGATGCATGTGCAACATACTTCTTACTACTGGCCTGACACCCTCCAATGTACACTGGGACATTGCTGTGCCCAGGGCAACTGAGGATGCATGTGCAACATACTTCTTACCACTAGCCTGACACCCTCCAACGTACACTGGGACATTGCTGTGCCCAGGGCAACTGAGGATGCATGTGCAACATACTTCTTACTACTGGCCTGACACCCTCCAACGTACACTGGGACATTGCTGTGCCCAGGGCAACTGAACATCTGTAATTGTCGAGGGAACATATTGGTGTCTTGTGACATTTCATAAAATAGGGTTTTACATGTAATACAAAAATCACTTCGCTCATAAATAAATAAAACTGGCTGTAAGAAACTTTATACCTAGAAGACCCGAGAGCGGTCAATTTGACCGCTGTAAGCTCAGGGGTTGTAAATTCATGATGATATATTTAAAAAAATCCTGCACAGTGTTAAACAGTGAAATCATATTTGTGACAAATCTATGTTATTTTTGTGAAGTAGCTTAGTGGGATTAACAACAGAATTCTTAAAAGCACGGTGATCAGTGACTTATTCTATTATTATCTCAGGAAAGATGAGATGAATCCTGAAAACAAATTCTTGCCAAAAAAAAATTTCACTACCTCAAGAAAGGGCAAAATATCACTTTAATACTTTTCTTTACGTTATTGAAGCTTTCACGGAGGCTGAAATTAGGGGAAACGAGCATTTTAGGGACAGTAAACTACGCCAGGAGAGAAATCTTAAGGTCTGTGAAGATATCTAAACTCCGTTGTACGAGACGATTGTCCTCAAGGCTCAGAATAACATTGCATTGAATGTGTACCAGGGAAAGAAATGGAAGAACATCCTGCTATTGAGCTTGCTCCACCCAAGTGTTGAGATATGTGCAATTAAAAAGAAGCTCCTGGAAACATTGGAGTTCTATAACTCTACAAAGTATGGTGTTGATATAGTCAACTTGTAAGTAGGCTACTCTGTAAGGGATGCTTCTCAGAGATGGCCAGTGCATGTTTTCTACGGGTGACCACCATTACATCGCGTGTCCATTATATCACGTTTTTTTGTACAAATACATTGCAGGTCCATCACATCGCATTTCCCCCACCTCTCTACACACAGCTAACCCTACTCTGACGTACAACCAATTACTTCGCATTACAAATACATTGTGTGTCCATTACATCGCATTTTGCTAGGATAGTGTGCCTGACTCTCAGCCCAGACTCTCACTTTTAAGTTAAGGCTGGTTGAAAGATAGTGTGCCTGACTCTCACTTTGAAGGCGGGGTTGGTTGAGAGAATAGATTATTATTATTATTATTATTATTATTATTATTATTATTATTATTATTATTATTATTATTATTATTATTATTATTTATTATTTATTATTATTATTATTATTATTATTATTATTATTATTATATTATTATTATTTATTATTATTATTATTTATTATTATTATTATTTATTATTATTATTATTATTTCTATTAATTATTATTAGCACCGCGTCTTACTACCTGTTCGGGATATGAGAGAATAGTGCAACTTATTCAAAACTTAAATAAAATTCACCACAACCGAGATGCCTAGGCAACTTGATCTACAACACTCCTAAAATAAATACACCATAATTTTGTTTTTTACTTCCCTGTTAAAAATTGTCTAGATAAAAATGTAAGTTTTTAATTTGTGGATTATATTCTTAGGGGTAATCCATAAACCACATAACGCTTTGAGGGAGGGATGAGCTCTAATGTCTACATGCTGTTACATGGGGGGAGGGTGGGGTACATCAAAGTGTTATGTAGCACAAGTCTTAAACTCTAATTCTAATGTTGAAAAACAATATAAAGTTCATGTTTTCACCTTTGATAAACATACTTATAGATAACTTCCGAATATCTATAGTGTTGAAAATGCAAGTTAAGCACTTACTTTTTGTTTATCAATATTTCGAATGAGCTTAGGTGGCATTGTCTGCCCGAGACTATGAACGCCAATCACAGTCGAAAACACAGGATAATATTGACATGTTTATGCTCGCAGCATTTGTTTAGATTTGTCCATCTATTGACACCCTCACATGCTTTTAGTTGGATAGGAGCTGTCAGTCAAAGCAGGCCTAATTTATAAGTATAGTTGAGTTTGAGTATAATTTAAATGCTTACTGCATATTTTTTTCAAAAAGAGGAGACTTGTTCATTGCTTGAATATAAAAAGCGATATCCAGAAAAAATAATGGAAGAGTCTCTAAAAGATGTTGTGGTGACATGGAAAGAAGCAAAAGTACAGAATGTATCTCAATGCAAGTTTGAGGAGTCCATCAATAGTGTTATTTCTTCATACCAGCAGCATGTTACTAAAAGTAAAGCTTCAAATATCATTAATTATTCACAAAAGGTAGGTGTATTTAAGCCTAGAGCTTTTCCCTTGTGATAAATCTAATGTGTATGTATATAAATGCAACTATTATACATACGTTATGGTGGCTGCATTGTCTAAATAATCATTCTCTCAGTAGACTAGACGGCTGATGTTGGGGAGATGGGGTTCGAATACCAGTCAGGTCTTCTGAGGGTTGCTTTTCTTACATGGTTTCCCACTCACCCTCTATGCAAATGCTGGCAAATTTTCTTTAAAATGATAACTTTTTAGTATACATTTTGTAGGGTCGTATAGTCAAATTGTAGTTATTCTAATTTTTTTTATTATATTTATCTAATGGAGTAGAAATGATGAAGGTAGAATTCTAGAGGTAATCTACCCTCATCAACGTGGAGAGATATTATAAAACCATTTAGGAAAAGCCATTCTGAATACACCCGACAGGTATTCGAAACCCGATCTCCACTTCATTGGCCATATAATCTTTTTCAAGAGGGGATCCAGGTTCCAGGATCGATGTTGGAACAAAACATGAGTCTAGGTATTGATAAGTTAATTAAAGTAAAGTTGTAGATTAATCCACTGTTAGAGTAGGGCTATCTGTGTGTAGAAAGGCGGGGGAGGGGGGGAAATGACGTGATGGACCTGCAATGTATTTGTACCAAAAACATGATGTAATGGACATGTGATCTAATTGTATACACCTATTTTCTACAACTTCCTTGACCTAGAATCACTCATTGTATTGGTAATTTACAAGGTGGTCACAAATCAGAAAATATATCAGCTCAAATGTAGACTTCAACTGGTGAACGAGCTAAAAACATAACCACAAACAGCGTCGATGTCAAGGTATTACTGCAAGTGAAATAAACAAAACGGCTGACAGTTTCTCAACCTGAAACAAAGCTGTCGGTGGCAATTATTGTAAGCCACAGTCATAAAAAAAAAAGTAACTTGCCTCAAGTATCTGGAGAGTCTCTGAGTTTTGGCCATTTTTTTAGTATCCCATTTTTTAGCATTTATTCTATTATTAATATATTTATTTCTTGTACATGCATTCTATCTTTTCCTATTGTAAATTTCTAGCACAATTTTTTTGTTCAGTTCAGTATCAGCTATTATTGGCGTAAGTAGCCTTATGCGATGTTAAATACATAATATGAAATAAATGTAACAGGCAATTTTAAATTATTACTATTATCTTCGTAATCAAGCATAATAAACTATTTACAATCTTAGTGGCTGAACCATTCTATTCTTATAAAGTGTATTTCAACTACTGACTCCTAAGAATTTCAAGTCCTCTAATTCTATTCGTCCCTATACCATAATATACTATTATAGTTTATTTTTTATGGATTCCATTATAAAACATACAGATGTCACCAAATTTACTGTTCAGTAAAGTATCATGTTTGGTACCTCGTTGCAGTTGTTCCTATAACAGGTGTTGGAAATGTTCCGCCCGGGCCTGAAAACATGTGTTTACATGCCTCTTCATATGATATGATAGGAAAAGCTGTGTTCAGATATGTCTTCAGGTCTTTGGGGGACATTTCCAAAATCTGTTATAGAAATAACTGCAATGAGGTTCGTGGTAATTACCGCACAGTAACTTTGCTACAGCCTGTATAATTTCATGTTAATGAAAATAAATCACCAGTATCCAAAAGTATGCTACAATGCTCTAAGACATATATTTAAAGAACTGATGGATATTGCATATTGTTTATGAAAAGAGGTCAATATGACCGCTGATGGGCTTTCTAGGTAAGTATATACAGGCATGTGCTTGGGCCTCGTAGTGTTATTGGGAGCGACAATCTCAGAGAACTTAGAAATGAATCGCGTATAGTATGCACACACATCTATGAAGGGCATTACGTCTTTCAAATATTTGGAAGGGGAAGCTCAACTATGGGTTTTACCCGCTCAGGGTCAATGAGTAGGTTTCCAGAAGAAATAACTTATCCCATGTATTTAATGCTCCGTTTGGCCCGAGTCACTTTCTCGGGATTAATAGGCCAGCACCACGCAGGCGGCTAAGCACGGTCTCTAAGTGCACCTAGTGTTGTTCGAAGGTCTCACTATACACACAAATGTAATCTAGATAGTTGAACATGCACTTGTATTTTAGATCAGCATGGATGTGATACAAAACCCTACTAAACGCTTGACTACCAGGGGCACACGATTGAATTCATAAAGTTGCCAATGCATGACGAAGGCCGTATATTTCTTGGACTCCTCAGAGAGAATGCACTGTAAACGCTAGCATTGAGGTCCAACAGGCTTTAATACATGGCATTGCCCAAGTGTTGGAAGGCAGACTCAACACTGGGTATTGGGTATGGGTCAATTCACCTGCCTATAGTCAACTATCAGTCTATGACCCTGCCCCCTTCCTGGGATTGATGAATGTCAGACTGGCATATGAAGATTTAGATGGTTGGATAACCTGTTAACTCTCCAAGTCTGAAATTAATTCTCTAAAAATCTTCATTTTTGGAGGGGTGCAGAAATAAGGCCCTGACCTGACCGGGACCTCATCACTGACAACACTCATAGGGGAGAATCACACTTACGCCACCTATTAATGATGACAGCTGGAAATTTCCTAATGAGATTATTCACAGCCTGATCAATATCTAAGACAGGACATGACACACTTTTTGACCCATCACAGAACCTCACTAACACTTGAGGGCAAAATTTAAAATTAACACATCTCTAAGCCAAATCAATAGACGCTAGCTTCCCACAAAAACAACGTAACAACAAAGTAACTTCAAAGGGGATTTGTTGAGGAACAACAAACAATCTATGTTTCCAAGGAAAACCATCTATCTTCACAAACAGGCAAATCACCCGACCATCACCAATCACAAACTTCCTGGGCTCTACTCGACACACTACTACCTTAGCCACACAGCTTGGTCAAGAAGTCCAAGCTAATAAATGAACCACACAATCCAGTGTCAAGAAGTGTGCACCCTGCAATCCTTGTAGCATTCACAACACAACTACTTCAAACAAAAAATTACTCTGGTATGTTAATTTTTTTGGCCAGGTCAGTTGACTTAAGGCCAACTGACTCTTTCAAGTGAAACACATAAGTCCAAATAATAAACTAAATAAAAGAAAAAAAAAACTATATTTTAGTTAAACAAAGAAATTAGTGATAGGAGAACCCTATAGGGACATTGGGTCTATTTTTAATTTCTACATTGTTAATTTCATGAAATACATACTCATATTCACAAGAACAAATTCTTTGAATAACGCTAATAAAATCTCTTTGTACAAGAAGCTCTAAAAATAAATCGTGAAAATGCTTTGTTAAATTACAAGGAAAAATCAACAACTATTTAATAATAATTTAGCATAAGGGACTGTAATTGTGTAAATGTAGTTCCTCCTGCTCTCACCCATCATTCTCATAATAATAGTTCTACTGTTTTCAAATATTAGTGTAATAATTTGACATATATATAAAGTAAAGACTTACATTCTTACATTGGTGTTCATATGCAGAAACCCTTTCACTCATCATTGTTTTTTAAATCTAAGAATAGATCAAAAATATTATCTTATTTAGTTAACATCCCTTTGGTGATTTTTTTGGTTCTATGATTACTATGAAAATGATATTTAGAGCTATATTTACTTTAATATTCAATGTCATTGTTTGTAGAAATATAGTAACACTATTTTGCATCATTTAAGCTATTTTATATTCACATGAAAAAATTAACAGTATGTAATTTCCAAACAAAACCAAAGTTTTTAACTTTATATTTTGGGCTGACTTTCGGTGAAATTATTTTTAGGACAATTGACTTTAGACCAAATAACTTAAGGTGCATACTGCATCTCTACTGTATTTGACAATTGACTTAATTTAGATGACTATTACAATCAATAGAAATATAAGAAGGTGAGTAGTATAATTTGTCTTTTATCGTTTTATATTCAAAGTTTGATGATTTATATTACATTGTTTGTTAAAGCTTTTGGTGACACTTTTGCCAGTATTGGTGTTCGTGAGCCTCAACCAAGAGCAAGTGAAGCTTTTCGCCAGTTCGGGGACTACCACCGCCAGATGGAGAAGTATGGAATTAAGATGCTTAAGTCTGTGAAACCAGTGAGTTCTTTTTTATGTAACAATTCTCTTGGATCTTATGGATTACTTTCTTCTCAAAACATGGGACCTGGTGTACTCTATATGAATCCAAACACTGCAGCGAAATATTTAATAATCTTGTCAGAATCAATACAGTTATCCAATGAAACTAATATAATCTATTACTCATATTACAAACTAATATAATTATATAGATTAATGTGTTTATAACTTAACTCCTTTTTTGAGGATTCACTTGGGCTGTCCTAGTTTTTTGCAGCAAAGGTGAATGGATATTAGTAGCTTATAACTGGAATGGGGAGCAAAAATCCCTAATTGACTATTTTCTATTAGATAGAGAAGCAAAGGCGTGCACAATTAACATTATGGTCCTGCTAAGTGTGTCTTTGGATGGGAAACATAGATTATTAGTCACCTACATGAAAGGCTGGAGGAGGGGGTGCCATATAGTGAAGCAGGAAAAGAGGATAAGGATATGGAAGCTCAGCCAAGAGGAGGAGAGAGTGATCTTTCAAGCAAGAGTAAGAGGAGCACTACCAAAGGATGACATAAAAGGAGAAGAGGAGTGGCAAAGGTTCAAAAAGTGCATGGTGGAAGCGGCAGAGGAAATACATGGAAGAACTAGTAGAAAGAGAAGATGGAAGGAAAATCCATCGTGGAATGAAAATGTAAAGGAAGCGGTGAATGCCAAGAACAAACCTTTTAGAGAATGGTTCACAAAAATAACAAGAGAGACAGAGGATAAATATAGCGATAAATATAGAAATGCAAAGAAGTTAGTAAGAGAATGGAGAAAAACATGGATTTAATAGTGGACAAAAGTGCGACAGAGTGATGGAAGGGAGCAAAAATATATTGTATCGTCAAGTGAGCAAAAGGAGAAGGGAAAAAAGGAAAGAGGTTTGAATGATGGGTGAAAAAGGAAGGGTAATGGAGAGGGATGAGGAGGTAAAGAAGTTGTGGAAATCATATTTTGAGAGATTGTTGAACCATAAGGGGGAAGGATTGGTGTAGGAGGAAAAAGAAGAGAAGGAAAAGGATGGAGAGATGGAGGAGGAAGTAGAGGACCTAACCTGGAAGGAGGTAGAATAAGCCGAGAAAGGCACCAGGAGTTGACAAACACAAGGTGGAAATTAAAACAGCAGCAACATAAATGGGTCTACAATTGTGGTATGGAGTAGTAATGGCAGTGTTGAGGGAGAAGAAAGTGCCAGAGGATTGGACTAAGGTATTATATTACCAATATTCCAGAAAGGGCATAGGAAGAGGATGTGAACATTATAGAGATGTAACACTGATGTGTCAATGTGTGAAAATGTACAAAAAGATTCTAGAAAGGAGAGTGAGGAAAAGCGTGAAGGGAAGATGGAAGGAGGAGCAACATGGGCTCAGAGATAGATTTAATATTTGGGATTAGACAGTTGGTGGAAAAGAGATGAGTTTGGAAACAATCTGGTAATGGCATTTATGGATGTAGGAAAGCTTATGATAGCGTGGATAGAAATAAAGTATGGAAAGCAATGGAGGAGGCCGCAGTAGAAAGAGAAGTGGTAATGAGAGTAAGGAATATTTATGATAATAATGTGAGTTGTGGGACAGAGTGGTTCTAGTTAAAAAATGGAGTCAGGCAGGGAAGTGCCCTCCCACCATTACTATTTGGATTGGTGAAGGAAATAGTCATAAATAAAGTGGCAACAAAACTGTGTGAGAAGAAAATGAAAGCCATGATGTTTGCAGATGACTTGATGGTATGAAGAGGAATGACAGGAATGGAATGAAATGTAGTATGACGAAAAGTGAAGTGACGGTCAGGACAAGGCAGAGAACAAGGCCAAGAAAGGTAAGAGACCTATGGAAAGAGAAGTGCTGTAGAGAGCATACTTCATACCCATAGTAATGTATGCAGCGGAGACTTGGACTTTGGATAAAAGAGAAACAAGGAAAGTGGAGGCCATGGGAATGAAGTTTAGTAGAGTAAGCTAGGATTAGATGGAAGGGGAGAAATAGATATGAAGTATGTAGGGAAGAGATGGGAGGAACAGATAGCAGTGCAAGGGAGAGGAGGAGAGAAGAATGGGGGAAGGACAGAGGGAGATGGAGGAGGCATTTTACTAAACGGACCCGGCCACAGGCTGGAAACAGTTCATGATGATTAGCTTAGGTTTATCTATGATCATATTGATTCAAGTTCTTGTATTCTTGACAGGTGAAACCAGGACCTCTCCACATTCCTATTATCTTGGATTGTTGAAATTAATATTGTGCTATCTATATTGAAAGGGTTTGTAAATTTGAATGGAATCTTTACTTTACTTTGAGTTAGTAGGCCAGGGTTCAATCCTAAAATGGTATACTAGTGAAGGTTCTTACTTTCTTTTTGAGTAAATTCTGGAGTATTTTCTTAAAATTCTCAAGTTCCTAAATAGAATATATTTATTCTATGTTACAGACAGCCCAAACAGATAGTAAATTGTGTTATACCAATAGATTCTTCTCATTTCATCAGCTTATTTTTCATTTGAACAATGACCCAAAATGAATACACTTTAAATAAATACAGAAATAAAGATGTCGCTAATTAAAACTTCCTTCTTAACTGCATTCAAATAATAAATAAAATAGTTCTTTTGTGGTTTCGGTGTTTCTACCAGCCTCGAGAATCTCTCTCATTGCACTTAATCTAATATAATAATATGAATGAAAAAACTATTCCACAATCAACAGACTCACAGCATTTCTCTACAAATAAGAGCTGCTCAGTGGTTTTCACCTAAACTAGGTCTTTCAAATACACCCACACTCACCTCGTGCATTTACATAACCTATATAACTTATAACTTAGGAGACATTTGATAAGCATAACAATTAAAGAAACCTTAGAATAGAACTGAAAAGAAAATTTGTAATGGATTTAAGAACTATGTTTTTTATGGAGGAATGCAGTGTGATTGTTGGAAGGTTTCTCTTGGTTGGGATGTGCCATTCCTCATAACTCCCCATAGCAGGCTTCTTACACACCTATAGAACAACTCTCCCTGCTGTCCTCTCTATTCCATCCAACCTTACAGCTTTATTAGGCCTTATCCTCTTCCTGGTATTTACAATCACTTGACACTTTGCCAAGCTAAATTTCATTTCTCATTTCATTCTTGTCATTGTTCCTGTACTTCCTCTTCCTTCTCCCTCGATACCACCAAGTCATCAGCAAAATCATGGCTTTCAATCTTTCTTCTCCGAGTTTTCCTGCCACTTTATTCATGACCCTTTCCATTACCACTACAGATAGTAATGGTGAAAGGGCACTCCCCTACTTCACTCCATTTTTTATTTGAAGCCACTCCGTCCTCCCACAACTCCTGTTATCCTCATACACGCTTTTTCCACTCCTCTTTCCACTTCTGCCTCTTCCTTCTCTTTCCAAACTTTATTTCTATCCAGCCTATCATATGCCTTCTCCACATCCATAAATACCATTTTCAAGTCTTTACAATATCCATATCTTCTTTAAATAGCTGTCGTATGGCAAAAATTAAGTCTCCTCTTCCTGTCTCCTTTCGTGTTTTAAAATAATCTTAGTTACAGAGGTGCTTGTGTTGAATATAGGTTTTTCTTCTGCTAAGTTTTATTCATCTCAATTTGGTTTTTCTGAAAATGAGTCTCTCCAAACCCAGCCAACTAGATTGAAGAGAAGAACAGCCTACAGGTTCTAAACCAAGAAGTTAAGTCTGCACTTCCTAGTTCAGAACAGGGTGAAAAGTGTATCAACATAGCCAGGCTTTCTTTTTATTCACACAGTTTAAACCAAATAGTTAGAGAAATTATAAAAGGCTACAGGTCTAGTACTGCAAAGAAACTGTGATTACAACTCAAACACTATCCAACAGCACTATTTATCACACATTGCTGTTAGAAGACAAATTTTCCTAACAGCATCTGTTTGAATACTAAACTCGAGCCCTCAAAATCTATGTCAACACTGGAGAGTGCGCAAAAACTGCTATATATAAGTCACGTTTCTAATATATAATAATAAATTATTTAACACTGACATTCCCATTCACAAGAATATGAAGAACCTAATTATACTAAAATAATAATTATTTAAAATCATTTATTGATAACAATTACAGTATCAAAACTAACCTAAGTTCACATGTTGTTGATGCTTGAAAAGGTAGATTCTTTCGACAGTTTAAAATAATAAAAAGGATAACTATTGCATATAATAATACTTTATCATCACAATACTTACCAATAACTTAACCTAGCCTATCTATGGGGGTGTTCAAGTATTACATAAGCACTTTAGGAGGTGAGGGGGTTCGAGCTTTGCTTATTTTTGCTAACAAGGAGGGGGGGGGGGGGAGTCAGAACAATGCATACGTAAAACAGAGAAAAACGGGCAAGATTGAGGGAGGGCGCATCGCAAGCTGCTTGTAGACTTCGGGCAGCTATGAAGATGCTTAGTGTCCAAACGAGGAGGAAGTAGAGAAGCTTATATAACTAAGCCCAAGCTTAAGTTACCACCCCCCCTTCCCCCTTCGCCAAATCAAATCATAATCATCAGATTAATGGAGTTTAGGTTTTTTTTTTATAAATATAATATTCATGTATTCATTAATAACACTTTTTTATAGCTTTAATTAAAAGTAAACTGAAATTTTAAACATTATAATGTTATAACTTGTTTTAATTTTACCTGTTCAGTAAATTTAAATTTATTGTATACCAGTGTTAATTGTCAATTATTTTGAAATATTAATTAGTACCTCTATTCAATTTATAAATTGCATGAATTTTTAATTTCTTTATCATCGCTATGAGCAAAAGTGCATGGAAAAAAGAATGGTTATTTCTTTGAACAAATTAAAAATAGTTGACAAATCTTAAGTAAGCATGAGGGGTTGGGCAATAGGGCATTTGCTTATTTTTGCTTACAAGAGAAGGAGAGAGGTTAAAAATGGGCAAAAATGTGCTTACATAATACTTTAGCTCCAACCCCCTCACCTTCTAAGGTACTTACGTAATACTTTAGCTCGAACCCCCTAACCTTCTAAGGTGCTTACGTAATACTTTAACACCCCCATAAATAAATTAAAATCTAAAACAGTTTTTTCTTCCATTTTTTTTAGCACCATGCATTACTACTCATTTAGTTTCTACACTTATGTACTAATTACTCTAATGTGTTAGGGTTGAGAAAGGTTGGATGTAGAGGAAGTGCACTCGCATTTGTTTGGAGGTAGAGTGGCAAACAATTTTGGGTAACAATCTTCAGTACAACCGACCAGGATCGAACCCTTATCTCCCCATCATTGGCGGCCAGTTTTTGCGAGTCTAGTGCCCTACACCATGCAGTCACAGAAGTGGGTAGTAGGTTAGTAATCAAATAAACAATATAATGGTAGTAGGAAAAGGTGACATATATATTAAAATTTAAGCATCAAAAATAAAAAGAATTTGTTTATTAAAATGTTAGCCAGTTGTTCAGATGTTGAATAAAAAACAACAAAAGTTTTCACCTAAGCTAATTATGAAATTAGGTACTGCCTAATCATAAATTAATATACATATAAATATAAGGAGGAAAAAAGGCCCAAAAAAATCATTATTGAAACATACTTTTTTTAACATTATTTAAAAAAATATTTTTGATTGAAAACTTTTATATATTTTTACTGTTACAATTTGTTTTCAAAAGCTTGTCAAAAGTGACAGCTACTTAACATACAGTTTTTCAAAACATAAGTTGTGGTACATACATTGTAGCAATCTAGTAACTTAATATTCTACTAGTCTTCCTGTGGAAATAAGACTTATATACTGCACTATCATAACCTGAGGACAGGATGTTTGCATTCTAATGTTACTGTCACTATAATAACCTGAGGACAGGATATTTGCGTTCTAATGTTACTTGTAACTATAATAACCTGAGGACAGGATGTTTGCGTTCTAATGTTACTAGTCACTATAATAACCTGAAGACAGGATGTTTGGTCTCTAGTGTTACTTGTAACTATAATAACCTGAAGACAGGATGTTTGCTTTCTAGTGTTACTTGTTACTATAATAAACTGAGGACATGATGTTTGCGCTATAGTGTTATTTGTCACTATAATAACCTGAAGACAGGATGTTTGCGCTCGAGTGTTTATTGTCACTATAATAACCTGAAGAAAGGATGTTTGCGCTATAGTGTTATTTGTAACTATAATAACCTGAAGACATGATGTTTGCTTTCTAGTGTTACTTGCTACTATAATAACCTGAGGACATGATGTTTGCGCTATAGTGTTACTTGTCACTATAATAACCTGAGGACAGGATGTTTGCGCTCTAGTGTTACTTGTCACTATAATAACCTGAAGATAGGATGTTTGCTCTCTAATGTTACTTGCTACTATAATAACCTGAGGACATGATGTTTGCACTATAGTGTTACTTGCTACTATAATAACCTGAAGACAGGATGTTTGCTCTCTAGTGTGACTTGTAATTATAATAACCTGAGTACAGGATGTTTGCATTCTAATGTTACTTGTCACTATAATAACCTGAGGACAGGATGTTTGCGCTCTAGTGTTACTTGTCAATATAATAAACTGAGGACAGGATGTTTGCTCTCTAATGTTACTTGCTACTATAATAACCTGAGGACATGATGTTTGCACTATAGTGTTACTTGCTACTATAATAACCTGAGGACATGATGTTTGCGCTATAGTGTTATTGTCACTATCATAACCTGAGGACAGGACGTTTGCTCTCTAGTGTTACTTGTAATTATAATAACCTGAGTACAGGATGTTTGCGCTCTTAGTGTTACTAGTCACTATAATAACCTGAGACAGGATGTTTGCGTTCTAGTGCTACTTGTCACTATAATAACCTGAGGACAGATGTTTGCGCTCAAGTGTTACTTGTCACTATAATAACCTGAGGACAGGATTTTTTGCTCTAGTGCTACTTGTCACTATAATAACCTGAGGACAGGATGTTTGCTCTCTAGTGTTACTTGCTACTATAATAACCTGAGGACAGGATGTTTGCGCTCTAGTGTTACTTACTTCTATAATAACCTGAGGACAGGATGTTTGCTCTCTAGTGTTACTTGCTACTATAATAACCTGAGGACAGGATGTTTGCTCTCTAGTTGTGACTTGTAATTATAATAACCTGAGGATAGGATGTTTGGCGCTCTAGTGCTACTTGTCACTATAATAACCTGTGGACAGGATGTTTGCGCTCTAGTGTTACTTACTTCTATAATAACCTGAGGACAGGATGTTTGCTCTCTAGTGTTACTTACTCTATAATAACCTGAGGACAGGATGTTGGTTCTCTAGTGTTACTTGTAATTATAATAACCTGAGACAGGATGTTTGGCGCTCTAGTGCTACTTGTCACTATAATAACCTGTGGACAGGATGTTTGCGCTCTAGTGTTACTTGTCACTATAATAACCTGAAGACAGGATGTTTGCTCTCTAGTGTTACTTGCTACTATAATAACCTGAGGACAGGATGTTTGCTCTCTAGTGTTACTTGCTACTATAATAACCTGAGGACAGGATGTTTGCTCTCTAGTGTTACTAGTCACTATAATAACCTGAAGACAGGATGTTTGCTCTCTAGTGTTACTTGCTACTATAATAACCTGAGGACAGGATGTTTGCTCTCTAGTGTTACTTGCTACTATAATAACCTGAGGACAGGATGTTTGCTCTCTAGTGCTACTGTCACTATAATAACCTGAGGACAGGATGTTTGTGCTCTAGTGTTACTTGCTACTATAATAACCTGAGGACAGGATGTTAGCGCTCTAGTGTTACTTCTAATATAATAACCTGAGGACAGGATGTTTGCTCTCTAGTGTTACTTACTTCTATAAATAACCTGAGGACAGGATGTTGGCTCTCTAGTGTTACTTGTAATTATAATAACCTGAGGACAGGATGTTTGCGTTCTAGTGCTACTTGTTACTATAATAACCTGAGGACAGGATGTTTGCTCTCTAGTGTTACTTGTCACTATAATAACCTGAGGACAGGATGTTTGCGTTCTAGTGTTACTAGTCATCATAATAACCTGAGGACAGGATGTTTGCGCTCTAGTGTTACTTGCTACTATAATAACCTGAAGACAGGATGTTTGCTCTCTAGTGCTACCTGTCACTATAATAACCTGAGGACAGGATGTTTGTGCTTAGTGTTACTTGCACTATAATAACCTGAGGACAGGATGTTAGCGCTCTAGTGTTACTTCTAATTATAATAACCTGAGGACTGGATGTTTGCGCTCTAGTGTTACTTGTCACTATAATAACCTTGAGGACAGGATGTTTGTGTTCTAGTGTTACTTGTCACTATAATTACCTGAAGACAGGATGTTTGCTCTCTAGTGTTACTTGTCACTATAATAACCTGAGGACAGGATGTTTGCTCTCTAGTGTTACTTGTCACTATAATAACCTGAGGACAGTATGTTTGCGCTATAGTGTTACTTGTCACTATAATAACCTGAGGACAGGATGTTTGCGCTCGAGTGTTATTGTCACTATAATAACCTGAAGAAAGGATGTTTGCGCTTAGTGTTACTGTAACTATAATAACCTGAGGACAGGATGTTTGCGCTCGAGTGTTACTTACTTCTATAATAACCTGAGGACAGGATGTTTGCTCTCTAGTGTTACTTGTAATTATAAAACCTGAGGACAGGATGTTTGCGTTCTAGTGCTACTTGTTACTATAATAACCTGAGGACAGGATGTTTGCTCTCTAGTGTTACTTACTTCTATAATAACCTGAGGACAGGATGTTTGCGCTCAGTGTTACTTTCTATAATAACTGAGGACAGGATGTTGCTCTCTAGTGTTACTTGTAACTATAATAACCTGAGGACAGGATGTTTGCGTTCTAGTGCTACTTGTACTATAATAACCTGAGGACAGGATGTTGCGCTCTAGTGTTACTTCTATATAATAACCTGAGGACAGGATGTTTGCTCTCTAGTGTTACTTACTTCTATAATAACCTGAGGACAGGATGTTGCTCTCTAGTGTTACTTGTAATTATAATAACCTGAGGACAGGATGTTTGCGTTCTAGTGTACTTGTTACTATAATAACCTGAGGACAGGATGTTTGCTCTCTAGTGTTACTTGTCACTATAATAACCTGAGACAGATGTTTGCGCTCTAGTGTTACTTGTCACTATAATAACCTGAGGACAGGATGTTTGCGCTCAGTGTTTATTGTCACTATAATAACCTGAGGACAGGATGTTTGCGCTCGAGTGTTATTGTCACTATAATAACCTGAGGACAGGATGTTTGCGCTATAGTGTTACTTGTCACTATAATAACCTGAGGACAGTATGTTTGCGCTATAGTGTTACTTGTCACTATAATAACCTGAGGACAGGATGTTTGCGCTCAGTGTTATTGTCACTATAATAACCTGAGGACAGGATGTTTGCGCTCAGTGTTATGTACTATAATAACCTGAGGACAGGATGTTTGCGCTATAGTGTTACTTGTCACTATAATAACCTGAGGACAGTATGTTTGCGCTCTAGTGTTACTTGTCACTATAATAACCTGAGACAGGATGTTTGCGCTCGAGTGTTATTGTCACTATAATAACCTGAGGACAGGATGTTTGCGCTCGAGTGTTATTGTCACTATAATAACCTGAGGACAGGATGTTTGCGCTATAGTGTTACTTGTACTATAATAACCTAGGACAGGATGTTTGCGCTCGAGTGTTATTGTCACTATAATAACCTGAGGACGGATGTTTGCGCTCTAGTGTTACTTGTAACTATAATAACCTGAGGACAGATGTTTGCGCTATAGTGTTACTTGTCACTATAATAACCTGAGACAGTATGTTTGCGCTATAGTGTTACTTGTCACTATAATAACCTGAGGACAGGATGTTTGCGCTCGAGTGTTTATTGTCACTATAATAACCTGAAGAAGGATGTTTGCGCTATAGTGTTACTTGTCACTATAATAACCTGAGGACAGGATGTTTGCTCTCTATGTTATTGTCACTATAATAACCTGAAGAAGGATGTTTGCCTATAGTTACTTGTAATATAATAACTGAGGAAGATGTTTGCGCTCTAGTGTTCTTGTCACTATAATAACCTGGGACAGATGTTTGCGCTTATGTTACTTTAACTATAAAACCTGAGGACAGGATGTTTGCTTCTATTGTTGCTTGTATTATAATAACCTGAGGACAGGATGTTTGCTTCTAGTGTACTTAACTATAATAACCTGAGGACAGTATGTTTGCCTATAGTGTTACTTGCCTATAATAACCTGAGGATAGATGTTTGCTCTCTAGTGTACTTTACTATAATAACCTGGGACAGGATGTTGTTCTATGTTTACTGTCACTATAATAACTGAGGACAGATTTTGGCTTAGTTTACTGACTAAATAACTAGACAGATGTTGCTCTTGGCTTCTAGTGTTACTTGTCACTATAATAACCTGAGGACAGGATGTTTGCTTTCTAGTGTTACTTGTACTATAATAACCTGAGGACAGATGTTTGCGCTTAGTGTTACTTGTCACTATAATAACCTGAGGACAGGATGTTTGCGCTATAGTGTTACTTGTCACTATAATAACCTGAGGACAGATGTTTGCGCTCTAGTGTTACTTGTCACTATAATAACTGAGGACAGGATGTTTGCGCTATAGTGTTACTTGTCACTATAATAACCTGAGGACAGGATGTTTGCGCTCTAGTGTTACTTGTCACTATAATAACCTGAGGACAGGATGTTTGCTTTCTAGTGTTACTTGTCACTATAATAACCTGAGGACATGATGTTTGCGCTATAGTGTTACTTGTCACTATAATAACCTAGGACAGGATGTTTGCGCTTAGTGTTTACTTGTCACTATAATAACCTGAGGACAGGATGTTTGCGCTATAGTGTTATTGTCACTATAAAAACCTGAAGACAGGATGTTTGCGCTCTAGTTTACTTGTAACTTTTAATAACCTGAGACAGGATGTTTGCGCTCTAGTGTTACTAGTCACTATAATAACCTGAGACAGGATGTTTGCGTTCTAGTGTTACTTGTCACTATAATAACCTGAGGACAGGATGTTTGCGTCTAGTGTTACTAGTAACTACTGATGAGCAATGTGTATACACTGCACTAGGGGTTTGCGAAGTCATTTTTTTTTTTCAGTTCAAAGTGAAGTCAAAGTGAATATTTGAGAATATTATCGAAGTTGAATCGAAGTTCAAATGAAAAACATTTAATAAAAGCTTTGAAAACAAATTATTTTTCTAAAAAAGTTTGGTGTTTTAGCCATAATATATATTTATATTATTTCAAATGCTATTAAATTTTACTAAACTCATAAATAAACAAAAATTTATCCTAATTATGTAATAATGCAATATAAGACATTAACCTTTTTTTAAAAAAAACTTATTACATAGGCCTTCTAAAAAACATTCACTTGTGCACGTAAATAGACAATTATATTTTATACCCGCCTCTGTGGCGTAGTTGGCTAACGTGCTAGTCGTGTTGAGCTCGACCGCCGAAGACGGGGAAATCGAGGTTCGAATCTCGGTCAGGTGAATGGGGGGTGGTTTTTCCTAAATGGTTTTCCACTCTCCCTTCACGCAAATGCGGGTTCACTTCCTCTAAATTCAATCCTCCCTCCCTCTCATTAGCGTAATTAGTACTTAAGCATATAACCCGAACGGGTAGTAAGACGCGCTGCTAAATATTATATTAATTATATTTTATAAAACAAAATATAGATTATATTAGGATAAGCTATATCCTTATCAAACAGATTATAAGATATAGTAAATAAAAGGTACAGAACTCTGCACGGACTTTCTCGCACCATTGTTTGAATATGAATATATTACTCAAAACTCATAATAAATGTCAAAAGAAATAATATACACTAGCAAACCAGAGCAAAAATTGTGCTATACTTATGTAAACATTTTTTGACTCTGTTTTAAATTTTATAATTTTATTTTGAAAGAATTCAAGTCTTCATTTGTATATTTGGATCAATAAAAAAGATCGATATTGGGTCCACAAGGGTCAACACACTATATTAAAATTTTAACTTCTGGTTAAAATTTTTGACATTTTATTAGGGATTGCACATCTTATGGTTATCACATTGCTATTAAATTCATCATTTATAAATTTTGACTAATAAAATTTGTAAAGATTGACTATTGAGTCTAAAATGATAGAGATAGATCATTGCTGTACAACATTTCCCCTAAGAGATTAAAGGAAAAAAACATCAATTTTTTGAGACTTATTTATTTACTTACTCTATGGCATTAGAGAATTATTGCGTTGAAACTTTAGTAGTATCTCTTTACAACTAAAGCTCACAAAATTTTACTAATATATTTACCATTATTTCAGAAACTATTGGTTTTATATAAATATATTTCAAATAAAAGCTTTTTATTTTTAATAGTACTACAATTTTGCAATGATAAGTTATTTAGTATTTTAAATAGTTGCGGGAATACGGAAATTTCTGCTTTTGAAAAGTACCCTAAAAGTCATTTTCATGGGAAAATGAAAACTGTAATTTTATTTATAATTTTAATCAACACTCAAATATGAATTTTAATTAAAATCGTGTCGATTTTGAGAAAATTGACTTTTTCTTTTTCTTTTTTCCCTTTATTAAACCACTCTTAATGTCGGGGTTGAACAGGCACACAGACAGACAGCATTGGGAACAAAAAAACAGACACACAGACAGACAGCGTTGCGAAAACCCCTTTTTAGGTTTCGGGGGTCTATGAAACGTCGATATCCATCAACATCTCGGGTGAGATTTTTTTTAAGGTCACAATACTTTACCTTTAGTGTTCGAAAAGTTTATATAAAAGTTAAGGAAACTACCCTTAATTTTAGGGCTAGATATCCAATTCCAAATACCTCTCAGGGCAACCCTTTGAAAACCATAGATACCAAGTCTTAGTCCGATCTGTAAAATATTTTATACTCTAATCCAAGCTACAGACAGATGGCAATTCAAAAACCACTTTTTAGAATTCGGCAGGTTTTGAAATGTTGAAATTCATAAAAATCTTGAGTTCTATTTTTTTGACATACAGCCTCTTGCAGTGTAGCTCTGATGTTCACAGCTGTGTGTGATTCATTTAGTATGATGCTCATTGTAAAAAACTTGTACTCACAGCTTGACACGCCAAACTGCGCATGACGTCCAACCCTCTGAGGTAGGTGACAAAGCAAAAAGTTTGGGTAAATCATTAATAAGTTGACATTTTAATATTTTTTTTGTCTCATCATATAGTGCTGGAACATAGTTTTGCGAAAATATGGTGCAGCAAGGAACTTGATAGTTTGACACTACATGTTTCATCGAGTTGATGAAGCCTTTTCCCTCGACAAACTCGAATGGCAAGAAACTCATTGCCAATATTTTTGTGTGCTACTGGGTTGGTAGGATGCATGATCAAACCTTTATGAAAGGCACGTTAAATTGTTGACTAAACTAGTGTGTCTTTTTTAGGAGCTGAAGAAGTTTCCATTTTTTTGGCCACTTTCTCTTTTAAGTTCATTAAATTGAGATGAATATGTCTTTAGATGGTTTTAAAGTGTTTTTGTTGTGTCTGGAATATTTATTTTTTTATTAGAAACGTGAAATTAAAAATGTAAGTAGGTAATATTTTCATAAGATAATAAAGATTTTAGGCTTAAATACATTAAAATGATTATATGGTCCTAGCTTTCAATCTAATTTAAACTTGAGAAATTACAAAGAAGTTATTTGTAAAATACAATATTAATGTTCACTCCAACACAAAATAAAATGTAAAGAAACTGCAGCACATATTTTAAATAAGCTATCATAGTTATTTTTATTTCACTTTTAAGTTTTAAAAAAAAGTAAATATTTTAATATTATGAGAAAATAATGCATTGTTTTAAAAAGAAATACATGTTGTATCTTGTAGCAATCAAGTCACCTGTTGGCGTCTTGTATTTGTTCAGTCATATATTACACTGAGCAGTTTTCTTATTGGAAGCTCTCATTAAAAAAAAATCCCCATATTTATCTTAAACAAAGTATAGAAACACAGAATTCTAGATGAATTATGACACTATTAAATAAATATGTACATTCTTGATTAAAGCAAATACCTTATGATACTAATACTGGACAGTCTTATAGTAATAGCACGCGCCCACGTACGAAGAACTAGAGTGCTGCTATCTAGCGGCACAGTGTTGCATACTAACCGCGAAACTCAAATCTCACAAATGTAAATTGTTAATTATTTACAAAATATATTTGCAAAGGCATAGTTTACCACATAAATATCACTAATTATATTAAAATAATTATATGTATTAGTTTTTTCCATGGATTGAAATTTAAAGTTATTAAAATAGGGCAAATAACATTGATTTGTCTGTCCCATGTATAATTTTGTTTTAACAAAGGAGCAGTTTTTGAAGATTTAATTCCTACCTAGCAGTTTAAAATTTCATGAAATTTTGTACGCTATTTTATCGACATTATTTTTATTTTGGTTTGGAGACCCGGGCCTTCTCCTCCTGAGTCCCAGGCCCCTGTAGTGTCCATGGGCGCCTACAGAAATGTTTCCGGGGGGGGGGGGATGAGAAGGGGACAGAAAATATTCTCCCCCCCTCTTCCACACACATACACGCACACGCACCTGGAAAAACTTTTAAAACTAAAAATACAGCAGCACTTTATATTCTTCGTTTTCTATGTTCTCAGATGAGAAGATTATGATGAAGTGTCGACATTTATTGTTTAAAATGTAGGGACGGTTTTTATTCGAAAATGCAACTAATGTATGTAAATTGATGGTAAATCTAATAATTGTTAAATGTTAGAAGAAAAAAAATGTAAGGCAAACTAGAAGATTAAAAAATTTTAACAATATTTTCTTGTCAAAGAAAACATAATTCTGGTGGGGGGGCAGCAAGTTGCCCATTAATCTGGGTGCCTATGGTAGTGTTGTTGGAGATTTTTTTTAAAATATGTTTTCTTCTACTTAAGCTAATATGCATGCCAACCAATCTTTATGATTGGTGGTAGTGGGGAATGAGTCCCTACATTTGAATGAGGGGGGTTCGGGGGCTATTTTTATATTCTTTCTACCTTCGCGAATTTTTGAATTTTCAGAGATGAAAAGATGAATTTTCTACTAAAATTGTTTGCACTGGACACAACTTAATTTTCATTATAAAGCTGTCTGTTATAGAATTGTGAACATGAGTTAAAGAGTGATGATAGGGGATTTCCCTCCTCGTTAGTTTATCTCTACATAACTGAATTTATTTTAGATTGAGACATGGGTATAGAGAGAATTCAACTTTGCAAGCTTAGGACATTATTACATTAAAATTTACTAAATTGTGTTATGTCACCACATCTCACCACCCGCTATGGGCTATACGTAATGAACTAACTACGCTAACATGTTTTAAATGAGAAATGTTGAATTTAGAGGTAGTACATCTGCATTTGCATGGAGGGAGATTGAAAAACTGTTTAGGAAAAACAAACCCTCAGTACAGAATCCCAATCTCCCTGTAGATGGCAATCCAGTCTACTGCGAGTGAAACACCTTATACCAGACATGCTCATCCTGCGGCCCAGCTGTGTGGTGACAAATTAATGATTTAATATTTTTGTACATAACAAAGGCTTTGTGACCAAACTTTCAACAGTTTGGTCACATTTTTTCTGATATACTGCTTGGGTAATTACACAATACTTGTAAAAGAGACAGTTTTAATAGTTTAAAAAAGATCCAAAGAAAATCGCTATGTCTATCATAGTTAAAAACTCAAGTGTTTTAAATCTTTAGGGTCTACAGGAAAAGCACATTTTTAGAGGGAATACAAAGGGATCCAAGCAAATTTTCTCTCTGGAGATCGGATTGCAAAATAAAATTAAAATGAATAGATACACATACTGACTTCTTTAAATACTATTACCATACACATTAAAAACTTTTGTAAATTGTTTAGGTAGTTTGAATCCCATAAACCCAGACTCTCCCTATGGCCATGTATTGAGTGGTGAATATCCCATATTGGTGTGCATACGTTGCTCCTTTAGTCTGGTTTGTCGGTGATTTAAGGTCTGGTTTAGAATCCTGGCTAAGTGTACAGATGATTTTCCACACTTACTTTAAGTTAATTTGGGTAAATGTCCTCTACATTCCATCATCCTTATTCCCTGCATTCCTCACTACTACTCTATTAACGTAATTAAAATAAATGTTTACAAATTGAAAGAATGGAACAATGCTGAATTGTCTGCTTCAATCACTTCTAATCAGACTATTATAGCTTTAAAATTGTTTTTGTGAAAAACTTAGATTGAGAGACCGTGCTACTCTTTTCCCAACTCTGGTAAAAGTTTTGATTACTGGGTCATTTCATGTAAAATCAACCAAAAAAAAACAAAACTCAACCTGACCATTTTGTATTTAAATAAAATTTTTACCAATTATTCTTCCCTTAAATATAATCATAAAAAATTTTTTTTAGATTTTTTAATAGCTCCGTTTTTGAGAAATCGATTTTTGAAATTTTAATAAAAATAGATTTTTTTCTCCCACACCACATTTTTCAATTCTTATTAATTTCTGTTATATTGCAGCTAGAATTATGCTTTTTGATTCATTTTTCTCATTTTGAAATGGGCTTTAATCTGATATACAACTCGGCACACTTTTAATGCAGTAATTTTTTTTTTCACTCTTTCAAAAAAAAATTCAAAAAAATTGTAATAGTGTTTTATGAAAATTTTGAAAAAAAAATATGTTATTTAGCTATTAATTATCTATATAAACTGAAAATTTCAAAATGGGATGCCTATGGGATCCTGAGTTATGATGAAAATTGTAGTACAAGTAACAATATTTTCAGTACTGTGATTTGTGATGATTATTACTATTATTATTTTTGTATTATTGTTATTAAGCTTCTGGTATGGAAGGTGATTTAATACATAAGAACTAAATTGTTGAAGCCTTTTTAATTATTAACAACTTAGAGACAAGGGCATATTAAAACAATGTAAAGAATGGTATGAAAACTTATAAGATAAAACTTACATGTACAACAAATGTGTAGAGCAAATTGCATCTAGTCATTGCTAATTTTGAAAAATTAGTTCTTTGTACACCTTTTTAGTAAAAAATTGTTTGCTTTGTTCAATTTCTTCTGCTGTCAGTCGATACACTCTTCCTGTTGGTGTCGTTGGATCAACTTTAGTTATAATGTCAGTTCTATTAACACTCATTATGTTTGGGAATTGGGGGTATTTAAAAGATGGCTCCAGAAAACTGATCTTGATGTCTTCCTCTTCTACACCAAGAACACACACCCCAACCACCAATGTTGTGAGTACTGGCAAGTTACGAATCCAACAATGTCACTTATCTCCAATAGGTTGTCTTCCTCTTCAACAGATACTATTTCTTCTCTTGATTCAGTTGACAGACTGTAATACTTAACTTTCAGCCTAGTTTTATTCCCAATTGGAATGTAGTTGTGCAACTGTTGTGTCCCTTTGACAGTTTTTGCATTCTTTAGTCTTGGTTGTAAGAATGTGTTTTCTGTTTCATAATCTTCTTTGGTTGAATACAAAAAATTAATTTTTGGTATATTATCTTTAGCCCAATCATAAAGCTGACGAGGTGTCATAATTTGCTCATTGTATACCATGCGCAGACTTGCCAGGGCAGCCAGCCGTTTTACAGTCCCTCCCACACCATCACAAGCATTTCTTGCCATGTGAGGAGGAAAAAAAATTCCACTCTGCTTTCATGCTAAAGTCTTCTTCATGAAAGCAAAGGTTGAGGAAGTTGGACTTATTTTTATATTGTGATGCTGCTCCATCTGAGAAATAATGTATTTTCTCAGGTGGTGTGTGAAAAGTTTGCTTCAAGAAATCATCATTACTCTTTGAAAGAGATGTACAGCTACTGTATCATGTGACATACAGTCAGACTTATATGCTCTAACTTCTCAGTATTTTCAGTTTTGTAATAGTCAACAAAAGGATGGATTGTGGCTTGTGCATTGTTCCAGTGGAAGCCTTGTACAGAGTCTTGTAATATAAAAGAATAATTTTCCGCAAAGTCACATATAACTAAATACTCATTTAGGGGAAGGTTTTCCTTGAGGTTCTTCAGATATGCTGACTGCTGTTTCGCAATATATGAATGACGCAATAATTTTGGCATACTTTCAAATAAGGAGTCCAAAAACTCCTGAATTGGTTTTGTCATAGTTTCTAGTGTTGTCCTGTTCTCTATCTGCAACCATTGTTTGAATGTAACATTCTCAATACAATTTTGCTCAAAGCAAATTTTAAAGTATTATATATTTTGAGAGGTGTCCTAAGACAACATTTAAGCCAGGCTGAAAATATTGTTACTTGCACTACAATTTTCATCATAACTCAGGATCCCATAGGCATCCCATTTTGAAATTTTCAGTTTATATAGATAATTAATAGTTAAGTAACAGGTATTTTTTTCAAAAATTTCAAAAAACACTATCACAATTATTTTTTCAATTTTTTTTTAAAAGAGTGAAAAAAAAAATATTGCTAAAACTGTGCCGAGTTGTATATCAGATTAAAGCCCATTTCAAAATGAGAAAAATGAATCAAAAAGCATAATTCTAGCTGCAATAGAACAGAAATTAATAAGAATTGAAAAATGTGGTGTGGGAGAAAAAATCTATTTTTTTTGAAATTTCAAAAATCGATTTTTCAAAAACGGGGCTATTAAAAAATCTAAAAAAAATTTTTTTATGGTTAGATCTAAGGGAAGAATAATTTGTAAAAATTTCATTTAAATACAGAATGGTCAGGTTGAGTGACTGGTTGATTTTACATGAACTGACCCTACTACATCCATATTTCATATACTTTATCTCAAATAATTATGGGTGAATACTCCTTTTATATGTGCAAAATTACTTTCAGCACTCTCAACCCATCGCCCCACACCACCTTTATCCCGGCAATCATTTTGTTATTTCTTAATTTATTAGAGATGAAGATGGGAATATTTTACTAAATGTGTTCATTCTATATAACACATAATATAGGGTATATTGATGTAGAATTTTGAAAAATGGGTTTGAAAACACCTTATATAGATTATTTGCTTTAAGGGTGACTGTAGAACTCTAGAAAACCCATTTTTATATACCAGAATCCTTTAAAGATGAGGAAATTATTCTTTGAATTTAATTATTTCTAAACAGCTAAACCTATATTGCAGCTTCAAAAAGCCCTGTTGCATTGTCTTCAAGGATTCTCAAGTTTTATGTGTATACTATTTAGTTAACTACAGTACAATTATCAATTGTCATAGTTTATATGACGGTTTATGTAAATACGCATTATAATAATATGGGTGTTTCAATTTAAATAAATATATAAAATAAACTGGTAGATAATAGTAAGTTCATGAATCTATTTAAAATTTTCTGAGCCTAAACTCAAAATTTTATTTTTCACTTAACAAATTTATGTTCACAGTCTTAATTCTCAGTCACATTTTTAACCAGAAGAAACAGGAGTGCATGAAAAATATATTGAAAATCAATAAGATCTTTAAGGGTCTAGTTTGTATTTATAAAAGCCTTTCACTGGTGGCGGAACTTGGACAGAACTTGCCTCCACCCCCGAAATAATTTGTCCCTTCTAATAGATTTCACAACCCTCTGATATTCTCAAGTACAGTAACTTATTAAGATGAAATATATTATTTCATCAAACTCCAAATAACTTCTGGAGAAGTCTTATTTTCTCAAAATTTTCAGGCAAGGACCACAAAATATCTTCTTGGGGCATCCAAATTTCAAAATATATCTTGGAAGGACCATTCCAAATAGCTTGCAGGGACATCCAATTGTCTGACTTTTGCCAGAGGTGGGTCTCCGCCTCCCACCCCTTTGGCTTGAGAGGGCAAGTCCTTAAAAAACCATTTTTATGCTAATATTGCTCTCCCCCCTCCCCCTTCTTCTTGCAAGAATAAGTTTCCATTGCCACTGAGCCCTTGATTACATATAGATATCCTCCAGAAGTAGAAACCTACTATTACTAGGCTTATGTCCTGTAATTTCATCTCTTTGAAGAGAGATCTCATCATCACGCAACATTTTTTTTAGTGCTACCACTACAAGGTTTCTGAGGATTTTGACTGAACAAATTCTGGCTGGCACACTTCCTTTGATCAAACCG
Organism: Timema podura; assembly: GCA_033556935.1. Classification (NCBI taxonomy): domain Eukaryota; kingdom Metazoa; phylum Arthropoda; class Insecta; order Phasmatodea; family Timematidae; genus Timema; species Timema podura. The sequence continues at coordinate 70,598,027 of JAVRXN010000001.1, forward strand.
TAAACAGAATCACTTGGTTGACTGTGACATCCTTGGCACTATTAATAAGAAGCACTAAATCATTTTTATAATATTTTAACACTTCTTAATTTATCTATGGAGCAGCCACCCTTATGTGACACAAATATGTGATTATTCATTGTGTGAGAATATACAATTTTCATTTTGAGTTGATTTAAAAGAAATAATAATGCTCTAATTGTTGGTGATATTCTGAATGTTTTTAATGAGTTTGATTTAAATTTGATCAAACCTAATTTTAGAAGAAGTAAAATTGAAACACTTTTTTTTTTTTTTTGCAGTCAACATGATAACATTTTAGGTTATTTGTTTTATTTAATCTATATCAAAAATGATAGTTTCAGATGCATGAGTAGGCCTATATGATAATTGTTTTAGTAGCTACCATAACTGTTGAAGAAGTTTCTTCAAATATCACCTACCCTTGACTCGGTTGATTGTGATTTCTGAAGTTTTCTGCATAAAAATAATCTGAGCACACCCGATACATTTTATTTGTGTGTTCGAGTCCATATTTTTTGAAATAATAAATTTCCACATCTCACACTTGGTTTGCAATAGATCTAAGTCATCTTTGCTTTTGTATATCAACATTTTCTTGATTTACTGACTTTTCAGAGCAAACGGGCGGTATCAAGTTGTATAAGCTAGAGAGCATTTTCTTGTGGTCTGTAAACCTACTTTTCAGTTGATCTATCAAATCTTCCAGAAGCATAATAGCTACAGTAACATGAAAATATTTATCAGGATAATCAGTTCCAATGCTACTGCGATATCTCTAGAGAGATTCCATTCATAGCGTACGAATCTCTTCATGAACATCATGAAAGTATTTGAAAACTGGTCTTCAATATTGGTTCGAATATTTTCAAAATATAAAATAACATTCTCAACATGATCAACTGCTGACTTTGAATCACAGAGGGGATTGGAAGAATTTACCAAATGTCAACGTAGAGGAAAATACCTTTTCCAAGAAGCAAAGGCTTACAACAAACTCACTTGCAAGCATTGACTTCAAACAGCAGGAAACTGTAGATGAGGTTCCAATATCTTGATCATTACTTAAATCTTCTAAAGTTTCTATTAGGGCCTTAAATATTTCTTTGAATTTCAAAAAGCTGTCGTAATTTTCTAACCATCTTGTCTCACACATCGCTCTTAATGTCTTCCATTTCGAATCAGGAAAATCTGATTTGATATATGCCTGTAATTTGCTTGTCCTTTTGAGTGATGATCTTAGGAAAGTTGCAATAAACTTTAGAGTTTCAATGTAATTTCTGATGCTTAATAGAGCACAAGAATGACACAGAGCTAAATTTAAGAGTGAGAACTGCAATTAACATATAGGGCTTCTGGATAAGTTTGTCTAATTAATGCTTGAACTCCTTTGAATGGTCCTTTCATTACAGAAGCGCTATCATATTCTTGTCCAACCATATTATTACAGTCAATAACAAAATTATGAAGAGAAGTAATAATAGTACGTGCCAGACCCTGGCCCGTTGTGTTTTAACTTCGACAAAACAAAATCTTCTTTGGTTATGCATAATGTTCTACCTTTTTTGTGTATCCTAAACAAAGATATAACTGCTGTCGATGTCCATATAGGCTATGTTAACTGTTTCATCAACTAATATCGAAAAGATCTTAGCATCATTGACATTCCTCATGATTTGTTTTTGAACTATTTCTCCACAAATACTTCAATGCATTTTGAATCTTTGGACTAATATAAGAAGCATTTAGAGAAACATTTTCAGCATGTTTAACTAGTTTCTCATCTCCACATTTTATTCTCATCCTTAACAGCGCTCAAAAATGACTATCATTGAACACTGGTTCAACACCTTTGAATTAAATTGGCCCAACATCATAGATTCCTCTGAGTGCAAGCTCCTCCCGACCACAAAATGTAATAATTTCAACTATAGAATATAATTTTTCCCTGTTTTCTTCCACTTGCTTTCTCCTTGCATAATCAACAATATTCATAATGTTGAGGTTTTTGTCTCTTGATACTTTTAGGGCCAATCATCATTGCCTCTTTATGATAATTGTGGTTCTCATGGACTTTAAACAGTTATAAAGCATCTTTCCAGTTGTTATATGGCTCTTACACAAGTGATTTCAGCTTTTGACTGGATCCTTTTCCACCAAAGTCTTTAGAAAACAAAATGCGATATTTACAAAGTATCACTTTTAGTGTAGAAAAGACCAGGAAAGCGGTTTAACCATTGTCTTTGAAACCGGAAATTTATTTGTCCACTTGTAGGAAATTGAAATCAATGAGGATGTTTTTTTCCTTAGTGCTAGCTCCAATTTTTCTGCCAATTATGGATTTGGCTGATTAATCTCTCTACAAGCTACTTGCTTTGGCAAATGAATTAAGTAAATATGTTGGCTCTATTATTTCTTTATCATGCTTAGATATCACTAATTTTTAAAATCATTGTCATCAAACTAAAATGGCCAACTCTAAACAATGGAACCACAACATCTAGTTATATCATAAGATAAAATTGTGTTGTGTCTGTTACAAAGCTGTTCATATGGATAGTAGAAACAATTTACTGTCAGTGCAAAATTTGTTATATGATATCTGTATTTGTGAAACCATTAAAAACATACTCATATAAGTTTATAAACCTAATATATGATTAAATATTTAAACATTCTTTAGTAATAGTTAGCTTCTAGAGTAATTTTGACTGTCCAAGAATATCTTTTTTTTTTTAACAAAATAACACCAGTGTTTGCTGTAATGTAACCATAGCGGTATATGCAGTTTTCATTCACAGTGATTTCAGTACACATGGGCAATGGGCTTACATGCTGTCATGTAATAGAGAAGGATAAAATACTTATTGTAATGACTATTTCAGATCCTGTCTGACCTGGGTACATACCTTTACAAAGCCATCCCAGACACCAAACTGACCATTCGCAAGTATGCCGATACCAAATTTGAGTATTTGTCTTACTGCCTGAAGGTGAAAGAAATGGATGATGAAGAGTACAGCTACAGCGCACTACAAGAGCCACTTTATCGTGTGGAGACAGGGAACTATGAATACAGGTAACCCTGCTGTGACACATCCTGCCCTCATTTAACACTCAAACTGGCAAACTCTCAATATAGTTAACCACCTTCTTGATTTTCTGACTAACTAGCTTTTACTTTTTGGTACCAATTATTCACCATACATCAAATTTTAGTGTTTATTCTTTAGTGACTCAAATATTTAGCTTATTTTAATATTGATTTATCAACAAAATAAATCTCTTCACATTTATAGTACTCATGGTTTATTTGTTTGGTCCTCACTTGTTCCAGATTGTTAGACACACATTTTTGTTTATTCCGTTTTAAAAAGCCCAAAAATAGTATGTTTATTGGGGGAGGGAGAGGGCCAACTTCACGGTAGCCCATTCCGGTTTGAATAGTATCCAGGCACTTATATTAAATTAGTATATTTTTAAATTATATCGATATTTTATAATGCTCAAACCTATTCTTTTTAATTAAACAGTTGTAAGGATAATAAGATAATGTTGAAAATTAACTATGTATCCTAATTGTTTGTCATGTTTGTAAAATACACATAACCGATTAGACGCTGAAATTAAACCGTGAAAAGTTGTGTTGGGATGGGAATTCTTTTAAAGTAAATTTTTGTAAATCAATATTATATTTACCAGAATGCAGGAGTTTAGCTGTTAAAAGACTTTATTACATAGCTATTTTTAGTTTCCATTTGTAAAGGACGTTTTTGATTTAGTCATGTGCATTCATTTCGATTTTTTGTTTAAATTCTTTGTTTGTTTGGCAAATATGTAGCAATTTTTTAGAATTTCAGGCTATTCTATAGATATTTTTAATCACTTTTTTGAAAATTTATGCTGGGTCTGCTTAGTAAACTTTGATTTGAAAAAAATATTTTTATCGTCAAGGAATTTCTTCGTAAGTGTCAGAGTTGGAATAATTGACATTTTCTTCCAATCATGTCTTAACAGTAATAGTAGCAAACAAAAGGAAGGTGCGATGTCAATAATTTAGGGTAACCTAGTTATGAACTCTCTTGAGGGGGTAGGGAGAAAGGGAGGTAAGATCTCGTGCATCTTTCGGTAATTTCACAACTGCACAAATAGATGAAACCAATATTTTGGAGCTTAGGAGGAAGTGAGGCCCATAAAAATACTTTTCTTTACTATGAGTTTTATGGCATGCAATAAGTTGTAAACCAAGATCTCCCTAGTTTTTGTATTTCTGACTTGCTTCGCCTTTTTATTGCTTTTTTGTACATAATGAGCGAATCAAAGGCAATATTTTTCATACTTTGACAAAGAGGGTGGGACCATTCTTTACTTGGCGCCCTGTGTGACCATACACGTCACATACACAAAAGGCCATCATCACTAGTTTATTTAGCGTTTGTAAGAGATCTAAGAACTAACAAACCAAAAATATAATGCACAATAATCTGGGACAAACTAATAAAGTTATAAAACCAAAAATACAAACTTTGTTATATTTTATCTAGTTGAGGTGAGGTAATGAAGCTTAGCATAGTGATAAAAATAAATTCATTTTAAAACTATCAACATGAAATAAACACTTTTTTTTTAAATAAATTCAGAACAAAATAAAGATAAACATGTTAAGGAACTCAAACAAACTAACAACAAACTTTAAGTAAAAAATGTTTAAGTTTTGAAAGAATGTGAGAGAGCTACTACTAGAATAATTTATCGAGGCTTTACAAAAGGAATAAATGGAAATCTTCGCAAATAGAAATCTAAAATGAACCAAGAACGAATTATTGATTGAAAAGATAAAATATCGATTTTTAAAAGTTGTATGTGTTCATGTGGCGAATATGGTTGCCATAAAGGCGTCAATCTACGCTCCTAGTGTAAATAAATCTTATGTTTTCCTGCCAAAACAAAATGTGCGTTTTTTTTTTTAAGGAACCATCGAAGAACAAACGATTGCAATCATAAAAATATGGATTTTTAAAAGATGGGGAGGGGGTCAACTTCAGGACGTGCAGTGTAAACATACAATTTATGGGTGTGTAAAAACATATCAAACTATTTTTTCCGGAACAATCCAGAACAAAGGAAGAACAACTTATTGCAATCATAAAATATATTTGTTTAATGTTATTAGGGGAAAAGGACGGTGAGGCAGCTTCATGGAGTCCAAAGTAAACATATCATTTGTGAGCATATCAAAACGGAAAAACTGATTTTTTGCGGAACAATCCGGAATTAACGAAGAAAAAAACTATTGTAATCATAAAAACATTGTTTTTAAAAGGGGAGAAGGGCGAATTCATGGATGTCAAATGTTAAAGTATGGTAATTAATTTTGGGTACGTATCAAAACGTAAAAAAAAAAAAATTAACAATCTGAAACAAACAATCATAACCATAAAAATTTCAATTTTCAAACTGGGAGGGAGATATCGTAAGTGGGCACTACCAATGTAAACATATCATTTGTGAGATCATCAAAATGGAACAAACTAAATGTTTGTGAGACAACCCGAAACAAACGAATGCAATCGTAAATACATGGATTTTTCAAAGTGGAGGGGCTACCGTGAAGTTGGCCCCTCACGAGTAAACAAAGTATCACAAGTTCATGTCCCATTTGTGCAAGAACAAATGCGAAACAAACGAGCCTTTTTGCGGTACAATCCAGAACAAACCAAAACAAGATACGACTGTAATGCTTTACCGGCCAAACTTGCCGCGAGATATGCGCACTTTGTTGCGTCATCTGACCAATTGTTCACTGTAGCCACTGACTCAAAATGTGCTATCCACTCGGACACGTCACTTTGACCATTGAATGTTCAGGGCAATAATATAGCGCTAGCCATTGTAGTTTAATATAACAAAATAAGTTTAATACGTACTGCCCCACCACTGTCACCACTGTTATGGTTCTTACTTACTACTCTTATTTATAAACTACAATATTACAGTGAATTAGTACTTATTAAATACACATGTCTAGAGTTGGTCGCACAAGTCCATTACAGTGTGGAAATACGCTCTTTAGTCTTGACACTCTCAGCCCCGTTGCTCTACTGTCCCTTGTCACACCTGTCCAGTTTAGCCCTACACTGGGCCCGTTGGAATGTCCCCCACCCCCTTACTATGAGGGGTGGCCCAAGCTGGTACTGTCAGGTGTCCAAGCCTGGTGACTGTTCAGGGCTGGCTCGAGCATGGTCTCGCTCGCTACAATAGCAACAGGAAGAACACAATAATTATAGTGTGTAATTTCAGTATTACAGTGACTAAGGTGAACTAGTTCTTTGATGAACATGTGACATGCGTCTACTACTGGAAGGTACATTATTGTGAATATGTTACAATCGAACCATATTTGTAGAAATTGGAGGAACTAACAAATACATACTCAAACACACCTCTAATCTGTGTTGCTGATGTAAATGCGAGGTCTCCCATGTGGTTAAGGAATGACAAGCTGAACCCGATAGACGAGGCAAAGCAATAGAAGAACTTATAATAGGAAACAGACTAACTGTGATCAACAAGCCAAAAACCCTGCCTACATACACTGGCAGATGGGGAACGAACTCTAACATCGATGTCACTCTATGCAACAATGAGGCGGTGGATTACATCCATGAATGGGAGATATTAGAAAACAAAACCTCTAGCAGGGTTCCTACGCGTCATGGAAAACCTGGAATCTTAAAATATTTCTTCTAGGCCTGGAAATGTCTTGGAATTTCTCATTTTTTCCAATATTTTCCTAGAATTTTTTAGGCTGTCCTGGAAATTTCAGTGTCCCCATTTTTTTAGACAGGTCTGTAAATCAGGAGGAAACAAGAATAAGTCAGTAGATGAAATTTCTAAGATATCTGAGGAAATTCATAAAGTGTTTGAATCCCTTTAAAAAAATTTATCAAGCTACTGAATCATTCATTAATTTAAAACTAGGTTTAATTATTGTCATTTTTATAAATCTTATTTTGTTTTGTAATTTACTTAACATAAACTAACATGAAAATTATAAACAGTGAGAGTTGGTGTATTTAATGTTCACTTTTTAAACCAACTGCTCATATCTGCACATTACTTAAAAACTAATATCAAGAACAGACACAGCATCCAGCCCTGACCGTTAATTCATCACTGTCAAAGGGGAAACCCACATTTCACCATGATATTTGCAAGTGAGTTTATGCTATGGGTGACCTGGCGGTCTAGGGGTAAGGTGTGCTGGGAAACCAGGGTTCAATCCTTGGTCCCGGCACAGATTTATCTGATTCCCAAACCCTTCCTTCACCTCTGACAAGACGTGCATTAATCACAACTTGTGAATGTGTGAAATACCAGACCTCCACTGTGGTTCGGATTCCACGTTAAACTGTAGGTCCTCCATTTCATCTCACAATCAACCTACCATTACACATTAGCGTAAGTGCGTATAACCTGAACAGGTAGTAAGATGTGGTGCTGATATACTATATATAATAATAATAATAATAATAATAATAATGTATGCTATGTTTTAATTATTTGAATAACTCGTTGCAAAATGCAATACATAACAAAAATAATAAACAGTGTGGAAAAGTGCCAGTATGGGAGTTAGGAGCCTGCATTAAATAAAAGAAAATATGTAATGATGTGTATTTTGTCATGATTGTTTTATACACTTGTCCTTGAGGAATTTTAGAAAATCCTTGAAAAGTCCTGGAAAAATTGTCATGATTTTGTGTATGAACCCTGCTCTAGTGATCTTAACCTAATTTACTTCACATTAGCACAAAGATAAGGGAGGAGATGTGTGGAGCGCTATAATGAAGGGTTAGCAAATTGGACAAAATTTAGAGAATCCTTGACTTTACCAGCACTAACAATACCAAGTGAAGATATAAATATTAAGGCAAAGGAAATTACTAGAGCTATAGGAAATCCATACCTCTACAGATAGAGAAAAGTAAAATTGGCAATAGTTCGTTGAACCTGAGGTTAAACCGTCTCAGAGAAGAAGCCAGAATATTGAGGGCTAGATACCAGAGATGTAAAGGAAAGAAACATATAGAGAGAGAAAACTTCAATTCAAGGCGGCGCTTGTTGAGATGAAAAGGGTGAGCTGGGAGCGTTTCGTCAAGGAGGAGGTTCAAACGAATCCTTGGGGCATCCCTTGCAAAATAACATCTGGAAAAATAAGACCCTCAACGGCTATTTCGACCCTCACAAGACAGGATGGAACTAATACTAACTGCTTGGAGAAATCAGCAAGATGCCTCTTAGTTTCACTACTGCCAGAGGACTCAATTCTGGACGACACTAAAGAACACAAAAAGCTGAGAGAATAAAACGAGCCCAGATATGTAGACCAAACGCCAGTAGAGTATGTAACAGAAAGTGAAATACGAAATCTCATAGGTGACTTAAAAAATAAGAAAGCACCAGGCCCGGATGGGATCATAACCGAAGCTCTGCAGGAGAGAGCGGAAATCCTTATTCCACACTTAACTACACTATTAAATTAATGTTTGCATCAAGGCAGGATCCCTAATGTTTGGAAGCAGAACGATGTCGTGATCCTAAGCAAGGGTGAGGAAAAGGATCCTATGCAACCAAAATCATATCGTCCGATATGTCTGTTGAAAGTATATGAGAAACTCCAATAGATGTTGAAGCACAGAGAGAATGTGGGAGTGTATCCAACCAATATGGTTTTAGGAAGAACAGGTCGATAGAGGATGCGCTTGGGAAAGCTATGAAGTTGATTGATACTGTAACGGACATATATTTATCTGGACTATTCATTGGCATTTCTGAGGCATTTGATAATCTGTGGTGGCCGGCATTATTTGCAAGATTAAGATGAATGAAATGCCCAGGATTTCTATATAATTGTTTCAGGAATTACTACAAAATCGATACACAACAATTAGATGCCCAGGTTTTAAAACTGAGAAAAAACTAACTAAGGGATGCCCTCAAGGATCAGTTTGCGGTCCCGTATTCTGGGATATTGCCCTGGAACCAGGCCTCTTTGAAGTAGAAAACCTGAACAAAACTGTTGGAATTGTGGGGTTTGCAGATGACATTCTAATAATAGTAAAAGGGAAATCAAGATTTGATTTACAAAACAGAAACAAAGTTGTTATGAACCAATTACACAGGTGGTGCAGGAAAGTGAAGTTAAACATAGCTCCAAATAAAACAAAATCCATTCTCTTCAAGGGTAAGGTGGATCCCGATCCCATGGTCAGATTAGAAAATAAAAAATAAAAATCTACAGGGCCAAAACAATGAGATATCTTGACATTACCTTGGACGAAAATTTATATTTTACTATTCACATCAACCCACCTCGGTGGCGTAGTTGGCTAACGTGCCAGTCGTGTTGAGCCAGACCACTGAGGATGGGGAGATCGAGGTTCGAATCTCGGTCGAGTGAACTGGGGGTGGTTTTTCCTAAATGGTTTTCCACTCTCCCTCCACGCAAATGCGGGTTCACTTCCTCTAAATTCAACCTTCCCAATTCCTAATCTATTAGTGTAATTAGTACTTAAGCGTATAACCCGAACGGGTAGTAAGACGCGGTGCTAAAATTAATTAATTACTATTCACATTGAGCAAGTTTGCCCAAAGGCAATAAAAATAATGAATACGTTAATAATTATAGGCCAGAGAAGATTCATTATCAATGAGGATCATAAAATGATACCACCAAGCAATATTGTTAGCAATTGTAAGCTATGGGGCGGGGGCGAGCAGCTAAGCCCACAGGTTGTGTCTTGTAGTTCCTGCAATCAAAATTCTAAGTGTTCAGGGATCAGCAAATCAGAGATAGAAGGCAGCAAAATACTGGCTGAAGAAGGGGATTATGGCCAAAGTTTAAAACCTTACGAATCCAGGGGTGAACACAAGAGCTGATATAAGCCATGCACTTTTGACGGAATGACATCAGAGATGGGATCGCAGTCAGACGGGTAGCAGAACACATTCTCATCAAATGATATAGTTTGAAGGCTGCAATTGAAACATTTAGACCCATCCCCAGGTCTCATTCACTATGTATCAGGGAAGGGCCTGTATAAGGAATCGCTGCTCAGGTTAAATCTGGTGGGATCCGATAAATGTGAGTGTGGAGAAATAGCAACCCCCGATCTTTAGTGCTAGAATCTCCCCTGTCATTAGTGCTAAGAATAGAAAAACAGTTGGAAATAGAAGGGGAATTAGTAGGTTCAGTATTGAGAGATATGGAAAAATGTGTGTACATAGACACAATTGCAAACATTATTACTAACTATGAAAAGAAGTGTTATTACGAAGGATGAAAGACACCAGAATATTAAATTATGGAATAAGATTGGGAAGAAGGAATGAAGATGAGACAACAGAATAAGAAGATGGAAATACTATTGACAATGACGAAAAAGATCGAAATGAAAATTAAATACATAGTGAAGTGAATAGGTAAAATGTGAAAGATAAATTGGGAATAAATAAAAATAGAAAAACACACACTTCTTAGATTTAAGGAGCAGTCACCCTGTACAGTAAGGAGATAATATAATAATCCTTGGGGGGGGGAATTGTGAGCATTAGAAAAGGTGGTAATCTATTTGGTTATTTTTTAGACTAGATTAGGCTAAGGGGCTTAGAGTAGTTTAGATGAAATTGCAAAAGTTTGTCACTAGAGTAGACAGAGCACTACCTCTGATAGGGTGCCTCCCTAGGTGGCGGATAGGGAGACACTCAGTGCCGCTGGGCAGCTCCACAACTCTGCAAACATTGTCCCAGGCGGTTGTTGGATTGTTTGGTGGCGAAGGGTACCGGGGAATTAAAATACCCAGGGTGGACCATGTAATAGGAAGAAAAATAAAAGAGCAAATTGCACTGGGTTGTCAATACCAAAGTACTATTATTATTATTGTTGTTGTTGTTGTTATTATTATATCAAAAAGTAAAGAAGGAAACAGGAAGAGACAAAAAAGAGAAATATGGAAATACGACTTGGATTAAATGTTAAGTCGTAAGGAAAATAAGTTAATAAAAAAAATTCAAATGATAGTTTGATATGTGAGAATGATGATGGTGGAAAGTAGAGGAGATTTAACGTGAGTTCTGAACCATGGTGGGGGCCTGGAATTCTACACATTCACAAGGAGTGAAAGCTCACACGTTGCCAGTGGTGAGGGAAGAATTTGGTAATCAGATAAATCTGTGCAGGGACCGGGGTTTGATCCCTGGAAAACAGAAGTCTGACACTTTATCCCTAGACCGCCAGGTCCTCTGCCTTACCCCCCCGCACCCAGTTTACAGCTTGTTTTGAAAGACTTTACACTATAATCTCCAGGCTAGGCAAGTGAGCTCTAGTTTATCCATAGTCAACTCTTGACTATTAGTGTCCTTCTCGAAGTAACATCCATGTTTTTGGGGAGAACCATGGAAAATTGGGGAAAATTTTGATTGAAATCGGCCAAAAATATGCTTGTTGCACTTATTTTGGTCACTGTGTTGTGAATTTCTTCACGAGCGCTGTACTATCTGCAACTGGGTCAGATCTAAAATAGATACCATGCTATCACTGCCAGTCATTAGCCCTTGACTGTTTGTCCACTCCCTCTCCCAAGCACGCCAACGTTTCCCCGCGTGTGAATGCCGCAACATTACGTGCCAGGCTTGTCTAGCCATTGAGACCTTTTTTTTCTCTTCAATTTGGCTATATTTTTGTTTTAATTTTTTGAACAATTTTTAATGACCCATACTATTTATTTTATTTGATACGGATTTGTGATTTTGACAAAATGAGTGGAAAGAGGATCTTCTTGACGCTCATAAAGAAGTATGAAATTATCTAGGAAGTGGATGAGAAGAAGATTAAGAAAACGGATATTGCGTGGCAGCATGACATCTTGAAGTTAATGCTTTTCTCAATTCTAAAAATGGGAGAACTCTAGAATCCAATGCAGAAGGGTGGTCACAATATAAAGGCAAAAAATGTGACGGGCACAACGCACACAAATCTAGAACAGGCTATGTTGGTGTGGTTCAGCCAACAAAGAGTGCAACACGTGCCTATAAACGAACTGATGATGCAGAGTAAGGCTGACAAATTTGCCCTGAGGTTGGGTATAAAAAACTTTATAAGTGTTTTTCTCTTCCTTAAAACATCAGGGTAAGTAAAGGAAATTTTCAAAAAATCTAAAAAATGATTGGAACTTTATAATTTTAGACAAGCTTTAAATAAAACCTACAGTATTTATTTGAAAGTAGACGAAACTTGTTCTTTCGAACATTCTTTATAAAACAGTAGGTACTTTTGAGAAAATGTTAGTTTCTATTATTTTGGATAGGGCTGAATAGGGTTGTTGATATAAGGAATTGTGAAGGTGAAATACCCATACTGGACATAATCCTTGTTGGTTAGTTGCCCAAAACTGGCTCAGTCATTGACCAATTGAGCCCTAATAAGCTCTATAGAAATACAATTGAATGTTCAACCATGAGTGGCTAAATAATGTTATAGTAATGGAAATTGATAAAAATAAACTAATAAGTGTAAATTTAATGAAAAAGGCCCACTTAGGGAAAGAAGTAAATTGTGGCAATAATCCACTGCACAAAGGTGACATCTTCTTCCTTTCTTCTGTCTTCTATAGTAGAAATAGTCACACACACATTTTAACACAACTAGAGTAATATTTCGATATTGTGGCCTCTTTCAGCAAAGAATAAAAGAGAGAATACACTCTAAACATACACAAAATTATTCCATTTTGAATTAAAAAAGAAACACTGTGGTAAACTGTTGTAGGAATAAAAATAAATGTCTCAAAGCACAACAGCTGAGAAGTGTGTTTACCTCTAAAGATTGCTCCACACTTTATGATGTGCAACAGGATTGGCCAGTATTCTTGATTTGACTCATTTTGTATTTCCCTAGGTTTCTCACACTATTCAGACAATTTCCTAAAACTTCATTACCTGTTATCAGCAAGGCTGGACACTCAATTTCCCTATTATTTATTAGACACTTTGGATTAACTCATTAATAGCATATCTTTTAATATCTATTATTAAAGACAGTGAAAAGTAAAAAAAAAACCTTCCTTATTTATGTATTCTTAGATTAATAAATTTGTATATAACCTTATCAGGCAAAGATGCATAACACTACCAAAGAAAATAAATGTTTTAATGTGAACAGTTTGTGAATCTCCTCACACATATGTTACACACTCGTGGAATGCATGGGTTTGGCAGACTGATCCTGCGGTGTCGGCAAGATGCAAGGGCAAGGTTTGCACGTCTGCGTTCAGATGTGCTTGTGAAGATTGAACTGCTGGACAACAAGCATGTCCAGGACATAGTGTGGCAGTTGCAGCGGTTTGTCAGCGGACTTGTGGAGTTTCACAGAGAAACCTATCAGCTGCTCAAAGGAAACTCCTTGTTCCCTATAGAAGTGGATCTGTCCCGCTCAGCATTCCAATACAAATCCACCAGTCCGGTTGTTCAGGTCAGTTAGGCACCACTTTCTTGTTTATACTCATAATTTCATATTATTACATTTTAGCCTTTTTTTCTGTTTCAGATAAAAAAACCTTATGCATTTGTAATTTCCGCCTATATTTGCATGCTGGGTCATTGCTTGTCAATTCATCCAATATTCAGAGGAAATATAACCTTCTATTTTAGATTTAAATCAAATTTGGCACATATATCTTTGAATTGTTTTGTCATCACATTAAAAAAATTTTAAGACAATCTAATCAATAGTTTTCAAGTTATGGAGGCCAAAATATAACCTAAATACACCTGAAAAGCTTTTGTGGCAATGGTGTGCAAAGATGACAGCTTGACTTAGAATAATTTTATCTCTAGAACTAGAAAAGATATATTAATGAGTTTTTTAATCTTCACTAGGGGTGTGCGAAGTTTCGAAAAATTCCAAGCCGAATCGAATCTCAGGGTACTTCGTATTCGATTCGAACCTATGTTTAACCGTTCGAAGCTTCGGTCCATTCGAAGCCTTGATAATGATTTACTTACAGTCTGGTTTCAACAAGAGTTAAACCAAAGTACGGTACCTTAAGAATTAAAAAATATTTTTATTATTATGGGCAACTGATAAAATTCCTTAATGTTGTGATTTTCAAGACGGCCATTACATTATGATCATACCGTATTGATAAACATTCATTAGTACCAACTGAAAGTGTAGATAAAATAAATAATAAAAGTAATATTTTTAAAATTTTCGGCCAGTTTAAACTTTTAAAGTATTTCTTAGTTATTAAAAATATTTTGTAATAATTTTGAATTTATATGCGCAAGCAGACATTTTAGTTGTTTAATTACTACATGACCAAAACTCCTGTCTGTGCGAGTATATGGATATCGGCAGAGTTGAGCGCGTGCGCGGCTCGAGTATATGGATATAGCCAGAGATGAGCGATAGCCGAGCGCATGCGTGAGTAAGGAACACTACGTGCCTAATAATTATACTAAAAAAAACTTAACGTCATCACTATAGATGATAATTGCTGTTAATAACTTAAAATATTATATATTTTCTTTAAAAAATAAAAGGATATATTATTTTCTAGAACGTAGATCACGTGTTTTTTGAGCGTCTATTTGATTGAGTCGTACCTCGTGTGTGAACAATTAATTTAACAGTATGCAGGGTGAAACCAGTGGTGATTGTGCAAATACTAATCGGCAAAGAAGTACTGTGTGGATTTTTTTTAGTAAAAATATTGATAAAAAGTCGGCTGAATGTTGAACATGCCGAAAGAACTTCAAGACTCCATCAGGTTAGTTGGCCGTTTTCTGTATTACTGTATTTGATTGAAAATTTGTAGACCAGCCTAAGTTTTGTATTAGGCCTATAAATTATGTGCAACAATTTTTGTAAGTGGCTTATTTTCCTAATATATTTTACTTTTAAATAATGTTTCCTGTAATTATCATATGGGCGCCCTTGAGGCCTAGTGTATGTTATTGTCCATTGTGGAGGGCATGTGCTTCCCTTAAATCCGCTTATGCTCATGGGCAAATTTTCGTGAGGGGGGGGCACGAAATTTTGAGAAGAAAGGTGTGGATCCTCTCGAATTTCATGAGGGGGTTACGGGAACTCTCACAGAACAACAATAAAAATTAATAAGATATCTGGTTCGTGAGATAGTAGATGGATTCGCCACTGGGTCTAGGCCTATTATAAGCCAAGTTGATTGGGGTACGATAGAGGTTTTAGACTTTTTATTTAAGTTATCACACTTACCTTAGACTAAAATGGTGACTCTAAAATAGGGGATTGAATCCTGGTTTGGTGTACTGAGGGTGGTATTTTTCTAAATGGTTCCTCTCACGCAGTAGCTCTACAGGTACGCTATATTTAATTTAAATTCAACTTTACTCATCTCTAACACATTAGCGCAATTAGTACAAATGCATATTATAACCTAACGTGCCATGAAGCAGTAGGGGCCTACTAAAAATAAAGTTAGGCCTATTTTATCCCATGCTTTAATGGGAATATGGCAAGACTTTAGGCAATGTAATAGGCCTATCACATTTACTAAATTCCTGCTAGATTTCCATTTACTTACCACAATCTTAAATTTTAAATCTCCTTTTCCCCCTTAAATTATTATTATTTTTTTTGGCAGGCACAACCAAGACACTTCTTAACCACCTCCAAAAACACCCAGGCAAATACAAAGAATTTTTAGATGAAAACAACAAGAAGGATCTGCCCGCACCTGCTCCTAGAAAAGATAGGACAGTACAACAAAACATCCAGACTATGCTTAGTAGAGAAAAGATGGTCTCATCACACCCGTATGCTCAAACCACCACTAACAAGATTACAAATATGCTTGTAAAAGGACTTTTACCATACAGCTTTGTTGAGGAGGAGGGCTTTGTTGAATTGGTTAAACATTTTGCTCCCAACTACAAGATTCCTGCACGAACTACATTCTCTCGGAATTATGTATCAGTGCTCTACCAAGAGACTCGGGATCGTCTCAAAACAGAGTTTCTTCAAGATCTCCCATTTGTACAGGCACTAACCCTCACATCTGATGGCTGGACATCTCGTGCCACAGACAGCTATGTCAGTCTAACTTGTCATTACCTGAATGACAAATATGACTACAAGACACTCACTATGGAAATCATTCCAATGAATGAAAGTCATTCTAAAGCCAACATAAAATCTAGACTTGAGCAATGTGTTGTTAATTGGGGCATTTCACTGGAGGACATGACAATCCCAATTTACTGCATTACCGATAATGCACCCAATTTCCGCTCTGCTGCCAAAACACTATTTGGTGACAAAGCCCGTCCTTGCTTTGCACATTCTCTACAGTTAGCTGTTGACGATTCCAAATCTGAGTGTCCTGGTGTCAAGAAGCTGTTACAGAAGGCAAAAAACATTGTGGGTCAATACAGGCGTAGCTCTCAAGCACGGGAACGCCTTCATAGTCTCAAGAGAGAATGCAGGTACCCCAGCTGGAGCTTATTCAGTATGTGGAGACTCGCTGGAGTAGTGAGTATTGCATGCTTCAGCAGCTTGTTGAAATGAAGGGCCCCATCACTGCTGAACTAGCACAGTCTGAACACAATATTGAACCGCTGACAAATGCAGATTGGGCTCAAGCAAAGGGTGTGTTGGAAGTTCTTGAGCCACTTGCTCAAGCCACAAAGGAAATAAGTGGCGATTCATATCCAACCTCTTCGATGGTCATACCCATCCTACACTGTCTGAGTTCCCATTTAAACTCTCGCATACAAAGGCAAGAAGAAGGTATGACATTTGCGAGAAGCCTTTTAAAGACACTTAAGTCTAGATTTCCGTTGCATCAAGAGGATGAAATATGTTAACGGACCCAAGATTCAAAGGTGTAGTTATCAATAATATTGTTGCTTCAGCAAATTTGTCAACTGCTTTAAGAAACGAACTATACCGTGATTTTGAAGAAATGGATTCAACAGCTGATGAGCCAGAACCATCAACTTCAAACTCTGGACTGTGGTCATTCTTCGATTCTCTACCAAACGAGAGAAAAGAGATGAATATTTCTGAAGAAGTTGAAAAGTATTTATCTGAGCCTAGGGTGAATAGATCCACAAACCCTTACCATTGGTGGAAGCAAGAAGGGTGTAGTAAATTCCCAAATGTCGCTAAGGTTGCACTTAAATATCTTGGTATTCCTGCTACGCAAGTCAGTAGTGAGAGACTATTCTCATCAGCAGGAAATGTTGCTATAGCCCGACGAGAGTGTTTACTCCCTGAACATGTACAACAGCTTACCTTCCTCCATAGCAATCTTAAAAAGAATAAGTAAGACTTCAATAAAGCATAATAAAACCAGACTCAAAGAAATATAATTTTTACCTACCTGCTAAGTATAAAATAAAAAGGTGTTTTTTTTTTTTTTTTTTTTTGCATAGAGGTAAAGTGATTAACATTATCAAGTTGGCAATAAGCTACAAATATTAGTGCTAGAAACAATAAATAGCCTATAATATTCAGTTTGATGCTAGATAAATACCTATATTTAATAACAATATATTAATAGTTTTATTCAAAATAAAATAGAAAAATATTCGAACTTGGATTCGGCTTCGAGAATATTTCACATATTCGACTCGACTTCGATTCGAACCAAAAAAGTGGACTTCGCACACCCCTAATCTTCACTTTAAAGATACAATGTTTTCAATAATATATTGTGTTGTGTATTTATAGCTACCAAATATGAAAGTAAATACATATACATACTGATGTTACTATTTGTTAGATAAGATTAATCCTATGAAAACTGGACTGTTTATATGATGTGTCATGTTGGTGTACTAAGGCAAAGTACTGTGAGGTTGTATTACTACACAAGTGTGGAGACCCCTGAGTCAGGTCATGTGTCTCTAGAACCACACAAACCACCTTCATGGCATGAAGTGATATTATATACCATGAAAGAATGAATCATCTAAGACGTTCTGGACTTGGTTTCAACAATGTTTTCTTAGATCTCATGAGAATAAATGAAACAGCATCTTAAATTTCACAAACTTTCTTTTGCTTTATGTACTAAACATAGATAGATCATTGACAAAATTTTAAATCCTTAGTAGTTTAAGTTCCCTACTACAACTCAATATGTTTATCCTTCTTTTACTTACTGAAGGAGGTTGATTAAGCCATTAGGGGATGATTTCATTCCTGAATGCATAAACAAAGCAGAAAATGAGTCAACAATACCATCAGCAGTTGACCTGTTACACCACAAACCTTCCTGATTTCAGTCACTTCTCTGGTCTTCTAATGGAGACATGCATTCTCTTACTGTGATAACAATTTAAAGTTTGTTTTTATAGTATTATCTTTACCATGGAACAAGCATTTAAACAGTGCAGTGTTGGACTAGTTAACATTTCAGTGTGACATAAAACAAGCTATGTAAAGACAAAGAACTTTGGGGATTTACAGTAGTGGAATTATCTAAGATAGCATAGACAAAGCAAATATATCAAAATAAAACTTAACTTCGCTTTATTTTCACCATCACTTTTATTACTTTCCTACATAATTTTGAAGGCCAGCAATTTTCTTGCTGCAACCCTAATAAGTACCATGATTAGAAGCCAATAAAAGATAATTACTTAAGGTTAGAGTTGAACTTGCCAAACAAAAACCAAACCAAATTAGTGTTGTTCAGGACAAAAACTATTTCCTCTTTTTAGAAAAAAAAAGTCAAAAGAAGTGTTACAAGAGCCTAAAGACCATATTGACGAATATCATTTCAGGTATGAATTTGCAGAGTTGAGACTGTTGGTGATTGAGAGGTGAACAGTAGTTTACATGATTTAGGAGTATCACGACTAAACTACATAGTTTACCATCTAGTGGGTCTACTAAAACTACATAGTTTACCATCTAGTGGGTCTACTAAAACTACATAGTTTACCATCTAGTGGGTCTACTAAAACTACATAGTTTACCATCTAGTGGGTCTACTAAAACTACATAGTTTACCTCTAGTGGGTCTACTAAAACTACATAGTTTACCATCTAGTGGGTCTACTAAAACTACATAGTTTACCATCTAGTGGGTCTACTAAAACTCGTTATGTGTGTGTTCAACTTCTACTTAATGCTTTACAGTTAGAAGAGTCTTATCACGACCTAATTGATGTTTTGGTGTGCAATCAAGAAAACCCTAAATGTGTATGTTACAGCATTGGGAAAACTGGCCCCTAAAACTCATATTGCAGAACATGCTAAAGGGAAATTTGAAGAATATGTCCTGGTTGATTAAATTGATTGTTATCAATAAATGTTATAGTGAGATTAAAAATATTAAGTTTAGTTTAAAACTACAATGGTGATTTGTGAGTTAAGTGTGGACAAAGTTTTTACAGGGGAAAACAATTCTTGCTAATTAGTTTTCACAATTTCATTCCTTATCAACATTTAAAATTTGTATGAAAAGAACTGCAGTCTCATTGAACATTTCTATCTAATTTTGACTTAGTATAGAATTAGAATATTTTTTAAAAATGACATACACAATGGTATGCTGCTTGTGACTACGATCTAAATTGAAACATTGGATTGGTAGATAATATTAACCTTGGAAAAGAAGATCTGTCAGTGGGATTTATGCGCCCAAGTGGCCCAGCAAACTCATTTTACTGGTGAAGATGAGGGCAATTTTCCATTTGGTCACATCTTGCCTGTGTTGTTACAAGAATTGAATGAGGAAGTGAAAAAGTGAAATTTCACATTGCAAAGTGTGAAGTGATGGTAATGACAAGGACGATGGTAAGGCCTAGTAAAGCTATCAAGTTGGTTGGAGTAGAGCTGAGAAAAGCACAGACGTACAATATCTTGGAAACATGATTGAGGTGGAAGTAGAAAGGATATAATTTAAAGAGGACAGCAGGGAGACTTGTTTATAAGTAAGACTCCTGCTATGGAGAAAAGAAGTGCCCTTGAAGTGTAAGGAAGTTTTGTATAGGGTGTACTTTGTACCCATTGTCACACATGCAGCAGAAATATGGACGAATGTAAAAAAGACTAGGAAAGTGGAGGCCATGGGAATAAAGTTTGTGAGGAGCATGTTACCGGTCACGAGGAGAAACAAGATTAGAAATGAAGTTACCCAGTCAAGAGTAGGAGTACAGGGAGAACATGAGATGGTAGAGGAAGCAAGATTGAGATGGTATGGGCATGTAATGAGAATGTTGGAGTATGTGAGATAGTAGAGGAAGAAAGACTGAGATGGTATGGGCATGTAATGAGGATATTGGAGTACATGAGATAGTAGAGGAAGCAAGACTGAGATGGTATGGGCATGTAATGAGGATGTTGGATTACATGAGATAGTAGAGGAAGCAAGACTGAGATGGTATGGGCATGTAATGAGGATGGAAAAACAGACTATGCCAAAGAAAATGTTGAAATGAAACATTTAAGAGAAAGACTTTAAGGCAAGTCAAGAAAGAGAGGGGAGGAGCAGATAACAGAAAGTGTTCAATTTAGAGGAGAAGAATGGAAGAACTGTGTAAGGATAGAGGAAGATGGAGGCATTTTACTAAACTGACCTGGCCATGTGCTGAAAACAGTTAATGATGATGTTACAAGTTAATGCTCTTTTATTAACTGTTTATTTTAGAATATTGGTAGGATGGACCATATCTAACATTTACAAAAGTTATTAAAATGTATTTAATATTTATTCATGTCAAGCCTTTTATTGTGTGGCTGTCACTTTTGATAGATACTAATAATAATTATGTTGATCACAAAAAATATGTTCGTATTGTCTTAAAGCTTCTTCCTACCAGAACATTACTATACGTTTTTCTTGCCTTGCTTTCAAAGGAAACAACTAATCAAAACAACAAATAGCGCTGTCTTGTGCTGTGTCCTGCAAGCGCAGTCTTTCCTCACTCATCCCCGGACATGTCGTTTTGCAAGTCAAGCCTTTAGGAGGAACTGTCTTCTGCACAATGTCATAAAAGTCAAGGTTGAGGGAAATAGGACCTTAGGAAGGAGGACGATTCAAATATTGTATGTCTTGAAGGAAATAAGAAAATTCTGGGAAACTGAAGAAGGAGGCAGAGTACATGGTGCATTGGCGATCTAAGTTCACTGTCATAAGATAGAACACACAATAATAAAAATGAGCACAGCGTCTTAATACCCATTTGTCTTGTACGCAGTATTACGTTAATTAACATAGGTATGTAAAGATGCTAGAAAGGAAGAGATGGAAGAATATAAATAGCAAACAAAAAAGACAAAATTACAGAGGCTGAACAAGAAGCTAATAAGTTATAGTAATAAGGATAAATAAGAGTAAATACATGAGAAATTGAATAAGACGATGGAGTTAATACAAAGATTCAGCAGATTCAGTATGATTTCGCAAAGACAAGGGAACGATTACAAATAATCAGCAGATACAATATGGTGTACACAAATACGAGGGAACTAGGATAGAAGGAAAACAATTGAATTTGAATACAGGAAATAGATGATTAAACGGGAAGATAGGTAATAACCATAAATAACTAAAAGCAGTATGATAACAAAACATAGAATAACTAGATAAGGACAATAGACCCGAAGATATGGAATAAGTATTAGAAGAAGAAATGAAAGTACATGAAAAAGGACCTAATGTAATAAAGATTGAAGAAGAAAAGCTATGAGTGCTGAAATATCAGAAGATTTACTTAAATAGTTAGGGAAAAACTGAATTAAGGTTTTTACTTGATTAGTGAACAAGATAAAAAACACAGTATGGTCCAAAGACTTCCTAGATGGGACAATGATTGCATTACCTAAGAAAATGAAAGGCAGGAAATGTAGTGAATACATGATCCTCAGTTTGCAGGTGGCAAAGATAATGACTAAGCGTCTATAAAAGAAGACGAAGAAGTATTAGAAGAACAATTTGTACTCAGGAAATAAAAGGAGCCAGAGATGCCAGTGGAGTCTCAAGGATAGTATTGGAAAGATTCCTAGACGTTCAGGAAGAAGTAGGTTCTAGTTTCATCGACTGGAAAGAGCCATTTAACTATTAAACTGGAGGACGAAACTGATGAAGATGCTCAAAGAAATAAGAACCAACCGGAGAAAGAAAAGATTAATAGGAAACTTGTACTTTAAGCAAATAGTCAAAGTAAGATTGGATAGTAAAGTCTGAACACTAATAGTAGTAGCCCAGTCAATAGAGACAAAAAAAGACGACTAGCTTACAAAAAATGCGGGAGTTTTGATATTTAAGAGGATCACGTAGTAAGGGGTTTTTAATGATTTTCTAAGTTTTCGACCTTGACATGCCACCGCTCGTGCTGCCATCTTGAAAAATTGGAAGTCTAAATCAGTTTTTTTCTCTATATCTCCTTTTTGGTTGATCCTACGATCAAGATAGTTACTAACAATACTATAAAGGAAACAATTTTCTACAACTTTTGTATAAAACTTTTTTTGTTGGTCGAATAGTTTCCAATCTTTAGTGGCGTAAATTGGAGAATATTGCATGTATTTTAAAAAAAAGTTACCGTTTTGCATCTATCCTTTTTATTTGACCAGTTGTAGAAGTGGCTTGGACACTACTGCCTATTATTGAACCATACAAGAAGCTTATGAGACATTAACAAAATTCTGACCCCCCCACCCCCCCCTCTCCCAACCATTTTGCTCAAAAACATCTACAAGGGGAGGGGGAAGAAGCTTGCAGGTGTAGAGTAGTGCAAGTTTGTGCTGTGTGTGTCAGATATTTTTTTTCACCACCGAAAGCTTAGCTTATTTATTTGTGTGTGTGTGTGTGTGCATGCGTGCGTGCGTCATATAAGTGCTTTGGGTTTTGCAATGGCTGCTTCTAAAGTGACCTCTTGTTTCATATGTGAACAAATTTAGATGAAGGTGAAATAGTTGTAGTGCAAGAGAGAGGTATAAAAACTCTTAGAATTTCTTGCATCAAAATAAAAAAAATTAGTGCTTCTTGACAAACCTTAACAAAGACACCATGCACAGTGCGTTCCAAAAGTATTATAACAATGATAAATTGATTGCAGCAACTTATTGTCACGGTAGTGATGTGGCTCCACAGTCCTTGTCGTCGACATTGTTGTGATCAGCTGTTCTGACATTTATTTTCAAAAACTATTGCTTTCCATGAAGTGAAGAAATAAATGAAGAATTTGTAAGTAAGCAAAAAAAAAATCAACTCTTTTACCATACAAAATACAATCTATGAAGTGCGGAAGCTATCTGTGAAAGACGCCATCTTGAAAGTAGCAGGGAATTGCAAAGATGAATGGGATCAAATGATAGTTGACTGTATACAACATGTTTCTGATTTAGTTGCGGTGGATTCAAAATAACATAATGTATGAATGAAAAAATTGTACCATTTACCATCAACTGGATTAAAAAAAGGGCATCGGTTGGCTAACAACGGGGACGATGCGATGGAATCTTGAAGAAGTTACATTCCTCATAAACCCGCTAATGTTTTTTCAAAGAATGTGCATTGCAAAGCAATCAGACTAACAACTAAAAGAATACCTGAAATTGGAACATGTTCCATTTCCTTTGGTCATTATTTTCAAAAGAAGGGATGTGTAAAGGCATGAAATTGTCATTATACACTGCTTTCTCGCCACTATCAGATGACACTAAACTTGGAACTAACACCATTCAAATGTTGGGTGGTGGATACTTTCTCGATAGAGTTGTGTAACATTGGTTCTATTTGTACAAATTACGTGCAATACGTAGAATGGCACCATGATCGGAATGCATTAATTATTTTTAATGGGTATCCAATTGATCCTACTGAAAAAAATATAAAGAGCACAGAATGACTACACTGATAAAGAAAGCCAAGTTCCGTAGAAATGATTTTCTATGAGGAAATATTTGTGACAGTTTTGCAAGAAAATTTTCTGGCTAGTCTAAAGAACAAAATTCGCTTAGTCTCAATGCTGAAAAAAAAATTTGAGCAAGCTAATTTTCGGTAAAACAGTCTACAGAAGCTGCTGACAGTTTGATAATAAACACAGCCATCGATATGTCTTCAGCATATGATTCTGTTGTCGTTGTAGGTGAAGACATAGATCTTCTTGACGGGATTAACAAGATCACATCCAAATATTTAATTTTGAAAACCAGGCATAGGAAATGTGTTGCGGCCCAGGAAATTATGCCACATGTCTCTTGAAAAAAATTGTTCAGTTGTAAAATGTTAGTTCAAAACCTTAACTACGATTTCAACGACTAAACAGTATTACTACATCACTAATAATACAAGAAATCTAGCTTTAAACAAGATAATGCGCGGGAAATGAAATTAAGCCTGATGTCACCATTGCTAAATTCGTATAGCGACAAGAGGCATGGTTTATTGAAAGTTAAATATTCAGTGGTATTGATGTCTTTCTATTTTTATTGAGTATTTCATACAATAATAAAACCACCGCCTTTCAATTGTCTTAGTGCTGTTTTGTACTGTGATAATTATTAACAAAGTTTTCTAGGGAAAAAAAAAGATTTTTTTTTTCATAATCCTAGCGATTGATAACACTATTTTGTTCGCTGATCTGAAAGCTTAATAATTGATAGTCGTATTGCTTATGTTTTGTGGATTTTGGAAGCTAACACAGAGCCCCATTACACACCCCCAAAAAGGTCACTTGCAGATAACACGGCATCCCAGCTTATACCACCAAAGAGGTCACTTGCAGATAAAACGACATCCTGCTTATACCACCAAAAGGTCACGTGGAGGGCCAAAGGAGGCTGCACCTCTCTAGGGAATACCAACGACACCAATTAGTTCCTGTGTTGTGCCAAAGTGATGTTTTGATAAATTTGATAGTGATTAGTTTAAGTTATTCTTTAATTTGTTAATGATGGTTCCTGATAGTTAAAACTATGCCAAAATTTAGAAAAAGGAGATCATTTTAGTCACAATCAGTAAAGTTGATAAGCCAAGTTAGGATTTTTTTAAATTAATGTGCTAATTAAAACTTAAGATAGAAGAGTAAATACTATAGCTATTGTAATTAATACAATTATTAATACATCCTTCAAGTCAAAATGAGCATCTTTAGTTCCGTAAATGCAAATAATTTCAACAGAATCCAATTTTACGGATTTTGTTTTTGCAGGTAGATGAATTTTTTCAGTTGTATTTCTTTTGCCGATAAAAAAAATTTACATCTAAAAATTTTTTTGGCAGAAAAAATGTATTCTCCAGTTCAAACAGAGCATTTTAAAAACCTTAGATGGTAAAACAAAGATAAGATTTAATTTTATAGATATTTTTCTTTTCTTAAACTTTGGCGGCCATTTACCACAAATTGGTAAAAATAGATATTGATGTTTGAAATATTATAAAGAAAATGTAATTTTATAGCTAGAAAGTTTTTTTAATTTTCAGAATTAGGTTTTCTTTTTGGTAGAAACAAAAAACAGGAAAATGATTTTTGCGACATGTGGCATGTTTTCCTGGGCCGCATCACAAGTATTACTGAAAAACTGTACTCTTCTTAGAGTTTTCAATATGGAGAAGCAGCAGCACATAACATAATGTTCCTTCGGTCATTTAGCAGCTGTGACACATCATCTGCTATCTTCACTCCTGGGAAAAAATGTTTTTCACTAATCTTGAGAAGAACCTGCACTTAAACAAAACTGTGAAAATGTTCAAGAAACGTGACATAGACCCAGAGAGTATTGCTATAGCCAGAGAACGTTTTCTGGTTGGGGTTTACAGGGGTGATAAAGTAAATAAACAATTAAAATCACTTTGCTACCAGCATTTTTCTAAATCTGTTACGCAAAATAAATTCAATCTTGCTACAGTGCCTGCTTCGGTGTTGCACTGAGTGAACGCGTCGAAGTGTCGCTAATTTTTTTTATTTGTTTCAACTATAAAAATTGTTTGTAAAAATGTATTTCTAAGACAACTTGTACAGTAAAGAGTGCGAAACCAGAATAACCAGTTTTGAACTGAGTTCAAGTCCAGACAGAGGCACAGCAATCTTTTCCTGTGCATCCTGGAGGCTTGGGTAGGTGGCAACTACATGGAAAAATCTGCAACAAAATTTCTCGGGAAGTTGTTGTGGAAAGGAAGAAAATTGGGGTTCCTCAGTTATTCCACAAACTTTTGGTGGAATAAACGAGGACAGGTTCACGTGGGCACTCGGTGAAACTTGGGTGCAAGCTGACCTACTTTGGACAAGTGGGAACTGTTGGTAACTTTTATAGTAAATTTTAATAACTTTTATTATGTTCTAGTAACTTAGCTGAGTAACTTTTTGATAACTTTTATTCTACTCTATTAACTTAGCTCAGTAACTTTTAGTAACTTCTGGTAACTTTTCAGTAACTTTCAGTAAACTCTTTATTTTCTCCTCTAGTGACATTGTCAATAACTTCTGGTAACTTTTTAGTGATTTTTGGTTACTTTTATTATCCACTTAAATTACTTTTGAATTCAAAAATAAAGCAATTTAAAGTAATTATATTTAATTATATAATTATATGAATAAAAATTATCAATAATTAATATACCTAACTATTAATAAAAACAGTGTGTGAATAAAGTACGAGTGAAACCGGTGAAAATAGTACGGAGATATTCAATTTGGGTATGTCTGACTGATAATGAGTTTGTACAGGAAAGGTGGGGGAGGGGAGTTGAGGGAGGGCAGGGACAGGAGCGAGAGGCCAAGGGACAGAACTGAAGAAAAGAAGAAAATGGCATCTAGTCAGGTCAGGAAAGGGGACAAAGAGAAGAAGAAAGATAGGAAGGAGGAGGAAAAGATTGCCCAGGAAGAAAGTAGGAGCCTGGTGACCTTAAAGAAACTTAAGGAGGCGGTAGAGTTTGTCAGGTCAAGGTATAACAAAGATGGATGGATCAAACCGGCCGACCTGATCATCGACAAAATGGCAGAGCTGATCTTCACTGCTCCACAACAGGAAGGGAAAATTAACAAACTGAAGGAGGAAAACAACAGATTAAGGTAAGAAATTAGAGGAAATAGTGTGGGAAAGCCAGGACAAATGTCGTTCAGTACAAGGCTTTATTTGTCACATCCTTGCAAGGGAAGGACACTAAAACAAATGAAAGAAACCATCATGGGGAAAATTGAAATCAGAGCTATCAGGCCTGTGGGGGAAAAGCTAATAATCGAAGTAAAGACAGAAGAGGATATTAAAAAGATCAAGGTGCCACAGAGGAGGAGACTACTGGTGACAGGGACATGACGGCAGAAGAACTGACTAGAAAGACGAACAAAACGTGATGGGTCAAAGGGAAGGGTTTAAGCTCCGGTTTAGGACTGGACCGAGAGACAGACAAGTGGTGAAGGTCTCTCCAAAAATAAGGAGGAGAATATACATCTCATTTGGAGTGGTCTCAATAAAGACTATACAGTCGTTACGCGGTGCTTTAGATGCAGAGACCTCGACCACATTATGGCCAACTGTGAAAAGAAGTAGGATGTGTGTGGTGGATGTAGAAAGTTGGAATACAAATAGAAAGATTACAAAAGCAAATATTAGGTTTGTATTCCATGCGCTTCAAGAAATCGAACAGAAAAATGCAAGAAGCCCAACTCCCATGACTGCCATACGCATCAAATGCTTCCAAGAAGATACATTGAAAGGTAACTGACTTACTGCCTGAAGTACCAGGAATACTAAAACAGATAGACATTAAGCTATACAGGTTCAGTAGGGGAGATATAAAGTCTGATAGGACGGAGAATAAGACGAAGAGATCTCTGTACAAAAGTGTAAGGAATCTAAAGAGAGCAGCTATGCACAGGGAGAAACTTTTGTACGACCAAGGGGTAAGTGGACAAATAGCACCAGGTACCAATAAGAAAAGGAAGGGTACCTAAGTGAGGAAGTAAATGGCAGACCTCAGGATATCGTGGTATCCCAGTGCCAAGCCAAGCAGAGCAAAGAGAGGTAGGAGGGACTAAGATGGAAAATTTTGTAGGGATACAAGATACAGATACAAGATTCTGATGAAAACAGTGGACATGGGTATTATGGGGGAGGGGAGGGGCTCATGAGTGTCGTAATGTCAGCCAGAGCGTTGATTCACAGATGGACAAAAGAGTTTATGAAGGCATTACTGTATTTTCTGGCTCAAAATGGATCCGTTGAAACCAGATCATTCCACAAGGACATGACTGTAAAGGTCTTTATCCAATGGCTCTTCCTACAGAGATGTAGGTACAGTTATGGTGTAAATGAGATATTTAAGGGACTACCAAATTTCTGCCTTTTGTCTTATTGGAGTGTCATCAACGACGTGCTTCATAAATAAAGGGAAATGAGACAACATGGGGCATCCCATGACAAAGGGTGTGGTGGAGTGAGGGTCTTTTGTGGGTCTTGTTAGTCCACTAAGCCTGAGACAACTGGCATCATGAAGGGTGTGGTGAGTGGTCTTTGTGGGTCTGTTCCAAGCTAGCATGCTGGCGCACTGATGACTATTGTGAGTCCAAACCCTGACAGTGAACCGGTTTTTTGATTCGGAAACTATTGTACTTTAAATCACGTGTGAGGAACCCAGAGAAGACCTTTCCATCAAAACACAGTGCAGATGTCTATGGTGATGTATATAAATTGAGGATAAGCTTGATTCTAGATATTACTCTTGTGTGAAGACGACAAAGATTTTGAATCAAGAGATAATCAAAGAAGCAGTGAAGAAATAAGCGTAATTTAACATGGACCTTCAAAGCGAAGCAGATTCCAATAGTCATCTAAAGATTTTCAGCTGTGGATTAGGCCTACAACACATTTTTTTTAAACACGCCGGTAGCTCTACCTCATTGTGGTGTGAAAATGAGCTGGTTAACATTTTATTAGTGTTGCAGAGTCTATTTGCATTTAATAATATATTTAAAAAATCAAGGAGATGCGAGAGTTTTCAAAAATGTCCATAATGTTTTCTATTTTACACCTCTGAAGGTTGGAAACTATTCTTTCAACAAAGAAAGTTTTAGACAAAAGCTGTAGCAATTTATTTTTTTTTTATATTATTGATTATGACCATCTTGATCATAGGACCAACCAGAAATATATATATATATATATTGTGTGTGTGTCTTCTCTCTCTCTCTTTGTATTGCCTACTCAATTCATATCCCTTCTGCCCCACAAGCCACAGCAGGTTGAATGCCACTCCCAAGCCTTCTAAATATGACCCTAATTGACACATTATATTTATATTTTTATCAGGCTTGCCTTGTCCTGTCTTATCATAATGAGGGTGACTAGGATTTGGAGGTAATTCAAAACAGATAAGCCATAAGCAATCGTTCCTGGTTACAAACACTGAAGTCCTGGGTTCGATCTTCGGTGCTTCCAGAATTTTGATGTGAAGCAGTAGGTCTGGAATGAGGTCAATCCCAGCCTAGTGAGGACAAATAAAGAGTTACTTGAATAAATAAGTAGCAGCTACAGTCTAGAAAATGTCCAGAGGGTTTGTTATGCTGACCACATGATACCTTCTATCTACAAATGTTGACACTATCATCGCTAACAGTGGTGGCCGCTCGGTCGAGATAGCTCCATTACAGTTTCACACCATGGAGTTAAGCCATAAATAATGAGAAACAACAATAAATTGGACATCATTATATTTATTTACTTAACCTGCGAGCAGCCATTGCCTATAATCTCAGACAAGCCTCTAATTCCCCTGATCGAAAGCCAGGTGATGTAGCTTGACGTGGTGAGGAACACATTCTGGGAGTACCACACAAGTTCACTACACATGAGTGTTCTCAAGATAATTTCACACACTAACTAACTATGTTGTGTATAGTTATTCTAAGTCAACATATTTTATTTAGAAGTTCTCAATATTATGTGTCAAAACTGTAAAACCTTGAAAACTCCATTTTACAGAGTTTTCATTGTTTGAAAAGTAGTTTTAACCAAATCTTTAGTTGTCAACATTTTTAGGATGATGGAACAGAAGAGGAGGATGATGACATTTTGCAAGCAGATGAAGTAACAGAACATGAAGAGGGGAATCTAATTCCTGGACTTACTCATTAACTTACAATATAATGTTATTTTAAATTATCTAACTAAACATATATTTCATATTTGAGTTTGAGTATGTTTAGAAGGCCAGGTTTTTTTTTATTTCATCACATGTATCAGTAACATAAGTAGGATTACTTATAAACAAAATTAAGATAATAAAAACGTTTGACTGACTCTAAGGTTCTGTAAACCTTTGTTTTCTCAAATACACTTGATATAGTCTGTGTATCTTTGCCATGCATTGGTACTTGATAAACATTTTGCTGTGGAATATAAATTATTTAGCAACCACAGGCAGCATGATTATGTTTCTAGCTCTCTAAATAGTCAATCTATGTTAAGTATAAATATTTTAAACATTAATAATAGAAACATTTTTCTTATAAAAATAACAATTAAAAAAAATTGTAATATTGATATTATACACAACTGAACAATTTAAAAAAAAAATTTTTAGATTAGAATAAATTATCACCGTTATTAATAAGAACTTGTGAGCCCGCTTCGGCAGTCATGTGGTCTGAGGTATTACTACCCTGCTGATGATAGGGAGATCAAGGTTTGAATCCTTACTGTGTGTACTGAGGTTGTTTTTTCCCTCTCCCTTGGCTATACTTCATCTAAATGCAACCTTTCTCATCCCTAGCACAATATTGTAATTAGTGTGTATGCATATAACCCGGACGGGTAGTAATATGCAGTGCTAAATAAAATATGGATTGTGTATTTGTGATTTCCCTTTTTTTATATAAATAAATATGATAAAATCATAATTTTCTTTGAGCTTTTCTGTTCCCAGCTATTCATATGTTAATTAAAACCAAGGTATTTTGAAGTCATATCTGTACCTAATGGACTGATGGTGGTGATTTCAACATTCTGGCAAAAGAGGTATGGGCACATATTGGGCAATCCGTCTGTAATAGTAAAAAGGTTAATAGCGCTGATCTACATGATACAGATCATTAGATAGCTCTGTAAATAGCATCATCTTTACTGGCGGGATTGATATATTGTCTTGTATTCTTCTCCTTTTATTCATCATCATCAACAACTATTTCCACCCTGTGGCCGGCTCAGTTGAGTAAAATACTTCTATTGTCCTCTATCCTTCCTCCATTCTTCCTCCTTTAATTGCTTCTATTCTTCTTTTACTTGCACACTTTCTGTTATCTGCTCCTCCCATCTCTTTCTTGACCTCCCTTGTGGTATTTTTCTTAGATACTTCATTTCCAATATTTTCTTTCCATCCTCATTACATGCCCACACCATCTCAGTCTTGCTTCCTCTACTCTCTCATGTACCCCCTCTACCCCCACTCTTTCTGCTACCTACATATGTGACAGTGGTTACAAAACCCTTCTTTACATTTATCTTCTTCATAGCAGGTCTCTTACAACCCTGTATAAAACAACTCTACCGGCTGCCCTCTTCTAATTAGATCCACTCTATTCTACTAATAAATAGCCAATAACATTAGAAAGAATATATATTTACTTTGTTTTTAATTTAAAAAATGGGCTAGGTACAAATTTGTTTAACATATTTTTTTAATTTTATTTTAAACAGAAAAAATAAGACACTAGGGGAAAACTATCACATTAGTAGATATAATAAGTTTGATTAAGCCACGGTAAGTAGCAACTAAATCATTATGAGACTTAAGAACTATATTAAACTAGCAGTAAACTTAAACCACTACTTCATAATTTTATAACTTAAGGTGTGCGGCAGGAAGGGAGCACAAGTATTTTTACAGTTTTTCTAGAATTGAAATATTTTGGCCAAAATAAATCAACTATTTCTCCAGTAGCAACATAGAGTTTAGTTTTCTGCACATGCTAATATCAACATATCTTGAATATCTGTCAAGGGTGTCCTGGAATTTTGTCAAAACTTTTTAAATAAAGAGAAAAAGTTTTGACAAAATTCCAGGACATTCTTGACAGATATTCAAGGTCTGCTGATATTAGCATGTGCAGAAAACTAAACTCCATGTTGCTACTGGAGAAATATTTTTTTTATTTTGGCCAAAAAATTTCATTTCTATAAAAAC
Source organism: Timema podura (assembly GCA_033556935.1). Taxonomy (NCBI): domain Eukaryota; kingdom Metazoa; phylum Arthropoda; class Insecta; order Phasmatodea; family Timematidae; genus Timema; species Timema podura. The sequence goes on from JAVRXN010000001.1 coordinate 70,630,231, forward strand.
TGTAAAAATACTTGCGCTCCCTTCTGCTGCACACCTTAAGTGACTCCAAGCATTTTACTTAAGTACAATAGTTTTGCGCTCTTGGTTATTAAGAATTTTTAGGTCCTACTTTCTTATTAAACTCTACACCAGGGATTCCTAACCTTTTTCACTTCAGAGCATACATTACTTATTGAAGACATTATTTACACAGCACACTTGTACAAATATATGTATTTTATTATTAAATTCTATTAAATTTAGGTAAAATATAAAATGATTTGTATCTAGTGTTTGGGATTTATTCTCTTTGTAATCTTTCCTTTCAGTTCCTTAAATATTGATGTTTTATATTATGTGGCATGAAAAGGGGATCGAGACTGCGGTGAATTAGTTCAGTTGGTAGTACCAAGAAGACAAGTCTTTGTTCATCAGTAAATGAGTAATTATGTTTGTATTTTCTTTTAAAAAGAGTCAATTAATAAGTGATATATTATTATAAATGTTATTAAAGTTAAAAGGAACATCTGGCGACCGTGACAGGATTCTGTTTTTCATAAATATGGCTGAAGTTACAATATTGATTAGAGATCGAACACAACTACGCAGATTGTTTACACGTTCTAGAAATGATTTGGAACAACTATCTGGAGAAGATATTCCATCGGGTTTTAAGATAGTGGAGGACAAAGCTGAAAGATTCTTTTGTCTTGACGAGAAAATACAGGAAGTGTGGTACTCATCAGAATGAAAAAATAACAATAAGGAGTATGATACTATAGAATAATACCGCAAAAGATGGCTGACTTTAAAGAGCAAGAGTGAAAACTTCCTACATAATGTTGTGGATAATAGTAGGGCAGGAAGTGTAGCCAGTACTAAGGGGTAATCCATAAACCACATAACGCTTTGAGGGAGGGATGAGCTCTAATGTCTACATGCTGTTACATGGGGGGAGGGTGGGGCACATCAAAGTGTTATGTAACACAAGTCTTAAACTCTAATTCTAATGTTGAAAAACAATATAAAGTTCATGTTTTCACCTTTGATAAACATACTTATAGATAACTTCCAATATCTATAGTGTTGAAAATGCAAGTTTAGCACTTACTTTTTGTTTATCAATATTTTGAATGCTCTTAGGTGGCATTGTTTGCCCGAGACTATGACCGCCAATCACATTCGAAAACACAGGATAATATTGACATGTTTATACTCACGGCACTTGTTTAGATTTGTCCATCTATTGACACCCTCACATGCTTTTAGTTGGATAGGAGCTGTCAGTCAAAGCAGGCCTAATTTATAAATATAGTTGAGTTTGAGTGTAATTTAAATGCCTACTGCACATTATTTTACATAGGCCGTGAATAATCACTTGTGTTTGTACAGAAACCAAAATATTTTTTTTTCAAAAAGAGGAGACTTGTTCATTGCTTGCGTATAAAAAGCGGTATTAAGAAAAAATAGTGGAAAAGTCTCAAAAATATGTTGTAGTGACATGGAAAGAAGCAAAAGTACAGAATGTATCTCAATGCAAGTTTGAGGAGTCCATCAATAGTGTTATTTCTTCATACCAGCAGCATGTTACTAAAAGTAAAGCTTCAAATAACATTAACTATTCACAAAAGGTAGGTGTATTTAAGCCTAGAGCTTTTCCCTTCTGATAATCTAATGTGTATGTATATAAATGCAACTATTATACATACGTTATGGTGGCTGCATTGTCTAAATAATCATTCTCTCAGTAGACTAGACGGCTGATGTTGGGGAGATGGGGTTCGAATACCAGTCAGGTCTACTGAGGATTGCTTTTCCTACATGGTTTCCCCACTCACCCTCAATGCAGATGCTGGTAAATTTTCTTTAAAATTCTACCTTTTTAGTATACATTTTGTAGGGTGAATCTGTTAATCTGATATCCAAAGTAAATTATAATGGTTAGTATTATAATTTACCATGACGTCTGGTAGGCAGGTCAACAATTATTTTTTCTTGTCTTTTATAATAAAGTTCTAGGTCCTAACCTGGAAAATATCATCCCTGGGAAAAATTCTTTTTTTGTAATTTTTTTTATGCATACCATAATTTATTTTATCACAGCATAGTATTAATTGATAGAACACCCTCTCCCCCCACTTACACACTGTGGGCTACCTTTCTGGACGAGCCGTGGAGATCTGCAGTGTCTGGCAGGTGTGTGTAGAGAGGGGAAATCTGGTGAAAATAGTCCCTTGCCCAGTTCAAACCCCCCAGATTTATTTTTTATTAGAGTCTCGATGTTTATATCTGTTGTGGGGTTTTTTTAGTTTAACTTAAGCCCAAGATTTGAGGATAATTTATGTTTATTCCATTATTACATGGTTGAGGGGGGGAAGTGAAAAAAACTTCCCACCCTTCCCCGATAAATGTTTGAAAACTGGATGTCCCTAAAAGCTATTTAAAATAATCCCTTCACAATTTTTGAATATGGATTTTTTTTATTAGTAGTCTTCTCCAGAAATTTTTTAAAATTTGAATACTTTATAAGTTATTTTGAGTTGTCCTTCTTCAGAAAATTTTTGAAAATTATATGCCTTTAGAAGTTATTTTGAGTAGTTCTCATATTTAATTTAAAAACATCTGATCCCTTTAAAATCTATTTCAAGTTGTCCTCCCCTAGAAATATTTGAAATTTGGATGCCCTTTGAAAAAATTTAGAGTGATCTTGACCTTTTTTTTTCGGCAACTAGATGCCTCTAGAAGATTTTAAAGTGGTCTTTTCCAGCAGTATTTTAAAAATATTATATATATTTAGATGCTATTTGGATTGATACTCACCTGGAATTTTTTTTAAATTGGATACTTTTAGAAGCTATTTGGAGTTGTTATTGCCTGATATTTTCTTAAATAATTTGTATCTATAATCTATTTGCATCCATCCTAGAAAATTTTTCAAATTTGATATCTCTAGAAACTATTTAAAGTGGTCTTCTACTTGGCATATTTAAAAAAATGAAAACCCTTAGAAGCTACTTGTAGTTTGATGCAAGTTTTTCAGCTTCAATTTCGAGAATACCAGAAGTTGTGAAATACATCTAATTTATTCCAGAAGAGGCAATAACTTCCCCTACACCCCCCACATCCCGCTTTCACTGTTACTAATTTGGAGTGGTCCTTGACTAAATTTTCGGAAATCATAATCTTTTAAAAGCTGTTTGGAGTAGTCCTTTCTCCAATTTTTTCTATTCTCCTAGAATCTATTTAAAGTATTTCTCCTTCAGAAATTTTTAAAATTCGGAAGCTAATTTAAAAAGTCCTCACCCGGAGTTGTTTTTTTAAATTTTGTTTGTTTCTAGAAGTGATTTAGATTGCCCCTTGCCTGAATTTTTCTCGAAAATGATATGCTTTTTAATCTATTTGAAGTGGTATTTGCTCGACAATATTTTGAGAATTGGATCTGCTTATAAGCTATTTGAAATGGCCCTCTTCTAGATTTTTTAAGTAGATGCCTCTAGCAGATGTTTGAAGTGATCTTCCACTGGCCAATTTTTAAAAACTTAAAAGCTTTAAAAAACTATTAGTAGTGCTTATCGCAAGAAAATTCTTCATAATTACAACAATCTAAATCTTATCTGAAGTGGTCCTCGCTTAGATTTTTTTATTTATATGGCCTAGAAGCTATTTAGAGTCCTCCTCGACTGATTTTTTTCTTACAGTTACACGACTCTAGAAGATATTTGGAGTGGTCTTCTCCAAACAATTTTTGAAAAGTTAAGCCGCCAGAAATCATTTGGAGTTTTATTTAAGGCAATATTTTAGCTTAATATTCTATATTGTTGGGGGATTTGAAATGTATCTAGGAGGGCATAAATTCTTTCCAGAAGGCTAATTCGTCCCAGGGGCAGTGCCCACCATACACCTCGATTCCACCGCCACAACCTGAGTAGCTTCATAAGAATATATTTCCATTTAGCTTTTATTTATTGAAGCTATTTAGAGTAGTCTGCTCCCGGATTTTTTTAAAATTACATATCTTTATATTTTATTAGGAGTGATCAAATCAGAAGCCTCTACAAGTTATTTAGAGCTATTTTTTAATTGTAATAAGAATTATATGTATCCTTCTCACACTAAGTAATTATTTCTTATGTGTGTGTGTGGTTTTTTAAGAGTAATCTTATTTTTATAGGAGTAAGTAACTTGGCAATTTTTAAATATAAATACCACTTTCCGACACCCTTGGGAGTGTTTTTTCAGTTTCAGATAATGGAGTATTTACTTAAATTTTATTGTCTAATCTATTTTCACTAAAAATTTGTATAACTTAGGATAGTTAAAACAGGCTATGAGAAAATCAGTAAAAAAAAATTATTTAGGTGGGAAAATATTGGATTTAGAATAATAGGGCATGAAAACTTGATTGAGCTTGAAAAAAAAATTCAAAGTTTGTGAGCTTATTTTTTATTTGGTAACTTTATTGAAACATCAAAGAAAGTTACATGGGATTTGAAAATGCCACCACGATGTTGACTAGTTCGGGAACTAATCACTTCAGCGCTACTTGTTATGTTATGGTTCAACAATACACTACAGAGAGTGTTTTCTTTGTGTTCAGCTGAAGGTCTATCGCCTACATAACTTTTTTCATGCGCAGAACGATGCGCGTTCAATCGAGACAATCTCCCTTCTACTAGTCTTGCTATCCCCTTTCACTTCCAAGAAACTTGAACAATGTAAACAACAGATTAGTTCCTTCTAGGGATGGAAAAAACTGCTCCTTTGGTTGATCAGGAGCAATCTTCTACTGCTCCACCATTGCATCTGTTCCTTTTAGTCACAGTCGCTATATTTGACCTACTCCCAGCCGTATGTATTTATGCTAACTACGCCAATGTGTTAGGAATTAGGATGGTTGATTTTAGATGAAGTGCACCCACATTTGTTTGGAATGAGAGTTGAAAACGTTTAGGAAAAATCACCCTCAATGTACCCAACCGGAATCGAACCTCAATCTCCCTGTCATCGGCAGTCTAGTCTAGTGCGAGAGTGAAGCCAGAGACCAGAAGTTGGCAACCGTTTTGATGTCGTGGGCCATATGGGTTCTAAAAAAAGTTTGGTTAATTTAAAAAAAGTAAAACAAAAAAAGTTCAATTTTACATTTCCCATGTAGCAATTAGTTATTAATTCTATTGAACACAATTGTTTTCTAAATAGTTTGTGACAACACCACAACTCTAGCTCGGTGTCGGTTAAACAGTCCAAATAGTTCAACATATGGACGTTTCTTAGGAGTTGCGCTGATAGCGCTTCTCAAGTTTTACAAGGTAGTCCTTCCACTTAAATATAGAGATGGGCAGAGCGGCTCACTGTTGGGTATGGCTCAGAGTGATTCAGTGAAATGAGCCGTTCATTTTTATCGTTTAGTCGTTCGAATACTTGTTTTGCAGCTCATTGTTCGCGACCAACCAAACTTCAGCTAGTGTAACTTTGTTCACGACCGACCTGATACCGGCTAGTGGATCTTTGTTCGCGACCAACCTATACAAGGCCTGGTTTCAGGGATAAGTTTTTAAAGTTTATTAAATTATTATTATTGAGTTATTTATGCTCATAAATCAAATATAAAATTTGTTAAAAGTAGCACTTTATATATTTTGATTAATCACATAGTTTATTCAGTGGTATAATTGTATTTAAATGAAAATATTTTATTTTTTAAATATAATGCCACGAAGAAAAAGTAAACTTTGGGATCACTTTTCCGAAATAGAAGAAAAAAGGCAAAGTGTGGGTATTGTTCCGTCTAGCTTGTGGTTCTACTGGGAACTTAATGAGACACCTTAAAGCAAAACATCCTTCTGTCCCTATTTTTAGAAGCGAGTCTCCTCATAAGTTAGTACCATAATTGATCAAGCCACATTAAACTTAATTAGTGAGCAAACTGTTGATGATGTAGATAGATATAGAAGTGAATTCAGACATTAACCAACCGTCTATGTCAAAACAGGCCTCTAAACTGCAACAGGTTAATATACTAGACTATGTTATTATCAACAGACCCATTCCAATTCATCGATCAAAATTATTAGATCAACAGCTGATCAAAATGATAGTCAAAGAATACCATCCACTAAGTATTGTTGATTAATTGTTATTGTTAAAAGTATTGTTATTAATCCAGAGCTCAAATTTTTTACTAACATGCTTTGCCCAGGTTATATCCTTCCATCTCGTAAAACAGTTTCTTTTAATTTGGTCCTGCAACTGTATCAGTCAGCTTTAGAGAAAGTGAAAATGAATCTGAAGGAAGTTTCAGAAGTGTGCCTTACCACAGACTCATGGACCTCATTCAACAATGAAAGCTTTATTGCCGTAACAGCACATTTCATAAACAGTGATTGTTGTGAGCTCCGTTCATTACACACTGCCGAAAATCTTTCTGATCATTTGAAAGATACAATGAAAGAATGGCGCATCAAAAAGAAAGTAGTTTGTGTAATAAGTGACAACGCTGCTAACATCACTGCTGCAATACGTCTTTGTAGCTGGATACAGTTATCATGCTTTGCAAATTGTGTTAACCTTGGGTTACAGGCATCACTGCGAAATAATTTAAATGACGTGGTTACAAATATCAGAACTAAAGTTGAACATTTTAAGAGAAGTTCCTATACCCTTTCAAAATTACATTCTATGCAGGAGAATATGGGATTGCCAGCACTTAAATTGATAAAGAATGTCACGTGATGGAACTTGACCTTTGATATGCTCAACAGAATAATCAAAGTGAAAGACGCAGTTGTTTCCACATTCGTCATTTTACAATGTGACTTTGACACCTTTATCGTCTCATGAGTGGATTTCAGTCGAAAAAGCTGCAGAGGTACTTAAAGTATTTCAAGAGGTCATTGAAGAAATTAGTTCTGAAAAAACTGTTTCCTTATCAAAAGTAATTATTTTTGTTAAGGCAATTAACAATAAAATGCTTCACTTCACCAGAGACAAAACTCTGCCTCCATAAATAAGTTGGTTTTTAGGACGGACAGATTTTCTAAACAAACGTATAATGACATTGAAGATAATGATATCACAGCCCATGCAACACTTAATTGACCCTAGATTTAAAAGACATGGCTTCACCGTTGAGAATAAGTATAATACCACTTACAAAAAAAAGTGTGCCGAATCAGTATAGAGAAGATTCAGCTGAGCCAATACCACAAGTGCAACCAACCAACTCTACTTTTACTTCATCGTCTTTATGGGAGAACTTTGATAATGGAGTGAAAAAACTACTGCAGTTCATAACCCAACCGCAGCAGGAATAATTGAGTTGAACAAATATTTACAGGAACCTCTATTAAACCGCAAAAAGGATCCCTTGACCTGGTGGAAGGTGAGAAAAATGACTTATCCTCGACTCTATGAGGCTGTGCTGAGACTATTGTTCATTGTGGCTACTTCAGTGCCCCGTAAAAGAATATTTTCGAAGCAGGGCAAGTCATAACGCAGAGAAGAAACCGATTAAAGTTATCTAATAATCAAAAATTTTGTTTTTAAACCATAACTTGTAGGCAAGTTAATCTAACACTGGCATTTATACTTTTGGTCCGTGAGCCGCATTTGAACCGATCCATGATTATGTGCAGCCCACAAACCTTTTGATGAACCACTATTATATAATGTGGTCTGATTCTTCTTTTTATAAGTATTGTTCAAATTTGTGATTATTACATTTTGAAATTGTACATACGTGTGTGAACCGCTGTTTTCGCTTAAAACCCGTACCACACAACACTAGCTCATACTTGAAATCCAGTGTGCTAGCTAGCAGGTCATCATTTAGCGTCGTGTGAATCAGAAAAAGTATACTGGTTCTTCCTCTTGGTACTGGCTACCATACTAGCTGTGAGGATAGAACAGGCGCTATTTTCATACTAGTTCCGACACTAGTCTGTGTAATTCGACCAATCAATGCGCGCTGAGACTGTGTGTGGAAAAATTGTAGAAATGGTGATGGTCATCGGATGTGATTTTGTTGTTGGCAGAAAATTATTCTAAACATCCTTGTTTATATAATACCAAATTGCCACAATATGATAATATATTTAATATATATGTAATTAAAAACATGTTATCTAAAAACGACAAACTGTGTTCCAGACCCAATTTTAATCTAAATAAACTTGATAGCATGCCAACCTTGGGTGATTGTTTTTTAGAATAAAGTGTGCGTGGACCTAAAAGAGAACATTTGTGTATCAAGGATAGTGTAATTGGACACCCATGGGCCTAGGGAGGGGCCTTTGACCACATCGTAAATATATAAATACAAATTTAGGGAGATACTAAACGTTAGTCTCACCCGAATGTATCCTACCTAACCTCCAAATGTATCATTTTTAGCATCCCACGACCATTATTTCGTCTTTCCAGCCAGTCCCGTGTCCATATTCTTTTCCTACGCTGCCTCTCATAATTTTTAATATCATTATTAATAATTAATGCAGCTGCTGCACCCAAAATTAATATCTAACGTTTCATAAATATTTGCATTTTGCACTAGAACCTAGTACCAAACCAGCAGCGTGTGAATACTCTAGTCCCGTTTCTATTGTACTAACTAGTATACAGATATCTAGGCACACTTGATTTCAAGTACAAGCAAGTGTCGTGTGATCGTAGCTTAAGAACATGAAATTATCAAACATAAAAGTGACTTCAGCACAAAAGTTGACATGTACGCCAATTCTGTAAATAAAAGGTTTCATGTGTATGGGTGGAAATATAAGTTAAGTTTTAAAGTTGTACCTAATCATAATTTTCTTTTTATAACTATAAGAATCTTTAAAAAAAAACATATTATATTTGAATTTGTTTAATAGGAATTTGTTTTTAATGAGTGCTATTTTTGTGAAAATATAAATGGGAGTTTTCAAAATAGCTTTGATAAGATTCAAGTAAAATCCAAATTATATTTAAAATAAAATAAAACAATAGTCTTTATCACACAAATAATATTTAAAAAGAAGGTGGTTAATATAGCACCAGTTTTTGGATTATTGTTAGTTTTTTAGTACCTACTGCGTCCTACTATCCGTCCGGGATATTGGTACCGATACGATTAATTGTGTATTAATAAAGCTAGTGGCTAAGGGATGATCACCCCTATGACACACTACTCAAAACCCTATGTTATAGTTGAACAGACTTTGAAGCTTTTTAGTTGCACAATTTGCCACTATATGAGAAAGCGCTGTGATCATTGCGGATAGTTATGACGTTTTATAATAACAACTGTTCAGATTTATATAATTTCTGCAGAATGGCTTTACATGTCCAAAATAAAAATAAATTTAAGTTTCCAAATTGTTTTAAAAATGACGTGTTTATACGCCCTCAAATTTTGAGAGACGTGACTGTGAAAAAAAAATACAAGTGTGCAATTACTTTTTATAACTAAAAATTAGTTCTTTCTTTAATTATTTCCACATTGTTTGATTAATGTTTGCAATAAAAAAAAAATCTGCTAGATAGCAGTTACCACCACTCCTATGTCGTTGGCTACTTTTATGTTTATTTATAGCAGTGATATTTCTACTGCCTTAATTTTCGACATTATTTATATACCAAAATAAAAAAGTTTATTTTTTGATTGGGGATGGTACTCCAGAACTGATACAAATAAAACATATTTTCTCAAAACAGCAAATCAATAAGAAATTGCTATTACCATTTATACTTGCAAGTAAACATCAAATCTAATGATACTATAGTTATATTTAGGCCTATCATTTGATTTTGTAATATTCAGACATCTCATTAGAATCAAAATCCAGACGAAGGGCCTAAATGGCAAGTTTTTTATTTGGATACTACTGTTCGGAGTTTGAATTTATTAGCACATGAAAGGTTAGAAAGGTTAACTAAGAAGGGGACGATGCTCAAAAACCTTACCCATACATATTTCCCCTTTTGTTGTTAAATATTAAAAAGGTATAATTTTTTGTATCAATACACTCATAAAGATATGAAGAATCAATAGAAACTAAAATTATATTATTTACATTCGAAAGTATTTGACAATATCACACTAAAAGGCAACACCATTTATTTAGTTTGTTTTAATGGTACTTACCACAAAAGTATTCAGAGGACTGAAATTGCTCATATCCTGACATATTAAACTATCTTAATATGACTTCACTATAGCTTGGTAGTAACAATCGATATGTTGCTGCAAGTAATATTACTACAGTAATTTAGTTAAATAATATTTAGGGATGATACTATCAATAATTGTCTTGGCACTTAAGTCAAATATAGTATTTGAAAAATGTCTACTTGAAGGCTGGAAACAAACCTGGGACCATTATAAAGGCGGTAGTACCAAAGTACTATGTTTAAATCTCATTTTTTAAATAATAAAACTATATTGAAACTTTATAGACTGTATGCAGGAACAAAATGAGTAAAAAGGTGAGTGGTATTGATTTGCCTCGTTATTGAGCCTTCTGCAATAACATACCCTCTAAGATAGCTAATTAACATCACTCACACTTTCGAATGTAAACTAATATGTTTTAAATCCACTCAAAAATAAAACTTCTCATTCACTCTTCACGTTTGCTTATGTCATTCTTGCATTCTGCCTTATCTCTTTCCCTTTACTAATGAAAGACACTAATTTTCGTATTCAGACAAACTACCCTAAATGCTACTCAACAGGATTAAATCAAAAATCCCCTCAGATGATTGATGCCTTAGTACCCTCATTCAACAATACATTTTTTAAATAATAATTTATAGAAATGTTTATATGATCAAATTTTATCAATTAAATAATTAGCATGTGATTTATAACACAGTATTTAAAATTTAAATTATCTTACATCGATGAGCAAATGATTAATTGTAATTTGTATGTTATCATTTGTTGTGAGCTATTCTTTTTATTCACAAGTTATCAAATTTGGGATGGATTAATTACTGTCTAACAGTAAAATTTAAGCTTGGAGGTTCAAACTAATCTTCAAAATTTAAATTGCGCGCGCGCTATTCCGCAATGACACTAACACTATTTGGCATCAATGTCTGATCACTGAAACTAAAGAGTAGCCAGACCCGTATATCTTAGACTCTGGGGGTGAGTAAGGTTATATATAGGAAGTATACATGCATTTCAACCTTATATTTCTCATATAGTAATAAGTTATAAGATTATTTACTTTTATTTACACAATTAATAAAAAATATTTGGCTGTCAAGATAGAATCAGTCGGCGCCCGCAGGCTGTAGTTTGCGGTGCGCTGCCTTGGACCACGTGGGTACTGATAATTATAAAATGTATGCATTTGCCTCTTGTAGCCTTTATCACGGTCGGATATCTCTTATTGGTACTACTTCAACCTTATTTTAGTTATAACCACGGCAATCGCTAGTGTATCAAGCTGTGATTGGACATCGATTCAAACTTTACAACAGAGAACTGTCATGGTGGCGTTTTCTACTTTATAATTGTAAATAATAATATAATAGTGATATAATTTTGTTAATAATAAAATATTTTAAGTGTTCATTTTATCATCATCATCATGGTGTATTATAAATATATGTGTTGTGTTCCTGTATGTCTAGATGAAACAAGATTCTCCATCTGGAAGAAACTTATCTGTAACCCAAAACTTGAAAATCAGGACAGTGAAACTATTCGTACTAAATTTACAATTTGCCATGAGTATTTTAAAGACAAATGTTTTAATCTAAGGACTAAACGGCTGAATGCACATTCCAGCCCATCTGTACAATTTCCAGGTCCATTGGGGTCCATTATCGTATTTTGTGTCACCCAATTTATAATTTAAAACGGTGAAAAAATAAATTAACAAAAATACATTGCATTAATATCAGTGAACAATTGATTTAATTACTTTTGTTAATGTAATTAAATGTTAATTCTCAACATTTAAATAAATCAAAGTAGGTAAATTTCAATTAATTTTTGAATCCAAATGATAGGGCCTATACAATAGTAATTAATCTGCTTTAGAAGAAAAATACTAGTCCATGAAAAGGCCCCAACATAGAACCCGTCAGTAGTCCGTAAGAAATCTATGCTAAAGTACCTTATTGCTCTGGATTCAGAGTACACAGCTTAGGCTGTATCCGAATAGTCTACTTCACGCGCCGTCGACCCTTGATGTTCACTTGATAGTTGCATTAGCAATCACGTGATCAAGTGTAGATCCGTCCGAATAGTTACGAAGTGTGCTAATACACCCTTCACACGCCCTTGAGTCCAAGGGCGACAGCAAGTTACCCTTAACACACCATCTATGCGGTGTTAGATTGGCAATTGTTTAATTTATCGTTTGTTAAAGAGCTCGTAGAGTAATGTGATCTTTGATAACATATGTTAAATATACTGGTTGCTTTGTAGTGTTGTAGAGTTGTATTGTGTTATGTTGGATAATTTGGCTAATTTGTCATGTGCAGTGAAAATAAGTCACTGCAAATGTGTAAGTGGCCTACGCTAATTCGGGCTGATAGATGGTGTTTAAAATAGTTTCTAAAATCATTGGTAGAAAGCAGCACTGCGGACTCGAGGGTGTGAAAAGGATATTTTGCCGTTTGAATAGTCTGTTGCAGTCTTCGATCTCAATTGTGTGTTAAGTTTAAAGTCATCAAGTCAAGTGTACTTGACTATTTGGATACAGCCTGAGTAAATATGTGTGCCCACATTTAAATAAAAGCACTCAATGGCAGTGAAAGAATGCCAGTATATTGGGCATTATTCTTATTAGACACAAAAAATGTCAGCCATAAATATACTAAGAATAAGACCAAACAATAATCTAGAAAATATTCGCACGAATCACCTATTTCACTGTATATCGGTCTGCCATAATTTTAGGCCTAAGGATTTCCTGAAAAGCTTTAATTTCGGAAGAAGTGCAAATGTCTAACCACATGATCAATAATGTGTTCCTCAATTAACCGCAAAGGATATATTCCCCTACAAAAGCCTTTTAACTTTGCCCAATCCAAACCCTATTAAGTTAGTGCATATATTCCAGTTAACGGATCAACAAAGTATTTCTTTATATTCACTATATTATGCACGTACGGCGACAAATACTTCCAACTTTATAAACCAAAAAATACTTTTCAGCAGTCAGTCCAAACTAAAAAGTTTTCCAAATAGCCCACTCAAATAATAGATTTTCAAAACTGCCAACTTAAAAAAGCCTCTAATATCTATAATTCTAAAAATAAATGTTAAATAATTGTTATAAGTAAACGGAATTAACCAAATTATATCTAACTTAACAACTTCATGAAAATTTGAATTAAATAGATAGGGTTTATAATGTGTCATGCTAAGTTGTCATGCTTGTAAATAGTGGCAAGCAGTAGTACCTAACAAAGATGGCGTGAATATGTCAAAGAGGCGTTTTAATCATCTTCGTAAATAATTAATTATTTAATCTCACAGTTATAATATTCTAATGGCTACCTTTTTTTGATAGATATAGGCCTAATTAATTTCGGTTCTGTGTTGTTGTTTTTGGAAAATTTGACTATCCAAAAATACTGTGTAGGCGTTCTCTACCCAGAATGTGCTATAAATATATTTATTGTGAAAGTTTTTTTTATTTAAGTTTCTTTTATTTACAGTACGAAGATCGGAGGATAACATTAGAATGGACCTGAAAGAAATAGGGTGTAGTGAAGGGGACTGGATAGAACTAGCTTAGGATGGGCTAGGTTGTGGTCTTATGTGAGTGTGGCAATGAACTTTCAAGTTCCCAATACCATAGAGTAAGTAAGTTTCTTTTATTTATCAGCTGACTACTTGGTGCATGCACCTTGACTATGGATGTTTTTTTTCGGATATTTTAATTAAACCAAGTATCTTAATTATCTAATTGGTTGGCACGGTCACATGATTATGGATATAGACTCATTGGCCGTGAATAAAATTTCTTAAGGACTGCGGACTATGGACCTACGAATACAAAGTCTGTGTTGGGACCTTAAGCCTTCTCATAAGGTTTGAATTTTTAAACCGCTGTTTACATAACTTAAAAACATAAAGTAATTATCATAACAATACAATTAATGTGATTTCAACAAGGCTAAGAAACCAAAACATAAAATTTGAGATTTAAAAATAACCAATACCGGTAGTTAATTTAGGGCTATGTTAAATAGATACATATTTGTGGTAGGCTAAAAAGCTAGGGTCCATTTTGTTGAGCTATTAGTAACTTAGTTTCTCCTATTGATGTTGTCATGGAAATAATAGGCCAACATAGTTGGTAGGCATATATAATTTATTATAATGATATTTTATGAAGGGCCGGTATTATGACTCCTAGATAAATGTTTCTATCTGGTGGATAAGTTAAAAGTGTGTCTTGTGACTGCAAGATAGCATTTATCTGCCAGATAAAATGTATTTATCCGTCACATTTTTATCGGGAGGTTCAAGTACCCGATAGGTTTTATCTGAAAATTAAAATGGTGGTTGCCATAGTGACGCGTTGTTTTTAATGAGTTTTCGTCCATCAGAATCTGTTTTTAGGCTAAAATCTTGGTTCGCGTGTTTAGTAAGCACAGGCGCGGGGTCTAACTATATAATGTTAGAACATTTAATTCACACTTTTATATAAACTGATAAGCAATTTGAAGAGTTATATTTATATAATAACAAATTATCAAAATATGAGTACAATAAATGAAATTTTGTAAACGTTGTACTAAAGTATTGACCACATTTTGGCAGATACCGAAATTAGTACTTACACGACATCTTTTAGCTTCTGCGCCCACGTGTCACCATCTGTTTACCATTGACACTCTAATATAACTGAATCAGTGTTGCCAAGTCCATAGTCTCTAGCGATAGTACATGGACCTGAAATGGATTGTATATTGACCGGTAGGATACTACTTTCTGATATTATATTGATAAACCCTGCGATTTTCATAAAAAAACAATAATTCATATAAAATTTGTTACTAGATAGCAGGGCCACAGGATATTACTATTAGAAAATATCCTAAAATTGGATTGTACACGTGGTGAAATTATATCAAAAGTAGTATCCAGATCGTACAGTTGGCAACACTGAACTGGATGGACATCTGTGGGCCACAGACTGTGGCTGAAATTATCGAGCTGTCGTCTGAATACCATTGTGTAAGAGAGAAAGAAACTTTCGGGTATCTCTTTCTCTCTTACACCCATACACGGAAATGTGGCATTTTGACATCGTTCATTAATTTGATTGAATACATGAGATACATCAATGTGTGAATGGTTAAATTAAATAAATATGTTAGTTAAAGCTTTGAAGAGCATATAAAAGTTCAAAACTTGTTAGTTTTTTCTATAAATAAGTTCAGTGGCGCAGGAACGTTTTTATTTGGGGGGGGGGGGGGTAAAATAATCATGTGCTTTTACAAGGGATAACATTTTTGAGATTAAAAAAAGACCAGGGAAATGTAATACAGCTATCCCTCGCATGACGTGAGTGATTGGTTCTGATAAACAATCGCGTAACATGAAAACGCAAGTGAATTGATTTTAACCTGGGTGAAATAGGGATTACTCCAAAGAAAAAAGTAAATAAAAACATAAAACTTGTAAATTAATGCAATTTTTATTAATTATCTAACTTGTACAATGCTATAGGTAGCCTAAACCTATTGTCAATCTTCACTTCCCTGAAATTTGTAAATAAACACAATTTTTAATGAATTCATCTAATTCATACAATGATACAGGTACACCTACTGTTAATCTTCAATCGCATGATAAATTAACTGGATTTGGCAAACTTGGATTATCACTAGCTTGTTCTTGACGGTAGGCTCCTGCTCTCTTGACCCTTGGACGCTAAGCTCTTGCTCTCTTGAAGGCCCTGGGACCATAAGCTCTTGCTCTCTTGAAGGTCCTTGGACTGTAAGCTCTTGCCCTCTGTAAGACCCTGGGATGGTAGGCTCCTGCTCTCCCGAAGGCTTTGAAATGGTAAGTTCTTGCTCTCTTGAAGGCCCTGGGACTGTAAGTTCTTGCTCCCTTGATGGCCCTTGGGCGGTAAATTCTTGCTTTCTTGATGACCCTGGGACGGTAAGCTCTTGCTCTCTCGAAGGCCCTGGGATGGTAAGCTCTTGCTTTCTTGATGACTTTGGGATGCTAAGCTCTTGCTCTCTTGATGACCCTTGGATGGTAGACTCTTGGTCTATTGAAGGCCCTGGGATAGTAAGCTCTTGCTCTCTTGAAGGCCTTGGGATGGTAGAATCTTGCTCTCTTGAAGTCCCTTGGACTGTAAGCTCTTGCTCTCTTGACGGCCCTTGGATTGTAGGCTCTGGAAGGCTCTTGCTCTCTTGAGGGCCCTGGAACGGTAAACTCTTGCTCTCTTGAGTGCCCTGGGATGTTAAGCTCTTGCTCTCTTAAGGGCCCTGGAATGGTAAGCTCTTGCTCTCTGAAAGGCCCTGGGACGGTAAGCTCCTGCTCTCTTGAAGGCTCTTGCCTGATAGCTCTTGTTGTCGTGAAGTGCCCTGGGTCGTTAGACTGAGGATTTTCAACTTTTTTTGATGAAATGGTCAAGACTCAGCAGATGGGTGGCATTCTTCCTCTTTATAGAGTCCTTTGTAGCAAGCCAAAGAACTCGATCTCTGGCAATTTTGGCACTTCTATCCATGTTAGGATCATTCTCTTCAATGATTCTAACTGCACTGTCAATGTGTTAACAAAATTTGTAATGATATGGAATTATACATCCCAGTAATTTATTATTCACATTTGTATTCAAAATTACGATATTATAAATGAGACTGAGTAGTTTATGTTAAGTTGTTAAGTTGCAAGGTATGGCGACATCTTTCTACGTCTCTGTTTGAAAAGCCAACTCAGTTTTGTAAACAGAAACGCACCTAGATGACCACACCCTTTTTCTTTTGGGAAGTTTCGAGAAGGAAATGTCGCTAGATATACCTCTTCAAGGTATGCATCTCTTCACTTGCCCTCCTGACGAGGAGCCGTGTAGGTTGAGTATATTACATATTAATCTATATTATAAATCTCACGTGTCGGGAATTATCATGCATATAATGGAATAGTCGGGCTCTTATTAGAATCCACAACGTGTGAACTATCTATCAAAAAACTGTTTATCTACTTAAAATAAAAACTATAAAACACCAGAACTTTTGTTTTCTAAAATAAGACATCATCCCTTTTTTAATTATTATAATACAGAATAACAAATTTGAAATCAATTCAATAATTATATAAAATATCACACTAATTGTGGTGAACAAATAATATATCAGGCTATCTCTTTTAAAAGTTACAAATTCAGCAATTGGTTTTGTTAAAGTTGTTTGATAAGCTCAACAACATAAAGCTCTTCCTCGTCATCCTTTATGCCGTTCTCCATTTCTAGAAGATCTTCATTGGTGAGTTATATTGAGTGGGATTGGAGCTATTCATCCACATTTGCCTGGTCTACGTCCTCAAATCCAATATCTTGCTATGTCAACGATGTCATGTCTTGAATTAGAAATCTCGTGTTCAGGATAAAAATCATGAGAATCAGAAACTGCAGGCCAAATATTTTTCCAAATTCCCTTCATACAGGACTGTTTAACTTCTGCCCATGCATCTCCAATGTTGTCAATATCACCCCTCTAACACCAAACTGTACAGTAAATATCTTTGTCCTCACTGGAATGTGCGCGCACAAGGTCACGTCACCACCGCACAGGGTGACTGTGGAATTACAGCTGACAATGTGTTATTTTTATTATTTCTTAATCGCGTTATAGCGAAAACGCGTATAGTGAAATCGCTTATAACGAGGTATACCTGTATTTAACGGTCCCATTGTGCATTTTTCTTATTTATTTTAGTCATGCCAAACATTAGAATTAATATACACAAAACAAATTAAGAAAAATTATATCTGATTCGGCGTAGCTAAAAATTAAGAAACACCGAAAATTAAAGTAGGTTTTCATACACCTTTGCCCTATATTCGTTACTAGCTATAAAAACACTAACTAATTTTGTAATTTTCAAGTTTGTTGAGCCTCTCAGGGTATGTATTCAGCAGACACAGGTGATTTAGTCTACGTTGCCTCATCGTGCAGTGATTTTTTTTTTTTTGTATAAGCATTGAAAAACTTCTTTCTACAGTAGTTGATGTGGCTGGTATCACTATCAGAGTTTTCAAACAGTGTGGGCTCCAAGCACATTTTATTTTTACTGTGTTACCTTATTGTGAACTTTGTATCTTGCCTCAACAAGATATTTACATTATCTAAAAGTTTAACTATAATATTTTGGGTGGGTAAAAATAATACTTTTTACCCCCCTCAATTTTTAGGGGGGGGTAAAATTTACCCCCGTACCCCCAAGTTCCTGCGCCACTGAATAAGTTGATGTAGCCTAATATATACGATGATTTCTTAAGGAAGCTCGCTTGTAAGGCTTTATCTCGTACCAGAATCCTACCCTATAGTTGTATTTAGTTAGCATAAAAGACCTTCCAGAAGGAAATTTCTACTTCCGTTCTAAATTGCTGTCCATCCTACCAAAATATTATATATATGATAGTATCCTGGTACGAAATAAGGCATTACAGATTGGGATTATTACTAAAATCAGGTTTTAGTAGATACTGTACTTCCTACAAGCCAATAACCTAATTTATCATTGGAATTTAAGACTTCTACACAAAGTATGTCATTCAAACAAATGTAATACAGTTTTTAGCTAACTTGTTTCATTAAAGTTTAATAAAGTTTTAAGATACCTTGTTCATTATATTTATCGAACTTTCAATATAATATTGTTTATGAAACCAATATACAAGCTAATAGCCAACTTTAAATATAAGTGGTCGTGGCAGACTGTAAACAGCATTGATGACAACTACATAAAAATTGAAATATCTAAGGTTTTATTCGTATTTGTACAGTATTACCTCTAAAACTGGATTGTATATTCTTTAATGAAAATGTTTCTTCAGGAAAGTGTGGTATAATACTTCACTATTTTCAAATAATAACACTTTTATTCATCAGAGACATGTTTTCGCATAAGAACTTTTAAAGAAACCGTTAAATCTGTCCCCCCATCAGTGTAGCACTTCCTTGGAATGTGCATGTGTATGTCCATCCAATTATATTATAGAGATCAATGCTGTTTACTAACACTCGTTTAGCCGCCATTATTTAACAAATGTTGAACGTTCTCGCCACTCACTGTTACCACCCACTCTACTACCTCTTAGCTACGGCCGCACTAGACTAAAAGGAAAGCGGGTGGAATCTACAGAAGATATAAAAAAGGTAAAACATTAGCAAGAATTAAATAACAATATGAATAATTTATTCAAGATAACAATTGAAACAATAATTTACATGGCCTCATAAGTCCATCAGAGGTATGTTGAAAATCAAATACATATTAACATATCATTAAGTAAGCGCAGTTCGTATATAAGAATGTTTCCAAACATGAAACATATCCTTTAGTCAACTGGGTCAATCTGGAAGAGACAGCTACTCGACCAAACTACAATATGTCAGATTCACAACAGTGGATATATACAGAATAACCTTAGACGTTAAAAATTAGAACAATTCATTTCTCACTAAATATCGAGCCAGATATTTATACGATGACAAAAAAAAGGGGCCTAATGGACATCTTTTAAATTGTTACAAAAGTGTCTGATTCATTACAGTGAATACAGACCGAATAATTAAAAAAAAATTATTAATTTAATACCACACAGATATATAAAAGAACATAAGAGTTTGGCTTGCAGACCTCAAGTCAAACTCCCGTGGGACTATTTAATGTCGACACGACTAAAGACGTTAGCAAGATCCCTACTTGTTAATAATAAATAATATAACATACAAAAAAAACTAGTTATACCACTAGTAATTTCTATTAAATGATTTGGAAAATATTCAAGTCTAAATTAATCTATCAGCAAAATTTTACGTTACTTTAACATATAATTCAAATAATAATCAAATAAGGAAACATTATCAAAAAGGGAGTTTACCTTTACTAGTAACTACAATATTCAGACAATTTAAATTAAATATTTAAAGCAAAAATTAGTTGATAAATGTGGCAATCTAAAATATTCCAAGTGACATAACAGACACTAGCGCCCAAGTGGTGCTAGAAAAAAATTGGTGTCTCATTTCAAAATTTACTTTTAGACAAAAGACTTTGTTATTATATAACGATGCCTATTCCGGCCAATTCCAAATACTACTTTAATTTTAAATTCAAATTTTAACAAGCCATAGTTTAAAATAATATCGATGAATATATATAAAGAAAATACGTTATCATCCTGTAAATGTCCAAGTCCAGGACAAGATTACTTATGGTGGTGTCGAATATAAAAGTCGGCTTTATCTTCAGATTCGCCATGCTATATAGGTACTAGTTGCTAGGTTTGGTAAGGTGGGGGATCTCCATACTAGTCGGTGACGTCACATCGGCCATTATGATGCTTGCAGAGAAGCACGTAGTCCATCGATCAAGCTTGTGAACTCGCTACGCTGAATGGATCACGTACTCCATGTTGATGAGGGTCCACTTGGCCAGTACACCTGTGACGTACACATATCACGCGATGTCTTGGCGGTTGAGATTGTTTTTCCCGCCAGAAGGCAGGATAGTCACAGTTCAGTTCTAGAGTGTATTAACAGTCGAACCCATCAGAGTAACTTCGACCATTCCGTTCGGAACATCAGTTGCTGGCTCACCAAGGCTTGTTCGTCCCACTCTTCAATCTAGGACGCGACGTGTATAATCCAGTCTTGAAGGTTATTCTAGCCAGAAGATACAAAGGGTAAGTACATGGACAGTTTGTGATTGCAGGGAGTTTATTGTTTTATATTGTTTAATATTATTCTTGATATAGACTGAAACTAGCTTGGACTACAATAGAGAAGGTTAATATTGCAGGAAGTTGATTAATTTTGAAGTATCATATGGAGTGGGTAGTATGAAACTTGTAAGGGAAAGCCTATGTGTGTAGATTAATATGGGGGGTAGTATAATGTAACATTACCAAATGTTGAATCACTAGGTTGTAGCGGTTGCGTCTGGGCTTATACACATGCGCACTGGTAGCTAACTTTAACCTCCTGATAGCAATATTTAGCCTGTAGCCTTAAGACCGGCCCTAAATTAACTTAGTTTAAGCTTTCAAGTGCGCCTACAAATGAATTAAATTTTTAATTATTGGTGAATAAATAAATTAACTACTGGTATTAGGGGATATAAAGTTAATTAAATAAAAAATAATAATTGCGAATGGTACATATAGGCCTTAATCCAAAGACATTATAGCACACACATTTCCATTACAATTGAACTGATTGAAGCCGCCACACTCAGATTTAAAAGAAAACTATGTCTTAAATCTATGCTAAATAAACTACCATTTTAAATAATTATTTGAATAGAAATATGGCTTTCAAACCTTCAATAATTATTTATATAATTTTTATGGTTCCTACCTATGCGAACTTTCATGTGTTAGTAAATTTAAAATAAGATTTACCAAATAAACAAGTTCAGTTACATTCGAGAAGATGACAATACAATACAATTAAAAAAAATTGTTGAAACTTTTGTGGGTTATTATTATTATCATTATTGTTTCCCTTTTACTACATCCCAAACCTACCTAAGGATATCCGAATAAATATAATGCTAATATTACAAAATAAAATATATGGTATTACATAAATTCTTAAACAAAGTTAAACAATTAAATGAACAATCTCTGAACAGGATTAAATTTAGGAGTTTTAATAGATATATATAATAATAATAGAGTGAAAGAAAATAATATATAAATATAGGCTAAACTTTTATATAATATATAGTTTTGAGTAAGACAAAAAAAAAGTATTGTTGAGGAAAAAGAAAAAAGAAATCAATAGAATTAATATTTTTACATAAAAATAAAATATTAATCAATTCCCTGGAATAGATAGAGTCTGAATGTATTTAGTCCTTTCTGAAAGTTTTTGTATATATCCTGATAGCTTGATAAAAAAAATGAGAAATAAAATATATTTAAAATTGAAGATTTGGCTGGACCTCACCAATGAATTCATCCATGTTGAAACAGAATGTCTGAAGTCTGTTTCCTTTTATTTATTCCAACTCGTCCACAATTTGAAGAAATAAACACTCTAGTTCGTCTCCAGACTCTTAACTTTCCATTTGAGTACTTGCACTTTGATTTCGAACCATTGTTCCACTTGAAAACTAAATTTAATTAGGAGCTATATAGATTTTGCTCCATGTTAAATGACACTCCTGAAAAAAGAACAACCTTCATCCTCTTCAATTAATGTTCTATGAATCAAATTGAAAACTTTCTATTTTCTACCAAGTTCAAAGAGAAAACTAATACATTAAAATAAAAGATAAAATGTTGGCTATGAACTGAATATAAAATAAAGTGCAAATTTAAAAATCAAGATTTAAATATATGTCAGTGTTTCTTAAAAGAGTTAAATGTTTATTTTAATCTGTCAAAATTGAAACGCGCGCTAGTTTGGAACGTCTTCTTTTTCTTTTCTTTTTCTTCTTTTACAATCACGAGACTCGCCACTCACTTGTTTATCATATCTGCGCATGCGTTGGAATAAATCATGGCCGACATTCAAAATAAATAGAAGAAAAGTCTACAGACTCTTGGAAGGAAATTAATATGTTTAATAAAAGGTAAGTGTACTTCCTTAGGTCAAAACTAATTATTTAAATTATTTAAAACAGTGTTAGACGTTATATATATTCCGTCCTTTTAATCTATTTAAATGGATGTAAATAATATTATTTGTCACGCCGGTGACACAGCGTGTTTCAAACGAAAATAAATTTGAAACTATTTACAAGGATTGGAAAAATATAGGGAAATAAATGGTAGGGTGGCAAATAACGTTACAGTCATCACAATGAGTCAACATAATAGGCCTACTGCAAACTAGGTGAGCCAACACAAAGTTAGTCAATATTTTTAATATATCAACATAGTGAGTTTTGTTTGTTGGTTTTGTTAGGTACATATAGGCCTAATAATAATTATTCTAAGTTATCGAACTAGATTATATTAGTATTGTTCGGTTAGACATCTGCTTGAGTGTGTAGTAATAACAATGAAATATAAAAATATATTAGTATCACAAAGATAAAGTTATTTATATTAGCAATACTCACTGTCCGCTCACCCACATAGGTTCACAGGAAAATTGTACAACATCATAGATATTTACATTCTGAAATTAGTTTGGGCTAATTGTTGGGGAGGTTTGATTAACTTAGGTGTAATTTTTAAAGTTTTTAAAATTACTAAATCTTGGTGTCATTTGATTTACGTATTATTGTGCACGTGCATAAAAGTAAATAAAATATCTAAATATTGCACCATAAAAAACAAAGAGCCTAAAATGGGAAGACTATTTAGCGTCCTATCACTGCGACTTTCAACCAATATTTACTGTAAAATTTCTGCTACCTGTCGGTTGCACCCATATTGTTGTAGATAGCTTCTAGATTGCATTTTATATGGCCTAGGGGGCCTATTTAGGCATATTATTTGATTAGTAAAAGCCTTTGTTATTATATTTAGTCCAGTAGGCTACTGCATGACAGTAATATTTCATTTAAGTAGAATACCTATTTTTCCTATTTGTTTAGTTATATTTTAACACTATATTCCAGTTCAATCATAGGCAAAGGAAAACTTAGATCCCATTAGGTCCGATGCCATAGCTCAGTCGGTAGCGTGTCTGCCTGCTGAGCTAAGGTTCTTGGGTTCAATTACCAGCATGGCCGATAAATTTACCATTGGTGAAGTGTAGGTACATCCTTTCATAGTGAATAAATTAACGGCCGAGGACTGAGTGGTGTGACAGTTATAGATTTTAGATAGTTTATAAGTCATGTGCTGATATAATCAGTTGGTTCAGAAAGTCATCATCATCAACTTTTTCCAGCCTGTGGCTGGGTTCACTTAGTAAAATGCCTCCATCTTCCTCTCTCTTTCCTCCATGCTATATAGATGGGATAGTGATGCGCAATACAAGGAGCCTACTTAGTGGGCCCCGCTTAGTTTCTCCTACTCAATTCTGTCCTAACCGCCAAGTGGTGTACCCTGGGGCCTGAGCAGCCTGATGGAGGTTGGGTAGAACCCCGTCGGAAGCCAGGTCAGGTGCAGACGAGCAACAGGAGACTGGTCAGGGCCAAAATCAACAAGATTGAAACAGGGCCTGGCCAGTTTACTCCCATCATGGTGGGCTGGGAGTGTGAGGGTTGGGGACGATGAGCTCAGTCATTGTCAGCACCTGTAGCCTCGGTGAGTGAAGGTTACCACCCTAATAATGTTTACCTGGGACCCTATAGATGGCAGCCCTGCTACCCAGGTGTAGGCCGGGACAGGCCTATTAGGCTGGTGACAGAAGAAGAAAAAACCTGAGGTTCAGAAAGTGAACATTGAATACCCTGAATAAAATAAAAAATAAAAATAAAACCCATTCATAAGAAATGACAATGTGTTGCTCTAGACTGATCATGTATTTCTCTTGAAGGCTGTCAAAGTGTATTCATGCTATTATTGTTTATACTAATTTCCTTATCACTTTACCCCTAGCAATATTATTCCATAAACTGTCTAGAATAACTGTGACTTTACAAGTTAGCAAATCAGTCGATCAAAATTTATTTAAATTCAATGACTTTTGACTGCACGAGAAGGCTACTGACACACTTAAACACAGTGTTTTACTGGTTCTATGTAAGGCAAGGAAGAAAAGCCAATATATGTATTAACTAGGTCTGATAGTTTTGTGACTACACATAATTTATTATGTTTCTCACACTATCTGAATGTACTAGATTGGGGAGAGGTGACATGTGCTTGAGGTTTAAATCTCTGCAAGATGGACTGAAGGCGGGGAGGGGAAAGCACTTTCACTGTGCTTTCTTGTCATCTATAAGCTAAATTACGGCCATTAAATCAGCGGCCCGCCAAGCTTTGCGGATTATGTTTAAATGATTTGACATGATTTATTTTTTCATATTTGTTAGTATTATTCTAACTTTTATATTTAATGCCACTAGCAGACTAGTTCATATTAAAATATTGAAACAGTGTTTTGTGTTTGCGTGATTTAATGATTTGTTTGACTTATTGCAATTTAATAGTTTTGTAAATCTATTTTAATCCAATAGATAAATCGTTAAAAGAAGTAACCAGCCTTGTATCTTACTAGGCTTAGCAATGCAATATTATAGGGTCTCTACCAAATAGTTTATAACGTAACTACGGTTGTACACAACACTCTGAATAAGAGGCACTGCCGTTCCCAAAAATTTATTTCGGGGGGGGGGGGGGGGGCTGCATGGTAGGAGCCTGAATGTGAAATATATCAATAAGGAATTTAACTTTCATTTTGTGAAAACATTGAAAAGTTAATTATTTGAGTGGGGGGGGGGGTTGAACCTCCAACCTCCCCCCACCCCCTCTGGATGGACATGGTGAGTGGGGGACTTACAAATTCTACACGCAGCGCTCAGTCTCCGACAAAATTACATCAAAAGAGGCCGGACACGCTCCAGGGTCAGGAGCTGAGACCCCAACTGACAGTTTATTTTTATTTATCACTATTGAGATCAAGGTATTAATTTTAAAAACAAAAATAGTCTCATGTCGGGCAGTCTCTGCAGCCTGAATGAATGTTTGAATCCCAAATAAATGCTCAGAGTGTTCAACGTTGTACTTATTTTAGTTTTAAGTAGTTTTAGTAGTTGGTCACTTTCCCCATTCTGAGTGACTAGATGTATATAGTGACTCTTTCTCCATTCTAATATATGTAAAATTGTAGCAATAGAGCTCATTTAGTGAACAAATACAATGGGCTCGAGAAAACTTGCTTTGGTCTTATTTTCATTCTTAATTAAACGTTAAAATACAACACTTAGAGAAATTTCCATTACTATCTCAAAACGGTTATATATTACATTTGTTACCGGTTTGAAGGAAGAAACAAGAGCTCCGATACCTATAACATTGCAAAATAATCAAAACGTAGAGGGCACGTACTACCTCAGAATGGTTACATATTACATTATTTTATGTGTTCAAGGGGGAAGAGTAGGAGGTGGAAGAAAAGTCCACTGTTTATTTAGTTTTTATATTAAAACAATTTTGAGCCAACTAAATAAAATATTTCTTCAGTAGAAATATGAAGTTAAATCTTTTTCCCATAGTAATATCAACAGCTGTTAAATATCTGTAACGAGAATGAAGGCATTATCTCACAATTTTTTTCATTAATTTAAAAAGTTTCTTAGATAATGCCGTTATGCTCTTGGGATATATTTAAAAACCGTTGGTATCACCATGTGAAGAAGAATTAACTCGTATGTTTTTACTGAAGCAATATTTTATTTACTTAGGTCAAAAAAAGTTTTGATACAAAAACTAAAATAACTCTCACGTCCCCTACATCCCCACCTCAAATGATTGCCATGGAAACTGAGATGGTGATGCTGATAAGTCATTTGTTTGTAAGAAGTGAATCTTCATCACCAATATGGCTCATATGTTTGTATGTGTCCATCTTTCCCTACAGAACACCTTACCCGAATTATTCTACCAAATATCTTCTCATTCATTTTTAGGTGAGGAGTTATGTTCATGGGAGCAGAAGTCCCTCCAAACTTAAATTTGTATAAAGTGCAGTTTATCTGAACTATTTTAGTGAAGAAATCACATCTATCATTTTTAGGTGAGTTACGACAAGGGGGGCAAAACCCGCCTAGTCAAATTTTTTTTGAAGTACACTTATTTTTTATTTATATTTATGTATCCCCATTTTTCCTCATTTGTTTCGTCGGTTTAAATGCATCTACTAGGTTGACATAGAAATGGTTGTTACTAAGCCGTATATAAATATATTCTAATTTATTAAAACATTTAAATACAAATATATATAAAATTATACTTTTCTTACTAACTACTGACAAAAAGCATATGTTTTAAATATTCCAAATGTTATATATATATATATATATATATATATATATATATATATATATATATTTTACATAGTATTAATCCTGCTTTTAGTTAATAATATGAAAGCAATTATAACAAGCAAAAAAATCTAACAATACATTTGGATGTGGCGCCAACGGGCAGGTTTGACTTTTAGTACCGCCTACAACCACTGCTAGCGGTGATAACTGTTCATACTTACAATAACCTAGACGCATCGAGGTTACTCTATTCATACTCGATACCTAAGAAATATCGTTCTATACTACTCTCTTTTTATGGCCTTTGTCCTAACGACTACCTCTACCAGTGAGAACAATGTTGATTATTGTTTGGATTTAGACTCAGTTTGTGGGATTGGGGGAGGGGGTAGGACGCATAGATAGATTTGCTGGACAAAGATAGAGAGGAAAAAAAATCTTTTCATCCTATTATTTCTGCGGCCGAATTCTCCCGATTGTTTTGTGTCGTTCAATTCGAATTAGTTCATGTCGATAAGGTGAACTAGTTCGACTCGTTCACCTATAGGATCCGTTCATTTTAAACCATTTGTTTTTCTTCCGTATAAAATATATAATATTTTGTGAACATTTTATTTTTATTATTAAGGTAGAAGTTATTCTTTTGCCTAATATCATGGTTTTGAAAATCTGAATTTATTTTTATTTTATCTCTTAAATAAGTTGGCATCAAGTTATTATAAATTTTGAAGATTAAACATATCGAATTATATTTAGCATTGATATCTATGATATAACTGGATGGACATCTTTTGTTGAAATTTTCAAGGTGTCGGCTGCATACCATTGTGTAAAAGAGAAGAAAACTTTCGGGTATTTCTTTTTCTCTTACACCAATACAAGACAATGTGGCAATTTGGCATCGTTCATTAATTTGATTGAATATATGAGATACATCAATGTGTGAATGGTTAAATAAAATAAATATGTTAGTTAAAGCTTTGAAGAGCATATAAAAGTTCAAAACGGGTTCGTTTTTCTTTAAATAAGTTGATGTAGCCTAATATATACGATGATTTATTAAGGAAGCTCGCTTGTAAGGCTTTATCTTGTACCAGAATCCTACCCTATAGTTTTTAGTTAGCATAAAAGACCTTCCAGAAGGAAATTTCTACTTCCGTTCTAAATTGCCGTCCATCCTACCAAAATATTATATACTAGCGGACCCGACAGACGTTGTCCTGCCCAAACGTTGGCTTTTCGTTTGGGTGGCATAATTGATTTCGATAGTAAAACAAATACTATGTGATCATCACAATTACAAATTCACAATGAACTCCAATTAGTGATTTACACAAATATTATAAATATTGGGGGGGTTGGGTGGTGGGGGGTTGAAATTTTGAGGTTACATGCTCTGATATGCAAAAAAATCTAATTAATATATATAATATATATATATCCCTCCCCAAAAACATCCCTAAAAAATAAAAAAATCCTAGAACCCGATTGCAGCGCCACCTACCGGGTTCAATTGTGAATCTAAACCATCCACGGACCCACTCAAACACACAACAAAAATTTCATCAAAATCGGTACAGCCGTTTAGGAGAAGTTCAGTGACATACACACGTACAGAAGAATTATATATATTAAGATATGATAGTATTCTGGTACGAAATAAGGCATTACAGATTGGGATTATTACTAAAATCAGGATTTAGTAGCTAATATACTTCCTACAAGCCAATAACCTAAATTATCATTTGAACGTAAGACTTCTACACAAAGTGTGTCATTCAAACAAATGTAATACAGTTTTTAGCTAACTTGTTTCATTATAGTTATCGAAATTTCAACATAATATGATTTCTGAAAGATATGAGCCGACTTAAAAAAAAAACAGGTATTATAATAATACTTTCCACAAGCCTATACCTTAAGTGATAGTTTGAATAAATGGCAACTATACAAAGTTTGTCATTCAAACAAATGTAATAAAGTTTTAGGTTACCTTGTTCATTATAGTTATCGAACTTTCAATATAATATTGTTTATGAAACCAATATACAAGCTAATAGCCAACTTTAAATATAAGTGGTCGTGGCAGATTGTAAACAGCATTGATGACAACTACATACAAATTGAAATATTTAAGGTTTTATTCGTATTTGTACAGTATTACCTGTAAAACTGAATTGTATATCCTGTAATGTAATTGTTTCTTCAGGAAAGTGTGGTATAATACTTCACTTTTTTCAAATAATAATACTTTTATTCATCAAAAACATGTTTTCGCATAAGAACATTTAAAGAAACCATTAAATCTGTCCCCCCTCCTCAGTGTAGCAGACGATACACTTGAGCATCACGCCTTTTTCCTTGGAATGTGCATGTGTGTTAGGGATGGCAAAAACTGCTCCTTTAGTGGTGCAGGAGTAATCTGTTACTGCTCCACCACTGGACCTGTTCCTTTTACCTGCTCCTTTTTGTCACAGTTACAATATTTGTACCTACTCACAGCCTAGTTTTTTTAGCACCGCATCTACTGCCCGTTCGAGTTATACGCATTTATGCCAATTACGTCAATGTGTTAGTGATGAAGATGGTTGATTCTAGAGGAAGTGCACCCACATTTGTTTGGAATGAGAGTTGAAAACGTTTAGGAAAAATCACCCTCAGTGCACCCAACCGGAATCGAACCTCAATCTCCTTGTCATCGGCAGTCCATTCTAGTGCAAGAGTGAAGCCAGAGACCAGAGGCTGGCAACCCTTTTGCTATCACGGGCTTTATGGGTTAAAAAAAGTTTGGCTAATTTGAAAAAAAATTAAAGAAAAAAAGTTCAATTTTACATTTACCAATTAGTAATTAGCTAATAAGTCCATTTTTTGAACAAATTGTTTGTTTGCTAAATATTTTGTGGGCAAGATAATATCAGTCAGTCAGTAGATTGCTGACCCTTGCCTTAAATAATTTTACCTCCAATTGGGTCCCTTCAATGTTAATCATCAACGTAACAATTTATTGTGAGAATACATCACATACTGTGCTTGTATTGTGGAAATAATGTTTTGTACTACGAATGCTTTCCCCTTCAAAACTCATTTGTGACTTCCCAAACCAACTCTAAACTAGACCTATATTAGATAAGTAAGGTTGCGCCGGACCTGATCTCAGTGCTGTGACAAGAACACAAAGTATCCACTTCCTTTTTACTGTACGACTGCTCCAAAATATCTCCGGAGCATAAAGGAACAGGTTGCTCCGGACCTGTTACAGCGCTGTCTATGACAGAGACGAGGAGTAAGGTTACTTTGGACCAGTTCCAGCGCTGCCTGTGACAGAGACGAGGAACAAATATACTCCGGACCTGTTACAGCGTGTATTTGAACCGTGGAGCAGTGACAAAAAGGAACAGCTCCTTTCGTCTCTCAGGAACAGGTTGGGAATGTGACGTCAGAGGAGCAGTGAGAAAGGAGCAGGTTGTGATTTCACAACCCATCACTAATGTGTATGTCCATCCAGTTATATTATAGAAATCAATTATATTTAGTCATGTTTATTAAACTTACCCAACCTTGCTGATCCAGCTTAATTGACTTGTATATTTAACCAGTGATATGACTATGTTCTACTTGCTGTTTGTGTGAACTTAAAAGTGTATTAGGGGTGGATTTAATTCTTACATCCTCAATATATTTCTACAATCTGTACATTTATAAGGTCTATGGATGCAAATCATTGATCTCTATAATATAACTGGATGGACAGACACATGCACATTCCAAGGACAAAAGCGTGACGCTCAAGTGTATCGTTTGCTACACTGAGGGGGGGAAAGATTTAACGGTTTCTTTAAATGTTCTTATGCGAAAACATGTCTCTGATGAATAAAAGTGTTATTGTTTGAAAATAATGAAGTATTATACCATACTTTCCTGAAGAAACATTTACATTAAAGGATATACAATCCAGTTTTACAGGTAATTCTGTACAAATACGAATAAAACCTTAGATATTTCAATTTTTATGTAGTTATCATCAATGTTGTTTACAGTCTGCCACGACAACACTTATATTTAAAGTTGGTTATTAGCTTGTATATTGGTTTCAGAAACCATATTTTATTGAAAGTTCGATAAATATAATGAACAAGGTATCTTAAAAATTGTTTACTTTGTTTGAATGACAAACTTTGAATAGTTGCCATGCATTCAAACTATCACTTAGGTTATAGGCTTGTGGAAAGTATTATTGTAATAATACCTGTTTATTTAGGTTGGCTCATATCTTTCAGAAACCATATTTGTTGACATTTCGATAACTATAATGACACAAGTTAGCTAAAAACTGTATTACATTTGTTTGAATGACACACTTTGTGTAGAAGTCTTACGTTCAAATGATAGTTTAGGTTATTGGCTTGTAGAAAGTACAGTATCTACTAAACCCTGATTTTAGTAATAATCCCAATGTGTAAGGCTTTATTTCGTACCAGAATACTATCATATATATAATATTTTGGTTTGATGAACGGCAATTTAGAACAAAAGTAGAAATTTCCTTCTGGAAGGTCTTTTATCCTAACTAAACACAAATATATGGTAGGATTCTGGTACGAGATAAAGCCTTAAAAGTAAGCTTCCTTCAAAAATCATCGTACATAAAAGGCTACATCAACTTATTTAAATAAAAAACTA
Organism: Timema podura; assembly: GCA_033556935.1. Taxonomy (NCBI): domain Eukaryota; kingdom Metazoa; phylum Arthropoda; class Insecta; order Phasmatodea; family Timematidae; genus Timema; species Timema podura. The sequence continues at coordinate 70,661,975 of JAVRXN010000001.1, forward strand.
ACCAGTTTTGAACTTTTATATGCTCTTCAAAGCTTTAACTAACATATTTATTTAATTTAACCACTCTCACATTGATGTATCTCATATATTCAATCAAATTAATGAACGATGTCAAAATGCCACATTGCCTTGAATGGGTGAAAGAGAGAAAGAGATACCCGAAAGTTTCTTTCTCTCTTACCCAATGGTATGCAGACGACAGCTCGAAAATTTCAGCCACAGATGTCCATCCAGTTATAGTATAGAGATCAATGATGCAAATAAACTTAAGGTTTCGTTCCAACTTTGGATAATCCAATTCTACATGGCTGTGTGAAACAAACAAGTTTTACATATTTAAATTTGATGTTTATAAACCTTAATTTCATAGACCATGTACTTAGTCATGGCGGATAGAAATGAGAAAATTTTACTCGAATTGTTGAATAAAGAAGGGAATGGTTCTTGTGCTGACTGTCGCTGCAAAAGTAAGATATATTGGTCTTATTCTAATATTAGTTATTTAGATTTATTTATTTACTAAGAGTAAACAGGCAATTTATTAACAAACAGCTCTTGTGAAATTTGGTGGGAGGTTCTCTCTTGACTTTCTGGTAAAACTGAAGTTTCCCTTCCAAAGTGTATAGTTACCTTTGTAGACATAACACCCTTTTAAAATCGGTGAAACTAAACGAATGACTATAAAATTATAACTAGATATATTTTTCAACATGATAGACTACATATTAGAAGGCCTTTATTGTAACTTAAAGAGACATTTGCTTTATCTTTGTTTATTATTTTTCCTGAAAGTTGATTCTTTTAAAATTGTTTTTGTTTTATAATGCATTTGTTTGATTTGGAGAAAGAGTATGATTGCAAGAATAGGAGTATATTATGGAATGTTCTTATAGAGTATGGTGTGGATGCATGGTTAGTAAATGTAATTATGGCGGTGTATGATGGAAGAAAGCATGCAATAGGGTGGATGGGTCTTTGGGCAAATGGTTTGACATTGAACAGGGTGTTAAGACAAGTTGGTGTTATGTTCCCATTGTTTAATGTATTCATGGATAAGTGTTGTCAATTTTTACTGAACATTTTGTATAGGTAAGATCTACACAAAATAATTCACACCCCAAATCTTGCCCACAATTCTTTCACACATTCTCTCAATTAAAACTCTCCCAAAACTTTTCCTGGAATATTCAACAAACTAATTGCCATATAACTCTTACATTCACATTTACCGCCTTTGCCTTTGTATAAAGGAACAATAACAGCACTCTTCCAGCCATGGGTCATTCCATGTCAACTTGACCAATGTTCATATACCTGACCATAATGGATTTTTATTAAACTTGGTGATGTTGTTGAACCTATTAAGAAACTTTATTTTACAAAATCTTAGATTCCAGGGTCAAATACTTTCTGTGATATTAAGGTACGAAATTTAAGAAAAAAAAAACACCTTTTGGTTTGTTGCAGACCCTAAATTGGTCTGGATTAGGTTCTATTGCACTAAGAAAGTTGAGTTTGGTTTTATTTTAAAACTAATTAAACATTCTTTCATTTGACATATAGTTTGAGTAAATATTTTAGATAAACATTTTCAAGATCCAGGAAAGTATATTTTTACCTTAAATTAGTCAAAAAGAGCATTTTGAAAAAAAAAAAAAATTTTTTTTTTTTTAATAACAATCTACATAGTTTATTAACATGTGTGCCAAGTTTTAAGGTTGGACTCCAAACAGTTTAGGAGAAATAATTGATTACTTATATGGGCCTACTTAATAGAGTAGAGATATCACATTTAACAGCGCACGAGAGTACTTTTAAACCTTTCCACAAAAATAATATTTTAGAATGATATTTGAAATCAACTTAATATTAGTAGGTTTACATTGCTTACTTGGTACTTGGGTACATTCCTTCATTTATTGTAGTCTGCAAGTTACTTCTTGACATTCTTTTTGCGATAGAGTGTAAAATGGTCCTGTTGGTCAGTGTGGGTCAACTCTAGTTAAAACATATATTGCTTGTTTCCTAAGGATATACAAGTTTCTTGGATACACAGATGCTGTAGTCCAGGGCATGAAATTTCAAGTCTGAAGACACTAGACAAACTAATATTTTTGGTCACCACTATTTTACATTCATGATTACGAATAATATGAACAATTTTTCAAATGTATGTACTTTAGCACTTTATGATTTTGTGTAGCGCAGCATTTTTTCACTAAAGTACCACTTGTCAATAACAGCTGTTGGGTCAAACTCTGACAGGGAGGGTCCATTTACAGAAATTCTTGACAAATCATCCAGTGTCTTGACAGTTTCTGAAAGCTGTCTTGAGTCTTTTATAGTAGCTGAATCCCCTCTCACATGAAGCTGTGCTCACTGGTAGAACAGCACAAAATGTGAGACTATAGAGCAAGCTGAATCCCCTCTCACATGAAGCTGTGCTCACTGGTAGAACAGCACAAAATGTGAGACTATAGAGCAAGCTGAATCCCCTCTCACATGAAGCTGTGCTCACTGGTAGAACAGCACAAAATGTGAGACTATAGAGCAAGCTGAATCCCTCTCACATGAAGCTGTGCTCACTGGTAGAACAGCACAAAATGTGAGATCTGGAGCAAATTGGGGAATCTTGCTGAACACTTTTCACTATGAATCTTCTCCAACGTCTGATTCAAAGTCAGTGAAGAAAACCAAAGTTTGAATTCTGTTCACTTTCTCACCAAACAGACTTGTGTTCAAGTACATGAAGAGCTTCTTTATTTCTTCTATCCCAAATTGAAGCATTGTTTCTTTGGGAGGCCAACTCAAGGTGTTGAAAACAAAGATGTATTCACATCTGTTGATATATTTAGCAATCTTGGTTTGAAAGTGTGCACTTTCCAAGGCACTTACAAACGCAGGTTTGAGACACAAGAATCTGAGCCTATATAGTTTGGGTGTGTTTGAAACACATTTTAAAATACAAAATTTTAGTCATCAGACTAAAATGTTTGGTTGCCCGGAAATTTCGCGCCTTGATGCAGATGGTCCAGCTGGTTGAAGAAAACTCAACCTAACCTCGTCTTTTTGATCATTAGCTTCCAAAACGCAGGCTAACCACCACTAATCTTCATAGGCAAACATAACAAATCCATGGATCTCTTTTAAATTAACTGCTTCTTCACTAATACTTATCTTTTTCTTCTCTTGACAGAGTTGAAAATGAATACAATTTAGAAGCAAGCTTTAGTTTTGTTAGTGGAATGGCTGTATGAACTTCTGTGGCCCTGGAATAGGCCTTGCTAATGAAAAACATTCTTTAAAAATAAAGATGACATAAAATCTGCAATAAAATCCACCAAGCTCTCTGGCATACTGTGATGAGGCAAGTTGAGATTATGTCTGGTGATGTTACTTCACAGTTGAAAAAGGACTTTGGTAAACATTTTTATTTCTCATTTCAACTTGAAGAATCAACAGATGTGAGTGACACTTCTCAATCAGCCGTGTTTGTAAGGTTGGCTTTCAGTGATTATTCTGTAAAATAAGAACTACAAGTGAGGATATTTTCTCCATATTTAAAATATTTATTTCTTTTGAGAATATTCCTGTACACAAAAGATGGGGGTCCAGCTTTTACTGGTGTCAAAAATGGTTCCATTGCTTTGTATAAGAAAGCTGAAATGTTTCCACAATTTGTTTCTTACCAAGTTGTATTTTTCACCAGCAATCACTTTGTGCAAACATTTTAAAATTCACTGATGCTATTAAGTTTGTCACCAAAATTGTAAACTAACTAGGGCTCTTGTTCTTTAAAGATGCTTGTTTAAAGCACTGACAGTCGAGCTTAATTATCAGCATGGAGATCTCCTGCTCCATGCTGAAGTATGCTTGCTGAGCAAAGGACGAGTCCTCCATCATTTCATTGATCTGCTACCAGCAATAGTAGGCCTAATGTTTTTCAAAGAACGTGATGCACACGATCCTGGACTTGAAGATTTTGAGTGACTGCTAGATGTCACAGATACACTCATTGGACTAAACCCCCAACTTCAGGGCCAAGGGAGATGATATCTGATGTACTGTACAGGTGTTTTCCAAAAAACCTGAACTGCAAGAAGAACCTCAGCCGAGGAGACTTCAAACGTTTCTCCTGTTTGAAGGATTTAAGTTGGATAGTGAAAGAAATCTTGAGCTCTACTCTGGTGACAATCACAAATAATCTCCAACTTGAGAGCAGAGTTTCAACAGTGACTCAGTGATTTCAAAAAGTTGAGCCTTTAGCAAAGTTTGTTTCACCTCCCTTTATGGACATTGATGTTGAAATCTTATCAAGTTGTGTAACACAACATTAGAAATGGAGCTGATAGCTTTCCAAAGTGACTTATCATTAAATAGTGTTTCAAGTTTAGGATATGTATGGCTACTTGTATCGAAGGAAAAATATCCAGTTCTAGTTCTTGTTGCACTCAGAGTGAAGGTGTTCTGATCAACCTATTTGTGTGAGTCATCATTTTCAATTATGAAAGTTGTGAAAAACAAATACAGAAGCAGGCTTACAGATGAACATCTTGATAACTGTATTTGAATGGGTGTTACAAGCTACTCATCTAACACTAAACAAATTATGGATGAAAGTGAACGTTATTCTTCTCAGTAGGACTAACATAAAGTTTTTTTATTCAACTTTCATTCAATTTTTAAAATGAATAATCATTATACTTAAATTTGTATATTATTTGAATAACAATAAGGAAACCAAGCCACAGAACTCACTTCTGTTTGTATTCACTTGTTGTACAGGTAACAATGTGACATAGCTACCTAGTGAGTTTGGTGAACCCTACTCTCTAGAGTCTAGAGACTAAACCTACTTGCCCATACTACACATAATACATTATTTATTCTAAATATTTTGGATTCCCGCCTTAAATCTTGGCACACATGTTAATAAAGCATGCAGATTGTTATTATTATTATTTCAAAATGAAACCAAACTCAACTCTCTAAGTGCAATAAAACCAGATCCAGACCAAGTTAGGGTATCCGCGACAAGCCGAAAAATGTATTTTCCCTTATACTTCATACCTCAATATCTCAGAAATTATTTGACCTTGGAATCTAAGATTTTTTATAATTAAGTTTCTTGATAGGTTAAACAAGTCACAAAGTTGCATAAAAATCGCTGAGGGTGAAGTAAGTTTTCCATTTTATTGGTTGATTTCACATGACATGACCCTCATTAGGAACATTTTAAATCCCAGGACACCTCACACAAACAGACAAGTAATACTGCACCCCCGCACCTAAGCATTTCATTTGCAATCAATCCTATCTATGCTCGCAGCTTTGCCATTCTTTAACACTTTCATACACATCCAAGCCTTTTTAAATCTTTCGAAACTCATCACTAAATTTTCCCCATTTTCTTTTACTTTCTTTACGTTATTACCTTACAATTGCTCAAAATTCTCTCTTCTTCATGAATAGTTTAGAAATTATTATATTTAATAAATATAGGTTATCTTCCCTTACTGGAAAAGATGAAAATACTAAAACATTATCATTAGAATATGTGTAGGTCTAACCATTGCAACATTATAATTATTATTAATAATTATAATTAATTATTAATAATATTTTTTTTTCAGATTTCTCATTAAAATTTCCAATAGATTTAAAGAATAATGAAAACAATTTTTTTAACTAAAAAATGTATGTTCTATTATATATATTATCTCTTAAAAATAAAATAAGTTAAATGAAATGTGATGCTGGGAACGCCACAAGGAGACTATCCTCTCTACATCCATGAGAGCCTACTCACCTGCATCTGCTCTAAAATAGAGTTTGGAAACATCCCGACGACCTCCCAATTTACCATAGCTGAGGAAGAGGAGCACAAAGAAACACTTACATCCTCTGATCATGGCCCCCACAGCCTGATATGAGCCCCCACCTACCGCTAAGAATATGTGTGTGCCCTTGCATCTCAGATGTTCTTTATATTATTTTATGTGTAGGTATATACAAGTTAGAACAAAATTAGTTGTTTTTCTTTCTGATTTTTCATTGCATAAACATCTTCAGGACATCATTTTGAAAAATGTTCTGTTTTACTCCGATTTGGGTTGTAATTACTTAAAATATTAATACTTTCATTATTTATTAACCAATTTTCTTCATTATGGTGTCAAATTAAAGCTCATGTTTAGTGTTTTAAGACACAATTGAAACATTTTAGACTAACATCATCTAAAATACCATAATTTTATTTGTTTTTTATTAATCTTTTTAATGGTTGGTGCGAGCAATTTCCAAACAATTATGTTTGTATCCTTAAATTAAGTGGAATATGAGCTTTATTCAGATATGTGATTAGTTTTTGTAGATAATCAATTAAAAATAAAAAATATAATTAGACTTATAAAATTGTCATACATTATAAAATAATATTTATGTCCACACTAACCTTCTTTCTGACTTGTAAAGAATACTTAGGCTTATTAACATAGGCCTACCATTGCTGTTGCTTCAAAACATAGTCACAAAATACTTAATATCAACTCTTTTATATCTTTGTTTTCTTTGTCTGACAATCTATAATTCCTTCCTGTGGCGGAACTTGAACATGGAACTGGAATTTCCTTAAATATGTTCTCAACAGGGATATAACCAGTATCAGAAGGTACTGGCCAAACATATGCTGGTGAAGAGCCACATGGATGCATGAATTGAACTTCGGCGTCTCTTTCATTTGAGCGTTCTAAAATCTTCCCCAAACACCATTTGTTATTATAAAACACTACCGGTACAATCTGGATCAAGTCTTCCTTGTTATTATTTCCAACAATTGCCTTAAATGAACTTTTTGACGATGAGACATGCTTTACTAAAATATTCGAGTGATATATTGGTATAAAATAGTGATTTTCTCCTGTTCCAGGGATCTTGGATGCAGTTATGTATATTATTCCTTCAGGCTGGTGTGGGTTTCCTCAACTTCTGTGGAAGATGTTTACACAATTTTATATTCCCTTAATATTTTGAAATCATGTGGGCTTAAAATCAAATTATCAAAGGGCCTCTGAAGGCTAGCCCGAGTAGCTGGTCTTTTGACAGTGTCACATGCATTCTTGCCATGACGAAAAGTGTTTGTACTGTGCTGCACTTCCATCATGGAAGTAAATGTCATGTTTTAAATCTGACGCTTCCTTCAGCACATGCTGCAAAGCAGTTTTTTGAAATGTAAAAAATGTTGTATTATGTTTGAGGCAATCACTTATGAAACACATTGACAAAGATTTAAGTTCATTCCCATTTTTATAATAAACTAGAAACAGATGCAAGGTAGCTTGAATATTGTTCCAATGGAAGCCATGAGCAGCATCTTGTAGGATACATGTATAGTTCTCTGCATAATCGGCTAATATTATGCAATCATCTTGTTTTAAACTGTTTTATGAATACTTCAGGTGTGTGGCTTTGATCCTACGAGAATATCAATAAATTCATCAACAGATTTAACATGTCTCTAGTGTGGAACAATCTGTGAGGACTCACTGTTTGAAAACAATGTTTTCCCTAGTTTCCAAAACTTCTAACTGTATTAGAAAGTCAACAAGGAAAATTCTTTTGGGCAGTTTGCACATCGGATTCAAACTGCAAACAAGTTTGAGTAGATAGTAGCTCTTGATATGAAATATTTAAGTGGATACTCTGCAACATAAGCTTGACATTTTGATGGTACACACACACACACACGAGCTATTTACAGTGACACATTCTTTTGGTCTCGAATCACAAAACTTTGTGAAACCTATTTTTTCATTTAGATTATTTTCTTTGTATAGTTAGTACACTTTTAAATTATATAAAATTAACCTTTTGGTCTTTAATTCTCGTTTACCACTTTCACTCGGTACTGACAGACAATCTTTTGTATTTGATTATTATTATTATTTATTATTATTTTTATTATTAGCACCGCGTCTTACTACCCGTTTAGGTATATCAGGGTTGCCATGCACCTGGAAATTAGGGAAAACCGAGAAAATACAGGGAATTTTTTTGTGTCTGGAAAAAAACCGGGAAAACACAGGGAATTTCACAAAAAAGCTAGAATTTACTTGAATTTACTGGGATTTGGGCAATACAGTGCTTGTAAGCTTAAAATAGGAGGAACAATATAGATTAAAATTTGTAACGGAGAGAACTGAGCAGTCTGATTGGAACACGTCTCATTTATGATGATTATGCTTACCAGCACCTCATCAGCTTGAGACAAGTCCTGAGCGCAACCGAGACAACTCGTTCGGAAATGCCATACCTTTTCGGCTTCCTCCACTCACCCCCGCCAATTCCACAAATGTATAGTTTCCTCCACCCCCATCCCCCAACTTCATCAAGCCCATGCTGCTGGCACGTGTTCTTGCTGCCAGTTGAATAAATTCATTCTTTGGATTTTGGTGTGTTATCTGTCTGTTGTTTAGAAAAAGATTACTCCTGTTGAAAGATATTGTTTTGGTAGTGTGATGTTTTAAGACTACCCTACCTATCTTGCCATTTTGGCTATTTTAAATTTTTTAGAAACTGCCAAGGTATCAATATTGTCTGTTTAAATCTTTACGGGTTTTAACATTTTTACTACAGTCAACTCCCGATTTAGCGAAGGTGGGTGTACCTGATTGCTCCCGTGGCCAGGATAAAAAAAAATGGAGTATACTGTAAAGTGGAAAGTTTATGAAAATATTGCCTCCAGCCTGCTAGTCTGTTGTAAAATTAGAGTGGTTGTAAAAATGACCTATTGGGTTTGTGTCCGCTCATAGCTACTTTACTTACCTCTTCCACCCCCTGTGAAATGGATTAGCCCACTTCTTTCACCCTTCTCTCCAAGGTCACGATTCTTTTTCTTCTGTTAGGGATATGTGATACTAGTAAAATATCGATACTTGAGTATGAAAAAAATGAATGAGAAGTATATATTGATCAATCGATCAATATCGATACTTTCATTTAGCGATAGAAAAATAAAGGCAATAATAAGAAAAGACGAAGAAATTTAATAAATGATCGGAAATATAAAGGAAGTAAAAGAAGAAAAGTAGGTAAATTAAAATCTTTCGATGTCTGGTAAAAAGTACTGATATTAGTAAAATATCAAAAGGCTGATATCGAAAGAAAAGTATCGATACTGGTATCATATTATTCCTAGTGCTAGTTTAGCGTCTCGTAAAAGTGTAAGATATTAAAATCGTTTCAAACTCAAAACTTTATATAGCTAGATATGACCATACCTCAGGACTTTTTTTATTTTGACCCTAACCCTCAAATGAAAGTGATTTTTTTTGAATTTCATATTTTTCGAAAATGGCTCAAACTGTTTTGATTAAAATAAATATATATGGACTAATTGACCTCCCAAGTAACACCATATATCTGGTTTTTTGGTAAAAAAATGTTGTTGATGGCTAGTTTACTGATGAGGGATTTTTTCAAAAACTTGAAATATTTTAAAATGAGCTTTAACGATTTGGTTCGAAATTGGTATCTTGGGCCTTAGACCTAATAATTGTGTTTGTGGTCAAAAGTTGTTTAAGGGCATCTTACTGATGATTGATTTTTCAATAATAGTTATGATAAATTTATGTATGATTGTGTCGTATCGTTTACTTACTGTATTTGGTAGTTTTCCATGGGTTCGCAGATTTACCGTGTAAATTGATATAACAGGGTTTAGTAGCCCTCAGTTACACCACTAAATTGAGAGTTGACTATGTTTTTTTATATTTATTACAATATGGTAGGGATGAGGATGGCAGTTTATTAGAGGAAATACACTTGAATGAGCAAGGTAAATCACATGTTAATTTCATTACTGTAAATTATTATTCACCATTTGTGGGGCTACTTCGTGGTGGGAGGAAATAAGGTGAAACCGTCCGGCCCCTAAGACTCGTCCGTTTCTGCGCATGACGTCAGCTTAGGGGGACTTGCTTTACTGCGAGCATTGCGCGCTATGGCACGTTCTCAAGTTATCTTTAGATTTCAACAATATACCTTGTCTAAATCACTACTACTGATTTGTTTAAATTCCAGTTTTTTTACAGGTTGCTTTAACGATTTTATTTGAAATGGATATTTAATGAGTGTTTACCTGACAATAAACACTGTACACGTGTTTCTCGGGTAAAAAAATCATTTATGGACAGTTTACTAATGAGTAATGGTTAATTTCTTCCAAATGGCTTTATCTTTCTGAGTTTTTGTGGAGAATAAAGTAAAATATGACATTGCAAAGACTTCTGGAAATCTTTTTCTGCAAAATGATCAGAGCATGTTGTGGCTGGATGGAAATGTTATAGTTAGCTTAGAAGAAATAGTCTAATTTAATGAAGAAATAATTTTATAAATATAAAAATTAAAAATAAATACGAAGGAAACAATATTAAATTATTTTAAATATTTTACAAAACTCTTAAAAAAATATAAAATTAGAAATTCTACATTCTTATTTTTCCTTCACGCCCATCTGGGATGTACACATTTATTTACACAAAATAATATGGATATTAAAAATGTAAAATTTAGAGGAGATATACCCTCATCATAATACGAAGGGAGGAGGAAATCATTAATGAAAACCCACCTTTATCACATTTAGCTGAGAATCAAATCTCAACCTTCTCCATCACTAGCAAACAAGAGTAGATTGGCTTGATGATTAGGAGGCTAAGACCATGTTACCACCTATGCCTGTCAAACTAAACAATCAAATCACTTGGTGTACATCTATGACAGGAGTTTCCAACTTAAACATGCCAGAAGGCCACAGTTGAACCCTCGGAATCTAGTGGCGGATCGCAATATAATCGGATAATTTCTGTCAATCTATAAAAAATGAGAAAAGGTATTTAATTATGAATGAAATAATAAGTGATAATTTAATCATGTCTAATTACATATCAAACGAATTTTCTGACAAAAGCTAAGTCAATGTAATACAGCAAATGTAAGGAAGAAATTATTTGGAGCTTTCATGGATTTATTCCCACGCTAGTCAAAACTTTCCGTTTCTCGGATAAAACACCAAAGTTTTCTAGAGTAGATTATATTCGCAAGAAACTTCATGGGCTACCAGTTGGGAACCCCCGATCTAGAGCAATAACTTAGTATTGTTGAAATATTACATGAAGGAACACCAAGTAAACTTGCCCATCATAAGTGTAATTGTGAAGGTGTTAATATACATACCATTGTTGGAAATACGAATTATTGTATTGCATGTCTAAAATTTTAAAAGTTGTAAAAATGTCAGAAAAACAATGAAAATATAATACACTCGAATTAAAACGACAAAGTAGAGAAAATTCCTATTAATAAAATACAAGCTACAGTATTGCTAAACTTAAATACTCAGTTTGCAGTTTAATCTTATGTGTTTGTCCACTTTTATGAAAAAAAGAATTAGAAAAATATTAATCCACCCGCATCGTCGGGAATGTGTACAGAGTCAACAGTCTTATCTCGTTTGGTTTGTCGGTGATGGGGAGATTGGGGTTCAAATACCAACCGGACTTACTTACGTTGTTGTTCCTAAATGGTTTTCCATCCTCTCTCCATGCAAGTTCCTACCTTATTAGTATAAATATGAGGACTTCCAGAGCAGGTAAAGAGACGAGGCTCACATAATAATTTTTTATAAATACAGGTCTACTAATGCTAATAAAATCGTAGGACCTTACGCAATAATACTAACAAAATTAATTAGTATATATACCCGCTTCAGTTGTCAAATCCTGGAAGTGGGGCCCTTTCTTAAACGGTTTTCCACTCTCCCTCCACGCAAATATGGGTACACTTCCTCTAAATTCAACCATCTTCACCCCTAGTATATTTGCGTATTTAAATATGCATATAGTTCAAAAAAAGTAAAAATACATGGTGACACAAACAAATTTATTTAAAAAATAGATTCTAAATGATTTTGGATTTTGATTGGGCTAGCGGCGATTTTAATTCTTGAAGACCCCGTAGTGCAGCTTATTATTACTATTAAATTATATATAATATTATAATGAATGTTTGTACAATTTATCTATATTATTATTATTATTAGCACCGCGTCTTACTACCCGTTCGGGTTATACGCACTCACGCTAATGTGCAATGGTAGGATGATTGTGAGATGAAATGGAGGACCTACAGTTTAACGTGGAATCCGAACCACGGTGGAGGCCTGGCATTCCTCACATTCACAAGTTGTGATTAATACACATCTTGTCAGAGGTGAAGGAAGGGTTTGGCAATCAGATAAATCTGTGCCGGGACAATTTATCTATAGAGCATCAAGCGTTGCAATATTATATTTGTTAGAATAGTCAGAGAAATTCACTTACAAGTTTTCACATTAAATTTATCCTCCCTCCTACATACTACTATCCAATTTCTTTTATTAAGTTCATCCTTCGGAAGACTAAGATATTTAATATTGCTGCCAAACCTGGCATGATTCCTTATTTTTAAAAACATTTAAACACTCCAAAGAGGTGGTATATTTGAATTGTTTCCCTCAAGTTGTCCCTTCTTCAGCTACCTGACTCCCCGAAGCTGACGTCACGGCCAGAAGGAAGGAGTGGGGGAACATGCCCACAGTTTCACCTTGACTTCTTCACACCACGGGGCTACTTAGTCTATACAGAACACATACAATAATTAAGATTGGTTAAAATGTTTTTTAAAATCAAGTAATACATTCTAAAATAAAATAGATCCCACATTTAAACTCAAAACTGTATTTTTGGTATTTCCCCCTTTTTCTTCTTCTTTCATTCCATTTAGGGCCTACAGCAAATATAAAGAATTTTTCCTTTTAGAAAATGTATATCATTCATTTCTCATCCCTTTTCCAAATAATTCTTAAACATGTGTCTACCTTGCACGATAAAAGATGCCTCCATTGACAAATTAACTCTATTCATTTCTAAAATTTTCTCTAAAACAAATTTTAATGCCTCTCTAATTATATTTATAATATCTATTAGGTGTCTGGAAAAATAAAAATTTCCTCTGGAAAATCTGGAAAACACAGGGAATTTTGTAATTAGAAAATAGTGGCAACCCTGTATACGTATTTGAAGAAATCCTACTAATTTCATCATCACAATAGAAGTCTTGGATTCTTTTCACAGTTTCTTCACTCAATGTGCGTCCTTTTCTTTTTCCTCTTTTGCATAAAATCTCACCATCTTGTAGCACTTTCCTTGATTTTTTTCACTAAATACTCATTGGTTTGGAAACAAGTGATTGTCTGCTGTATGCTTCATGATTTTGGGCAGAGTCTTACAATCTGTAACTTTTCGCTTATATTTTTACTTAATCTTTTCACAGTAAATACACTTAAATTTATGTTCTTGGATATAACTTGAGCTGGAAGGGAGCAGTCATTCCTAGAACTTTACTGGCTACTTCTGAAAATGTATCTGCTATCCTCCAAGAGTTATTTTTCAGAGTGACTTCTTTTTATTATTTTAACAGGTGGACCTCCTATGAGCTCACAACTTTCATTAAGTTTTCCTAGATAAAAGGACGGAAGCTCAGGTTGATAGTTTCTGTCTGGCGCACTACTATTTTCATCACTAGATGCAGGCACATTTAAAATCACTGATTTTACACAAAGTTTTGTTCCAGGAATGAGTTTAAGAGAATAGTATTTTTTATAAAATGAAAAACTAACAGGCTTAAAAGACTTTCTAGGTTTTTTTGCTCTTTTTCAGAACGGATCACAACACACTCTTTGTCTGTCCTCAAAATTTGTCAAGAGAACATTCAAGTGAAGAGAGCATAGTCATTGTATAAAATAAGTGTGTTCTAAGTTTAGTGGTTTCTTGATTAATGTCACTAAGTTCAGAAAATATTGTGTCTTGAAGGAATGAACCAATACAAGTCCATTTTTATATTAGGATACAAAACAAATATTTTAAGCTAGAGTTTGTAGAAATGTACAATTAGAAAAAATCACAATCAATGAATAAATTAATATAATCATTTAGGTTAAGTTTAATATTTTAATTTGTCAAATAAAATACATCAACAGATCACTAAGACCTATAAACACAGTATTTAGTATGCCAACAAACTCCTATATTTAAGGAATCATCAGCTGATACCCTTGAAGGGTTGTGAACCAAACTATCCAACCACCACCAAACTTTGTCAGCTCATATTTTTTAATTGGTCATTAGTGTTCAGACAGTGTCTAGACTGCATTTAGCATAAGTGACCATCACCATTAAGCTCATGGAAGACAGTCTCTTTCTTTGTTCTGTTGGTGGAAAGTGTAAGGGAGAAAGGGAGGGGGGGGGGGTGTTAGACCTTAGTGGGATAGTTTATTGCAGCGTGACGAACAACCCGGGGCTCACTTTAAGTGGCCTGATATTTTTATTTATCTCTATAATTAATGTGTTATTTAAAGCATATCATCTTTGTAATATTGAAAAAAAAAATCAAATGATCAATAATATTCTAACAAATCCTAAATATTTTTTAGTTCATAAACCACAAAAATCACCCTCTTCATTTTTCTTCTAAGAAAGTGTATGTTGTTTTTGTATTGTATTTAAAATATTATAAGTGGGATTTCTGTGGCTTGGAAGCCATACTAAATCTAACATCTGAAAAAATTTTAATAAAAATAAAATAATGGTGTTTTAGATGGTAATTGTCTAAATTGCATTCAGAGGTTTAATCGGGCTCCATTCAGTGCCAAAAATGGTCTTCTGAATATTTTTAAGATGAAGGATTTCGTGCAGTAAGTCTTCTGAAATGTATTTAAAAGTTTTGTTGCCTTTGTGGTAGGTTAACCTAAGTTTTGGAAGTTCAAAATGGGTGAGAATAATTCACAAATATCAAGATACATGTTGACAAAAAAACTTTGCCGAGAACAAGTTGGGGACCAGCTTCGGTGGCTGCGTCGTCTAACGCGCTACTCTCGTATTTGACTAGACTGACAAAGGCAGGGAGATCAGGGTTGAATCCCGGTCAGGTGCACTGAGGGTGGATTTTCCTAAATGATTTTCCACTCTCCCTCCACGCTAATGCAGGTGGATTTACTCTCAATTAAGCCTTCATAGTCCCTAACCTAATAGTGTAACTAGTACATAGGCATATAACCCGAATCGGGTAGTAAGACGCGATGCTAAAAAAAAGTCTGGCTTAGGTCGGGTCACTTGTTATTTGGTCAGACCACCATAATATGAATCATTGCCAAACATTCCTACAAGTAGGCCTATCAGTTAACACAATACATGATTTTGGTCGAACATCTGTAGAACATTTGAAGTTTTTTTAAGCACCACGTCTTAATATTCGTTTGGGTTGTATGCTTTTGTACTAATTACGCTAATGATTTTAGGGACTTGGGAATTTATATTTATGAGAAGTGTACCCATAATTGCGTGGGGGGAAAGTGGAAAAACTACCCTGAGTAGCCGACCCTGGACCTCCCCGTCATCAAGAGTGTAACCTACTGTGAGAGGAGCATGTTATTATCTGTTCATGATAGGTCTTTACCTGGATGACAGTTCAAAAATCATATGTTTAGGTTTGGAGTTGCCAACAATGGTAAAATATCACATTTGTAGGCGACGATTTCCGCACATCCACTTTGCCTTAAAATATGAGTGAAAGAATGACCCAGAGCACGGGACGAATCCTGGATAGCTCAGTGGTAGAACATTGGTGTACTAAGTCAAAGGTCCCGGGTTCGATTCCCGTGTCCAGGTGTCATTTTTCAATTTTCAGAATATGATATCTAGATGAAGAATTCCTCACTAAAAAGCATTAATAATAGCTTCGGCTATTTGATTCTTATAAAATCCAGGCTAAACATAAATGTGTAATTAAATTTACTGATCAAAAAAATAATAAAACTTTTAGGGCACAATTTTTTTATTTATTTTTTGCTTGTATTGAAAATATTTAAATTTTACTTTCATTATGAACATCCACAACTCTAAACCAATCTGGACCATCTTAACCACAATGGCATAATTTATTCTTATGGGACATAACAATTTTTGCTGCTTTAAAAAAAAAAAAAATTGAAAGTTATTAAAGAACATAAGGCTAAAGTAAGAGTTAAATCTGATAACACTTCCTGAACATTCTAAACCAAACATATGTCAGTATGTATGTCAGCCATTTTGGAACATATAAGTATCTAGTCCCTTTTTACAGTATTTCATCCAGAAACCTCGTGTCAACATTTCTATCATGTCACCTTCAATTGCAAAGGATCTGACCATAATTTTGTGTAGGTCCACTGTGAGCACTGTTTTTGGTAGCTCTTTACAAGGCAATGTCATCTATAGAGCTGTGTTTTTCAATTATCTTACTTTTAATATACTTATCATAATATGGTAATGTTGATTGGCTCCCTATGTTAAATTGAACTATACAAATCTAAATGTACCATTTAGGTCGGTGTGTGTGTGTGTGTGTGTGTGTGTGGTGTGCGCGCCCGCAGGGGGTTGAGGGAGGGGGGAAAGATAGACCAAAAGCTAGCTTAGTGGTAGATTCATTATAAAGATAATTGAGATAGTATCTATTTAGCCAAGACACTGTCAACTGAGTAGGTTTTGTTTGTTTTAGATGTGGAGTGGGCATCCTATAATCTGGGCATATTTCTGTGCACACGGTGTGCAGGCGTTCATAGAGGCATGGGGGCACACATATCTAAAGTGAAACACCTTAAACTTGATCGCTGGGAGGACAGTCAGATGGAAAGGATGAAGCAAGTGGGGAACACAACGGCTAGACTCAAGTATGAGGAAAGAGTGCCATCGTGTTATCGACAGCCAACACAATTTGATCCTCAGTAAGAATTAACATTGCTTCTGAAACCCATATAGCCTAACCATAGTTGTTAATGATTGTAATGGCATCTTACTATGAAAATTATTTTAATATGTACACTTCTCTAACTGTAATGCTATAACGTCTCTAAATGTAATGCTATGTCTCTAAATGTATTGCTATAACGTCTCTAAATATATTGCTATAACGTCTCTAAATGTATTGCTATAACGTCTCTAAATGTATTGCTATAACATCTCTAAATATATTGCTATAACATCTCTAAATATATTGCTATAACATCTCTAAATATATTGCTATAACATCTTTAAATATATTGCTATAAATTCTCTCTGTGTTGCTATAACATTCTCTATACATGTTGCTATAACTTCTCTTATGCATGAGCATGAGGCCCAAATAAATTTCTTAACCTTTCCCAAATTTCTCAGTTGTGAACCAATTATACACTAATTTTTTTTCTCGAGAACCACAAAATTTGTGTGATAATTAATTTAAGTTATAAACTACTAATACAATTTTTATTTTATTGATTTACACAATTAAAAAACCTTTTTGTAATTCATATAATTCTATATAGAACTGTAGATATAGGCTATAAGAAAAACAAGTTTTTGACAAGCTTAGGACAAGTAAAAGCAAATAATAAATAATCTTCCAAGTGAGAAATATGAACCAGTGCCCAATGGCTTGTAAGACAGTTTAGAAACACTGTACAATAATGTAAGGTAATTGATAGTGAAGGAAGCCAACCTGAAAGGTTGGTTAAGTTAGACCTAGATAGAAACAAACACACTTCTCTATTCATGTCTTATTACACTTTTACATTTCCCAATTCTCACTTCTTCACACTTTCACATTTACATATAGTTTTAAATTTTCGTAATATTACTTTTTCTTATCAAGACACATTTAAAAACACAAAAAACACAAAGAAAGATATGTTATGGAATTACATGCTTCTAGAATAATTTGAAATATAACTGAAAATGCAATGTTGCCATAATGATTTTATATAATGAAGGCTTGAATAGATAAATAGCTTGCTGAAAAAAAAAAAAGATAACATTTTTTGAAATAATAATTAAAAACAATAAAATGCAACAAATAAAAATTATTATTATCATTATCAATATTATCAACATTATTATTATCAACATCATTATATAAATGTGTTTTAATTTATATATATATCAATATCAGGTTTAAATCAGTGGGTAGTCTGTATTTGGTCACCCATTGATGTGCAAGTTCCCATTGTCTGAGCTGATAGTTGTAGGGAACGCTCTGAGTACTCTGGTAGTGTAGCAGAAGTCTAAGTGTTGGCATGGGAAGGAACTGGTTTATCTAGATCCTTGTGGTTGGTATACAAACAATGATTGTAAGTCCTTACTGTCAATGTTGGCATGGGAAGGAACTGGTTTATCTAGATCCTTGTGGTTGGTTGGTATACAAACAATGATTGTAAGTCCTTACTGTCAATGTTGGCATGGGAAGGAACTGGTTTATCTAGATCCTTGTGGTTGGTATTCAAACAATGATTATAAGTCCTTATTGTGAGTGTTGGCATGGGAAGGAACTGTTTATCTAGATCCTTGTGGTTGGTATTCAAACAATGATTGTAAGTCCTTACTGTCAATGTTGGCATGGGAAGGAACTGGTTTATCTAGATCCTTGTGGTTGGTATTCAAACAATGATTGTAAGTCCTTATTGTGAGTGTTGGCATGGGAAGGAACTGGTTTATCTAGATCCTTGTGGTTGGTATACAAACGATGATTGTAAGTCCTTCTTGTGAGTGTTGGCATGGGAAGGAACTGGTTTATCTAGATCCTTGTAGTTGGTATACAAACAATGATTGTAAGTCTGTTATCCATCCCTTCGGCTTGGAGGGTAACTGGTTGATGTAGTTGATGTCCCGACGGCGGTGACGTCGTGGTCAGACACGCGTGGGTAGGAAGAAGGTAGGCGAGTGTGTTCCGGCAACATTAGTCGCGGTGGAACATAAGGATGTTCCGGCAACGTGAGTCGCGGTGGAACGGAAGGATGTTCCGGCAACGTGAGTCGCGGTGGAACGGAAGGATGTTCCGGCAACGTGAGTCGCGGTGGAACGGAAGAATGTTCCGGCAACGTGAGTCGCGGTGGAACATGAGGAAGTCCCGGCAACGTGAGAGTCGCGGTGGGAGGTATGGTGATGGTGGAGAGGGAGAGAGGGTTAAACAAATTGCTCTTTCTTAACATATAACAATTTAATGAGCTCTCTCGAATAAGTGTGGTTCCCCAAGGTGGGCCACCACTGATTTGCCGAGGCTAAATGACCGAGTCTGACTGGCTGACTGGTGTTCCTCCAGACTCCAGACTCATAATGCATGCTCTAATGCACCCTGAAGGGGTGCACGGGAGCAAATTCCAACACGTACCGACCAATTGGTCACACCGTGTGGTTTTCGGGAAATTCTCAGACGGATTGTCGCATTTCGCGAAGTTAACTGAAACAAACAAAAAGCATATTATTAATTAATATTTTTGGGGAAAAGGAAAAATTTTGGGAACCGACTAAGAGGTTTTTAGAGTTACGTGCGGAGACACTACTCTATGGGGGGCTGTGTGAGAGCCTCCCAAACCACATTTGTCACTTCTCACTTATCCGAGCAGGGCTTTGGGACGTCGGTGGCACCCCCCAGGGTCGATGACGTAATTCCCAAGCCCCTGGATGAGAGGATTGGTGGCACCGGGGAGTCTGGCGTAGAAGGACTGCGCCAGCTTCCGGAAGTGGTCCTTGATGGTAGGCATATCCAGGTCTCGGTGCAGATTCACATTCCGAACGTACCAAGGTGCGTCCACAATGATCCTCAGACACCTACTCTGGAATGCTTGCATCCTCCTCATATACGTGTCCGCCAGGTGGCCCCAAGCGGGACACGCATAGTCGAGGATCGGTCTGAGCAGCTGCTTGTACAGTGTCAGACCGTTCCTTGTGGACAGGGCGCTACGCCTGTTAAGCAGTGGGCCTAGGATTCCCAGCCTTTGCTTCGCCTTGGTCAGTCTCTCTGTGCAGTGAAGTCGCCAGGTCAGCTTGGTGTCCAGCGTAAGTCCTAAGTACTTAGCACTGTCCGCCCATCTGATCTGTTCTCCGAACAGCCGGAGTGGGGCCGGCCTGTAGAACTTTCTTTTCCATGTGAAGAGCACTGCTGTACTCTTCTCCACGTTAATACTCGTTCTCCAGGTAGTCAGCCACCCCTCCAACTGCGTCAGATGCGTCTGGAGTCGCCTCTCCACCAGCTGCCCTCGCCACGACTCCGCTACTAGAGCCGTGTCGTCCGCATACAGTGCTAACTTGGTGTCTGGGGATTTCGAAATGTCGTTCACATACAGACTGAAGAGCACCGGGACCACGAGGGAACCCTGCGGCACTCCAGCCCGGATGCTTCTGACCTGGGATGTGGCGTTCCCAAAGGTAGTGGAGAAGGTCCGGTTGGATAGATAAGATTGAACAATCTTAACTAGGTAGAAGGGAAGGTTCAAGGAGAGGAGTTTGAAAAGGAGACCTTCATGCCAAACACGGTCGAAGGCCTTTGCCACGTCGAGAAAGACAGCACCAGTCAGCCTGTTGATGTTGAAGTTCCTCGTAACCTGCTCCACGAGCCGGACAAGTTGATGAGACGTAGCGTGTCCCGCCCGAAAGCCGAACTGCTCGTCCACCAAGATGCCCGCCTCGCGAACATGTTGGGTCAGTCTCGTCAGTAGTAGTCTCTCGAACAGCTTGCCCAAACAGTCGAGCAAGCTGATCGGTCGGTAAGACGAAGTTAGGGCCGGGTCCTTACCCGGTTTATGAAAGCAGAGGACGTTGGCGTGCTTCCAGAGCTCTGGGAAGTGACTCAGGAGCAGGACGGCGTTGAATAACTCCACGAGGAAGTTAATCGCCTCCAAGGGCAGCTTTCGGAGGACCGCGTTATTGATGCCGTCGCGTCCGGGGGCCTTGTTTAATCTTAGAGCGGCTAACGCCCGCGACATTTCTGCCGCCTCCGTGGGCTCCGGTTCATCCAAGGGTCTGTACGAGACCGCTGCGATGACCTGATCCACGTGCCCAATGTGCACCGGGTCTGACGGGTTATCAGTCGGTACAAATTGCGCCTCTAAGTGCTCAGCGAGAGCATCGGCCTTCTCCTGGTCGGAGTTGGCCACCCCGTTACGACCTACAATAGGCGGCCTTGGTGCGGGGACCCGCATCAAGTTCCTCGTCATGCGCCACAGGGACCTGTCCTGTACGCACAAGCTCTCAATCTTGTCCTCCCAGACACTGTTCCGGTATTCTTTGACCATCTCGCGAACCGCATGGACTTTGCGGCTCCAGTTGGCCTTGTCTACCGGGTCCCTCGAGGTTTGCCAAGCCTTCCTCAGCCGATTTTTCTCCCGGACGTGCCTGAGGATAGAATCGGGCAAAGAAGCCTGTGGCGCCCTCTTAGGACGGTGCCTCGGCGTCGAAGCTTCGAGCGACCCCTTGATGGCGGAAGTTATGAACTCCGCACCGCGATCGATTTCTGCTGCTGTTCGAAAGGTAGGAGTGGGTCCCGACCTCTCTCTCAACACATTCGTGAACTTGTCCCAGTCAGTGCGCTTAAGGTCAGGTTTTTCGGGGGGTCTATGAAGGACACCGCGCGTCCCAAGTTCACAAGAACGGGGTTGTGATCCGAGTCTAGCTCAGCTAGAGACTTCAGCACCAACCGCCTTCTGATCCCTCTGGAGACAACGAAGTCGAGGACGTCCGGGAAGCCAATGGGATTGAGAGGGAAGTGGGTAGGGGTCGGGGGACCGGAAGCCACCAAGCCGTGTAGATCTATGACGTCGCGGAGCAATCCGCCGCGAGCGCACATAATCCTAGAGCCCCATGAAGGGTGCTTAGCGTTGAAGTCACCACCGATTAAAACAGGCGTGGTACCTCGAAGCAGCACCTCCATGTCAGCCCTCGTGGCCTGGTTGAACCCGCGGTAGGGAGGGAAGTAGATGGAGATAAGACGCACTGGGCCGGTAGAGGTCAGACTGGTGTTGAGACCAAGGAATCACCGTGTTAAATACCCTCCACTGCTGCCTGGCCTTGACCAATGGGAGAAACAGGGGCTTCCCATTGGTGCATGCAAATTGAAGGGATAGTGCCCATCACGCGAGCCAATAGAGGCAGAGTTCTCTTTGGCGCTGTGTATAGAGGTGCACTCGTCACGGACGTCTTCGAAGACATGGACTGTGGAGCGGTCCAGGCAGTAGAGAGGTTGGATGGCGCGGCCTGTGCAAGTGCGGAGGAAAGAGACAAGAGGTTGACTCAACAGTGAGGGACAACAAGTCCTTATTGTCAATGTTGGCATGGGAAGGAACTGGTTTATCTAGATCCTTGTGGTTGGTATAGAAACAATGATTGTAAGTCCTTACTGTCAATGTTGGCATGGGAAGGAACTGGTTTATCTAGATCCTTGTGGTTGGTATACAAACAATGATTGTAAGTCCTTACTGTCAATGTTGGCATGGGAAGGAACTGGTTTATCTAGATCCTTGTGGTTGGTATACAAACAATGATTGTAAGTCCTTACTGTCAATGTTGGCATGGGAAGGAACTGGTTTATCTAGATCCTTGTGGTTGGTATACAAACAATGATTGTAAGTCCTTACTGTCAATGTTGGCATGGGAAGGAACTGGTTTATCTAGATCCTTGTGGTTGGTATACAAACAATGATTTAAGTCCTTATTGTCAATGTTGGCATGGGAAGGAACTGGTTTATCTAGATCCTTGTGGTTGGTATAGAAACAATGATTGTAAGTCCTTACTGTCAATGTTGGCATGGGAAGGAACTGGTTTATCTAGATCCTTGTGGTTGGTATACAAACAATGATTGTAAGTCCTTACTGTCAATGTTGGCATGGGAAGGAACTGGTTTATCTAGATCCTTGTGGTTGGTATACAAACAATGATTGTAAGTCCTTATTGTCAATGTTGGCATGGGAAGGAACTGGTTTATCTAGATCCTTGTGGTTGGTATACAAACAATGATTGTAAGTCCTTACTGTCAATGTTGGCATGGGAAGGAACTGGTTTATCTAGATCCTTGTGGTTGGTATACAAACAATGATTTTAAGTCCTTATTGTCAATGTTGGCATGGGAAGGAACTGGTCTATCTAGATCCTTGTGGTTGGTATACAAACAATGATTATAAGTCCTTCTTGTGAGTGTTGGCATGGGAAGGAACTGGTTTATCTAGATCCTTGTGGTTGGTATTCAAACAATGATTGTAAGTCCTTACTGTCAATGTTGGCATGGGAAGGAACTGGTTTATCTAGATCCTTGTGGTTGGTATTCAAACAATGATTATAAGTCCTTATTGTGAGTGTTGGCATGGGAAGGAACTGGTTTATCTAGATCCTTGTGGTTGGTATTCAAACAATGATTGTAAGTCCTTACTGTCAATGTTGGCATGGGAAGGAACTGGTTTATCTAGATCCTTGTGGTTGGTATTCAAACAATGATTATAAGTCCTTATTGTGAGTGTTGGCATGGGAAGGAACTGGTTTATCTAGATCCTTGTGGTTGGTATACAAACGATGATTGTAAGTCCTTACTGTCAATGTTGGCATGGGAAGGAACTGGTTTATCTAGATCCTTGTGGTTGGTATTCAAACAATGATTGTAAGTCCTTACTGTCAATGTTGGCATGGGAAGGTACTGGTTTATCTAGATCCTTGTGGTTGGTATTCAAACAATGATTATAAGTCCTTATTGTGAGTGTTGGCATGGGAAGGAACTGGTTTATCTAGATCCTTGTGGTTGGTATTCAAACAATGATTGTAAGTCCTTACTGTCAATGTTGGCATGGGAAGGAACTGGTTTATCTAGATCCTTGGTTGGTATTCAAACAATGATTATAAGTCCTTATTGTGAGTGTTGGCATGGGAAGGAACTGGTTTATCTAGATCCTTGTGGTTGGTATTCAAACAATGATTGTAAGTCCTTACTGTCAATGTTGGCATGGGAAGGAACTGGTTTATCTAGATCCTTGTGGTTGGTATACAAACGATGATTATAAGTCCTTACTGTCAATGTTGGCATGGGAAGGAACTGGTTTATCTAGATCCTTGTGGTTGGTATTCAAACAATGATTAAAGTCCTTATTGTGAGTGTTGGCATGGGAAGGAACTGGTTTATCTAGATCCTTGTGGTTGGTATACAAACAATGATTGTAAGTCCTTACTGTCAATGTTGGCATGGGAAGGAACTGGTTTATCTAGATCCTTGTGGTTGGTATACAAACAATGATTGTAAGTCCTTATTGTCAATGTTGGCATGGGAAGGAACTGGTTTATCTAGATCCTTGTGGTTGGTATTCAAACAATGATTGTAAGTCCTTACTGTCAATGTTGGCATGGGAAGGAACTGGTTTATCTAGATCCTTGTGGTTGGTATTCAAACAATGATTATAAGTCCTTATTGTGAGTGTTGGCATGGGAAGGAACTGGTTTATCTAGATCCTTGTGGTTGGTATACAAACGATGATTGTAAGTCCTTACTGTCAATGTTGGCATGGGAAGGAACTGGTTTATCTAGATCCTT
Organism: Timema podura; assembly: GCA_033556935.1. Taxonomy (NCBI): domain Eukaryota; kingdom Metazoa; phylum Arthropoda; class Insecta; order Phasmatodea; family Timematidae; genus Timema; species Timema podura. The sequence goes on from JAVRXN010000001.1 coordinate 70,686,426, forward strand.
GTGGTTGGTATTCAAACAATGATTGTAAGTCCTTACTGTCAATGTTGGCATGGGAAGGTACTGGTTTATCTAGATCCTTGTGGTTGGTATTCAAACAATGATTATAAGTCCTTATTGTGAGTGTTGGCATGGGAAGGAACTGGTTTATCTAGATCCTTGTGGTTGGTATTCAAACAATGATTGTAAGTCCTTACTGTCAATGTTGGCATGGGAAGGAACTGGTTTATCTAGATCCTTGTGGTTGGTATTCAAACAATGATTATAAGTCCTTATTGTGAGTGTTGGCATGGGAAGGAACTGGTTTATCTAGATCCTTGTGGTTGGTATTCAAACAATGATTGTAAGTCCTTACTGTCAATGTTGGCATGGGAAGGAACTGGTTTATCTAGATCCTTGTGGTTGGTATACAAACGATGATTATAAGTCCTTACTGTCAATGTTGGCATGGGAAGGAACTGGTTTATCTAGATCCTTGTGGTTGGTATTCAAACAATGATTATAAGTCCTTATTGTGAGTGTTGGCATGGGAAGGAACTGGTTTATCTAGATCCTTGTGGTTGGTATACAAACAATGATTGTAAGTCCTTACTGTCAATGTTGGCATGGGAAGGAACTGGTTTATCTAGATCCTTGTGGTTGGTATACAAACAATGATTGTAAGTCCTTATTGTCAATGTTGGCATGGGAAGGAACTGGTTTATCTAGATCCTTGTGGTTGGTATTCAAACAATGATTATAAGTCCTTATTGTGAGTGTTGGCATGGGAAGGAACTGGTTTATCTAGATCCTTGTGGTTGGTATACAAACAATGATTGTAAGTCCTTACTGTCAATGTTGGCATGGGAAGGAACTGGTTTATCTAGATCCTTGTGGTTGGTATACAAACGATGATTGTAAGTCTTTATTGTCAATGTTGGCATGGGAAGGAACTGGTTTATCTAGATCCTTGAAGTTGGTATTCAAACAATGATTGTAAGTCCTTATTGTGAGTGTTGGCATGGGAAGGAACTGGTTTATCTAGATCCTTGTGGTTGGTTGGTATACAAACAATGATTGTAAGTCCTTACTGTCAATGTTGGCATGGGAAGGAACTGCTTATCTAGATCCTTGTGGTTGGTATACAAACGATGATTGTTCATGCGTATGACATCAACATACAAATAGGTGACATGCTGTACTGAGATATTGAGAGAACATATGAAACGTTCTTCCAGTCGACCCATGAAGAGATTGGCATAGGAAGGGGCCATGTGAGTCCCTATAGCGTTGACCTTGATCTGCAAATAATGTTCTTTTCCAGAATTATTCTGGCTAATTCAAGCAAGAAAAAAGTGGTGGGTGTGGAATTTTGTGTTCTGAGATTTATAAAATGATTCATTGCAGCTCGGCCATGAATATGGGTGATGTTGGTGTATAGAGCAGTGACATCCATTGTAACTAAGAATGATTCAGAGAATAGTTCTCCACTTTGGTGCAGACAGTTGTTTGTGTTTGTTTCCACTCTGCTTTCAGGTTGGCTTCCTTCATTATCTTTTACTTTACATTATTTAACATTGTTTCTACACTATCTTATTATAGATTAACCCTGTACCGCCTGAATTTATCATGTGTGTGATATTATTTTTACTTTAAGAGTAGATATCTACAGTAACTAGGACCTCACATATAACATTTTATGTATAAATTTATTCTGGTTTCTAAGATATATGCCATGTTCATATATGTACACACTAGGCACTTAAATTATCAAATAAGTTATATAAGTATTTTATTTACTTAAAATAAATTTTTCCCTTAGACATATGTTTAAAACAGTGATTCGACTTTGAATAAGGCTAAACAGTGATAAAGATGGATGAATTTCCGCAAGTCTAGTTGGGTGGTTTCTGCTCCTAACATTCTCATAAGATTGCATCGTGGATCATCCACGTAAACAATAACCATCAGCGTTTCTTTCCACATACTCCAACACAATAATATCTATCGGCTCCACATGAGAATACCTTGATATGTTTGAGGCTGGCTCAACTCCATAACAAATAGACTACAGAGCTATCTACCCACCTTGTCTTCATCACAGCTTTTCTTCATTTCTTTAGATGAAGTGAGAGGACCCAGTTTTCCTGGAGAGTTCCAGTTCCATTGCATCCACACTCTTTGAGGTAGCAAAGTAGGGATAATCCAATAAATGAATTATCAAAATATAATTGAACTGAAAGATTTTTCATGTGTTCTGGTAAGTCACCTAACATTTGAATTATTGGTGCAGCACTCTTTCTAAACTTTGTTTCATATTCTTCATTTCCAATTAGGTTCTTACCCTAATAAATTTCAAAATTCACCAATCAACCACAAGGGGCATTGAGGCATCACACTTTATAGCAAAACCTTTTTTTCTCCCAAATAAACTGCTTACAATTATATCGCCCAAAATACGCAACCATACATTCATCAAAAACAAGATGCTCTTCTGGCTGAAACAATGCAAGCAAGAAACCTTCTCTTGAGAATGTTCATGAACGGCCGCAATTTCCACATTTTATCTTTGTTGTCCATTTGTGTGTTATCAGCACAGGGAATAAACCAACAAAGCTCCTCATAGCGTTAATGAGTTAATTCCTCAAGGGATTGGCAGAATCCCAATATGATATCTTGATAGAGACTGATAATAGGAGTATGGCTATAAATACCTTCATTTCTGAAGACAATAATTATATCTTAGGATCCACACAGTTTTTGAATGGTGCAAACTTGGCTGATTTCACTATCAAATATAAGCTAAAAAAATTGATAGGAGACTTCCCACGCATAGAGGAACCGATTTGTTTGATCTTTGGATATCTCCATTCTTCGAGACAGTCTCTTCTTTCCTTATCACTTTGTTATGTTTTTAATGGAGGCAATTCCTCCACAGCTCAGTTGTCTTCCGCTAAGGTTGTCGATAAGACCATTCTTCGTCATCAGAATTAATGTTTAGCTCTGAAGGATCGATGAAAATACCATTCACCTGCTTGGAGAATATCAAGCGCTTCCCTGCAGTAAACAAATATTAGCATCCGGATAGTAAAACTGTAAAAGGGGAAAGCAGTTGTGTATGAATGGGTTTTCACTGCAGAGTCAACACTTATGTATCTTGACAAAATACTGAAAAGATATTTAATATTGAAATCGAAAAGATAGTAATAAAATAGTGATTATTACTTTTACAATAACAATTCAAATATAATAGATTATAAAGGTAATACCAATAAAATTTACAAAAAACTGCAACTCTATCACAGCTATCACAGATCATTACTGTGCCAAAAATAATAATAAATTTAATTATTAGAAAGATAAAAAAAAATATTGAAAAAGTATTTTATTTCTGTCAATAAATTAGAATAACTTTATAACAGCTTTAGTTTCAATGAAAATATGGCTAATCTATTTTTCAAAAAAACAGTGTATAGTTTGACAAGCTTGGCGCTTAGCGGGATCATACAATCACGAGAGGGATTATCCAACTAAAATCCACATTACTGATTAAAAAAGTATTTCAAATTGACTTCAGAGTATTTCAAACATTTATTGTGAACACATCCTGATCTTAATTATTTCAATAAACCATCTAGGTCAACATAAAATTATAAACTTAGTTGTACCTATAGACATTTTCCTACTAGACGCTTTGCTGTCCCACAAAACAACTGAATTGGCAACGTTGCAAGTAAAAGATGACACCATTGCTAGTGAGACAGTATAGCCAAGTGTTGGTGATTAACTCTAGGTAGTAAATACAACTTTAGCAGAATAACTTTATGTCCATTTATTTTATTTCCGAACAACTGGTTTCTGTGATCATATGATCACACAAGCCGGTAAAAGGTTAGTGAGAAATATAATAGTGTTTTTTGTGCCCAAAACTTGTCGGAGAAAAGAGGTTGAGTTTATCACTAGACTTGGTTCGTCATCCAATATATTCCTGTATTTTATTTTTTAGGGAAACCAATGTTGAAAACCTACCTTACATGTATATACATCATTACAAAGGGCATAAGAAATCTCGCAGCACTTTTTGCCAAAGCAGGATATTCATGGCAACAATTAGTAATAAAAGAAGTTTAGAAACTTTAGTGCATTGTCGCACGACAATTCAACAATATAATCTGGTTTTCCACTCTCCCTCCATGCAAATGCGGGTTCACTTCCTCTAAATTCAACCTTCCCAATTCCTCATCCATTAATGTAATTAGTACTTAAGCGTATAATCCGAACGGGTAGTAAGACGCGGTGCTAAATAATAATAATAATAATAATAATAAAACAATAGAACCAATCTCAGAAATACTTAATGGTAATTCTTTGGCAGTGGTTCCTAATATGTATATACTTTACCGCTGTCAATTGGACTAATATATTCTTCTAAGCTTCATTCCCATTTTAAAAGGTGTTCTTTAATATCAGTGGAAATCTCATATATGATGTTATTCTCATCATATTATTTTTGTAACTCTGTTAACTTTGAAAATTACTTGTAATTTCCTTTTCCAATATGATGAGACCACAAACAAATTTTTTTAATTGCTGCTTTCATTTTTTGTTACCTTAAATAATAAAAAAAAATCCACCAAGATAGACCACTCTGATCAACCAATTAAAATGATGAAAGTTCTCTTTAGGTTCAAATATGAAATCCTTTGCAGATGGAGAATGTTTTTCCAAAAACAATCAACCTTTTCCTTAATTTTTACAAGTAATTTCAAAACATTACCTCCTGATTACCATAGAACTTCACAGAGTAAAAGGAGATGCCCATGTTCACTTCTCTTCTTTAAATGAAGCAGTAGAGATTCTACGAATATAACAGAAGTAAAAAGTATTGACATTGTTTCCACAGCCAACACCTCTCGTTGCACCCACACACAGCTCGAACCCTTGGGAGTCTGCCATTGCTCATGCTCCAGTGCTACTTAATCCTACACATTTTTTTCCATTTAATGCCATTTTGAATGATACAATCATTAAGTTAAATATGTCTTCAGTTGGTCTTGTAAAAAAAATCTTCATGCATTGTGTGTTTATGATCACATCTTCTGAAACACAAATTAACATTCTCTGTTCTGTCTCTAGTTTCATCCACTTATGCTGACAAAATTCAACACTCTTAAATTTGGCTCATGACAGTTTGATCCATTCCCTTCAACTTGTCATGCTCCGTTTGGTCCATACTGATCGCTGGCACCTCCATGACATTTTTGAACAAATAATTAACTTTGTATAAATTTATTAAAGGTTCTACAGACTAGCATATTTTTTAGCATATTTTTTTGTGACCCAGTATTGGGTTGCAACCCAAAATTTGATAAAAACTGCCTTAACATATTTGGCCATTTGATCTATACTGATAACTTAAAGTAAATGGCTGCCCATTTAGCCAAATAAACATAGATTGCAACGAGACCTCTCCAAAACTGAGGAAAAAATGTGGCTATTTTAATATTAAGTTCTAATATCTTAAAACGCTCTGATCTTAAGCGAGTTGAGGAAAGCTTAGTTATGTTTGGTAACTACCTATTTGTAGGAAACAGAGAAAATTAAACTCTATATTTCAAGAAAACAATGTTGATAGTTACATTTTGTTTTATTTAATGTGAGGAATTAAAACCCATTTTCCAACTATGAATGAATGAATGAATGAATCGATGAATAGGTTCTAAGTACTACATTATATTTCTTTATTTTGCTTACTTGTTATATGTTTATGTAATAACCATGCTAATAGTTTTAGGGATTAGGAAGGTTAGATTTAGAGGAGGTGTACCCTCATTTGCATGGAGAGGGAGAAAGTGGAAAACCACACTCAGTATACTCGACCAAGATTCAAACCCATCATTGGCGGTCTAGTCTACTGTGACCATGCGGGTGACAAACTATTTTCACCACAAAGAAATGTTTAATGAGTTGAAATAGGGACATTAAAACTATGGTAATATAGTTTCGATGGGTGAATAAATGGTTTTTTTTAACTAAAAACAATTACAAAATACTTAAAGGATTTAAAAAAAATTGTTTAAAGGTCTTTCAGAGTAAATTATAGAATATTGTAAAACCATATGATGTTTTAATTGGTACCCAACAAGTTTTTAAGTGTCTCAGCACATCAAAAAGTATATTTAAACATGGGACAAATTAATTAACAGCAGTAATTGTTTCATGATATAAAATACAAATTAACCGATATAGTTGATGGTTTATTACCAAACATGGCTACAACCATGATCAGGCGCTTCTGTAATGCAATTTGAAGGTTCAGACAATAAATGGCCGAAACTGCTGTATAAAACACACACAAAATTCTCTCACAGTCTAGCTAACCCGACCAACAAATCAGTTTAGTTTTGGCACTACTATACAACTTATTAAATGGTAATAACCAGTAAATTATGTTACAATTATCTTTTTTTATATGTAGTTTTTATCTTGGCAGTAAACCACACATTAAGGAAAACAAATCTTATCTAGAGCCACTACACCTAAGAAGATTTAGCTAGATAAATATAATTACTTACCTAGTTTTAATTTGTGTGTATCACACACTAATACATTATGATTGTTCACAGGATCTCTCCTGTTAGATAAATCAAACTCATTTATGGCCTAAATGAAAATTATAACATGGATTTGAGTCCTGCACCTAGGTTGTCATTTCTCACTTAATTGACTACTTGGAATACTTATTAGACGTGGAAATTTCACTTATTTATTAGGAATGTGCGAATATTAAAAAATAATTTAATAGTGAGTGTTAAAATATTGTATTCGAGTAGACCTGGTGAATAGCAAGCTTTAACTGTTAAAAGCCCTGCCAATGCTTGGGTCAATCAGCAACAATCAGCAAGTTTGTGAATAGGAGGGAGATAAGTCTTGTCAGCAATAAGTGTGTGGGAATCACAAGTCCAGCAAAGATGAATGCGGGAAGACTTAGCTTCTTTATCATTGGAATAGGTAAGGCAAGGTCTGTAAATAAGTAAGGTGCAGGACCGCATGTGTGTGATGGGCTCTTAGATCCACTGGGACACATTGGTTTGCAATGGGACACTAGTGTCAGACACTTTGTTTGTAGTCACTTTATGAGCACACAGCTGTGTTAATATTTCTAGACAAGTTCATAATGAAAATAAATAATTAAATGGTAACTTAGATATTTTATTTGTCTCTATTAATGTAAAACATGAAAGTTATATTACAAATAAATATCAACCCTTTATAATTTATACATAATAATAATGTCGCTTCCGTGGGCCGGATCTATCAGGATAGCTAACGGCGAAGGGTAGGGTGGGTGGCAAGGTAGATGGTGGGTTAGAAATGATACTAAAGGTTTTGAATTATAGTTTAGTAGCACTACGAGGTAATACAAAATGTGATGCTAAAAGGTATTATAAAGAAATATAAGAACTTACACGTATGTGCTTGTGAGAGAACTGATTTAGTCATGAATACTTAAACTGTTGCCTCAACAGACACACTCACGACCTCCTACGGACTCAAACCCGGTACCCTGGGCATGGCAACTACCCTCTAGTACAAGTATTACTGATTACCCTAATTTCTAATTCGCCTGGTCTGGCGACGGGCAGAGTAACTGCCTCCGAAATAGATATTAATGTGTCAGCCCCGATAGCCATAAAACAGAAGCTCTGACATAGTTACTCCACAACTGAAACAAGATTGTTTGTGTAGTAAGTATTCTTTCTTTATGTTTTCTAATTCACACAACGGCTAGTTCTTTCAGTCATGTATATTCAACAAAGTTATGCAAATTAAAATAAACATATCAATCTAGCTCAGGGTTGTGACAATTGCCCTGGTTTCTAATCAAGATATTGGAACACATTTTCCAATATCATGACTCTACAACAGCAATTGAATAATTTCATTTTTACATTAACACATGTTTACTCAACTACCCCGGAATTTCAGACATATCTCCAGCTGTCATATTTTCAACTAGACCTAGTGGTATTATTACAGTGACATTTGGCAATGCCGGTGAGCTAGCATTTTTTCTTCTACAATGTTTTCTTTACTTTTCTGAACATGATATAATAATTTCATGTTTTCTAGGCTGGGTTTGTAATGTATTGTTCTTCTTGCACGAGTGGGGTTGGGTTGACCAAGGAATGCTGGTTTCCTAAAGGATTGTATTGTTCTTCTTGCATGAGTGGGGTTGGGTCGACCAAGGAATGCTGGTTTCCTAAAGGATTGTATTGTTCTTCTTGCACGAGTGGGGTTGGGTTGACCAAGGAATGCTGGTTTCCTAAAGGATTGTATTGTTCTTCTTGCATGAGTGGGGTTGGGTCGACCAAGGAATGCTGGTTTCCCAAAGGATTGTATTGTTCTTCTTGCATGAGTGGGGTTGGGTTGACCAAGGAATGCTGGTTTCCTAAAGGATTGTATTGTTCTTCTTGCATGAGTGGGGTTGGGTCGACCAAGGAATGCTGGTTTCCCAAAGGATTGTATTGTTCTTCTTGCATGAGTGGGGTTGGGTCGACCAAGGAATGCTGGTTTCCCAAAGGATTGTGTTGTTCTTCTTGCATGAGTGGGGTTGGGTCGACCAAGGAATGCTGGTTTCCCAAAGGATTGTATTGTTCTTCTTGCATGAGTGGGGTTGGGTCGACCAAGGAATGCTGGTTTCCCAAAGGATTGTGTTGTTCTTCTTGCATGAGTGGGGTTGGGTCGACCAAGGAATGCTGGTTTCCCAAAGGATTGTATTGTTCTTCTTGCATGAGTGGGGTTGGGTCGACCAAGGAATGCTGGTTTCCCAAAGGATTGTGTTGTTTGTACAGTAACTATTGTAAGAATGCTCGCACAGGTGGTCTTCTGCAAACTTGTCTTTCGAGAAACCACTGTTACGATGTGCCAAGGTGATGGCTTTGATTGGTGCAAGCTGTAGGAAGAGGAGGGGCCTTATGGTTTCTGTGCAAATGTTCTTTTGTATTTTAGACAAAGGTTAGAAAATTGTGGAAGACACTGGACATGTCCAGAAGAATACATAAATTAATAATTTAATCATGTGGTATTTTGTTTAGTAACAATGTGCATTTGATTATTATAATTAAAATAAATAATAACTAAATTTGATTATAAATATGAGTACAACCATGATTAAAATAAAATCATAACAAACAAATAGAATGAGGTTACAATAACACAACATAAAATAACTACACTAGGGTCTACATAACTACAAACAATTAGTTTATTAATATGCCTCTCATTAATTCTTGTCTTCGCTTGGCTAGTTAGTATAAGTCCACTGCTGAGCCACTAGAAATGACATGGTTTTAAAGTTTCTTTTGTAAGCGTGTTAAAACATTGAAATGAGAAAAATTAAAACTATTTCCAAATTACATTTTTCATCTCGGGGAATTGCATAGCGTTCCACTAACTCTTTAACTTTCAACATGTCCTGATGAATCGCAAGAAATTAAAAAGTTTTGCCAATTAAATCACAATTTGAAGCGTTTAAAATTCTTCTTGAATGTGTTAGTCTTGGTAATGGAAGGGATGGGATGTATACTTTCCCTGCATACAAAGTTAACTTCAGTGGCTTTTGGCACAGTATACATTATCCTTTTAATAACAGGACTCCACATTTCTTTTATACATACTTAGACATAAACAATTTAATGACACAGTTTTCTACATTACTGTCTAGAAGCATTAAATTATTTGGACAAATTACCAAATTTCGTCCCTTATAATACAAAGAATAACCTTGGTCTAGTGACCTAAAATATTTCCTATCTTTTCTGAATAGAAATACTTCATCAAGATCAAACTCAACATAGGTTTTTGGTTGATACAAAGATATGAAATTGGTATGAATTTTATACTGTTCAAAAACTCTCTATTTCACCAATAGAGGTATATCAACAATTAACTGCAAATTATCTCCTATTAAAATAGAATTAACAGAACTAATTCTGTAATAGTCGTGTAAGCTAACCGGGTCTCATGGAGAGAGGGGGCATCACCTTCTCGCTTATTGCTGTTAGTATTGAAAATAACTGGCTTAATGAGCATACTACTCTGAACTGGTTCCCAAAACATAACGGAAACTACTCAACTCTAATCTTTCCTGTAACAAAGTCAGATCTTTGGAATCCTGGATCAAACAAGAACCTCTTCTTCTGGCAACCCTTGGTAGGTACCAAATCAGACAGGCTACTTAGTTCCACACTGAATTTATAAAAAAACTTCTCTTAATCTAAAGAATCCCGGGAGCTAACTGCTCAAGTATCGTTTCCTTGGTTCTCGAAAAATAACCCAATTCCCAATTTTTGAACAATCTTAATTGAATCCTTCAATTGCTCATGCTCTTTCAATAGTGGATTTATACAAAAATCCAAAACTATTTAATAGCTATTCTCTGACAATACTAAATCTCTCACATGTTCAAATACTCGTCCTACGTCTGATGATTGGATGAAAATTGAATCCAGCTGGGATCGAACCCTTGATCTTCTCAACATGAACACTAAAATCATTCTCCCCAAAAACATGATTACTAAGTTATAACAACAACAAAAAGTTATTACAATTACAAGATAACATTACACAGGTTGATCTTAATTGATACAAAAAAATTCAAGAGCCATCTTGTTTCGGTCAATCATCTTTTCAATGGTCAACACACTCCACCGCAACTTGTCGACGCTACAATACTTCCTCATGGTTTATTTCTCCTTAGCCTTCACTGTTCACTCTCTAAGACTCGTGGCACTATCTTACATCATGCTGACGTGGGCGTAGCTGGTAACTGTGGCTTGAAAACTCGAGGCTCGTTCCCACTTTTTTAAATGCCGCTGGTGTCAGCTCTCGATTCCTGTCAACTTGCTGGTTGATAGGTTCCTTCCGTGGTCCACCCCCTGGACGAATCTCTGGATCTGGAGACAGAACTGGAATACGAGTCCTAGACACAAATGATGTTAGTTTTCCAACATTGACTACTATTGAGCGTTATGGGAGCTGAAGACGTACGGTGGCCTTCCTTAGGACTTCTTACATTTGGTATGGCCCTATAAATTTCGACTGGAACTTCCTAATCTGGTTCTTCCTCAAGGCGGTATGCGTTAAAAAGATCCTGGTAAATGGGGTAGTCATCTTCTTCTCGTAGATCGCTAGTCCAACTTTTCCTCCTTTCCATGTCCTCTCTTGGTCTTTGTCCACGGCAGCTAGTGGGTTCAGTAGAGCTTCTCGGGGTTGATTAATAATGGTGGGGGTGGAGAACCTAATCGAATAAAGAGATTGAATTTGATGAGGTTGATTCGGAAGTTTTATTTTGGAGAAACGTTAACGTTAACAGACATTTTATTACATTTAAAACCTAGTTACATATGGAAAGAAACAAGATTAATTAGTACCTGAAGATAGAGATATTGTAAATGTTGTGATAATTTATCCACATGGTGATCTCCCTTTTCTTCCACCCATCTCTAAACACCCTAAACCCAACACGAAAAGAATGAATGAGTATTCATACCTCATACCTGTTAGTATGTCCTCCTACCTCGCGAGCTAACAGGCAAGTGTCTCGCTGTCATACATTTAGATGATGCTATAATTTCAACAAAGACTTTACAAGAATGAAAACTATTAGATTTAAAAGTTAAAGGCCTAAAAAGGAAGTTAATGAATCGATATTTAAAACATAGATTGCTTACAACTTTGGACTACTTATAATTAACATAAAACCCCACACTTTCTTATAATTAAACATTTGAACTAATTTAGTAATATAGAAATTAAACTAGGCCTAAAAAAGAATAATACATTGAAGATGCTTAAGGCTATTTATTAAAACAGGCCTAACTGATTGGAAAACAATAATGTTCTATATGTGTATCTTTATAGTGTTAACATGATTTTTAGTAAACTTAAGGGGGGGATTTTGTAAAAGATATATAAAATGTTATTAAATGTCTTTGAATACTATAAATACTGGATACTTGCAAGCCTATTACATCCATAGTGAGTCTAGATGTTTCAAGAATGGTATTAAATTAATAAAATAAGCAATGGCAAACTAATATATAAATGAAATGGTCGAGAGCTAAGGGCCTAAAACCCTGACCACTTTACAATATGGTGTTACCTTAATGTTCAAATGTGCTTGCTTGTTATATGCTGTGACTACAAAAGGTAAATAGACTTTCTAATTATTCTGATCCACACTGAAAAAAATGTGACAGCATTCTACTGATAGTTTGATGTACTCGCTCCATTCTACCATTACACTGCGGGCGTCATGGACTCTTATTTAATTTATTCACTTTTAACAATTTACATAATTGCATCATCAGATCTGACATGAAATTAATCCCTTGGCTTGACAGAATACTCGACATAACTCCAAACTTTAAAATTCACTCGGAAATTAATACTCTAGCAACTGTCTCTGCTTTATGGTCTGGTAGCGTTATCATCACAAAGTATCTCGAAAATTAGTCTAAAACAGTTAGAATGTACTTATTCCCATCCAACGTCTTAGGCAGGAAACCATCAATGCCTACTCCTATTCTCTCAAAGGGTTGGGTTACATCTGTTAACTCTACTAATTCTGGTTTAGTTATTCCCTTCCGAGTCCTTTTTTGGCAGTTGTCACAACTAGCTACATAGCTATGACCACCATAGCAATGACCAACATTACAATTCGGCAATCCTCAAATTGGCAGATCATCTCCCTGCCTATGCTGCTAACATGTAATTGTGGTTTTCACGCATAATATTTTCTATTTCGCCTCGAAGTACAACTTAAAGCTGTCACTATTACTCATGGTAACTACCTTTACCTTACTGGCTAACCCGTACTCATTGCCATGTTTTTAACTCCTGGCCCATATTTAACTGAATAATCATATTCACTCAACCGTAATGTACGAGGTGTGGCTATTAACCAGACTGATGGTCCTTCCCCCACCCTGAGCTCGCTAGACAAGCCAGCAGGTCGCTCAGTTTGACTGTAGCAGTTGATTGAATTAGTCTACACACTAGTGGCGCGTCGGAAAAATGCCAAGTGGTCAGACGGAGCAATGGGTTAACCTCAAGTTTCTTGTTAAAGTAGGGAAAACTGCCACAGAAGTTTATGCAATGTTGAAAGAAGTCTACGGGAATGAATGTTTATCCCACACACAAGTTTTTGAGTGGTTTAAATGGTTTAAAGAAGGGCGTGAAACGACCGAAGACGATCGGCACCCAGGACGGCCCTCAATGTCGAAAACGGACGAAAACATTGAAAAAATTGGTAAATTAATCTGCGCTGATCGTCGTCTGACCACCCGAGGGCTTGCTGAAATGACAGGAATCGACAAAGAAAGTGTTCGACAGATTTTGCATGAATCATTTAACATGCGGAAGGTTTGCGAAAAAATGGTGCCGAAACTCCTTACTCGCTAACAAAAGGAATCAAGACAGAACATTTGTACTGACATCCTAAACAACATCGCCACTGATCCAGATTTGTTAGACAAGGTGATTACTTGTGATGAATCGTGGTTTTTTACTTACGATCCTGAAACAAAGAGGCAATCCATGCATTGGAAGAGCCCAAGCTCGCCAAGGCAAAAAAAAGCCAGGCTGAGCAAATCCAAATTCAAAGCAATGATGATTGTCTTTTTCGACATTCGTGGCATGGTATACGTTCACTGGGTACCCGAGGGTCAGACGGTCAATAAAAATTTGTACATCGAGGTTCTGACGGCCCTACATGAGTGTGTGAGAAGACCAAGACCCAATTTGTGGAAGACCAAGTCCTTGATCCTTCACCAAGACAGTGCACCAGCCCATTCTGCCTTGTCTGTGAAAGCGTTCCTCGCAAAATACGGCCTCACCGTGTTGGAACATCCTCTGTACTCGCCCGACCTTGCCCCCTGTGACTTTTATTTCCCAAGGTCAAATCGGCGCTGAAGGGGACAAGATTTGAACGTGTGGAAGCGGTTAAAGCAAAAGCGACGGAGGTTCTCAACCAGCTGACAGAAGAGACTTCCAGCACTGCTTTCAACAATGGAAACATCGTATGGAGCGGTGTAGGGATTGCCAAGGGGAGTACATTGAAGGCGATAAAACTTCTGCTGTAATTGGTGATGAATAAAAAGTGTTATGACTTCAGTCCGGTTATTTAATAGCCACACCTCTTACACCTTAACAAACAGCTATTTGGATCTTCCAAACTGGAAAGCCATCTTGGAGCTGCATGATCCGTCTACTGTAAACCTTTGTCCATACAAATATGTTAGGTTCTGAAATACATTATATCCCATTCTATGCTTAGTAATTCTCGTTCTTTAACACTATAGTTAATTTCAGCTCTCTTTAACTGTCTTGAAGCGTACACAATCGGACGTTCTACTCCTCCTTTCTCTTGATTTATCACACACCCTATAGCATAATTTGATGCATCTATGCTTAAAATGAATGGTTTGTTTAAATCTAGATATGCTCACACTGGTGAAGAAGTTAATATATCCTTCAACTTAGACATAGCCTGTCCTTCTTGCTTCCAACTAAAAGTGTGATTCCTCCTTAACAGTTTGGTTAGTGGCTTAGCAACCTTAGCTTGATTCCGCACGAACCGACATTAGAAATTGCTAAGACCTAGAAATGATTGTAGCCCTTTAACATTGGTAGGTTTTGTAAGGTTTTCAACAGCATCTATTATTCGACATCCACTGAAGATATTATGCCTCAAATATTCAGTTTAATGGGTTGCAAAACGATAGGTTTCTAATCACAGTGACAATTTTGCTTTTTCTAGACTTTCAAACACATTTTCCAAACACACTAAATGTGACTTTGAAAACACAATGATATCATCAAAATAGGCGAGGGCTTGGTATGGGCCAAGACCTCTCAAAACATCATCCATCAGTCGTTGAAACGTAGCTCGTGTATTCTGCAGCCCAAAAGGTTGTCATAGATACTGTTTGGCACTATAAACAATGTCTTGGGTTGGTCTTCTTTCATGATCAATATAGCATGGTACCCACTAGTTAAATCCAAAACAGTAAAAAACTTACATTCTCCTAGTCTATCGATGGTCTCTACTAGAGATGGGCTAAACAGTGATTTTACGTTATCAGTGACTACAGTGATTGTGATTTTAAAATATCGGTAAAATACCAGTGATTTTTCACTGTGACTGGCATTCACAGTGCCTTGATGGACCAATATATTTTCACTTTCACAGTTTGTTACTAGGTAGGAGGTACCTAGTAGGTCAATATTTTGTCTGTCAGCCCGTTTTACAATATTTGTAATTAATTATATTACTATGGTATTTATTATCCATAGCCAATAGCCAAGTATATTTCACTGCTCAACTAAACAAGAAAACATAATATCTATTATGTCTGAAATACAAAAAATCTTCTTTATTGGGTTTATAAGGCACACAAAATAATATGAGAGAAAAATAATATTAAAAATACTGTTTGCAACATTGTGTGAATGTTCTGGCCTATATATAAAACAACATATAGAGAAAGTGACCAAAAAAGTTACACTTCATAATTAATTGAAAACATTTATGATAAAAAAAAAACCTTTGCTAGTAAAACCATTATCACACTATAAACATAACAATAATAATAACAGCACACAAAATAAAATGAGAGCATAAATAATATTAAAATAATTATTTGAAACATTGTTTAAATACTTAGGCCAATAATATAAAACAACAAATATAGATTAATTTAAAAAAAATAAATAAAAAAGGCTAGGTACACACTTTGTAAACAAATGCAAACTTTCATGAGAATAGAATAAAAAACATCACGAGTAAAATTTAAAACCATTATTACACTAAAATCATGATAAAAATAATATCAAAATCCTCTGGTCTAAATTTACAAAATCTCTTTGGATTTTTATAACACAGGCTATCGTGAATTCATATTAATAAAAATGATTTGTTTAGCTTTGTTTGAACTGAGCCGAGTTCGGCGTTCATTTAGGATATAACCACCCTTGGAAAAGATGCATTCGCAGGAAACAGGTTGATAAGGCACAAAATCTCTCCTTGACAATCTCACTCATGTGTGGATAGTTATATGTATGTTCTATCCACCATATAAGTGGGTCATTATCACGATTTAGTATATCTTCTTCCATATACCGCTGTACTTCTACAAGGTCACGAGATGAAGCTGTCCCTCGTGGTGATGCTTGTCTAGGAAACTCCATACCGACAGCTCTACAAGGTCACGAGATGAAGCTGTCCCTCGTGGTGATGCTTGTCTAGGAAACTCCATACCGACAGCTCTACAAGGGCACGAGATGAAGCTGTCCCTCGTGGTGATGCTTGTCTAGGAAACTCCATACCGACAGCTCTACAAGGGCACGAGATGAAGCTGTCCCTCGTGGTGATGCTTGTCTAGGAAACTCCATACCATCAGCTCTACAAGGGCACGAGATAAAGCTGTCCCTCGTGGTGATGCTTGTCTAGGAAACTCTATACCGACAGCTCTATGTTTGTACTGGGCATTGAGGGATTTATATTTCCGGTTTGAGGCATTTCTTTCAAAAGCTTTGTGACTATGGCATTTGTTACTCTCTTTTTTTGCATTAGCAGCAGCTTGCGGATTCTTAAAAGCGATTGTTTTAAATTGGGGGTCTAAGAAAGTGCAAAGTGAAAGAGAATTGCTTTGTTTCAAGCTACCTAGTCTATCCTCTAAACCTCTCTTAAGTTCATGAACTACGCTCCTCACTGTATCACAAAAGTCTTTTGTTAATATCTGTGTGCACACGTTGAGAAGTCAATTGCTCATAACAACCGCGAGTAATTGATTGTGTGAGGGTTTAAGGACCGTACAGAGCTCATGGTCAACGCTCCACTCCTCTGAAGTGAGCAATAGAACTTTTCACTGCTCCCTCTAGCTCACAAATCATTGTAACATATAGTATGTCGAGTTCCAACGTGAGGCAGTATCACTAATTGATTGTGTGAGGGTTTAAGGACCGTACAGAGCTCATGGTCAACTCTCCACTCCCTGAAGTGAGCAATAGAACTTTTCACTGCTCCCTCTAGCTCACAAATCATTGTAACATATAGTATGTCGAGTTCCAACGTGTAGCAATTGTTTGGGGTGCATGCCTGAATTCTTTTGATATGTTAAAATCTTTTCATTGGCCACGTTACTTCTTTTGAAATGTGTAGCTCTCGTCTTGACTCTGACTATTACACCTGTAATCAAAGCAAGACCATCACAAACAAGATTTAGTGTGTGTGTGTGTGTGTGTGTGTGTGCGTGTGTGCGTGCGTGCGTGCGTGCATGCGTGCGCAAAACACCCAAAATATTTCCATTTTAGCTCGTCTCTTATGGCCTTTTTAATATTAGCCGCATTATTGAACACAGCTAATATCTTTTCTTCTAATCCGCACTCTTCTACTATCCTTTTTAGATCTTGAGCTAGATTGGCACTTGTGTGACTAACATTCAGGGAAGCACATTCCAAAAGAAGTGATTTCATCTCAAAGTCACTTGAAATGAAGTGATTGTTGCAATGCATTGTTTATAGAGGTCCAACAATCGGTTGTGATGCAAACAACTTTGACAGTTTCTATTAGTTCTTTAGTGGAATTATAGCAACTGTCATAAATATCAGGTATCATTGTTTTTGAAATAGGATGCCTACTTGAAAGATCATAATTAGGGTTCAACACATTAACAAAACATTTGAAACCTTTGTCCTCCACTACAATGAATGGTTGCATATCTACTGTAAACAATTTAACTAACTCTTCATCAATTATCTTCTTGCTACTAATTGTTAGTTTTTTAGGAAGAAACTTTAAAATAGAATCTTGATGTAGTTTAGACGAATTTGTTGTGTTTACTGTAAATTCTTGGGTATGCACAAGGGATTGTGTTGATGTGGTGAAACTATTGTTGGTCATTTCTATTGTTGTGTTGGAAGTTGTTTTTTCTCTAATTGGTTCATCATGTTCAGCTGATGGCGTAATCTGTATAAAAATTACCAAATTATATTTATGATGTGTTATTGTTAGGATAATAATCTAAAATAAAAACCCTATTACACAATAATTAAGCATCTTGTAAGCGGACACTTTCTACATCTTAACATAAAAAATATTTTTATATAATATACAAACACACCTCTGTAGAAGTCACCGGTCTATTTTCATGATGCGGTGTGGGCAAAGCCACTGTTGGATGTGCTTTCTCAAATTGCTAACAGAAGTTTTATATGACAGTCTTTGTTGAAACACAGTCTCTGTGAGCATCTCAGGCATAAAGTTAAGTGACATGCATGAAAGGTGCTTGCAAATAAATGTTGATGTCAACAGACCTTTTTAGTTACTAGCGTTTTAAGGACAATCACAGCAAGTATTGTCGAATCTCCTTTCTCAAGTGAAAAAATGAAGTCAACAAGCGTCTACCTGTTTAAAAAAATTAAGTTTCAACTTCTGGCTACATGGTAAAAACTTCCTGGTGGAATTCAACTGTGAAGTTCATGGTATTCTCTGTGATCCTGGCATCTCAATGGTGATACCGGCACCTGACACAGATGGACAAAACACTGCAATAAAACATGAAACTTGTACGATTGTAGACCTCGCCTTGTTAATGCTCTCAATGAATGGATTACCTTGGTCAATGTCTTCACAAGTGTGTGAAACTGCGCTGTATGAATTAAATCACAATGAGGAAACTCCATTTATTAGTAGATCACAGATGTAATTACAAAGTCAAGCAGCCAACGTGGATGGCATCATAAAACACTTGATGTACCTTACACTGCAGCTGCTGACCATAAATATTCTAGACCATTCTAAGAAGATATAAATGTTTTGATAGAAAATGACATGTGTGAGCTAGTGGAGTGTCCAAATTATCAACAATTGCTGGGTGCTCCACATGAAGCTGAAAACCAATAGGTACATTCACCAATTCAAAGCTTGGCTCGCTGCTAAAGGATATGTTCAAAGAGAAAAACATTGATTACAAGACTTTCAGTCTGGCAGGGTGCTATGCTCGCTAGGCTCCTTGCTTGCAGTTATTACTCTAGAGAAATTGCAGTTGTCAATTCAATGTTAAGATGGCTTTCATGTGCGCCACACTTAAGGAGGAAGTATACATACGTCACCTGGAAGGGTTCAATGACATCAGCAACCAGGGTTGCAAGCTCATACAAAGTCTATAAGGTCTCTAAAAGGCTCCACGATGTTGGATTCGACTGTTTGTCAACTTCATGAAAAAACAGGGATTAGAAGCACCACAGCTGATTCTTGTATATCTTTGCATGAACACAACAAGAAATTGTTTGTCGCCATCAATGTGGATGACGGTGCGATCACTCAGTCGTCAAGATGATGGGCTCACTTGACTGAGCATGCAGATTGAATTATGTTTGGAAGGTATCTTTGTGTGCTAGTGCACTTACATGAAACTTTAAAATGAATGAGGCAAACTCAATGGTAACACATTGTGACCGCTGAGAGAATGGCTGGAGACTATATGTCATATCCTGATGCAGTGGGATATATTGTGTACCTGTTGTTGGCATCACAACCAATACATACCTTTTGCTGTCTCTTGTGTTGCTTAAGAAATAAAGCGACTGACAGAGGTGGATGGGATGAACATAAAATGTCTACAAGTACTACTTCAAATTGATATCAAGGGGACACTTGAAGGATTGATTGACGCGGGCTTTGTGGGCAACATAATGGCATGGCAGTTAATGAGGCTCGTTCTGGTGATCTATGCAGGCAGTGCAGTGGCTTGTTCAAGCCACTTGCATTGGTTGGTAGCATTGTCGATGACAGAAGCAGAGTTCATAGTGAAGGCACTAAAGAATTTCTGGGGTTGAAGCTTCTAGTTGGCAAACTCAGTGTAAGGGAGTGGCCACACTGAGCGAGCGACTAAAATATAAAATAGAACACACATTGGTTGTAATGAGAGGTGACCAGACTGGAGTGAGCGTGCTTGAAAGATAGAAATGGTTCTATTTTTCAAGCGCACGCGCCCGATCCGGTACAGTCTAGTTAATAGGCGCTAGGCAATATTACTGTATGTTGGTTCATTGAGTGCTAGAAAAACTTCTCATTTTGACATTTTTATTAATATCGATAGGTTTAGCACACTTGCTACTAACGGCCTAATTTAATTGGTAAGATCATAAACCATACCTATATGTGTATATATATATATGTAAAACTGATATGTTAAAAGACTTCAATATTATCAAAGTAGGCCTTTATAAATAAGAATCACCATTAGCGTGGAGAGAGGATGAGAAAACCATTGCCATAAATCACTTGTTAAAACCACCCTCAATTCACTCAGCCAAGATTCGGAGCCTCCTCGTCAACAACTAACGAGAGCTATATGCTAATCACATGCTCGCTTGCTCACGCTAGCTCTCACGCTTGTCAGTCTGGCCGAACCCTAAAAGGTGACAAAATGCATACTGTGAGTGGACAGTGTACAAGCATAAAACTTACAAAAAATCCTGAGTTCCACAAGCGATTGAAGCGCCATGATGTGTGACACAAGTACTACCTTGATTGTTGGATTACTGTGAAGCACATACAAATACTACCAGCCTTGATGGTTGGATTGTTGTGAAGCACACACAAATACTACCAGCCTTGATGATTGGATTGCTGTGAAGCACATACAAATACTATCAGCCTTGATGGTTGGATTGCTGTGAAGCACATACAAATAATACCAGCATTGATTGTTGGATTGCTGTGAAGCACATACAAATACTACCAGCCTTGATGGTCGGGTTGCTGTGAAGCACACACAAATACTATCAGCCTTGATGGTTGGATTGCTGTGAAGCACATACAAATAATACCAGCATTGATTGTTGGATTGCTGTGAAGCACATACAAATACTATCAGCCTTGATGGTCAGGTTGCTGTGAAGCACACACAAATACTATCAGCCTTGATGGTCGGGTTGCTGTGAAGCTCACACAATTATTATTATTATTATTATTATTATTTATTATTATTATTATTTATTATTATTTATTATTATTTATATTATTATTTATTTAACATTATTATTATTATTATTATTATTATTATTATTATTTATTATTTATTTTATTTATTATTTATTATTTATTATTTATTATTTTATTTATTATATTATTATTATTATATTATTATTTATTTATTATTTATTATTATTATTTATTTATTATTATTATTTTATTATTTATTATTTATTATTATTTATTATTATTTTATTATTTATTATATTATTATTATATTATTTAATTTATTTTATTTATTTATTATTTATTATTTATTATTATATTATTATATTATTTATTATTATTATTATTATTTATTATTATATTATTATTATTATTATTTAATATTATTTATTATTATTATTTATTATTATTTATTAATTAATTAGCACCGCGTCTTACTACCCGTTCGGGTTATACGCACTTACGCTAATGTGAAATGGTAGGGTGATTGTGAGATGAAATGGAGGACCTACAGTTTAACGTGGAATCCGAACCACGGCGGAGGCCTGGCATTCCTCACATTCACCTGTTGTGATTAATACACGCCTTGTCAGAGGTGAAGGAAGGGTTTGGCAATCAGATAAATCTGTGCTGGGACCTGGGATTGAACCCCAGACCCCAGCACAGAGGTCTGACACCTTACCCCTAGACCACCAGGTCACCCTAGGCTCACACAAATATTACCAGTCTTGATGGTTGGATTGCTTTGAACCACACACAAGTACTACCAGCCTTGATGGTCGGATTGCTGTGAAGCACATACAAGTACTACCAGCCTTGATGGTCGGATTGCTGTGAAGCACACACAAGTACTACCAGCCTTGATGGTCGGATTGCTTTGAACCACACACAAGTACTACCAGCCTTGATGGTCGGATTGCTGTGAAGCACATACAAGTACTACCAGCCTTGATGGTCGGATTGCTGTGAAGCACATACAAGTACTACCAGCCTTGATGGTCGGATTCGTATAAAGCACACACAAGTACTACCAGCCTTGATGGTCGGGTTGCTGTGAAGCACACACAAGTACTACCAGCCTTGATGGTCGGATTGCTGTGAAGCACATACAAGTACTACCAGCCTTGATGGTCGGATTGGTATGAAGCACACACAAGTACTACCAGCCTTGATGGTCGGGTTGCTGTGAAGCACACACAAGTACTACCAGCCTTGATGGTCGGATTGCTGTGAAGCACATACAAGTACTACCAGCCTTGATGGTCGGTTTAGTGATGAAAGAGTAAAACATAGTTTGAGTAAACAGGCTTTGAACTTCAAGTGTATTAAATGCTTTAGATAACATATGTGCAAAAGGTCCGTGAAGTTGGTAGCACCACAAACTGCACAAATTATAAGACATATGCCAATATTTAGTGCTTAACTTGTGTGCCACAAGAATATCTTATACCCATAATTTGTGCCACTCTAGTTTTGGTGAAAACACCAAAAAACAGTGGGTGCTGCTGGCAGCACCTATTGCAGCACAAATTATGAAACTTATACCAGTATTTAGAGCTGAATTTTCACCACAAGAATATTCTACCCTCTAAATTTGTGCTATGATAATTTTCAATCAAACCCCTAAAACATTGGAGCTTCATGTTATACTTCCCTACTCAAATGCTGCTGCATTTCTCTTTACCTCTCTCTATACATTATGCTAACTACACATCTTTGTCTTTGAGTGAATGCTTAACCCAGGGGTGGGAAACCTTTTGGCACTGGAAGTCCGCATCGCATGTCCCTTCTCGGATTCCTCATAAGACTTCACACTGATTGTACTGTTGTACAGTAAATTCTTACAAACTTTTACCAAAATATAATAGTGTGCTAATCTTATACAGATTGATGAACTCGGTTAATTAATATAAAAAAATATGCTTTAAAAATAATTAATTTTTTATTTTAATTCATTAAAATACACACCGTTTGGAAGTATATCTCTACATATAATTTCCTAATGTTTTATGTCTTTCCACTAATGAAGTGATACAGAAAATTTTCAATTATTTTTTCTGTAAAATAATTTCAATTTATATAATGGAACTAATGTAATAGAGATATAGTTATTCCAAATGTCAAGTTTATATATAAGATTAGTTTCTCTCGAGGGCGTTAACACCAGAAACATCATCAAACGAGCTTCGGTGGCCCTCAGGGTCTAACGTGCTATTCTCGCAATATACTAGACTGCCGATGACAGGGAGATCGGTGTTTGATCACGGTCGGTTGCACTGAGGGCGTTTTTTCCTAAATAGTTTTCCACTCTTACGGGTGCAATTCATTTAAATTCGACCTTCCTCATCCCTAACACATGAGAGTAATTAGTACATAGGCGTACAACCCGAACAGGTAGTAAGACATGATGCTAAAAAAAAAAGTTAAGAAACAAATGAATGTGAGTCTTTGTAGACCCGTTATGGTCATAAATCATATTTCAATTTTTTATCATCAATATTTTAATTAAAATGATTTTATGATTGGCCCATCATTTTGTCTCTCTACTTCTCGTTCCCCTATTCTCCTTGCTTTCTAACTACTACTCCCCCTTACCCACTCGTCTTTTAACACACTATATCTTGAACTACAATAAGCTGTAGTGTCATCTCTACAAATTAACCGCAAGCCGCCTCATCTCTAATTTCTACATAATCATGAATCCTCGAAATGACCTAGAAAGCTGAAATTTTGCAGAGTAATAATATTGACTTGGTGTCTTGGGGTTTCATAAGGTCACACAGCGTTTTCTTTTAAAATTAAAGATCTACCCCTAAAAAAAACTAAGAGTAGTTTACTTCAGAGTGAAAAGAGAAAATTTTTTTTTATCGTAATTGGCTTTAACGATTTTGATTAAAACTCGTATCTTGGTACAATATTGTATTACTAACAAATTGGCGTATCTCATTTTCCCTGGAAAATGTTTTAGAGGGTACTTTGTTTGTGCTAACATTTCCAATTTTTAGTATAGACCTAGACCATGAGACAGACCCGACGGATCCGGTTTCCTTGGGAATATTGTAACAATGCATATTGATTAATTTTTCTTAACTGCGAGGAGAATGAGCTTGAAGGCCATGATCTAGATCAGCAGGAAACTACGGGCCGCATGCGGCCTGCGTCACCGATTTGTGTCACCTGAAGAATTTTGGACAGTTGCATACATTCCATTAACAATAACAGTTTGAGTGGCTACTAAACGACATTTAGGTAGGCTAAGAAGCAACATGAGTCATGACATATTTAAATTTATTTGCGATGACATATTAGATTTTATCTGCTAATTTCATTGTGTACCAAAGCTATATAGTTATATGACTAATACATGTACTTTTTTATGAAAATAAATTTAATTAATTAGTAAATTTAGATTTTTGTCACATGCTAGAGACCTTACAGATGTCCATGTGGCCCTTGGGGAGAAATGTTTGCCCTCTTTTGATCTAGATTATGGCGTTGCTAAGAAGACAAAAATGTAAGTTTGAATAATTTGTTAGGTAACTACAACACTTAAGTAATTAGTATGCCAATTTTCAGCCTTTTACCTTATCGGGAAGTTAGATAAAAGATCTGGACTGACAAACATTGCATGTATCAATGTTGGAGCCATATAAATGGGATATATGATATGTATTATCAGTTTATCACACATTTAGTAGTCAAAAATAGGATTGAGTGGTACCATTTTTTCCCTCTTATAGCTATTCTGTGGAAATATTTGAATCAAATTGGTCTTCCCCTCCCATGTAGGGGTTGGGTTACTCTAGGCTAAAGGATATTAATTCGACTATGCTCTGCAGAAGATTAACACTTCACCAGTGACATTAAAACCACAGAATTGTCATTCCACCTAACAACACACACATTTATTTTTACGACAACACAGCATAAAAACTACCAATGTTTATTTTAAATTATGGCTTCTTTTAGTAGTGGGTTTTCTAATTTTATTTTATCCAATATATCTGATTATATTAATTTTTAATTTTTGCTAAAAGTCAAGAGTATGGAAATGAAATTAGTATAATAAATTAAGAACTCAGCTTTAGGGTATTGTTCCTGTTTTTTTTTATCACAACACCTTCACACAATCCAACTTCCTGAATTCCATTACATTTTCTTCCTTGTTATAAACTTTTGAGAGTAACAATAGTATAATATTATGGCATGAACCTAGAATTGAATCCAAAACTAACAGGCCTACCTCAAAATAATAAACTGCTTGAATTTATGACAGAAAACATATAGAATCAATTATTATAGGATATTGTTATAAGATATGCATTATATTATGTTATAAAAACGCAAGATGAGCAATTGTGCTACTTACTATAGGTGATCACTCACTTGTGGATATTGGGGAGGCCAGGACTGAAGTTGGTGATCTAAAACCGGCACACATTAGATCAGTTCGATAACTGAAGGCCAAATTCTCTCAGTTATCAGTACAATCTGAAAAACTGTGTGTGTGTGCGCGCATGTGTGCATGCATGCATGTGGAAAGGGCTTTTTGCGTTAAAATAGTGGTTACAAAAAAGGAATACCTTGTCACACATGATACTTATAAGGAAACTTAGATTTTCAAGCAATGAAGATTAAAAAATTATTTGTATGAGCGAGGAATCATTTCAAATTTTGCTAGTTTTAGTAGAACCGTTAATAAGGAAGCAAAACACAATAATGAGAAGTGCTATCAGTGCTTAAGAAAAATGGATTGCTACTTTAAGGTTTTTAGCAACAGGATGACGTTTGGAAGAGTAGACCATATTTCCTTTCTGCCTAAAGTCTCTATTCACATAGCACTTAACTTTAACTTTCCATTGATATATATCAATACATTTCCTTAAAAATTCTGGATTATTGCTTTTCTTGATATCGTGAAGGCAGCACGGAGGATGACGGGTCAACCTTAAAATTATTTTAATTAACGTAGTGATGACCAAAAGTTTAAGTATGATTTATGAACATAACTTGCCTACAAAGGCTCTCATTCATTTGTTTCTTTAATACATTTTTTAGCACCAGGTTATACGCCTATGTACTAATTACACTAGTTGGTTAAGAAATAGGAAGGCTTGATTTATAGGAAGTGCACCCGAATTTTCGTTAAGGGAGAGTGTAAAACAATTATTTAGAAACAAATACCCTCAATACACCTGAATGAAATTTGAACCCTGCTCTCCGGGATCATCTCGGTGGTTCAGTCTATTGCGAGAGATAAATCCCAAACATATATCATCTTACAATTGAAAAGGGTTTGTAAATAAAATAGATCAAACATCCTTAGAGGGTACATGAAATCTCTCGAAGGCTTGATGAATGTATTTCTCTACCTCACCCTCTAGCCACCCCTAACAGTTCCTTTGCGTGAATGAGTCAACTCGTGCATCTTGTGCTAACACCACAACCTAAGGAATAGTAAATAATATCCTGTGACCTGTATTCAAGAATTTGTTTGATTTAGGTTAAGGTTATACAAGTAGTGGTAGGTGGTAGTACATCAAAGTGTTTTATGGAAAAATAAGCCAGCACCAATTATAAAAATGGGTTTTTTGAAGCACAAATTCAGTAAATATTACTGTTAAAATTTTTGTAATTTGTGGTATTAAAAGGCTGCTGGTAGCTAACGAAAGTTTTCTGTTATTTTCATGAAAACTATTAAAATGCCAACTATTCACACAAAAAACTAGCTCGGCACTAAATATCCACACGTGTTTCTCAAATGTGTAACATGGGCGGTGACATCCGATAAGGCTAGAAGCTTATTTGAAAACGAGGGGTTATCTGCATCAGCGGTCGCGTGGTTTAAAAGGAGTCAGCCTCGTGATATACTGACTACCGCTGACTGTGAGGGCAAGGCAAGAATCTTAGCCATTTAGTTTTGAACATATTATGATTTATCACATCTACCCACCCCCTTTTACACATACACACACATACACACACCCATAAACAAACTTCACACTAATGTGGGTGCACTTCCTCTAAACAACCTTCCTTATTGAACATGAGGTTACTGGTATTTTCATTAAAACTATGGTAACACAAATAATAGGTGTGGGATATTCTTTACCACTCAAATTTGGTTATCAATATTGGCATAGGTCTCGGAAGTTATACTGTTGATGGTGCTCCCAGCCACATCCACAGTGTTTTAATATTTTCCAGAAAAGTATGAGGTCACAAATTACAGAAGTTGGATATCTTTATGGTAAGACTCAGTGGCGTATGCAGAATTCAAGTTTGGGGGAGCTCAATATCTGAAAGCCTATTTTTGAACATATGTAAAGAATCTGTGTTTCTCAATTCTCAGAAATAATCATAGTTTTAGATTATTCATAATAATTATTAACCACTAACCAGTGATGTAGCTTGTAAGAGGAGTACTTCATACTTTATAAGCATTTAGTTTGGTCATTACGTTAGGTAGTATAAGGATAAAATAAAATATGGAAGCTTACACAAATTAGAATTAAGAGTGATGATAAATTCAAACTTACATAAACATGTGTGAAGAGAAGTAGCTTTGCCATTTGCCATTTGCCATTTGCTGAAGCTCTAAAAAACTGCTGACTTCTGATATTGTGGAGAAACAATTGCGAATGCAAGGTGTTCTGGCAGGTCACTTAAACACAGATTTAGACAATGAATGAGCGGTGAGTATTATTGCTTTAGGGAAATCACGTTTATGATTGCTTGCACACAGTAAATGCTCCCGCATTACTAAGGCTCATCGTAGCCTTGGCTTTGCACATTCTGAAGATCAAGTCAAAACGTGAAAGTTGTAATTTTATTGTATCAGCAATGCCAGCACCAGTATATCATAGACTGGACGAATATGAGGAAATCTTCTCTGATATCCTGATTTCAACATCAAAGTAACGAACACAAAATGAAAATTGCTCAACTGGCTAATATCATTGTTTGATTGTATATTGAAATTTGATGTTCTTTTATGTCTGTAAATGTACGTTTATTGTTCAAGAGTATAGTTATTCTGTCTGGTTGTTCCCCTATGAGGTGTACTAGTTCATTCTGAACTATTGGGCTGACATACATAGCATTTCCTGCTGAAGATAGAATGTGATCAGCCAACACGTTGTCTCCATGATTGGCTCGGTAACATAGCAAGGCTCTAAAATTTCCATCATTTGCGGTCGGTTCTTCTAGGGACAAACGTCTGAAATCCCGATGACCACGAAGAAATAGCTCTTGTTTCCCACAGAAAACAATTGTTTCAATAATATATTGTAAGACTTTTCTGTTCTTTTCTACTTCAACTTTTTCTTTCTTTAGCAACTGTTCCACAACATTTTGTTTGCGCCCATCAAAAATGTTTAAGAATTCATCTTTTGCCTCTCGAGATCTTTGATGATATTTTGTTCTCGAATGTTTTTCAAAAATCTCTATTGCATCCTTCCACTTTTTGAATGGTTTTTTAACTAGATTTTCTGCTGGCTCGTGAGAACCTTGACCAACTTCATTTTGAGCAAATACCACATAAAACTTACAAAACGCTCCATTTCATTTCTCAGAGTATGCCAGCCAAGGAAACCGCTGCAGCCATTTATTTTGAGAGGTTCGTTTCTTTGAACCAATTACCTGAACGTGACACTCGTGGGAGGGTAATTGTTCCCAAGCTCTTCTTATTAACATTTCTTTGTCCACATCGCTAATGGTAGATTTTCCAATGAAAAGTCCAATATCATTATTAGCATACTCACTGGATCTTAGTGGAATACTTTCAGATACTTCTACGCAGTCTCCAATGCAAGCTGTAGAAGTGGAAGGTTCAGAAGAAGAGGGATATGAATGTTGCAGTTGGAGTTGGTCCTGCGAAATCTGAAAAAAAAAAAAGCAAAAGCTAGAGAGACGTCTCGTGCAAAATTTTCGGTAACGAATTATCATATCATTGTTGCCATTATTCCATATACAACTCATTCCTTACATTTACCTAATCACTAATGTAAATAATGTTTTATTACTAAAATGGAAAATATATTAAAGACAAGAAAATAATAAAAATGATATTCATCATGGAGATTGAAAAAGTCAATTAAAACAATGTTCTGAAATGTAGATAGGTTTAATGGAAACCAAACGAATTTACATTTACACACGGAATTTTTATAGAATGTTGACTAATGAATTAGTTATTAGCTTATGAGTGGGAGAATCCACGCGATTTAATCGCTTTGTTACACCGTCTCCGTGCCTTCTACTTAACGACCACAATTAAATAAAAGGGAGAAGGTATAATCGACATAAAGGAAAATATAAGCAGAATTAAAAATATAACAATAATATGGTTTATTCAGTATAAACGTAGATAAAGCAAAGTACAGTGGTCTCATTATATCATTCTGAATAATGCTGAAAATAATAACGTGAAGCGCAGAATGTAAACCTTCCATGTTTACATTTATTACAGGTCGTCTTTAAGAGACACAAAATTACGTAGATTATAACATAAAAAGCGAAGTTAAACTACCAAAAGTGAAGTGGAGTAAGATATCCACAAAAATGAAACAAACATTAAATATTCTTGCCTGATGGGCTCCTCAAACAATTACAAGTTACAATACGAAAATTTACAATTACATAAAACATAACGCGAGAGTTTGACTTCCAGACGCTAGTCAAAATCTCCCGGGACTAACTATATCTTAGAAAAACTAAAGAATGAAATTTAGAACAAAATTAAATTATATAAAAAAAATAACAAGAATGATTTTATATCTACAGTCGCGTGAAATAGCCAAATACAAAAGTCCACACATTTTAACAATTTACATTTAAATTCACTCAATACAAAATTACCAATGGTGGATTTCAAACTAAACTAATAAACTACCCAACTAACCAACCGCGCCTAAGTGGCGGCATATAAGTTACATTTAAGCGACTGAGATAATAAAGCAAAAAGTTAAATATTAAGCAAAACACAAAATAAAGATTTTAACACGAAAATATTATAAGTTGAAAATGAATAGAGTTCTTTATAAGTAACATCCATAGTTACGTTCCAATTTATGATGTATGAATGTTTTTCCGATCATTGTCCAGGTAGACGACAATGATCCGTCCTCGTTCGTAGATTTTAGATAGTCAAAATTTTTAGACAATGTCAGCCTGTTTTATAGTGATTTTCGTTGCACGGAAAGAGGGGAGGTAATTACTAGCACGCAGTTGCTAGCTGTCATCGGTCACGTAGTCACTTTGTAGGGTTGTTCCATCGGAAAATTAGAACAAGTCGGCGATCATTGGATGTTTGTGTTGTTTGGGGAAGTTCATCTGACATCCGTCAGAGGGCGGGTGGATTGTTGTCTTCTAGCGTTCTCCATGTTGTCATTCCTTAGTTTCAATCTGACTAGACGGAGAATGACCACGCGTTGATCGTAGACTCTCGTTAGCTCGGCCCCATTCTTCACATTAGCTGCACGGTGTAGTTCAGCTTTGGTGGCGGCTAGTGATAGAAGATTTCAAAGGTAAGTTCCTGAACAAATACGAGTGTAATATTATAGAAGATTGTACTGTATGAAATATACTGTGTCGTATTATCTTTCCGTATTAGCCTACAGGGACTACAACAGAGAAATGTACCATTGTAGGGATTCTATTTAGGTCGGAATTATAGAGCGGGTGGTATGAATTCTTGATAGTGACGTATCAACATTATAACGGGATGGATCCAATTGTAACTAACTGCAAGTTAACGTTACAAATCTCCCCCCCTTGACCAGGAGAATAAGAAGATGCAGCATCCGTCCTCAGCAAGGCGGAACATCAAAGGGCTCAAGGTTGCCTTCTTGTACGTCATCTTCCCAAACAGCATGAGATCATCCATCTTTTTCTGCTCTAGATTCCATCATCTAGAGAAGCAGTCGGTACCACTACGTAGACTTTACCAGAAACCAGGAGAGAAAGGAAAATAGGATGCGCAACGAAAAATCATATACAACAAGTCTGTTGTCGAGATGTAAGTGGCGTTAAGTCACACGCAACCACATGTCTAATTGTCTTTATGAACACATGAAGAATCTCTTCTTTCTTCTAAGTTCAAACTCAAGTTCTCACAATAAAGTTCACTAGACTAAAAAGTCATAAAAGTTTATCCTCATGAAATCCTAAAATCCTATAGAAATCCTACATAGATGTATCGGAGGAGCGTCCCCCCCCTCAACACTTTTGAAGGTTCCTATTCAAAGGTTTAAGAGTTTCAAATGTTAGATCACCATAATCTCACTATATTCTATATAAGTCCATTCTCAGCACTCAATCTAGAATAGAGTGTCTCAAAACATAGAATAGAGAAAGTTACGTCATAATTAAATCAAAACAACATTTGATTTCGTGATCCAAATTCCAAGAAGTGGAACATCAACGAATTCGTGCCATAATAATATATAAACTATTCACTTATTTTATAAACACATAATATCCACAAGTTCAATTACGGTTCAATACCGGTAAATAACTATACACATGGCCAACAATATATATATAACAAAACACTATATCTACAAACCACTGATATAAAACATATCATTAATGGTAAACAAAATTTAAATTTTAAACACGATTTGGCTCACAGCCAGGGCACAATGCCATCAAACAAAACTCAAATTAATAAGGGATGCCAAAAGATTAATTATAGGTCCCCATATACCTATAAAAATTAGGCGTGATTCCACTTTAGTATTAAGAGTATGAATAAACTCGGTCAATACAATAATTAACAAAATGAGATTACGTTAATTGACCGTTCATTAAATGACTCAACAATAGTCAAATAATATCAAGACATCAAGTCTTACCCAAAACAGGAATACCAAAAATATCAAATACAAGTCCCCATAAACTTATAAAAAAATTTCTTGGCATCCTACATTTACCTAAGTAAATCCAAAATGGAGTAATTAAATCTGTAAGTACAATAACTTACGAACATTATCCATTAAACTACGACATTCTAAGGCGTCGGTATTAGTTTAAGATGGCTCACATGAGCTCTTCGCGTCTCGGTCGGGTCTGTCTGGCACATCAACCTGACCGACACGGGTGTTAAGAAAGATTCAACTGACCAGGGTCTATCCCATCTGGGAGAGAGCCTGGCAGATATTTAATTAAAGCAAGACAACATAAAGAAACAAGCACAAGAACTACAACGGGGGAAGGGGGGCATGGAAATGCGCTTGACTCGTAAGACCCACGATTCTTACGGCGCTCAACTAGTTTCCTGAACTACACTTGCTCCGGACAAGTCCTAACTGTTTACAATAAAAACAGCGAATTCCTGACAAAAACTTACTATCCAACGCTCGCGGGCCAATATGGTTCTTCTTCACAGGTTGCACACCCAACAGAGAAATCGCAGTATTATTCCTAGACCTACCACAAGAACTAGGATTCGAACCCACGCCTGGATTGTCAACAATAAAAGGCACATGATTTTCCAGAAACTCACTTTCAGACAACAAAGTACCTTCAATTAGGGAAGCTAACTCATGTAACTCAACTATCGTACTAGGTTTAGAAGTAAATACAAAATGACGTCGAGACAAGGGCGACACATTCTCCAAAATAATATTTACTATCTGACATTCAGAAAGATCTAACCCTAAAACTTCAACAGCCTCAGAAATGGCCATGATGAAACTCCTTAACGACTCATCAGGACTTTGAAAGCGATGTACATACTGCTTACACAAACTATCTTTAGCTCTAGTAGGGACAAGACAGTCTATCATCTTACGACTAATAAGTTTCCAACTTAACCCATTAACTAGCCCTTCAGAAAACAAACGAGTTAAATATCCAGAAGTTTTACCTAAACACAATGCAATAAACTCGGACTCAGAACCGATATTTAAATGACAAATCCTTTGAACCTCAATTAAAAATAAAAAAAGAGATGAGCTGTCCTGACCATCACACAGTGGTATTCGATTTACAAAATCAACGAGAATTTTACTTTGAATTTTATCACTCACCAAAGCGCGTGACATTTCAATTGGATCTCCAACCCTCACCGGTACTGAATGATGATTCTCCACTCCCACTGTTGCCTGGTCTCGAGACGTATCGCTCTCCGAAAGGATTCCCACGAGAACTGCACGAAGTCTTGCTACGGTGGTTTCTGTTGAACCTTGCAGTCCACGCTTAGCAAGCTCGGAGATAAGGCTTTCTTTATTGAGTCGGTAAACATCAGATTTAGACAACACGCTCGGCTCGCCAGTCACTACTCCCTCAGTCGAAGCGTCCGTAGTCAAATTGTGTTCCATTATGAAACAGAAAGAGATACAAGGTTAAACTCAGGCTATGATTTCACAACAACAACAAAAATATACCGTATAATTTTCCAACATTTTTCAGCAATGATATAGGTTATTAATTAACTAATTAAACAGGAAGATCAGTTAATTAAAAGGACAGCAGAGTTGCGCAGTGTTACACCGTCTCCGTGCCTTCTACTTAACGACCACAATTAAATAAAAGGGAGAAGGTATAATCGACATAAAGGAAAATATAAGCAGAATTAAAAATAAACAATAATATGGTTTATTCAGTATAAACGTAGATAAAGCAAAGTACAGTGGTCTCATTATATCATTCTGAATAATGCTGAAAATAATAACGTGAAGCGCAGAATGTAAACCTTCCATGTTTACATTTATTACAGGTCGTCTTTAAGAGACACAAAATTACGTAGATTATAACATAAAAAGCGAAGTTAAACTACCAAAAGTGAAGTGGAGTAAGATATCCACAAAAATGAAACAAACATTAAATATTCTTGCCTGATGGGCTCCTCAAACAATTACAAGTTACAATACGAAAATTTACAATTACATAAAACATAACGCGAGAGTTTGACTTCCAGACGCTAGTCAAAATCTCCCGGGACTAACTATATCTTAGAAAAACTAAAGAATGAAATTTAGAACAAAATTAAATTATATAAAAAAAATAACAAGAATGATTTTATATCTACAGTCGCGTGAAATAGCCAAATACAAAAGTCCACACATTTTAACAATTTACATTTAAATTCACTCAATACAAAATTACCAATGGTGGATTTCAAACTAAACTAATAAACTACCCAACTAACCAACCGCGCCTAAGTGGCGGCATATAAGTTACATTTAAGCGACTGAGATAATAAAGCAAAAAGTTAAATATTAAGCAAAACACAAAATAAAGATTTTAACACGAAAATATTATAAGTTGAAAATGAATAGAGTTCTTTATAAGTAACATCCATAGTTACGTTCCAATTTATGATGTATGAATGTTTTTCCGATCATTGTCCAGGTAGACGACAATGATCCGTCCTCGTTCGTAGATTTTAGATAGTCAAAATTTTTAGACAATGTCAGCCTGTTTTATAGTGATTTTCGTTGCACGGAAAGAGGGGAGGTAATTACTAGCACGCAGTTGCTAGCTGTCATCGGTCACGTAGTCACTTTGTAGGGTTGTTCCATCGGAAAATTAGAACAAGTCGGCGATCATTGGATGTTTGTGTTGTTTGGGGAAGTTCATCTGACATCCGTCAGAGGGCGGGTGGATTGTTGTCTTCTAGCGTTCTCCATGTTGTCATTCCTTAGTTTCAATCTGACTAGACGGAGAATGACCACGCGTTGATCGTAGACTCTCGTTAGCTCGGCCCCATTCTTCACATTAGCTGCACGGTGTAGTTCAGCTTTGGTGGCGGCTAGTGATAGAAGATTTCAAAGGTAAGTTCCTGAACAAATACGAGTGTAATATTATAGAAGATTGTACTGTATGAAATATACTGTGTCGTATTATCTTTCCGTATTAGCCTACAGGGACTACAACAGAGAAATGTACCATTGTAGGGATTCTATTTAGGTCGGAATTATAGAGCGGGTGGTATGAATTCTTGATAGTGACGTATCAACATTATAACGGGATGGATCCAATTGTAACTAACTGCAAGTTAACGTTACAGCTTTAACTCCGCCTTTTTAGGTTGGATAAAATATTCCGCCATTTTGATTCATATTTACTATCACTTATTGAGGTTAAGGCTGGAAAAATATAACAGTTATCTACTTACATTTGATGAAGTTTCCATCTTATTGACTTTCTCGAGACGTGGCTTCTTGATGATAAATCTATCCATTGTCGAGTATCAATTTATACTTTATAGATTATGAAATATGAACGTTTTTGAATTGGTGGTAACTCACTGGTAAGATATCAAAACAAACTCGGCACTCAAGTCACTCACTAACAAAACACTGAAACAGATATAATCTCTTGTCAGTTAAACAAAACAAGTGAGGGATTTTTGAAAACGAGACAGTGCTGCCAACTGCCAAGTGTAGTTCCGAGATTTCCTCTAGATGAAAGAAAATTCCCCTCAAAAACAAAAATTTAAGATATGTAAATAAATTTAAACTATAAGAAAAATTACAATGAATTAAAGAGAATAAATCAAAATCACTATTTAAAAAAAATTAATTAGTTTGTTTTTTAAAATAAATTTGTTTAAGTAGAAAAAAGTTTGTAAGCAACAGATTACAAATAAAACGATTTAATTAGATGTGCTCAATAGAAATGTTAACATTTACAACTCAAGTTAATTTTTTTATTTTTACAATTCGTCAGCGTCACATTATAGCAATTTTTTTATTAATACAAATTGTACCGTACTTCTTGCCAACAGTTACTCGAGTCTGACACTTTAGCTCAGTCAGTAGAGTCTCTGCCTTCGGAGCTAAAGTTCCTGGGTTCGATTCCCGGCATGGCCGAAAAATTTATCATTGGTGAAATGTGGGTTTCCCCTTTCACAGTGAATAAATTAACGGCCAGAGGCTGGACGTTGTGTCTGTTCTAAATTTAAGTAGAGCAATTAGTACATAGGCGTATAACCCGAATGGGTAGTAAGACGCAGTGCTAATTTAAAAAAAAAACAGCTACTCGCTGAGTTTTCGTCTTAAGATTCGGCCCCCCTCCCCCCCCCCCGGATACGCCCGTGGTCAAGACTGAGAAATAGGTCACAGGTATAGAAATTTTTGCCATTAATTTAGTGATAATGCTCTGCGAAGCTAGCAGCACCCAACGTGTTTGAATATTTTTACAAACACTATTGCGGGCTTAAGGCACAAATTATGGGAATGTAATATATTTTTGGCACAAATTGAGCACTACATATTTGCATAGGTTTAAGAATTTAGCAGCACTCAAAGTTTTCATGCTCTTAAACAATAACTATGGCAGAAGATAATTTGAGAATTGTGGCACAAACTCAGTACATGACAGTGCTATGTATTCACACTCGCAATGTATACATAGTGGTCCGTAATTTTAACTGATGGTAAAAAAATACATTTTTAAAAACATATTTTAGTATAATAATGGTAAAAATAATGATTAATTGCAAATTATAACATCTAGGAATTCAGTTAATAAAATTAGTCTTCATATAGCCTCAAGTGTATACAATTACCAATTCTACAACTAATAAGTCAAATGAGATCCTTTTTATTAAAAAAAATCAACATAAGCTATTCAAAGAAAAGAGGGTATTTAAAAAAATTATTTCATCAATATTATGAACTGCTATATTCAAGTTGGTAAAAATATTTTTTTATCTATAGTCATAAATATATGGCACTCATATATTTGTCTGAGCTTTGTTGCAATCTCAAATGATTCTCGTTGACCCCAGTTGACGTCACAGGCGGGAGAAACTAGGGTCTGCCTTTAAGGGAGAGCTGGCCAGTACAACGTAATGTTAACACAACTTATCATTTTAAAGTGTTTTCATGGAAACTATGGTGGCACAAATTATGAAAGTAAGATATTATTGTGGCACAAATTCAGTACTAAATATTGACCCAGAGTTTTTTGGTTTTTTCACAAAAACTATAGCGGCACAAATTATGAGACTAGGATATTCTTGTGGCACAAATTCAGCACTAAATATTGGTATAGGTCTTATAATTTATGCCGTTTGTGGTGCTGCCAACTTCACGGATCTATAAACAATTAGTGTTGGTTCTTCTAGAATTCTCCCTTGTATTAGATGCTGTTTGTGGTGCTGCCAACTTCACGGATCTATAAAAAATTAGTGTTGGTTCTTCTAGAATTCTCCATTATATTAGATGCCGTTTGTGGTGCTGCCAACTTCACGAATCTATAAACAATTAGTATTGGTTCTTCTAGAATTCTCCATTATATTAGATGCCGTTTGTGGTGCTGCCAACTTCACGGATCTATAAACAATTAGTGTTGGTTCTTCTAGAATTCTCCCTTGTATTAGATGCCATTTGTGGTGCTGCCAACTTCACAGATCTATAAACAATTAGTGTTGGTTCTTCTAGAATTCTCCATTATATTAGATGCCGTTTGTGGTGCTGCCAACTTCACGGATCTATAAACAATTAGTGTTGGTTCTTCTAGAATTCTCCATTATATTAGATGCCGTTTGTGGTGCTACCAACTTCACGGATCTATAAACAATTAGTGTTGGTTCTTCTAGAATTCTCCATTATATTAGATGCCGTTTGTGGTGCTGCCAACTTCACGGATCTATAAACAATTAGTGTTGGTTCTTCTAGAATTCTCCATTATATTAGATGCCGTTTGTGGTGCTGCCAACTTCACGGATCTATAAACAATTAGTGTGGGTTCTTCTAGAATTCTCCATTATATTAGATGCCGTTTGTGGTGCTGCCAACTTCACGGATCTATAAACAATTAGTGTTGGTTCTTCTAGAATTCTCCTTGTATTAGATGCCGTTTGTGGTGCTGCCAACTTCACGGATCTATAAACAATTAGTGTTGGTTCTTCTAGAATTCTCCCTTGTATTAGATGCCATTTGTGGTGCTGCCAACTTCACAGATCTATAAACAATTAGTGTTGGTTCTTCTAGAATTCTCGATTATATTAGATGCCGTTTGTGGTGCTGCCAACTTCACGGATCTATAAACAATTAGTGTTGGTTCTTCTAGAATTCTCCCTTGTATTAGATGCCGTTTGTGGTGCTGCCAACTTCACGGATCTATAAACAATTAGTGTTGGTTCTTCTAGAATTCTCCCTTGTATTAGATGCCGTTTGTGGTGCTGCCAACTTCACGGATCTATAAACAATTAGTGTTGGTTCTTCTAGAATTCTCCATTATATTAGATGCCGTTTGTGGTGCTGCCAACTTCACGGATCTATAAACAATTAGTGTTGGTTCTTCTAGAATTCTCCATTATATTAGATGCCGTTTGTGGTGCTGCCAACTTCACGGATCTATAAACAATTAGTGTTGGTTCTTCTAGAATTCTCCATTGTATTAGATGCCGTTTGTGGTGCTGCCAACTTCACGGATCTATAAACAATTAGTGTTGGTTCTTCTAGAATTCTCCATTGTATTAGATGCCGTTTGTGGTGCTGCCAACTTCACGGATCTATAAACAATTAGTGTTGGTTCTTCTAGAATTCTCCCTTGTATTAGATGCCGTTTGTGGTGCTGCCAACTTCACGGATCTATAAACAATTAGTGTTGGTTCTTCTAGAATTCTCCCTTCTATTAGATGCCATTTGTGGTGCTGCCAACTTCACAGATCTATAAACAATTAGTGTTGGTTCTTCTAGAATTCTCCCTTGTATTAGATGCCATTTGTGGTGCTGCCAACTTCACGGATCTATAAACAATTAGTGTTGGTTCTTCTAGAATTCTCCCTTCTATTAGATGCCATTTGTGGTGCTGCCAACTTCACAGATCTATAAACAATTAGTGTTGGTTCTTCTAGAATTCTCCCTTGTATTAGATGCCATTTGTGGTGCTGCCAACTTCACGGATCTATAAACAATTAGTGTTGGTTCTTCTAGAATTCTCCCTTTTATTAGATGCCGTTTGTGGTGCTGCCAACTTCACGG
Organism: Timema podura; assembly: GCA_033556935.1. Lineage (NCBI taxonomy): Eukaryota > Metazoa > Arthropoda > Insecta > Phasmatodea > Timematidae > Timema > Timema podura. The sequence continues at coordinate 70,725,396 of JAVRXN010000001.1, forward strand.
ATCTATAAACAATTAGTGTTGGTTCTTCTAGAATTCTCCCTTGTATTAGATGGGGACAACTGCAGTTGATGTTAAGCTAATTTAGTCTGGTTTGGGGGGATTGAGGGGGTTCAAGCCCCCACTACCATAGTTTGGGGATTCCTCGAGATCTACACAGATCCGAAGAGAAAATAAAATGGGAGGAGGGGTGAGAAAATTACCATTTAAACATTGTAAGCAAAATAAATATCAGGTGAGCACAAATAGTCTCTGTATCAATCACCAAATGTATTTATTTCGTAGAGTTGAATATATTTCATGAAATGGAAGTGGGATATCTTCACGCTCTGTATTATAAATAATCGATAATTTTTGTGACAGTATGCCGATGTGACGGTTAAGGCAACTTTAATTTAGGCCTATTTACTTATTATTTTGTTAGATTATCACTTTTATAATGGTCAAAATATAAATGATCTAGTTAACAAATACCAATAAAAACCTTCCAAAATTCAAGGTATAAATAATGGTAACAAAAAAAATTGACTCCGTCAATTGGGGGAGCCCCCTCTACTGTGTAATCCTGTGTACACTACTGCTATATCTCCATTCAAATACAGGTACATTTATTTTACTTACTGATACACATTATAAATTTCAGTTTTTTACTATATTTGCAATATGTACGGTTTGTAAAATGCTTATAGGAAAAATTCTTGGAGTTAAAACTGGATTTTTCTACCATATGTTTATATGTATGTATTGCATAAAAAGTAAGAAATATTCCAATCACCTCTCATTATATCCATATTGGCGTGGATCCATGTATTTATAAGCTTATGAAGCTCCAATCTTCCTTTACAACAATACATTTTATTTAACATAATATTTTGAGTACTAATTATACTTTTAAATAATAAAAAACTATTGTGGCAGCCAGATCTGTAACCAAATATTGTATCAAAGAGAAAGTTGATATTTTGTAGAGTATTGATAGAGCAATGGATTCGAGCCAAGTACCAACGAGAGGAATTCTGTCACCCAGAGCGACAGACATATATTCAAGGATACATGGAGGGCTTCCTAATGAAGAGAGGGAAAGATGACAGCCGCTACCATGCAAGGAAATTCATTCTGTCAGAAGCTGAAGACACATTGAAATACCACATCAAAGAGGTAACCTTTCCACCTTTATTATATAACATAGTTTATTAGCACATTCATGACAAGAACACTTTGATTAAATCACAAAAAGAACAACATGAAGTCTCTTACAGTGTGGCCATCCAACTAACAAATGGCACTACTATAGACCTACAACTTATTAAACATGTTTTTCTTTTTCCATTTATGAAGGATATTATATATAATATACATTATTACCCGCCTCGGTGGCGTAGTTGGCTAACGCGCTAGTCGTGTTGAGCTCGACTACCTAGGACGGGGAGATCGAGGTTCGAATCTCGGTCGGGTGAACTGGCGGTGGTTTTCCCTAAATGGTTTTCCACTCCCCCTCCACGTAAATGCGGGTTCACTTCCTCTAAATTCAACCTTCCCAATTCCTAATCCATTAGCGTAATTAGTACTTAAGCGTATAACCCGAACGGGTAGTAAGACGCGGTGCTATTAATATAATAATAATAATAATAATAATAATAATAATAATAAATAATAATAATAATAATAATAATAAAATATACATTATTTATAAGTCAAGGCATTTTTGTGGGTGGACAATTTTACCTGACCTTTTAAACACCATCAAACCTACAAGTTCTAAGCCGCATGGGATTGATTTCTGAATTAGAATAGTGATAAGTCGAGGATCTTATGTCCTCTGGATTGTTGCATCAAATCCTTCAAGATTACTCATGCCTTCACCAAAATGTCCCTCATCAGGGACACATAATACATAGGATAGGACAGAAGGTGCAAATGTAACAAGAAAATAGTACAAGTACATTAATATCAAGTGAATAGAAATCATGTACATTTACATCTGGGCAGTTCACATCCGCCATCTTGAACTTAGTACCTCTGGAGACCATCACCCCCTTAAGGTTACAACAAACATTGCCTTAGCAAAGTTTATGTGATACAAGTGTAAATGGAGTTATACACAAACAGACCACCTAGATTAGGTGACATAACTTAGTCTGAATACTCTACGGTCTGAGACTCCTTAAAGAGAAACTATGGCACTTTCTAAAACGAAAGGCCATATACATAAATCTGATTGATAATGTTAACATCAAATAAAACAACTTCTCAAATGCCTAAGAGTTACATCTACATAATTCAAAACTTTCATTCGAGGTCAAAGAGAGTCTTGATTGTGTTGCACAAAATCTAAATTAAATACACCTTAAGCTTAATACTAGTAAGTTCTAATTTAAAGAGTACCGCTATACCGGCGATAATACTCACAAAGGAATCTTAACTCTGGAAGAGAGAGAATAGTAACAGACTGTTTTCTCCACCAAGCTGGAGTTGTAACTATATATTTCAGTAATAGGAAGGGTAGAATTCCAGGCTATTCAAAAAACACTCATCAGGCCAACTCCTAACTAGGTCTGCCTGGTTATATAATAGTGACTACACATGGCTCAAACTCTCAAATGACAGAACAAGAAGAAAATCCATAATAATTTTCCAAAGACCTAACAGCATCTGAAGGGTGCCGGACCCACAAATAACAATTTTGAATATGTGCCATTCCCACTTACAGAAATAATCTCCATGAGTTGCGCACCTCACAAGGTAAACAAATCATCATCATCATCATCATCATCATCAACCGTTTCCTGCCTGTGGCCGGGTCACTTTAGTAAAATGCCTCCACCATCCTCTACACTTCCACGATTCTTACTCCTTTAATTTCCTCCATTCTCCTCCTCTCACTTGAACACTTCCTGTTATCTGCTCCTCTCAACTCTTTCTTGGCCTCCCCGGGGGTCTTTTTCCCACATACTTCATTTCCAACATTTTCTTCGGCATCCTCTCTTTTTCCATCCTCATTACATGTCCATACCATCCCAGTCTTGCTTCCTCTACTATCTCATGTACTCCAACATCCTCATTACATGCCCATACCATCTCAGTCTTGCTTCCTCTACTATCTCATGTACTCCAACATCCTCATTACATGCCCATACCATCTCAGTCTTGCTTCCTCTACTATCTCATGTACTCCAACATCCTCATTACATGTCCATACCATCCCAGTCTTGCTTCCTCTACTATCTCATGTTCTCCTCATGACAGCTAACATGCTCCTCACAATCTTCATTCCCTTGGCCTCCACTTTCCTAGTCTCTCTTACATTCAATGTTCATGTCCGTGCTGCATATGTGACAATGGGTACAAAGTACACATTGTGTAATACTTCCTCACACTTCAAAGGGACTTCCATCTCCATATTACTCTCATCATCTTGTATAACCATTTTACACCTACTTCTCCACACCTGGTTCTTTTCCTTATTTCATTTTCTTTAATACAACCTCATAGTTCCTTCCTCTGCCGTCCTCATTGTTGCTCCGCCTTCATCCATCATTTTAACTTTTTGTATTTTCTCTCCTCTCCGGTTTCTTACCTGGCTTTATAACACCTTCTTTCCACATCCCTTTGTAGCCTTTCTGTTCATTTTTGCATCCAATCTTTCCTGGCTTCCTATACCACTCTCTTTGCTCTTTTTTTCTTCTACTTGTATTTTTCCTCTGTTTCCTCCTTCCTATTCTTTAAACTCTTTCTGAATTCTTTATTATTCTCCTCCACTGTTCGTTAACCCTGTAATTCCACCAGCTCTCTTTCCTCACTTTTTAGCCTTCACGCTATAGTTCTTCTTTCTTGTCCTCCTACCTTTTTCCTACATTCTCATCCCTTAATGTCTGCCACCAACAACCTGTGCTCACTATCTAAGGACACACTTGGTATTACCTGATGTTTGAGGTCTGACTTTTCATTTCTTCATGGTAAAGTAGTCCATCACCGACTTTTGCTCCCATCCCAACTGTAGCTAGTGATCTTATGGCTTTATCTTTCCTTCTTACACCAGCTGTTTGTTTTATTTCTTGCACATAACTCCAACAGTCTTCTACACTCCTAGTTTCTCTCTCCCCATCCTTCCTTCTCTAACACCTCCTCAAACCCTACTTTCTCTTTTCCTACTTTTGCATTCAGATTGTCCATTACTATCTGGCACTTGTTTCCCATATGCCTTTCAAAGTCTTCCTCAAACATGTCTTTTTCTTTTGCTGGGCACCCCACTTTTGGGGCATACACTTATTTCACCACCACCTTTTTTACTCATTCATTATTTGTCATCTTCATTATTCTATCGTTCATCCCAACTACCTCCTGTAGCTCTAGTCTCACTACGAAGTCTACTCCTTTTCTCTTTCCTTCATAGTTCCCCATCCAATGTAGAATGAAGCCATTCTCTAATGCCGCTCCCTCTCCACTTGGTCTCACTCAGGCCCAGGACATCCACTCTTCTGTCGTCCGTCAAATCCGTGATCTCTTCCACTCTTCCATTGTTAATGTATCCTATACTTAAATTACTGTTGGTACCGCTATATTAAATATATTGTCCTCGTGGCTAAGTTATAAGATAGGTAAACTACAAATATTTGGGAGCTAAAGAGTTCTACATAGTTTTCTCTTGTCACACAGATATTCAAAGTTATCATGCTAAGTTTGATGTTTAACACAACTGATAAGATTTATTCTCTCTCTCTTCCTCTCTCTCGTGTATTGTGTGTGTGTGTGTGTGTGTGTGTGTGGGGTGTGTGCGTGTGTGCGTGTGTGCGTGTGTGCGTGTGTGTGTGGTTTCATTTAGAATTAATTTATAAGGAAATTTATGTTTTAATTAGTACATTGTTTCACTTTTATTTTGCCATTAATAAACTCATGTATTTTTAAGCACTCTTCATAATTTCTAATTTTTCACTTTATAATATTAAAAAAAATCTACATAATTCATAATATAGAATAATTATGAAGTAATTAAAAAAAACTGTATAAAAAAATTTTGATGTAAAACTCATAGTCCCTGAGTGAGCAAATGCTCTTCAGATTATGTATAATTTTATACAAACTTTTAAATTTAAAAAAAATTAGTCCAGTTGGGCTGGGCAGTATTGGCTGTTTTAACAAAACTTTCTGAAGTTCATGTCATATTAGATATAATTTTCAATGTTGTTATTATTTGTTAAAATTTTAATTTCAGAAAAAGGAGCCAAAGGCGGTGATAAGGCTGTCTGAGTTGAATGTTGCTTTCATCCCTGAGAAGACAAACATCCCCAACTCCCTTCAACTGAGTTTCCTGAAAGACGGATCAACCCGCCACATATATATCTATCACCAAGATGCGGAGGTGATTATCAACTGGTACATGGCTATCCGCTGTGCCAAACTGCACCGTCTTCAAATAGCATACCCTGCTGTCAGCGAGTCAGAGGTACCAACATAAATATTTATAAACTTTGATTTTATACTAAGCTATACATGGTTCTACTACTCATCCAAGCTATCTGGTGTAGTGATGAGGAATGTGTAATTTAGAGGAAACAGACAATAGCATTTGTGCGAGAATACATTTAGAATAAAACCACTCTCATTATAAGGATCTGAACCTTGGACTATTGTGACCAATATGACCTATGCTAAATTTTATCAATTTTTGTATTCCCAGAAAATTAATATCTGGGACTGAAACCATATTACTTTTGAAAGGGCGACTTTGGTCTGATTTCGATAGAAGGAACAGTAGAATATTTCTGGAAAAGTTACTAAATTACTCGAATGTATCCCTATGACAAAACATATGTTTTGAAAGACCATATGTTAAGCAGCTGTCACTTTTGACAAGTAAAGTTTTGAAAACAAGAAAAATTATAACATTAAGGCCAATATTACCAATGTCTCGTCAAAGTCCTCGTAACTTAACTGTTCGTAAAGTCTAACCGTTGGTTAAACTTGGCGTTGTGTATTACAATACTATTTTTATGTGCTCGTCAAATTACGAACAGGTGCCTTCCATTAGTTCTTAGCATTAACTTTCTCGGAGCGCTAGATTTGTTTCAAAGCTTTTGATTGGCTTAATTTTACCATAGAGAATACAAGCAAGTCATTACAACGTCTATGGAAGTGTTATGAAAACAAATCGATCAAAGCAAATCCAATTTATTAAGACTGTTTAAGGTTATCTGCTATCTTTAATCATATTTATTTGTCTGCTAAAACGTTTGTTGAAAATAATAAACACGAAATTTAAATTTTAGTAAAGAAGAGAAAATTTTACTAATTGAATTAATAGAAAAATACAAACAAATGATTTAAAATAAACAATTCTAATTGGTGTCCATTCAATTCAATAATTTCCAAAACTTTATTTTTGTACAAACTTAAACATAAGATGATTCTTCCTCGTTAAAAATTTAGGAAATTCTTTCTTCCAATTACTGTATCTCTTTGGTCTTTAAAGTCTTGGGTTCCTTAGAACTTAAAAATCAATTTCAAAGTCATCATAATCAAACAATAAAGCACCCATTTCATAATACAAATGAATGTAACCTAACTATAATAATAACAGTTGCCTTGAAAACAATATGGCGGAGTGTTTAACGTTGTTAATGTAGACGTTATGTTTGCTAACCAGAAGGTATACCGCACGTTAACTTTACGGGCGCTTTTACGTGGACATTAGCGCTAACCAAACAATGTAAAATCAAAAGTAGTGGTTGTTATCACTTAACCTCATGTTAAGCCCTAACGAATAGAATAACGTGATATTGTAAGATTGGGCCTAAAAATAGAGGACAGTTATCATTTAAAAAAATACCTAAAAAAATGTATGTTTCATTAATAACTTTCAAATTAAAAACATTAGCTTATATTTGTTAATAAAGGCAAAAGGGAAAGAGGCATTCTCTAGATAATTTGACTTACATCAATTCTTGTAAACTCATATAATTGTTTAGCTGAAACTACAGAGATTGGTTTTCTGATTCTTTTCTTCCCAGGAGTCTCAACTTCATTAATGTACCTTCCACAATAACTTCACTGCATGTCCACAGATAAAATTAACTTTTGAAACAATTTGTAGAATAGAAGTGTGGTAGGCGGGGGGTGGGGGGGTGAGGAAGGGGAGGCGATGGTTCTCCGCTACAGATAAGGACACTTATAAATAAAAACAAATAATAAATAATTTATCATCTCACTCACAAAAAAAAAAAAAAAAAAGGCGAATCAAATGATTATTAAATTATCATTAACTTAGGTAAGCCTATTTGAAAACTTTTTTTTCAACATCTTAACAACTCACAAAATTGTATTTTTACTTATGATACTTTAAATTTTAATATGTATGTTATCACCTTTTCCTACCACTTCTATATTATTTATTTTAATTACTAACCTACCTGCTTCGGTGGCCACGTGGTCTAAGGCATTGCTCTCGCAATAGACTTACTGCCAATTTGATGGGGAGATGAGGGTTTGATCCCAGTCGGGTGGACTAAGGGTGGTTTTTCCTAAATAGTTTTCTACTCTCCTATCCCTGCCACATTGAGTAACTAGGTAGTGCATAGGCATATCACCTGAATGGGTGCTACAGTTTGAAATTGTAATTTATGTATGCACTAAAGGTTGGATTAAGTGATAATAAAGTATTATTATATGCAATAGTTATCCTTTTTATTATTTTAAACTGTCAAAAGAATCTACCTTTTCAAGCATCAACAACATGTGAACTTAGGTTAGTTTTGATACTGTAATTGTTATCAATAAATGATTTTAAATAATTAATATTTTAGTATTATTAGGTTCTCTGTGAATGGGATGTTGGTGTTAAATAATTTATTATTATATATTAGAAACAGACTTATATATAGCAGTTTTTGCGCACTCTCCAGTGTTGACATAGATTTTGAGGGCTCGAGTTTAGTATTCAAACAGATGCTGTTAGGAAAATTTGTCTTCTAACAGCAATGTGTGATAAATAGTGCTGTTGGATAGTGTTTGAGTTGTAATCACAGTTTCTTTGCAGTACTAGACCTGTAGCCTTTTATAATTTCTCTAACTATTTGGTTTAAACTGTGTGAATAAAAAGAAAGCCTGGCTATGTTGATACACTTTTCACCCTGTTCTGAACTAGGAAGTGCAGACTTAACTTCTTGGTTTAGAACCTGTAGGCTGTTCTTCTCTTCAATCTAGTTGGCTGGGTTTAGAGAGACTCTTAAATTGACATTGATAAAACCTAGCCCAGACAAACACAAGCAGCTCTTTCTCTATCTAAGATTATTTAAAACAATGTGATCTAGTTTCTTAACAAACGTTTTAAAATATTTTAACACAAATTGTCAACAATTAAAATAAGTTAGGTTAATTTCAAAATATCTAAAGTAGTAAACCTAACCTGCTAAAAACAAATTTATCTTATGTTTTCTACTAGAATGCTATAATAACATGAATTTTCAAGAATTAGGCCCAGCCAATTGATTAACACAACAATCTTGTGGCTCAAATAGGTTTCTTCTTTCTTAATACATATTTTTATGTAAAATTCAAAGTTAAATATATTATGATATATTACTGCCACAAACACTTTATAATTAATTGTACAAAAAATTCAGAAGTTCAAAAACAATGTAAACAAATTAAGTACTGCCACATACACTTTTTAATTATTTCACAGATCACGCTTTTCAAAGTAAATTACCAATATTAAAAAAAACACTCTATTTTGGTTTAAACACGAAAACCAACAAGCTTTTATTCCCGTTGGCTAACACATGCACATGATAAATATGATTATTTTATATTCTTGTATATAAAATTAATAAACATTTTAAGTAATTTGGGCTATGAAAATAACTGATTGAAATTGAAAATAAATTATTTCAATTGCTCAAATGAAAAACAAAAGGGGGCCTTTATTAAGAATTTAAAATGGCGACTTGGCAGTATGTCACTGTTCAGCTTATCAAGCCAATACACCAAAGTCAATAGTGATAATAAGATAAACATGGACATATATAATACATTTAATTTATAACTCTTAGCACTATATTATCTCATGTTGCCAAAATGGTGTAAATGAAAATATTTCATTTGTATTAGATTATTAAACTTCTGTTTGGTTAGTAATGCAAAGCCAAATTATTAAGTAACACACAAGGAAGTACTATTATAAACTTTTTATAACTTTTTAGATGAACTATATATAATAAATAATTCAAATAGAACATAAATTTATAATGTCAATTTTAGTGACTTTCAATGAATGTTGGTTGTTTTACTGTTCTTCCTATAAAAATCAGACTTTACATTTGATGCCATTATAAGTTTAGTCTAACTGCAGCCAGAGTGAGTGAAGTTTAGTCTACAATTCAGTTAATTAAGGCCATTAAGAGAACTAATCTACCCTGTTCCCAAAGTCTTGATACACAAAGAGTCAAGCAGTGATTCAAACTCAAGTTAACTTTTAATATTTCAGCATTCAGCACTGCTCCTTACTACCCGTTTGGGTAATACACCGAGATACTTATTTGTATTGTAAGAGAAACAAAAAAAATTTTTAAAAATGTACAATCCCAAGTACAGTCTGATTTCGGTAGAAAGAACAGTAGAACATTTCTGGAAAAGTTACTCGATTTCTAGAATGTATCCCTACACCAAAACATATGATTTGAAAGACCATATGTTTAGCAGCTGTCACTTTTGACATGCAAAGTTTTGAAACCAAGAAAAATTATAGTAATAGAAATAAATTACAATTTTAATTTATTTCAATTAAAATTAAATATTTTTTTAAAAAAATGCATTTTTTTCTTCTTTTTTCATATGTGTATAAACTAAAACATTGAAAAGAGGATAGAAAGACACGGCCTACACACTTATCAGAAAATATAGGCCTCAAAGTTAACAATTAAAACACAGATTGGACTATTCACTGTAGCACTGTGGCTAGACAGTATACTATGTTGGATGTATAATAGCTTAACTTGACTTAATGTTTTGATAAGATAATGATTTTTAGAATAATTTAATGTCCGTAAAAACACGTAGGCAAATTTAGGAGTTAGTTACTATCACCCCTGGACTTGTCTAGAGGTGCAGCAAGAACTTCTTCCACGTCATCACTGGAGTTGGATTCATCTTCATCATCGTCATCGCCTAAGTTGATTATTAAAGGTGGGTGTTTGTCATTCGCATCCATCTTCATCTCTCTGAATCTTCAATCTTCTTGAATGGATTTCTCGCAGTGGTCCACATGCTTACTCCAGCTAAAACATGTATATGTATCCACACATACTGGCCTCGATTATGACATAAAACAAACAGTTAATAAGGATGTATCTGTGGGTGATAGCAAATTAGTATCTGTGTAAGGTTCCTGTGACTTATCAAGGCTACCCATCAGCATGTCACCCTCTTAGAACATCAAATCATGTGACAAGAATTGGACCTACGCACATATATTTAACACTTTCAACACATGTGCTCAGCGAGACTTTCACCTATACACATATATTTAACACTTTCAACACATGTGCTCAGCGAGACTTTCACCTATACACATATATTTAACACTTTCAACACATGTGCTCAGCGAGACTTTCACCTATACACATATATTTAACACTTTCAACACATGTGCTCAGCGAGACTTTCACCTATACACATATATTTAACACTTTCAACACATTGCTCAGCGAGACTTTCACTATACACATATATTTAACCTTTCAACACATGTGCTCAGCAAGACTTTCACCCGGATACACATATATTTAACACTTTCAACACATGTGCTCAGCGAGACTTTCACCTATACACATATATTTAACACTTTCAACACATGTGCTCAGCGAGACTTTCACCTATACACATATATTTAACACTTTCAACACATGTGCTCAGCGAGACTTTTACCCGGATACACACATTTTTTGAAAGCCATTAATTTCAGCAATTTGTTCAATGAAGACTTGCTTCCTTTGAAATTTATGAGCTTGTATCTGTAGATAAAGACAAAAGGGAGATAAAGATCCAAGTAAGAGTTTCGTAATTGATCACTGGAACCAACCTTGATTATACATTCTATAAATAACTTGATGTATAGAATCTTTTGTAAACTCATCTACTGCTTTAGCTGAAACACCAGGAATTGGTTTTCTGATTCTCTTCTTTCCAGGAGCTTACTTCATCAAACATGGCTACAGATAAAATTAGCCTTTGAAATAATTTCTAGAATAAACGTGTGATAAGGTGGAAGGGTACGCTAAAACCAATACTAATAAAATGTTATTTTTCAACATTTTAAAAACTGGCTAAAATTTTAGGCCTATTTAAATATGTTTCTACTTTTAAATTTTAATATACTATGACATAATTTTTTCCTAGCACCATTATATTGTTTAATTGATTATTAGCCTATTAATTAAAGGTAAGGTTAAGTTATTGTATTGTTATTTATTGTATTATTATATGCCATATTTATCTTTTTTTTTTAAGTATTTACAACCTAACCTTTCAAGCATCAACAACACAGGACTTAGGCCTAGTTTTGATTCAATTATTAGCTATACATTATTTTCAATGATTTTAATGTCATTAGGTTCTCCATATTCTTTTGACCAGGATGACGGTATTAGATAATTTATTATTTACTATTTTATATATAAAAATGTGACCTATATGTAGATATTTTTGCGCACCAACCCCCGTTAACATATATTTTGAAGGTTCGAGTTCAGTATACAAACAGATGCTGTCGGAAAATAGTCTTAATACCACAAACACAATATCCAACAGTTTTGTGTGATTAATAGGCCTAGAGCTGTTTGAGTTATAATTACAGTATGTGTTTACGTAGGCTATGTTGAAACACATTTCACCCTGTTCTGAACTATAAATGGTGGGACTCCTAGCCATAGACAAACACTCCTTGCAAAGATAGAATTATGTAAAAAAATACAAAATAGTCCTACTCTCGTTGATTTGGATCAATTCAGCTGATAATTTAGGAACATCGCACTTGAGTGGTAGGAACCCAGCAGATAAATTGGAACCACTAGGCTCGTCTAGTCTTCGATCTTGTTGGCTGGGTTTTAAAAAAATGTGAGCTAATTTCTTAACTAAAGATAATTCTCTTTAAAATGTTTTAATACAAAGTTAAAACACTATCAAAATACTGTAAGTTATATTAATTTCAAAATATCTAAACTTATAAACCTCTCCTATTAGAAACAAATTAATCTTATTATGTTTTGTATTAAGTTAACACTATATTAACATCAATTTTCCAGACCTAGGCCTAATCAATAGGGTAATACAACAATCTTAAGGTAAAATAGGTTAGGCATACTTCTTTTCTTAATACACACGCAATATGAAATTTAGAAAATATATTAACATAAAATTGAAAATTAAATATATCATAAATATATATCACTGCCACAAACACTTTGTAATTAATCGTACACACGAATAAAGAAGTTCAGAAAAGATAAATACAAAGTAGCCACTGCCAAATAGGCCCTACACTTTACAAATCACAGATAATACGTTTCAAAGTAGAGTAATTTTTACTAAACAAATTACTGGCATTTAAAAAAAATGAATTTCTATTATGTACCAGATCATTTTCGTTCAATCTTTTTAATAACCAATACAACACAAACTATACAAACACGAAAACAAACATGCTTTTAATCTCGTTGCCTAGTATGTGGTATATTTTACTCTTTCAACTTATGTAAAATGAAGCTAGTATTTTAAAATATTTTAAAAATTTAATATTGGTTATAAAAATAACAATTTTATAACTTTTTTGGTGATTTAAATATATCTTCTTTATTTAAATTAAAGAACCATAGTGGAGCTTTTTAAAAGGTTGTCGTAGTTAATAATTCAATATGGCGACTTGGTAGAGAGTCTTGTTTATTTTGACGACGCCAATACCCAACGCTAATAGTGTTAACTCGCTGTAGTATAAAAAATAAATAGCTTTCATTTGAAACAAATATTTTATTTGCCCTTTTTTTAAGGTTTACAAAATAATAATTTGTTTATGGCTTATAATGATTGGTTTTAATAAGATAAACGTGGAAATATAGTAAATTTAATTTATAGCTCCCTGCACTATTGTAGTTTATGTTGCCAATATGGCGTGAATGAAAATATTAAATTATCATTACATTAAAAGTCCATGTAATTAATAATGTAAAGACAAATCATTAAGTAATCCATAAGGAGGTAATATTAAAAGTCTTTATATAGTTTTTTAGATGAAATATTTATAATAAATCAATATAACAAAACATATTTCTATAATGTCAAATGTTAGTAACTTCCAATCAATGTTGGAGAATTCTACTGTTGTTTCTATAAAAATTGGACCTTAGTCACATAGTACTGGGCCTAGTTTATTAGGTACCTGATCATAACTCTAAATGTACTTAAGAAATATTCAGCTCGGTCTGCTTGTTATTGGGTTCAAATTGTGGCTTTATTTGATTAAAGTTGTCAATTTACACATATCCTATTGTTTTGAGTTTTCAATCTTTCTGGTGGCTCAAATCTAGACTTGTAATTTTATCTAGATCGTATCCATATGTGTTTCTTACATTTTAATTCAAATGTATTGTACAGCTGTTCCCAGAATAAAATATTCAAGAGATCTTTGTGCGGGAACTACTCGAGGGGAGTCATGGGATAGTGAAGCTAGTAAGGAGATTAGTGTTGGGAGGTGGAATGTTAGAGGCCAGGAGCGCTACAATCAATGATTGATGAAGTAAATACGTAGAATCAGGCGAATACTTGTTCTTTTTATGGAGGAATGGACACACATAGCTTAGGCACAGGCTTCTTATCAACAGAAAGAATATGTCAGCAGCTAAGGACATAAAATTCATCAACAATATGATGCCAAGTATAGTGGTGGTAGGGAAATAAAGGATAATTTCTCTGTGGAGCTAGAACACTTGTTGGGCCAGGTACATGAAGATTGTGAGAGGTGACTTTAATGATAACATAGGGAAGGAAGAAGTCTTTATAATTTATATAGGAAAGGAAAGCTTGCATGACGTCAATAATAATAATGGAAAGAGATTGATAAATTTCACCACTTCAAGGATCCTTGTTGTGAAAAGTACTTGCTTCTAGTATAACGACATTCATAAATACACAAGGACGCCTCCAGATGGGAATACATATAATCAAATAGAACACTTGCTGTTAGATAAAACACGTCATACAGGGGTATAGATCACTTGCTGATAGATAAAAGACATCATACAGGGGTGTAGATCACTTGCTGATAGATAAAAGACGTCATACAGGGGTGTAGATCACTTGCTGATAGATAAAAGACGTCATACAGGGGTGTAGATCACTTGCTGATAGATAAAACACGTCATACAGGGGTATAGATCACTTGCTGATAGATAAAAGACATCATACAGGGGTGTAGATCACTTGCTGATAGATAAAACACGTCATACAGGGGTGTAGATCACTTGCTGATAGATAAAAGACGTCATACAGGGGTGTAGATCACTTGCTGATAGATAAAACACGTCATACAGGGGTATAGATCACTTGCTGATAGATAAAAGACATCATACAGGGGTGTAGATCACTTGCTGATAGATAAAAGACGTCATACAGGGGTATAGATCACTTGCTGATAGATAAAAGACGTCATACAGGGGTGTAGATCACTTGCTGATAGATAAAAGACATCATAAAGGGGTGTAGATCACTTGCTGATAGATAAAAGACGTCATAAAGGGGTGTAGATCACTTGCTGATAGATAAAAGACGTCATACAGGGGTGTAGATCACTTGCTGGTAGATAAAACACGTCATACAGGGGTGTAGATCACTTGCTGGTAGATAAAAGACGTCATACAGGGGTATAGATCACTTGCTGATAGATAAAACACGTCATACAGGGGTGTAGATCACTTGCTGATAGATAAAAGACGTCATACAGGGGTGTAGATCACTTGCTGATAGATAAAAGACATCATAAAGGGGTGTAGATCACTTGCTGATAGATAAAAGATCGTACATTAAAAGGTGGGTGTAGATCACTTGCTGATAGATAAAAGACGTCATACAGGGGTGTAGATCACTTGCTGGTAGATAAAAGACATCATACAGGGGTGTAGATTTTGATTCAAACCACCAGTTGGTAGCAGCGAAACTTAGGAAACGTCTGTCAGTAACAAAGCAGGGAAATCAGGCTGAGAAGTTAGAAATACCCATACTAACATATATTCCATTCACGGTATGAATTACTCTCTCAAAGGTCTTATTTACTACCAATATCCTACTATATAATAGCTTTCTGGTAGGGGAAAAGGCCTTTCAGAAAACAATTCCTACGCTGAATAGACTTTATGCAGCGGAGACTTGGGCTTTGGATAAAAGAGAAACAAGGAAAGTGGAGGCCATGGGAATGAAGTTTAGTAGAGTAAGCTAGGATTAGATGGAAGGGGAGAAATAGATATGAAGTATGTAGGGAAGAGATGGGAGGAACAGATAGCAGTGCAAGTGAGAGGAGGAGAGGAGAATGGGGGAAGGACAGAGGGAGATGGAGGAGGCATTTTACTAAACGGACCTGGCCACAGGCTGGAAACAGTTCATGATGATGATGATGATGATGATGATGATGATGAGTTGTAGATGAAATGAAGATTTTGATTATAGAAAAGGTGAATTCAACATATTCATAGTTAAAGATTTAACTGTACCAAACTACCTTGTTTATGGTAATTCACAAATAACTTTTTATGTGTTAATGTTTGTTCTATTCTCAGCTCATAGATCATTTGGCCAAGGACTTTGCTCGGGAAGGGTGGCTGTGGAAGACCGGGCCCCACAGCTATGATGGCTACAAGAAGCGTTGGTTCAGCTTGGAACATAGGAAATTAATGTATCATGATGATCCATTAGTAAGGAACTGATGTAATGTCTACTTGACTGTAAAGATTAGTGCCAAGTTTAGAGGAAAACATAATATGGGTTGCTCGATCACACCTCACATTGCTTCCACTGGACTTCACACTTCACAAAATTAGACTACTGCCACCAATGAACGCTGTTTACAAGGATGTGTAAATATTCAACATTCTTAGTAGTTAGGATTTTTTTAAATGTGTCAAATGCCTTAATTAATTAAACATTGAAAGAAGGATATAAATTATATGCCTACCTTACTCTAAACACAATACATTCCATTAGTTCATGGTTGCTATTTATGCTAATATTAAAGTGGTGTGTTTTAAAATATCTTGGAACAAACTTTTATGGGAAGCAAATGGATTTAATTATCAATTTTAATAATAAACTCTATTTAGATTAGAGTACTAGGCTAAATTATGGCTTGGATTTGGAAGGAGAGCCAGCAAAACTTACCTAGTAATACTGGAGTAGAAACTGTATATACAATTTTTTTTTCATATTTTAAATGTATGTAACATTTACACATACACATTGAAATAGACTCTAACTTGACTTTTCAAATGCTCTACCCTCTATTGTTATATTATCTATGCTAACTGAAATGTCTGTCTATTCCATCTTGTATCTCATAATAAAAGAGTATTTACAAGGCTTATTCTTCATTATTTCACTGTATAGCTATCAAATACAACATAAAACTATAAAAATAGCATCATCTCTCTACATACCACCCTGGAGCTGACAAACTCAACAATCTCTTGAAAACAGGTTTCCAATCCTCTGCGATTAAACAAAATGTCTTCATAAAGGCTCCAAGAGTAAACAACTGACCAATCTGTGCAGTGTACTTGTTAGACTCAAATATTCAACCTCAACACAAACATGGTCACGGCCAAAATACTGAAGTTTGGCAACACATAACAGAAATGTTCGAAAATAAGTTTCTTCAACACAATCATTAGAATCAACTTTTCCTGTGCACATGGCTGCATGGTCTAAGGCACTACAAATAGCCTGTTGACAGTCAACAATAATCTACGCTCAAACTTGAAGATTCGATCTAAACGATTTCTACTCCAGTATCACTTGAATGAGTGTTGTGGCAATCCCTCCAAATTTGATTAAGAAAAAAAAAATTACTTAAATTAATTTTTGAAGTTTGACATTGAGGCTTAGTGGCTAAATGATCAGGGTTTTTAGTGAATACATAACTATACATGCACAAGGTGAGGTTATTTTTATGGGAAAGTGATCTTATTTCTCTCAAAAAGCGAGGATATTATATGCTTAAAGCAATGTTAATACAAGTCAAATTAGTATTCATTCAAAAAAACTAGGATAAAACTGTCTACATTTTTCGGTCCTATTGTGTATTTAACTATTTATTAACATATTTGAAGAAAAATCCAATATAAATATGCACAAAACATTTTATGCTTAGTAATGTCAAACTCAATATCTCATTATCTTCCAGTTTTACAAATAGCAATATCAGAATAATGTATTCTCATCAATTAATGTTTAGACCAAACATTAATAACTCCAAAACATGTTGTCATAGAAGAGTAAACAACTATCAAATAAGGAAAAGGGAATAAAATAAAAAATATATAATTTTGTCAAACATGACCGACCGTCTGTAGCAAGGGTCATATATCCTTGCTTGGACCTAGCATGAAATCTTTTAAAAGCTGAAAACAAATAATCAATCTATTGAAATCGAAATTTAAGTGTTGAAATGTGTAAAAGTATAAGTCTTGATTTCAAATGTTAACCTCAAACAAAACCCACCTAAATCAATAAAAATACTTGTATATCCTGTAATCCCTTTTATACCTTTAAAAATCAGCAAAAACAGATACTATTCATACAAACAGAAGCCTTGGCGTTGTGCTATTGCCAGTATTACCACTTTGAAAAGTATATTGAATGTCGTGTGGTATTTGCCCAAATTACAAAGAAATGGTGTTTATTTAGAAAAAACCTTTAATTCATGTTATTTGCATGAAAACAGAATTTGTGTAAAAATTCGTTTAAGGCAAATGTGGATTTTGCATGACCCTATACATAACTATAATAACAACATTCAGACATTAATTATCATCATGATAATCCCACCGAACCAAAACATTCCCTTGACCCAAGTTTTAGTTTAAATGAGTAGGGATAGCCAGCACACTTACCTTGAGACTGGATTAGAAATTGTCTAGATAGAACACTAAAAAACACACAAACACATTCTTAAGGACAAGCTTTCACTGTCCCAGACAGCTTCATCAGGTTAAGAGAGTAGACTGATGCTCTTGGTTGAACTGCAAGGTTGACTGTCCATAGCTAACTGTTTTTCAGTTATGATATCACTTTACATATGGTAGCACTTTGATAAATAGATCGATAGATAGAAAAACTAAAAATTGTGTTATATTGTGTTATTATTATTATTGTGACATTGAATGTAATAATAAGTGTGCTGACATGAAGGAGAGGAATTACCTAAGGTTGAGGTTAGGGGCTTGTCTGGATTTGGTGATACAGTTAAACCTGACTAATTCGAACTTCCGTAATTTGAAATTGTCTTTAATTTGAATTTTTTGCCCGGTTCTGTGAATTTTGTATTAAAACAATGTTAAAAAATCATGGATGGTTGGAATTTTGTTTTGGTTAGTTAGAACTTTTCATAAGTTGTAATGTACTGTGCAGTGTTGTTTTCCTACTTCTCGTTGTGGCACCGTGTTGTTCTATTTTTTGGAAACAAGGGAGGCGAAGTTGAAATACAGTCAGTACCCTTCTTCACGCCCCTCCCCGCTCACCCATACACATTTATTTACACGAATAATTCTGTACTCCGTTAGTCAAGGTCGAATCTCACGAGCGGTTACGTGCACTGTTATTAGTGATTCGGTCGTAGCGATATTCTTGTGACGTGCGAGTTTATATAGTGTTGTTGTTTAGTTCTTGTTTACAGTACATACTGTACAATAGTGTGTGTGCATGTGTCCAAGCCACAGTCCTATAAATCATAACTTTGGCCGAAAAAGTAGCAGTGATAAAGGAAGTGGAAAAGGGACTTAAAAAGAAATCAGAAATTTCAAAGGCCTTCAGAATTCCCCCTAATATACTTTCAACATTTTTGAAAAATAAACAAAAAATGTTGAGCAATGAAAATGAAAGTGGACAAGATAAGAAAAGACTAAGAGGACCGGAAACCCCATTTGTGGACAACTGTGTACTGAAGTGGTTTAACAAGCGCGAGACAAGAAAGTCCCAGAGAGCGGCCCTCTTCTTAGAGCAAAGACTGAACATTTCGCATCTGAATTAGGAAAAACACACTTCAAAGCGAGTGCAGGGTGGCCAGATGGATTCAAACAACGAAATGTAATTACCTTCAAAGCTGTATGTGGTGAAAGTGATGCTGTTGATGTGCGTTCAGCTGATAATTGAAAGGAAGACTTGAAAGGAATGATCCATGACATAGAATTGAAAAACATTTTTAAAGACGATGAGACGGGACTATTTTTACAAGTGTACTCCTGACAAAACTCTTGCATTAAAGGTGAACGGTACAGTGGGGGGAAGCTTATTAAAGATCGAACAAAACTGTTAGTTGGAGCAAATATGGATGGTTCTGAAAAGCTGCCGTTGTTAACGATTGGAAAATCGGCTAACCCACATTGCTTCGAAAATGTAAAATCGAAGCCAGTGGAATACGAGTCAAATAGAAAAGCATGGATGACAGGTAATCTGTTTGAAAAATAGCTTTTAAAAATTGACAAACAGTTTGGCAAACAAAATCAGACAATCCTTTTATTCATTGATAATTGCACTGCTCATAACAAAGTTCCCCTTATGGAAAAATAAAGGGGTTTTTTTTCCCTGCCAAATATGACATCGGTTAGTCAACCTATGGATCAAGGAATAATTAAGAACCTAAAACATTTCTACAGACAATTGTTGGTTGAAAAAATTCTTGCTTGAGATTTGTCTACTCAGAAAATTTCGCTTGACGTTCTTCAAACCTGAAGACTGTGTAGGCTAGCGTGGGACCAAGTGAAAGTTGAGACCATTAAGAACTGCTTTAAAAAAGCTGGCTTTATCAAGAAAGAAAATTATAGACAAACTGTGACTGAAGCTACGCCAGCAATTGACAACTGGGAGAAAACTACTCCTGAAGTTACTGATGCAGACATCATCCCAGGCTGAGGATGGAGCATCTGGTGATGATGAGGACAATTCTTCAGTAGTTCAGGAAAGACTTGCAGAAGCCATTGACCATATCCAAGAACTCGGGTGTTTTTTTGAAAGTCAAAACAATGTAAGTGATTCACTTCTTCAGTCAATAAATCAATTAGAAACATACACTATGATTGAGAGACTTAAATATGTTAAATAAAGTTTTTGAGCTTGGTTGCAAACTTAACTGTGTTTCTTTTCAATTCCTTTTAGGAAACTTATTTGATTCTAATTTTTTGATAATTTGAATTTTTTTCGTGCCCTTCATGTTCAAATTATCTAGGTTCCACTGTATATAGATGGGCCAATTCCCATATCCTTAGTTGTGAAGGGTTGCAATATTTCTTTGTTCAGGGATTTGACCACCTTGGGTGTGTAACAGTGATTAAAGTTTAGATTATGGGTTTCGGCATGTGGTGCTAGAGGCTTGCAGTTCAACCAAGAGCATCAGTCTCTTCTCTTAACCTTGGTGAAGCTGTCTGTGACAGTAAAATATGCTTGTCCTTAAGGATGTGTTTGTGGGTTTTTTAATATTCTACCTATTCAATTTCTACTCCAGTATCACCTAGTTAAGTGTGCTGGCTACCTCTCCAAATTTAAACCATGATTTATCCTAGTGTTCTTTTCCAATTGAGTCAAGCTTTGAAATAGTATGATTTAGCAATATTAAAATTGCCGAAGTGATTTTTTTTTTCAAGTATCAAAACAATTCAAAAAGTAGCATGTGCCTTATTTTTATTATAAGGTGTTCTGTCTTATGACAGGTCCATTCCTTTTGTCAGTGAACTTGACCACCAATGCCAGAACATTCTTCTTTCCTTTAATTCATTCAATATTTGAATATTTCTTCCTAAGCTCCTCTTTTCTTCAACCTTTCTTTCTGATGTCATGCAGAAGACAGTTCCTCCTAAAAATGTGTCCAATCCAATTTGCTTTGCACTAAAGAATCACATCCAAAATGATTATCTTCCCACCCACTCCTTTAGGACTTCATTTGTCACCCTTTCTGTCCAAAACTCAACTTGCTGGTCAGCAGTAACCTCCTCTTGTTGAAAGCGTCCTTGGCCATGATGAATCTTGACCTAATTTCCTTGGTGCAGTACGCATCCTTTGTCAGCACACTAACCAGATACTTGAACTGATCTGTTTTCCAACTCCTGGTTTCCAATTTTGTTTTTAGTGGCTCTTCATTTTTTGATATCAACATCACTTTTAACTTCTCTATGTTTATCTCCCCATCTCCACCATCTGGTCCATTATTTCCTACAACTCTCCTTATTTCTGGCCAGCAATGCTAGATGATCTGCATATTTTGTGATGAGGTCGCCACATCCCTCCAGGGGACCAGTCACTCGCCATACAAGTTGAACAACATCCACGTCTCACTCTTCCTATCTATACATTCACTCTCACCTTCATTCGCTGTCACAGTAATTTGTCATACGTCATATTTTTGTTATCTGTTCACAGAAAGACATGATTGTTTATACACTTTATAAATTGCTGGTAGATATTAATCTAGAGGTGTAAATAATGGTGTGGAATAATTCTGAATAAATATTGTAGCACAATGAGCTTAAATTTATGGTATTAAAACTGGTAATTAAATTCTTGTCTGTCTCTCTCTGTCTTATGTAAGCATTGGTTTGACCCCCTCCCCTCCTTGTCAGCAAAAATAAGTGAAGCTCGAATACCCCTCCTCCCCCGAAGGTTCTTGACCGTCCCCTAGATAAGATTATTTGTATGCTACAATAATTTTTATTGCATTTAAATACCAAAGCTACAAGAAAAAAACATTTCCCAGTAAGCTAAAAATGTTGTAAAGGCAGGCGAAAAAACCTAATTAAGTAAACGAATACAAAAACTAGCGCATAACTCCTGGCTACATAACAATTAAAATAAACCACTTCTAGTGACAAAACTTAGTGAAATGTAGTGTTACTTTTCTTAAAAGTGTTTCACCCCCCCCCCCCCCCCCCCCTTTTGATTCTTGGTAAACTTTGATACTCTTTATTCCAATATTTTTCTACAGTAATTTATATTATTTCATTTCACTTACATTATTTTTTGTTCTTAGATGGGGGCTATGGAATCTTTTTAAAAACGTAGGGGGATTGGGGGTGCTCAACTCAGGCAGGATGGCCCTAGAAGCTGTTTGAAATGTTGAAATAATTATTCTTTTTATGCTCTACTTTGTTTTACCACCGAGTCTTACTACCTGTTCAGAATTTAAGCAGGTATTTTTATCAATGACTTTCTTGGCCACAATGTAAATTACAAAAAGAACATGGTAGGAGGGCAACATGGGATATTTTAAATCAAATATAATTTAGTAATTTAGTAACTGGCACGGAGATTAGAATGTAAAGATTTTTTTACAGTATTCTTATCTCCCCTAAACCACCCTTCACTATTTCGTGTCAATGCCTGGGAGAGCTTCCATTAGGCGGTCAAGCCAGCTCAAACTTTAAATACTTATTATGCTACTGATGCATACATTGGTCACAAACTAAATGTTGTATGCCAAAAGCTCACAAAGTTTCAGGTTAACCTACCAATCATATTACTAGTTGGCCTTATAAAAATATTTTTAAGTTTAAATACATGTTTATTAGTTATTTTTCTATTCAGAAAACCATAAGACTATTTTAACAATATTTAATAATAAATATACAATGTTTTAATCATCACGCCTAGTTACAAAACATCTTATTTTGCGTATGAATACAAGAAAGTAAATCCAGTAGTTTTTAAAACTGTAAGATGGGCTCCGGGAGCTCTTTGGAAGTGGAAGAGGGGGCTCAACTAATAGGTTGGTCTGAGGGTCCTTCCACGGTAACATTTAAACCCTGGATAACTATTTAAGCTATTTGAAAGTGATTAATTTTTCATGGGTAGTACTTTTTTGGTCTCACTTTGTCATCACTGTTTGGTTATGTTGTTGAAATGTTGGCAACAGTGTCAAGACTTAAAACGGGCTCCTTGTCCCTCCACTTGCAAAAAGACACAGTGCTTGTTTAGCTCGATTCGAGAGTAGACATACTCATTCAATTTGTCACGAACAACTCGCACTAGTACAGGATGAGAAAACTTATTAGTTGTAATGGTAAACAATATTACAATTAAACAGTACTTTTTATGCTTTTCTTTCTCGTAATGTATAATAAGAACACAATAAAGAGGATGGATTATAAAATACAATTGTATTCACGGTTAACAATAATTAAAAGTTATACTCTCACCTGGAAATTTTTGTAAATTGGATTCCTCTAGAGTCTATATTTTTATGATTTTTTGCCAAATTAATTTTTGAAAATTATATTCACCTGAAGTTATTTGGTGTGCATTTTGAAAATTAGATGCATCTAGAAGCTATTTGGAGTAGTCCTCTACTGGCAAATTTTTTTAAAATTTGATTACCTTAAAAATTATATAGGCGTTCTCGCTTCGATTTTTTAAAATTAAAATTTCCTAAAAGCTATTTAGAGTGAGCCTCTCTAGAAGGAAAATCTAGTTATTAATTGATTGGCTCAGATATTTGAAGTGATTTTCAGATATCTGGAGTTTGTTTTTATCCATAATTAGAGTTGCGTTTGATCTTCTTCCACACACAATCAAATAATTACTTCCTACATTAAGTGTGCTACAGATCTTACTGCCAGCCCTGGCTAACAGATATTTACACAATTTTAAAGATACTGTAACTGGATATTGTAAAACACTTGAGAGGAAGACATTTTGATACAGCTATTTAGTTGAAGAAAAATCTATAAAACACAGTAAGAAAGTTTGTTTGACAGATTTAAGGAAACTATGCTCATTTCCACCATTGGTGCTATAAGCCAATTATCAGTGGTGCGCAAAGCAACCTCTTCCAAGATTTCTTGTTATCACATTTAGAATTGATCCAAAATTACTTTACCACTGATTGGATTTTGGTCAAAATAAAGATCGGAAAACGGCCATATTCTGTAATCCGCACACCTTTTTAGAGGTTTGAAATAGTTTGTATGTATACATAATGTAAATGGACAATGTAAACATGTTCTAGAACACTTTTGAATAAAAAGTAAAACAAATCAGTATTATTCGTAAATTTGAGGCATATATATTATGACCTACATGATAATCAACCTCACATCCATTCTTTTATTGAAGAGGAAAGAGCAGGTCATATCAAGTGTGCCAAATTGAACCATTCAGTGTTGCTAATTGTTGCCATATTTTATTGAAGTTATTAAAGTAATAACACCCATGCAAACAATAATGACAATTCTTATCCAGTAACATAAACCTGCATCCCCTCAGAGCTTGAAGATTGTCTCAACGTAAGAGAAGTAGAGTATAGTGTAAAGCTTTGAAAAGTCTTTCAAAATAAACTCTAGGGAATGTAACGCTTCTGACTCTTTTCAATTTATAATTTTATAACATTACTTATAAGTATTACTTAAAATTACAACGCTGGTAGTGACAGGTTTTATGATAGGTATTTTTATTTTTGTTGTTGCATTAAACTACTCGACATAATATAATTTCCAACATTGGGCATGGTATGATCTAAGTTTGTTAAACATTATTTTTAAATAATTCCATACATGCTTTTTGAATATATGTGAAAAATATTGGGAAGGCTTAATATAGTCCAAACCCCCAAAATATAAACAGGGGGGGATTGAGGCCCCCCAACTCCTTTCTTCTGGAGTCCCTGGGTAAGTGCCAGAAACATTAACACTCTGATAATATTTACCAAATATTTATTCAACTGTTTGACGTTTAATAACTTTTTTCTCTCAGTCCAAATAAAACATGTTATGCCCATAGTACTATTTCTCCTGCAGAAATATGAATCCTGACCTCGTCAGTTAAACCAAACGAGTGTGACGTTAAACCCACGTGTTTGGTTTCATTCTTATAAACTACATATATATATGAATGCGACCAAGATGTCTCAAAAGTGAATCAACGAGCCCGGTGGGTATTTAGAAAGCTATGATAGCAACACCACTCGCCTAAACACAAGCCTCCTACAGAAAACTAAGTCAACAAGCAACTGTCTGAGTTAGTTAACCAAAATAACCTAATTAGTAACCAAACAGTTTTTGTCATTTTAACTACTTACATTTCTACTGTATTTGAGTTTTGTGCCTTCCCATAATAATAAATTTAAAAAGTAAACATAACGCTATAACCTGTACCAGCAATGCAACCCCACCCGATATATGCCACAACCCCGAATGGTCTATTGCCTTAGTTCAATTAGCCATCAGCGCGAGAAATTATTGTATTTGAATCTCTATCAGTGAAAAGGTGACTTGTTGTTCTTTTCGAGTGGCGAGTGGAATTTGTACCCTCCTGACACAGGTAGCGAAAGAGGGGAAGGGTCTTCATGGAGGGGGGGCGGGGTAAGAACTGTCAGAGGAGGCCACAGATTTCATGCTTGAGTGTGTCAAGTTAAGATGCAACCCGCTTCACAAAATAGCTTCAAATTCACCAAGAAGGAAGGCAACGTCATTAACGTTCTAAGCCATAGGACCTGTTTGAGTGGTGAAGCTAAGTGCCAACAGTGTTCAAGGTAACTGTTCTTTGTTTCTTGCTATCTAAGCCATAGGACCTGTTTGAGTGGTGAAGCTAAGTGCCAACAGTGTTCAAGGTAACGGTTCTTTGTTTCTTGCTATACCAGGAAATTAGACCACCCATGAACTTAGAACTACAACCTGTTACTGAATGTATGTTGTTCTCACTGCCCTAGTCGACATCAGTATAAGCTACCATTTCTGAATCACAATCTTTACTGTATTGTAATTTAAATCTTTAGTGCCTTGTATATACCTAAATATACATTTAACAGCATGTAAATGGATTATTATTAAAGTGTCTTACAGAATTGACAGTGTGAGCAATATCTGGTCTGGATGTCTGACACAAATATAACAGGCTACCAACTGCCTGTTAAGGAATTTTATCACTACACTTTTCACTTTGGTCATCCCACTTGACACTTTCACTGCATCTTTAGAGGATCTTCGAAGCTTAACTCCTACTACCATTGGGTTTGCTACAGGTTTGCAGTTGGCCATTCCAAATCGTTGGAGAATCTTATCAATGTAGGGTCGCCGGCTGATCCACAACTTGCCGGTGGTGCAGTCCCTGGTGATGGCAATGTCTAACCTCTCCTAGATCCTTCATCCTGAACTCAGATTCCACTGTCCTTTAAGCTGCTATCATTGGTAAACAGGAGAAGTCGTCAACATAAATACCAATGATGTTGACTCCTTTGATTAAACATTTGAAAAAAATGCATGGGTCTGATTTAGACTGCTTGGATTCCATCTGTGTAAGAATTTCATGAATGTGACGAGTCTAGCATTAACCACTTTGTTTAAGACCGTAAATGACCCATTTCAGTCGCCAAACTTAATTGGTTGGTTTATCTTCGATCTCATCTGGGGATAGCACATAAATCTCCTCATTGAGGAATCAGTGCAGGTAAGTGGTTTTGACATCCATGTGGGTGATTTATAGATCTTCCTTAACAGCCAATGCATATAAGTACCTTAGTGAATAATATTTAATTGCTGGGGGAAAAAATCATCATAATCCATCCCTGTTTTTTGGCTGCATCCCTTTACAACTAAATGTGCCTTATATTTCACTTGATTTGGGGACAAGTCTTTGATCTTGAATTCCCACTTTGTTTTGAGACATGTTTCATAGGTTTCATTGGTCGAAAAAGATGCTAATTCCTCACGTATAGTTTCCTTCCACTTTGAAGCATGTGGGCTTGTTAATGTTTCCCTTGGCGTTGACGGCTCACCATTTTCTGCAACAAGGTAAGTCACAAAATATTGATCAATTTTAGACCTCCGAACACGCACAGATCATCCTAACAGTGGTTCAGGAGTATCTTCAGTTTCTCTGCCCCTCTATGTTATCACCAGCGTCTTCCTCCCAATTTTCATTTGTGTTCTCGTCCTGGTCTTCATTTTTGTTTCGGTTAGCGGCTGGAGAAATTGTATTTGTTCTGATCATTTTGTTTTGCAGGAAAATTACGTTGCGACTGATGGTTATTTGTTTGGTGGTTGGTCAATTAGACGATATCCTTTTGTGCTTTCACAATATCCAATGAGTATTAATTTTTTTGAGCAAGAATCCCATTTTCTTCTTTTCTCACTTGGTATCTGTGCCATGGTCTCACATCCAAATACCTTGAGATGACTCATGTTTGGATACCTTGAGTGCAAGCATTCTTCTCACTGTACTGGCCATGGTTCACTCAAGTACCTTGAATGATCATGTTGATACTTATGCCAAGCCTTCTTCCCCACTTGGTATCTGTGCCATGGTCTCACATCCAAATACCTTGAGATGACTCATGTTTGGATACCTTGAGTGCTAAGCCTCACATGGACTCCATTCTTGGAGAGCTGCGTTGGACTTCTGTTATTTAGGTAAACCGCAGTTGTGACTGCCTTGGCCTAATATATTTTGAGAAGGTCTGCATCTTGCAGTAGGTATCTCTCTAAAAGAAATTTCTGTTAGCTCTTTATGCGACTCCATTCTGCTGCGGTGAGTATTTTACCGTTTTGTGCTGTCGAATACACTTTACAGTTTAATGTGGAATCCGAACCACGGTGGAGGCCTGGCATTCCACACATTCACAAGTTGTGATTAATACACATCTTGTCAGAGGTGAAGGAAGGGTTTAGCAATCAGATAAATCTGTGCCAGGGCCGGGGATTGAACCTCGGACCCTCTTTTTTAGTTGATTTTCCACCAGGGTACAATACTCTTTGAACATATCTAGGACTTGGTCCTTGGATTTCAAAATATAAACTTGGGTATATCTTGTGCGGTCATCGATAAGGATGAAGAAATACCTATTTCCTCCTAATGAACTAGTCTCCATCAACCCACATAAGTCTGTGTGAACTAGCTCTGGAGGTTCCTTGTCCTAAAATTCACTCCTCTTAAAAGATTGTCGACAATGCTTTCCCAAAATCCATATATCAAGGGATTGTTTCAACTCCAGTACCCATGTAATTTAATATTTCCATATTTTTCCTATTTAGGTGACCCAATCATCTATGCCAAAAGTCGTTTGGTGATGTCACAGCATAAGCTCGATGGGAAGATGATATGTCTAATTGATAAATGCCTCCTCGCTCAGTTGCTGTGGCCATTGTTATAAATCTTGCTCCCACTTTGATCAAAAACTATTTTGTTCCCTTTCTCGACTATTTTACTAATGGCTAAAAGATTTGTTGCAATGCCCAGTGCATAGTAAACGTCCTGTACTTAGACACTATCTTCACTACCCCGTACCGCAACATTAATGTTCACACTTTCCCTAGACTTAGTTTTGATAGGTTCTCCATTAGCTGTGAAGATTTACACCTCACACTTGTTGGAATTATTTGAGTTATTTTGTTTCTGAGGTGCATTGATGCACACAAATCCAAATGCCATTGTTTGCTTTCTTTCGATGCATAGGAACTTGAACACACAAGGAATGCACTTGTGTCCTTCTTTTCGGCTCGTTTATTATTATTTCCGCTGTTTTTATGTTTTCTTCAGCAATTTACTGCAAAATGATCCTTCTTGTTACAATTGTACCATTTCTGAATGTGAGGTTGTTGCCCTGTAGATTTGTTTACATGTTAATAGTTCTTATTGTTCCTGCTAGGGGGTGCTGTGTTCTGTTGACTGCTGTAAATTGCCGTTTCTGTAGATTTTTGTTGAACACTTTTGACGTCTTGTAGTGGCTTTACCTTTATTGTGTCTGTTTTGGTTGGCATACCCTAACTTTCAAGAGCCATGATCATAAGCTTATATTCCTCAGGGAGTCCTGCCAGTAATAAAGTCCCAATCTATTCCTCTGAAATGTCAAACTTGATATCTCACACACAATTTGATTGACATAATCTTCAACAGAGTTTCAGTTATTCTCTCGAGTTGGGGTAAGTTGTCTTAATAATCCCACTTTTTTTCTTCTTATTTTTTCCTTTAGCATATTTCATTATTCTTTGCCTTTGTCACATAAGATTGCAATAAAAGGTTCCAACTGCACTATTACATTGCTCTTCTTAGTATTCTAATAATCAATAAAAGTTCCCTCGATCCAAAATAAACTTATTTCCCTCAACCAATTTGTTAAAGAAGAAGCAAAATAAGTATTTGAATTGGCTGTTATAATGAATTATTGTGACCAGAGACATATAAATTAATGCAATGAAGAATATTGGCAGTAATTTCTCCATTCCTAGTACCACACTGCTCTAATTTACTTTAAGTTAATTTGTTACGATTTTTAACAAACAGTAACCCGCCTCGGTGGCGTAGTTGGCTAACGCGCTAGTCGTGTTGAGCTCGACCGCCGAGGACGGGGAGATCGAGGTTCGAATCTCGGTCGGGTGAACTGGGGGTGGTTTTTACTAAATGGTTTTCCACTCTCCCTCCACGCAAATGCGGGTTCACTTCCTCTAAAATAACCCTCCCAATTCCTAATCCATTAGAGTAATTAGTACTTAAGCGTATAACCCGAACGGGTAGTAAGACGCGGTGCTAAAGATTATTATTATTATTATTAACAAACAGTATATTTTAAAAAATCTGTCACAAATCAAAGTCTTTATTTAATACTGCTTACCAAACATAGTCACACTTATCACAGATTTCAGATTTACAGTAAAGTAACATCTTAATACATGTGATCTCAGGATTTTAAGGATAAACCAAGATTCTATCTTGATATAAATGCACGCCCATACAGTAAACTATAAAGCAACTATTCCACAGTATTATGTCAAATATGCAACGCTCTTTCAAATTATTGTTCAACATGAGTGTAACCTGTAAAGTGAAACATGTTCCAATACCTCTGATTTACAGAAACATTGGGATGCTTAGGAGCAAACCTTTTATAGTCACCATTTACATATTTATGATGTTACACAACAAAAG
Source organism: Timema podura (assembly GCA_033556935.1). Classification (NCBI taxonomy): domain Eukaryota; kingdom Metazoa; phylum Arthropoda; class Insecta; order Phasmatodea; family Timematidae; genus Timema; species Timema podura. Next base: position 70,755,543 of record JAVRXN010000001.1, read on the forward strand.
GGTTGAAAAATAACATTTCATTCTTCCAGAAAACATTGGGAATTTTATAGTAACATTGATTTTGTGTACAGTTGGATTGTCAAGACAAGTGGACTCCTCGAAGTTAAACTAGGTTCTTACCCTTTTAATGCCTTATCATGTCAAATGATTTTCCCTAGGGCTTTATGTACAATACTAACTTGAAGCTTCTGTGAGATTATTGCTGTAGCCTAACATCCACAATCTTTAGTTTGGACCAGCTCAAATTATGTTTCAAAATAGCATTGTTCATTAAATTTGAGAATCATAGTATTTTAATTGAGATTTAAATCAACAAACTCGAGATCTATTGGTAAGGTTTTTTCTTTCTAAAATGCTGTTACACTTAACAAACTTTAAAATAATTTCCAAAACCTGCTATTAAAAAAAAATATATATAATTTGAGCTATATATAATTTCCTATAGTTTCTTAGGCCCTGCATCTATTTTCTTACAAAACCTACTATCTCCTATGTAAATTCATGTTTGAAAACTAAGTTTGATTCCAAAAGCTACTATTTATATACCAGAAATCTAGACATTCGTTTCCAAAACATACTATTTGTAACTATAATATGGCTGGATTGGCCTTTGTTTCCAAACTGCTATTGTAAACTATAATAATGGCTGAATTGGCTTTGTTTCCAAACCTCTATTTGTATACTATAATAATGCGAATTGGCCTTGTTCCAAACCTGCTATTTGTATACTATAATAATGGCTGAATTGGCCTTTGTTTCCAAAACCTGCTATTTGCATACTATAATAATGGCTGAATTGGCCTTTGTTTCCAAAACCTGCTATTTGTATACTATAATAATGGCTGAATTGGCCTTTGTTTCCAAAACCTGCTATTTGTATACTATAATAATGGCTGAATTGCCTTTGTTCCAAAACCTGCTATTATTAAAAATCAGATGGTGGGTGTTACCAATCACAATCTCGAGTTCCACTATTTTATACTTAAACTTATTCAATACTTTTCGCTTTACTAAGTACTGTAATATAAACACAATGAAATGTAGGGTTTTGTCATAAATTTATAAAAGTTTAGTTTGTTAAGTTTGGCAAACCTGTTATATCTTCTCCTTCAAAACCTCCAAGTTGTTGGAGATAAAAGGTTATGTTTGTGGGTAAAACGTTAGTGATGTGTGTCTGTTTTTCTTTAAATTTATTTTACAAAAATATCCAACACTCTTGTGTTTAGTTTATAAAGTGTTCAGGACACTAAAAATAGATGAAGAAAACTTGGATAAGGCAGAATTTGCTGAGTTTGCTGAACATTGTGAGATTGGTAAAGGACATAAACGTGGTCTAAATAAGGAACAATGGCAAAAGACTAAACAGAGACCAGAAAATCGAAATAAACTGAATAAAGGTTGAAAAGTAATATGTAATCACACAGACAAGTATTTTTGTTTTGCAAAGAACATTTCTGAACATGACCTCAATATGTTTCACAACAAGTATTGGACACTGCAGATTGCTGTTAAAGAAAGACAGTTTATTCAATGCAACATAAAGGTGTCAATTATTTAAAAAAACATTCTTCCACTGATCCAAAAAGGAAATGTTCGTTAAGTACTACTTACTTTGTTCAGACCTCAGCAAGTCCTCTTAGGGTATGTAAAAGTGTTTTTTTAAGCATTTTGAGTGTTGGGAGGTCCAGGGTTGAACATGCGACTAGACTCATTATGAAAGAAGATGAAGAAATAACTGAAAATAGAGAAGGTTCCAGAGAGTCTGAAACTAAATCAAGAGATATTGGATCACATAAAAACATTTAGGTGCCATGAAAGTCATTACGGAAGGTTACACACACCTGGAATAAAATATCTTCCTGCCCACCTTTAAGTAAGTAAAATGCACAAAGTTATTGGATAAAACTAACATCTGAAAAAAAATGCCTGTATTCCAGATACTGGACAGTGTTTCGTACCTGTTTCAATCTGGGTTTTGGATCGCTCTAAACAAATATGTGCAGTGAATGCATTCAGCTGAAAAACTTACATGTAGCAGAATCAGACCCTGAAAAAAAGAAAAATCTGATAGTTTCCTATGCTCTTCACAACATGCGTGTGACACAGAACTCAACTCATTGCCTGAAGGATGCCAAATGAGCTGCTGCCAAAGACACCGATAGGAGAAGCATATTATTCACAACACATGTTGTATTACACACAAAAGAAAAATCACTAAACAAGGACAGAGTGTTTTTTTACCAATGGCTTGAAAGTGAGTATGGAAGAGGAAGTAATGAAATCATCTCTTGGCCTAATCACTTTCTGAATAAAGTGCTTAGGGATGAACTTTTAAATGGCATCACAAAATTACGCTTTTTCTGTTATTTATGTGTAAGCCAAAACAAGAACCACACAGTAATTCCTAAAAAGTGGCAAGATGTTAAAAATTACAGGAGCAAAAGTACTGCAATCACCTGCTCCAACCTCAAACAAAGTCAATTTCTATTCCACTTATACGTCACACGACATCTACAAACATCCCGTGCTTTTCAGTAAAATAATTTTACTCCTTAAGACCCCCAAACCAGTAAACCACGCAAGTTAAGCCACGATCACAGACATACAAAGACTTCTTACTTCTATGGGACACGACTGGAATAGTATGGGATTTTACAAAAAGGTGCTGTCTCATGAACAGAGCGCTAAGAATGTTTCAACATCAAAGTCAATGAAGATATTATTTAAGTTTGAAAAATTTTTCAAACAAAGATTTAAGTTAATATTATTTTAATTTCTTATTACTTGTGTATTACTTTGTTTTTTTAATGTTGAAAGTGTTCCTACTTAATTTCAATCACATTTTTGATACCATTATGAATGTTTAAAAAGTACTTATTTTTTCTTAGCCTAAATCTTTTCATTTGTCTATGCTAGTGTATTTCATTAGTGAAAATATTACATTAAAGAGTAATAATGAAAGTATTTAATGAAAAAGTAATTAAAAAGTGCATTTTCATGTTATTTTTGTTCCCAAAACCTCCTATTTAAATATAAAAAACATCACTTTCAAAACCAGCTATTTTGTTATTTCTTTTCCAATATCTGCTATTTTCATATTTAATTTCCAAAATCTACTATTTTGTTTTTTAGTTTGAAATCTTAAAAAAGAGTCTGTAGTAAAAGTGCCCTATGAGTACTCCAAAATAAATTTTTTTTTAAGTTTCAACGGCTCATTCAAATTTTGTCACAGTTTTTTTGAGTTTTTGTAAAATTTGAGAAAAGTGAATAGCAGGTTTTGTAAATGAAGAATCAGTGGACTTGTGTTTTTTCAGGATGCCTATCCCAAGGGAGAGATATTCCTGGGTCACATGCTGGACGGCTACAGTGTGAGAGTAGGTGTACCGCTAGGATGCAAGGACCAGGGGTTCTCCTTTACCTTGCATACCCCAGAGCGATCATACCAACTGTCTGCTGAATGCGAGGATGACCGTGATCAATGGATGCAAGCCATCAATAGCATGTTGGAAACATCTCTCACTCCACAAGACAACGCTAGTGAGTTATCTAAGCTAGCAACATTATTGTAAAACAGATGATTTTAAGGAAAGATTAGAACATTCCTGGATCAGAAAGATATTAGAGAAAAATTAGCTTGGGCAGGGAAAAGTTAGATAAAAGTGAGTGTTAAGACCAGGGGAAAAGTAGAAAGTAGATGAAATTTTTTTTAAACAAAATAAAGGAATAGAATATTATAAGGAAGCTCAAAGCTCTAGATGTAATTAAGAACAAGTTGGAGTAAATTAAGAAAATTTACTGGGCTAAGACGAAATGAATGGACTGTCAGAATAAGAATAAAGTAATTTACATATCTACATCTGTGCATGCATGTGTACAAACACACACACACACACATAGATATGTGTCGAGACCTGGTTAAAATATCGTGCTTGTTTTAGGCATAACCTCTCCCCCTTTAATCCCAAGTGTGAGTGTGCAACTGTGCGGCGCATATACGAGGAGAGAACCAAAATAAACAGGACTTTTGCTCTAAAAATTAATTTATTAAGTTTTTTACCAAATTGTTTCAGTCTCCTTCAAAGTACTCTCCATTAGATGCGATGCACTTGTCCCTCTGGAACTCCTCAACTTTGATATCTTCCAGTGCCCTCTGCAAAGTTGTTTTCACAGCCTCCACATCACAGACAAGGCCGTGTGTTGTCATGGTGAAGGAACCAGTCACCTGATTGCCAGAGTTCTGGGTGTTTCCTTCGCACAGCCTCCCTTATACGTCTTAAAACTTCCAAATAAAACTGCTGATTAACAGTCTGACCAGGGGGGGACAAATTCCCGGTGCACAATTCCACGAACATCGAAAAAAAAAATTATCCTCTTAACATTCGACCTCACTTGTCTTGCTTTTTTCAGTTGGGGGGAGTTGGGTGTCTTTCACTGGCTAGACCCTTGCTGGGTTTCGGGGTCATATCCGTAACACCAACTCTCATCACCTGTAATGACCTTGGTCAAAAAGTTTGGGTCACTTTCAATCTGATTTTTCAAGTCCTGGCTCAAATTCAGACGAATGTTTTTTTTATCCTGTGTGAGCAGGCGAGGAACAAACTAGCGGCAACATGTCTAATTTGCAAATCCTCAGTCAAAATCCGCTGGCACAAGCTCCAACTCATTAATGTCTATTCTGAAATTTCATCGATCGTGAAATGACTATCCTCGTTGATTTTTTGGCGGATTTTTTCAATGTTTTCGTTTTTTCAAGATGATGAAGGGCGCCCAAAACGAGCATGATCTTCAATACTCCTCTCGCCACGTTTAAAGCGCCCAAACCACTCGAAAACTTGTGTGCGGCTCATAGCATCCTTCTTGAAAGCCTGTTGAAGCATTTGGTAAGCTTCCGTTGCTGATTTTTCAAGTAGGAAGAAAATTTCAAACACACTCTTTGTTCCTTTAAATCTGCCATAACGATTTCGCAGGCAGAAAATAAGAATAGTTGTGAAAAAAAAAACACTACAATTAAACGTAACCTTCTATGCAGACGCCGCTTGGGCAACTGATTTGGGAGGGTCTCTAGTTAGTAGACCCACCTAGGGGAGAACTCTCTACTATGCCTAGGAACGGCCACGCGCTTTCACTCCGGTTTATTTTGGTCCCCCCTTGTACAACACTCATAAACTTATAAATGTTGATTGGAAGGAACAAAGTGTACGAATAATTTACAAGTTTAACAAATCAGTTTATTAATATTCAAACAATTCAAAAAGAAGTACATAGAACTATTGGTAGAAGTTATTCAAATCATCCATTGTTTAAACATGAGAATATAAACAGTTACAAATAATATAAATAGCTCGACAAAGGAGCATCAGGTGTGAAGCACCCAGGTACACCCTATAACCCACACATATTGGTCATAGGTGTAAATAAGAAACTGGTAACTCGTTAAAGCAGGACAATTACTAAGTCATCAAATAGGATGAAAGGCAGCAACTCTAAGACAATATAAATTAGTGGTGGTAATCAAATCTTATTACAAGATTATCTGAGATAATTCTACTCCAGCCTGCTGACTGTGAGGCTTCCAACTACAACACATAACTCAAATATAAAGAACTAAGCCACACAAATTTAGTCCCAGTTTAAGGAGCTACAAGGGCGGTAATTACCATGAGCTAGCTAGCTTGAGTTAATTACATAAAGCATTAGACATTATAATGTTATAAGCTCCTAGAAGAGAAACTATTATTTTACAACTAGTAAACGGCGAACTACCAGGAATCTAGACGCTACAGATACTACAGCTGGTCAATTCCTAATTAGTACTGACTGAGCAATCAATAGTATATTTATTCTGCTACCCTGAAAAGAGGACAATAATACTAGACAAAATAGTGATCATTTTCAACTACCGCTAAAGGCGTCACCAGGAGGCCGTACACAACAGACAAAACCTCGCGGGCCATAGAACAAAAGATCTCAAGGCTCAACTAAATAAACAATGCCTTAAGGGCATATGGAAACAAGCCAGAAGTACTGACATACAAGAACTACGTCATATGGACATAGAACAAAAGATCTCAAGGCTCAACTAAATAAACAATGCCTTAAGGGCATATGGAAACAAGCCAGAAGTACTGACATACAAGAACTACGTCATATGGACATAGAACAAAAGATCTCAAGGCTCAACTAAATAAACAATGCCTTAAGGTCATATGGAAACAAGCCACAAGTACTGACATACAAGAACTACGTCATATGGACATAGAACAAAATATCTCAAGGCTCAACTAAATAAACAATGCCTTAAGGTCATATGGAAACAAGCCACAAGTACTGACATACAAGAACTAAGTCATGTGGACATAGAACAATAGAGCCTAAACTCTACAATAGATTACATTATCCCTCAATACTTATAGTATCCGCTGTAGCTTCCTCTGCAGCGAGGAGGTGACACAGACACCTCAACCATCGCAGTCTTCAGTATGTAGTTTTAGCAGATGCTCGTGAATATCTTCCAGCAGTTCCTCCGATGAGTGGTTATGATAGAATAGATATTAAGTTAACCGAGGACAGGTCATTATATACCAGCGAGACTGATAGAATTTGACAAGGTTATCTCCAAGTAAGAAGAGGGGTGGTAATCTTCTAAGATCTCGCCACTCGACCACTAGCGCTCGTCGACGGCTGTTGGGAACACCCCAAAGGAAGCCTCTCTCATTTACTTGTCCTCTGGTCCAGGTGTTAGATGTTTGTGTGTTGGTCTTCGAAGCCGAGTTGCCTCGTTTGCTGGGGCATTTTTTATGAGAATTGGGCGTCTCCCGCTTGTGATATCGCAGTGAACTTATTAGATCTGGTAGTAATAGTTTTAAACCTATTCTAGGGCTTCATTGAGTTTAAGTGTTAAAATGTATTTAACACGTTACAGATAAAGACATTTCACATGTTAAAAATAATCTGACTGATAAATACGTTTGCTATGAATTACTGTAAAAGTCAGCCGCCATGACAGCCAAGTGTAAAAAATTAGTGATAGTTAAACAAGCATCTTTATTCTTATTTCAAAACCCATGATCTAAAAACATATAATCCAAGATAATAATTTACTTGATATTATTCAAAAGTTAGATTTTTTTGGAGTGTCACAAATTAAACTCAGGTTCGGCATCGCTAAAAGTGTATAGTAAACTCTATGTATTATTGATTGTTTGTTTAAAACCAATTCGAGTTTTCTCATCACGTCTTACTTTACAAGCGCCAGCTATGTAGACAAAGTTTTAAGAATTAAATACATAACAATTTGATAATTCATTATTTGTTTTTAAATCTATTTTGATTATTGTGAATGGCTGAATTTTTAATATCGTATTACAGTAATTGGAAAAGTAATAAAAAACAGCACAACGAAATAAAATTCAATTCGACTATGCCTATCACTAGCCCCAGCCCATTTGTGGAGTTAATTGTGTTGAATACTAAAGAGTGGTATCAAGAATTTTAGCGTATTGTATTGATTATTGCGATACCAGTCGATACTATGGTTATCGAGTATCGTATCGGGCCACAACTAGGTAGTTATTTTTAACAATAACCTAAAAAAAATAGCTTAAAAATCCGTGAAAATGGATAAAATCTCTAAAAAAAAAAGCCAGCCATGCACTTTTGTATTAATATTAAATAAATATGTAAAATACTATTTTTTGATGTAGGCCTAACCCATTCCTTAATCTGCAATTTTAAGACAACCCCTAGATTTTGAAGCTACATATTTGGGAAAAAACACTCGTCTTGGATTCAGATAAATACGGCACTTAGAACTGAAAATAGGTAAAATAATTTCTTGCAGTGCCAGTAGCTAAAAACTCTTGATGGAGTTGATATGTAATGCTAATGGACATTGTGTGTCTCTGGGTACCATTATAACATATCCCCCAAGTTTCATTCTTCTATTTAGTTATTTTAAATTGGACATAGATTTTGCAGCCAACAGAATACAAAAAAAAAAAAACACACTTTTAGCATGAAACACCACAATATTGTTTTTTTACTACAATATTGGCTCTTTTCAGAAAAGCAACATGCGTCACAACCATGTCTTTTTATTTAGATAGCTTTTCGTTTAGAACTGAAACCTCATATTCATATCTTTAAAAAATGTGAATGTAAACACTACTGAGCCTAATATGGTTGCATTTATGGTATAGACAAAGTCATGTTTTATAGCAGGTAAAACTGATAGCCATGCAGTACCTGACATCTGCTGTAGATCTGTTACATCTTGCAGCGGCATGTCGCTGGCAACTCTTGCAGAATGGTCCACACTTGTTTCATGAAGAAATTGCTCTTCTATATCCTCATCTCTTCCTCCAGGACTGCGGCCTGGTTAAAAATTCCATGTCCGGTGCAGTAGCCACACATAATTGAACAATTATTGCCAATTTTACGGCACTTGCAAGTTTTCCTTTCACATCCACTTTTACAGTTGCAGCTCATCATCTTGAGTGGCTTGCCAAGAGCAGGATCACACAGTGATGGTTTTGGTGTAAAGCAACATCCACCCCCAGTCTGTGGGAGTCAAATGCAATCCTGTCGCATTGCTTCACAGGTTGGAGGAAGAGATGCTAGTTGAAAGCTGCTGTTAACATGTGCTTTAGATGCATATCGGGTATAAATTTGGAATCTTTTCTTTTTCAGTGTGTCCGAACACATTACCAGGATAAAAAAATTAAATGAAAGCTTCTCCATCTGCAGAAATATTGTCAGGAGTCGAAGATGAAGCATTAAACACCTTAACAAGTTCTTGAAGTTCTAGTTTGCTATGCAGTTTCTTGACTGATCTGACCTGAATACCTTGAATGGAAAAGACGTGGTGTCACAACCAGTCATGGCATGTAGGAAGAGCAGCATTGCAGAACCTCTTGCAAAGCCTTGCTGCGGAAAATGTTTGGTTGTACATTGTGGTATTAACATCTGTACATCTTCTTCCTTTGTTCAAGAGTAATGAGTAGCACAAGTAAATCTGTGTTGTTTCTAACTATAAGTGATGGTTTGGAGACATTGATTGCAGTACCAACTATCAAGGAGTCAGCATCGTCCACATCTTGAAGCACCGAAATACCCTTTGAAGACAGGTGTGTTGAGAGGTGATTTATCAGCTGGATCTTGTTGTTTTTAGCAAGGAACTCTTCTTGTGAGCTGAAGGCTACTGCATTTTCATCAAGGACTATATTAGATGACTTACTTTGTAGTTCACTCACTATATTTGGATTGTTACTTTACATTGCTGCCTTTTAAATTAAATAAAGTGTGAACCATGTTTTCCTTTTCATTGTAAAATAAAAGTGTTATAATCTTTTATTTGTTTCTATCCCATTTTCCTGTACCTTCTTCCATGTATAATAAAATGTTCCTTATAATAAAAAAGTTGTTTTACTTAGCAGGATACCAAATTTTACATACATTTTGAAAGCTAATGTATTCTCATATATAATTTTAGCACATTTAATTATTTGACTCAAAACTGCAAAATTTAAACTTTATATTATTTCACAAATATTTTTTATGTCTTTTCCTCTTTATTATCACAAACCATTAGTTATGTTAAAGATATGCGAGACCAGTTATAAAAATATTTATAACTGAATATAATACCATTAAATGTAAAGTTTTACGCTCTATCTAACCTGTAATTGCAACAAGAATTAAAAGAAAACCAGAATGAATTTACTATACTTTTTTTTCTTAAATTTGATTATGGAAAATTCAATTCTACTGTAATCCTCATGGAAGTATTGTTAAAAGTGATTGATAATATTTTTTAGTAATAATAATAGTAATACTTAGCAAATAATTATTATTTCCAAATATGTTGACAACAGTGACTTTCAGACAATGTTGGCATTACTGAAAGCATTTGCTAGCTTCTGCTAGCTGTCATGTAAAACCAAAGAAGTGCTAAGTTTACTGTACATCTTGTGTTTACAGTTGCTGCAAGGCTAGTACGCAAGAGAGCAAGTAGCAGTATATTCTCAGGAAGATAGTGAATTGCTGACTCACAGTATTTTCTCAGGAAGATACTGGTTCTACAGGATGGTCTATGAGTCAGAGAACACGCCCATTTTATGAACTGGTCACTGAATAACTGGTTTTTGATCAGCTTACAGCACATCTGAGCTCACAAGCATATATTGTACTGATTTCAAAAGTTGGATTTTGTTTTAATTTTAATAAGGATGTAAAACTCGATTCTTCAATACCCCGATACCCTCTTTGATGAAAGGTATTGATATAATTGAGAATCATTCTTATCTTGATTCTGTACTCAACATATTCTTTGTGTTCTAGTGATCTTATGTAAATCAAACATGGCCATTTTGTGCAAATATTTTTTTACTATTAACTAGAGGTAGACCGATTAATGATACTGATTACAGATTGTTTAATATAATTGTTCATGCTACCATTATTTACACCGATTAATCCTGATTATTTATTAATAACTATTGGGAAATATATTTAAGAGAATGGTAACAGTTAATGTAATTAATACAAAAAGATTTTATGCATAAAAAATAGTGTACGCCTAACTGGCTAAAGTTGGAACTAGTTTGTTAGTTTTATCTTTATCTGGTTATGTCTATATTTTTTAAAATTCTTGTTAGGAAGTTGCATTGCGCGTTTCACACTCCTATAGAATGAAACTTAGGTCGGGGGATTGGGCGGTGACGATCAATTTTCTTAAAGAGGCAACCAATATCAAGTGACAGCATAGTAAAGTGTGAACTGTGTTGTTCTTTTCATTGTAAAGGTCATACTTTGTACCTTTAATAGGTTTCTATCCACCATTCCTATAACTTCTTCCAAATTTATCTGGTTATGTAATTTTTGCAAAGCCCACAACCCAGATTTTTTTTTTTTGATTTTGATCATTAAACTCCCACCTAAAAAATTTTGCTTTAAATTTTAATTAATAAAAAGATTAATCGACATAATAAGTGCCGATTACGATTAGTTGCCGATGCACTAATAATCGCCTGATAACGATTCATCGGTATCTTTATCAGTATACTCCTACTATTTACAATTTTACATATTTATTTTTCAAACAATTTTCAATATGGTAGACCTATGCAAAATAAATAAAATAATGTGATATTGGATGCATGGAAATTGTAAATGAAGAGGAATTGGGATCACTTCTCTGGAAATGAAAATGTGTTATGTTCTTGAAAAGACAAAAGGGTATTAATAGTGAAGGGATGTGCCTATCTATATGTGTGTACTCCCTAGGGGTGTGTGAATATTCAAAATTTCAAATAATTAACTCTTATCTAATTATAAACGGACACCAACTAACACATTCACTTTTGTGGCCAGCCTGTATATGACTGTAATGGCCTCGCAAATGAAATGAATGAATATTTAACTTTTAATATATAGTTTTGTAGATATCGCTTTACCTCACTCCTCATTTCCTTAGTTCCTCTTCAATGCTGCTCAGGTTTTTGGCTGACATTGGAATTGTTTAGGAACCAACCAAACTTTGGGTTGAATACTAATCATCACACAAACAAAAGTAGACCCTACGTATTAGAAACTGAGAACTAAACTTTGAGATAATAGAAACAAAGAAAGAATAAAAATATGACCTTGTTTATTAATCATCCCATTATTTTACCCTTTCAAATAATAATAATAATAATGTTTGAATTTAAAGAAATATAATCTCTACACTGACCAGTTAAACATTCTCCATGAAATTTTTAAATTTAAATTTCTCTCAAAAACTTATCACAGAATTTAAAAAAACTTGATTTAGGTGAAACCCATTGTCTAAAAAATACTGGATAAAATTACTTTCAATTTCCTGAAATTTTATCTTAAATTCAGTCTTTTTTTATTAATATCAACACGAATAACAATGTTAAGAAGTAGTTTTTTGCATTCTGCCAATACTTAAATATAAAACTGCATTTTCAATAGGAATTTACTAATTAAAATCATGTTTATCAAAAATGAAAGGAAAATCTACTATTTGGTATTTGTTATAAATTTTGATATTTGATTCAATAAATAATCCTTTTCACACACTCCTTGTACTACCAATAATATTCCATCATCAAATTAATTTGTCAGTAATTTTATCATAATTTGATGTTGTAGATACGATATTAAAAAAATAAAATTTATTTACACTAACTTTTATTAAATGTTGAGTGTTACGAAGTTTTTTCAGGTTTAACTTATATTTTTAACACAAAATCTGGCAATTTAGAAAATTAGCATTTCAAGTTTGGTGATTATTATTACTATGTGTTCTGTCTTGTGACAGGTTCATTCCTTTTTTAAGTGAGCTTAGACCGTCAACGTGCCCTGTTCATTACCTCCTTGTTGAGCTCCTAAAATTTTCTTCTTTCTTTAAGTCATCCAATATTTGAATCCTCCTCCTTCATAAGCTCCTCTTTGCCTCGACCTTTCCTTCGGTGACATTGTGTAATGTATGTTATTGGAATAATTAAATGGTATAAACCCAAATCACCTAAACTGTCCCATTTTACCCACCCTGTATAACCCATAATTGCACCACAACCAGACACGAGTGGCTGTATCAACACACATCGGCAAACTGAGCCACAAGAATATAGTTTGAAGAACTGCTGCACCTACTAATCAAATCAACGACCATCTTCATGAACTTTCTGGAACATCTTGGATTGTTCCCCTTACTTCTAGTGACTTTAAACTCCATGATGTCTCATTCTGGCAGGATGTATGCTTGTAATACAATCACCTAACAATACAAACCAACTAATAAATAAGCTAACTATAAAAATGTCAATTTTACGGCCTACTTGATGTCAGACCATGGTATGAAATAATACCTTTTAGAGCTTGCAGGAAGAAAAAAAAACTCTAGTCTTTGAAGTGAATGGAACAGTTCCATATGTCTACTCCAATGGGGTAAATTTAATTGTTTATTTTATTAGTTTAATTGATTTGTGTTATATATTGGAGTAACATAATGGCAATTATCCCATTTAAAATAGTGGTTGTATTCATTGGTAAGCTTTGAAATAAATGTATTAGTATAATGTCAATACTTTGAATTCATGTCATGTAATCTTGTTGTTTAAAGTTTGTTACCTGGAAATTGTAAACAATATTAGTTATGGCCATGTGCACAATGTAAATTTAGGAAATCTAAAGTGATATGAACTTATAGTATATCCTATTTAAATTTTGAGAATGGTTTGATTAAAATAAGAGTAAGGCTTGGGTGCCTATATATTAGGGAAATCTATTTGTTATTAGATTATGATTGAGTTATTCCACACAAAACACTTGGATGCAAGATTTGCAAGATGCGCGTCCTTCTTAATTAGTTATGTTTTCTCCCTGATACGTTAGTTAAAGTGTGTACAGTCTCCGTTAGACAATTATCTGAGGAACACATTAAATCATCTCCATTGTTGTACATGACTAAAATTAACTTCCATTGGTTTTTTCCTCCTTTGTGTGAGTTGCCTGTCTTTGCTCTCAGACTATTGTTGTTTAAGAACCTACCAATTCGCTCTGCTCTTCATCAGACTCTTCATGTGCAGACTGTATCAGGTCAACCGTTCCTAACTTGGGCTACAAGTTGGTAGCTTTGCTGCCTAGCAGATTCTTATTGCTGGTACAAATCACACCTGTCATGGAATAATGTAACATCTCAAAAAAGTAGTATCGTGGGAAATGGAATTTAAAGTTTTTCACCTTTTTCATCTAGTTCTCGAGTCATTACTATTATGGTTGGGGATGGTTGTGTAAATCTCTTTCTATAGGATTCTTTTTTCAGTTCATACTAAAAAATACCTGTATTTGGCCAGTGCTTGAGCAAAATATGTCAATTTGTTCAAAATTTCGTGGTTGTTTCAGTATTCTGCAGAAACTTTTAATTACTTTATATTATATGGATATAGGTGTGTAAACAAACAAACATCTTTTTGTAAGTATTTTTCAATAAATTTCCAAAAGAAAGTAGTAGTTATGGTATCATTTATTAGGTACTGTATCAAAAATCAGATTTCCTATGTAAGAGGTAATGTCTTGTATTCAAAATATTTGAACTAAATACAATTTTTGAGATGAAAATCAAAAGGTTTTTTTTCCTAACTATACTAATGAATACTTTTCAGATAATACTTGAAAACAACTCGCAGCATATTTCTCACAGTGCCTTTTTACCATCTTCTAATGACAAAGGTAACTTTTCCTTAAAAAGCTAACATAATTCGTGCTTACGAGTAGAAAATCTCATTGGAAACTTACAAATTAATAAAAATACATATAAATAACCAGTCATTGTTGCATTATCACAATGTACTAATTGAGTACCTATCTCACGACAATTGCATTAGAAATATGAATTAGAAATATAAATTTGAACACTTATTTTACACTAAGATGAATATAAAAATAGGTGATAAAATAAAACTATGTTTCAGCCTCAAAAATCTGACCACAGTAACAATTGCATTATCACATGAAAACCTACCTATATTAGGAATTAAATAGCCAAAGCTATTATTTATGCTTATATAGCGAGGATTACTCCATCTAGATATATTCTGAAAATTGAAAAATGACACCTGGACATGGGAATCGAACCCAGGACCTTTGGCTTAGTACGCCAATGCTCTACCACTGAGCTATCCAGGATTCATCCCATGCCCAGAGTCATTCTTCACTCATATTTTAAGGCAGAGCCTATGATGGACGTGCGGAAAATCGTCGGCTAAAAGTATGTGATTATATTAATATCTTGTTCGTGGCAATTGGGATGGGTGGGTTTTACGCTTTTTTCACTGTCTACTCCTTGATATTTTATATTCCATCCTCCACTGATGCACTCGTATTTCTCTTACTTTTAGTGTAAAAAGTATCAACGATGTTAAACTCTTCGGCTTGGTAGGACATCTTGTAGTAAAAAGCAAAGGGGTTTTCCCGTGTAAATTAAAAAATTTTGATGTCAGCAAAGGAGAAGGTCTCGGTTTTCTTGTTTGTTGTACAATTTTCCCCTAACTCACTTGCTAAAGCTTTAAAATCAATAAATTCACCGCGACTCAGTTCAATGCACAAAATAAAATGGGGCTTGCTTCTTGGCCATTCTCATTATTTGGTAGTACTGAGATGGGATTTCACTCTTCTTTTTATTTCCTTCTTGATTATGAAATGGGTATGCCCTTTAGTTGAGAACTGGTGCTTTATGGACTTAATGTTCCTAAAAACACCCAGAGCATCATCAGTATATATTTGTTTTTCTATTCGCCGCAGTTGTCAGTGTAAAAAACAAATGTTGCAATTTCGATTCCACCTCGGTGGCCCTCACCCTCATGCCACACGTTACAAACACCTTCATTGTTTTTCAAATCGTAGCTAGTGAGATTGTAGGTTGACAATTTCAATTTATAATAAAACCTTATAATAGCCCCTTGGTGTAGGGATGGCAGTTTGGAGGTTGTATGTACAAACAATTGTAGATGTGTCTGAATCGTTTTTATCTTTCTCTTTTTCCCTTCTAGATAGCTTATTTCTTTTAGTTGTTCTTCATACTCTTGAGCTTTTTCTTTCTTGCCTGAATTTTCATAAACTGTGCATAGTTCACACTGGTCCTTTTTAGGTATAAAGAAAGAAATGTTGGACTCAATGAAAACTTCAAAAGTTGTACGTCTTGCATAGTGTTTTCCTTCTTGCTTGCAGTTTTCCACATAGTCCCTGTATATCTGAGCGATTGTTCTCCTTCGATGTATTCTCGGTCCGTCTGAGCCTGAAGGTAATGAGAATGGAGTTTATATGGTTTTGAATATCATCTCTGACACCCTCCGGGAGTTTACTATGTTTTTCGTGTTTACCACGATTATCTCCCTCAAGTGTACCATCAGCTAGCTTTTTTCTAAAAGTATTTATCTTTGTTTTAAAAATATCAAGAGTCGCCATGAAGTATTGTTTGCACACACGCATTTTACTGCCATTAATCGTGAAGTAGGATGCAAAATTTCCACTCTGGCGGCTGCTTCCTTCAGGTAGCTGAGGACTTTGTTTAATTTCCTTAAGACACTGTTTGTTGACGTCTCCATAGCCCCAATATTTGCGGAAAATGTGGAAACGTTCTTCTTTAATTCTACTGGAACATTTATGATTACATGTTGTATCACAGCCAGGCCTCATTTTTCTTTGAGCCACGGTTTTCTTTGAACACTTGGATTTATAACTTTTCCTGAAATTCCATTCACTCGAGTTTGCTCACCTTTTACAGGTTTTTTTCCTTGGCAGTAGATACTTCACCTTCATCCGAAGAGCATTCATTATCACCACTAAATGAATAGTTTGGGTCTGCGTCAGTGTCTTCAACCGTATAGTCCTTTTCACTCGAAGAACTGGAGATGGAGCTCTTATAACTTGAAGACTGGCTACCATTACTAAAATCATCATCATTATCATCTGATTCCTCACTGGCGGGAGCCAAAGGTACAGCTGTCGCTGTTTGTAGTACATTGACAGGTAGTTTTTCATCCGTCGGCAAGTTTTCATTCATTGGTAGGTTTTCATAAATTGGCCGTAGGTTTACACTGATAGGTAGGTTTTAATAGGCTGGTACACTTTCATCTGTGACAACTCGGCACTTGTAGGTATCATTCAGCAAAGCTAGGTGTTCATCAGCAGTTTGTTGTTCATGCTCATTATTATTTGTCGGTATTTCATGCTGAACGTGATACTCAGAATTTTGTGAATCCTGTTTTGATTTATTTTTTCATGATTAGGAAACTCACTATGCAACCTAGTGAGAACATCCCGTTCAATCATCGTGAAATAATTATCATGCTCGTGAGGAGAGGGTAACCAGATCTCCCCATTTTCAAATTTGCTTACTTTTTCTTGACAAGGTTTTGTATGAGTTTTTATGAAATGCTCCATTTTGATGTTTGTTAGGCCTTGATCACATTTTGGGTATGCTCTCTTTTTGGGTTGGCCACCTTCAAGTTCAACATCATTATTCCTGCACTTCTCGAATTCATTTTTTCACAGGAACGCAATCTCAATTCGAAAAAGATACAAAAAAAAGAATGTCTATGTAACAAAAAGAAAGGCAAAACTTCAGAGTCCGCGGAACACTGTAACAAAGGAGGAAATGATGCGCGAGCATCTGGGGAACACTGTAACAAAGGGAAAGGGGATGCGTGAGCATCAGGGGAACACTGTAACAAAGGGGGAAACGATGCACAAGCATCTGGGGAACACTGTAACAAAGGGGTAAAAGACAAGATGAGCATCTGGGGAACACTGTAACAAAGGGGGAAACGATGCACGAGCATCTGGGGAACACTGTAACAAAGGGGGAAACGATGCGCGAGCATCTGGGGAACACTGTAACAAAGGGGTAAAAGACGCACGAGCATCTGGGGAACACTGTAACAAAGGGGGAAATGACGCACGAGCATCTGAGGAACACTAACAAAGGGGGAAACGATGCGCGAGCATCTGGGGAACACTGTAACAAAGGGGTAAACGACGCACAAGCATCTGGGGAACACTGTAACAAAGGGGTAAAAGACGCATGAGCATCTGGGGAACACTGTAACAAAGGGGGAAACGACGCGAGAGCATCTGGGGAACACTGTAACAAAGGGGGAAACGATGCACAAGCATCTGGGGAACACTGTAACAAAGGGGTAAAAGAACATGAGCATCTGGGGAACACTGTAACAAAGGGGGAAACGATGCGCGAGCATCTGGGGAACACTGTAACAAAGGGGGAAATGACGCACGAGCATCTGAGGAACACTAACAAAGGGGGAAACGATCCGCGAGCATCTGGGGAACACTGTAACAAAGGGGTAAAAGATGCATGAGCATCTGAGGAACACTGTAACAAAGGGGGAAACGATGCGCAAGCATCTGGGGAACACTGTAACAAAGGGGGAAATGACGCACGAGCATCTGAGGAACACTAACAAAGGGGGAAACGATTCGCGAGCATCTGGGGAACACTGTAACAAAGGGGTAAAAGACGCATGAGCATCTGGGGAACACTGTAACAAAGGGGGAAATGACGCACGAGCATATGAGGAACACTAACAAAGGGGGAAACGATGCGCGAGCATCTGGGGAACACTGTAACAAAGGGGTAAACGACGCACAAGCATCTGGGGAACACTGTAACAAAGGGGGAAATGATGCACGAGCATCTGGGGAACACTGTAACAAAGGGGTAAACGATGCGCGAGCATCTGGGGAACACTGTAACAAAGGGGGAAACGATGCGCGAACATCTGGGGAACACTGTAACAAAGGGGGAAACGATGCGCGAGCATCTGGGGAACACTGTAACAAAGGGGTAAAAGACGCACGAGCATCTGGGGAACACTGTAACAAAGGGGGAAACGATGCGCGAGCATCTGGGGAACACTGTAACAAAGGGGGAGGTGAAGCACAAATGTCCGGGGTGAACTGTTACCTATCAATTGGGATATAAATTGCTTATTGTGTCACACGTACTACCTGTTCACTGATTCTACAGCTCGTCAAGCATTGTTTACCCAGTTGACAGGGTGTACAACTTTTCCTTTGAAGTTCTGTGGTGTGCGGTGATTAGAGAATGCAACATGCTTTCAAAGGGCATCACAAATATGGGACCACATTGTTAAGTTTCACAAAGAAGAAAAGCTTCCCAAAACAAAACCTGTAGGGATACTGAAAAAAGAAGCCTGTGATCCATTCCTGAAGTGTATACTAGCTTTCTGGAAAACAATTGCAGATGGATTTCAGCCTTTCCTTTTTGATAGGGTTTGATATATTTTGTTATTTTTCCATCATTTTCCCTGAATGTATTGGCAAGACGTCTGCTTTCTTATTCTTCCATGAGAGGTGAGGCAAGGTCGGCTGTAGGGGAGGAGGAGGCCGAAATAAATGTAATTAAATTAATATTTCCATATGGATAGTACCATAAAATTATAGTGGAAATTTTTTGAGAAGTTGGTCAGGAATCTTGGGAAAATGGTCAAGGAAAAGTCAAGGAGATTTTTTTTTTTTACAAATACTGTAGGAACCCTGTCCACGAATGCAGCTGATGTGTCCGCTCCACTGGAATACTGTAACACCTGCCATCCTGTGGCCAACCAATGAACTATACTTAGCGTGGACTTCCTCGGACAAATTACCCACCTTTCTGAGTTCGGGTGTCCTAACAAACTCAGAATAGCCAATTGTTAAAATGTTACAATATTCCTAGACGGGTGTGAAATGTTCTGGGCCGCAAGTTGGTAGCTTTGCTGTCTAGCAGACTCTTGTCACTTGTTTAATATTGTGGGCTGCAAGTTGGTAGCTTTGCTGCCTAGCAGACTCTTGTCACTTGTTTAATATTGTGGGCTGCAAGTTGGTAGCTTTGCTGCCTAGCAGACTCTTGTCACTTGTTTAATATTGTGGCTGCAAGTTGGTAGCTTTGCTGCCTAGCAGACTCTTGTCACTTGTTTAATATTGTGGGCTGCAAGTTGGTAGCTTTGCTGCCTAGCAGACTCTTGTCACTTGTTTAATATTGTGGGCTGCAAGTTGGTAGCTTTGCTGTCTAGCAGACTCTTGTCACTTGTTTAATATTGTGGGCTGCAAGTTGGTAGCTTTGCTGCCTAGCAGACTCTTGTCACTTGTTTAATATTGTGGGCTGCAAGTTGGTAGCTTTGCTGCCTAGCAGACTCTTGTCACTTTCTAATGTTCTGGGCTGCAAGTGCCGGGTTGAAGAGTTTACCGATTTCCTCATAAAAAATGTTGCGGAAGTTATTTTTACAGTTCAGCATGTGCGTGGCTAATTTCATTGAGCTTTTGTAGCAACATTCCTTCAATTCACCTTTAATTTTGTTTCTGGTAGCCAGGTTCCAAACTTTATCTAAAGCAGATTGAGTGTTCATTGGGAAAACACGGGCACCGAGACTCTTCAGGTAGGCGCTCAAATTAATAAAACTCTCCCACAACAAGTGGCCATAAGGATATCTAGATCCTTCTAGTGTGTCAATCAAGTGCACAAACTTAGGGCACACGTACTGGCGTACAGCAGAGTGATTTAGTTTTTGTAGAGGAATGTTTGCTTTCAAACACATTTTCACAGTATTGGTTATCAAGGCAATCTTTTCTGGCTTGGCTTTCTTCGCCCTCTGGATCATTTCTAAAATTGTTCTCACTGCTTTGTCGTTTGCTGCAGCTAGCGCAGAGAGTCCGGTTTTACCCACTCGAGACGACTGTTACATACACCTACCAGGGGAGGTTATATTAAGGGTTGTTTACACTTTTATATATGAGTGAGTGATAGGAACGTACTTTAGTACATAAAGAATTAAATAGGTAACAAAAATAGATTTATTAAGCAAAACATTAAGGTTGGAATTAGATTACATCAGCTGAGAATAAACAGAAAGTATAATCTGTGGTTGAAGCCTGTTGAATGGGCAAAGCAAAACATTAAGGTTGTATAACTCCAAAGTTACAGTGTCATCCCGTAGCTCGGGAGAATACGTGTCCTAGACGACACGCGAATAGTCGGCCTAGCTGCCTGACTTCCACTGGAAGGGTCTAAACAAAACAAGGTGAATTAGAGACAAATAATGATATAACACCTGACACTATAATTTTAGAGCTATGGCTGGTCCTTTCCCAATGGGAATTGCCAGAGCATTCAATAGTACTTAAATGACATCCCCCACTGCCAGGGTAAACCTCACTCTTAGAAAACACTGATTTTTAACACTAAATCATAAGAAATTCCATCCAAAGGGGCGAAAGAAAAGTACTATTTGTGCGGGCCACCATAGAAAATTAGCTGTGTTCCGCACTTTGCGCACCAAAATAGTAACACAGAAAAGAGATACTAATAACAGTGCTGAGAGATACTGACCTAACTAGGTCCTCAAATAAAGGCGTTAGACACCCTGGTTGTAGCCGTTCTAAAAGTAGCACATATGAGCATGACGTCCAAGGCATCATGTGATACTGTGAAGTATTAAGACCTTACGCCTGAATTATGAACTTGTAAAGAGAGGGCCCTAAAGCCTGGATCCTATCTCAAAGAGCTCAAGGCTCCCACATTTAAGCTGGTAATGTTAAGTCCTGTATCGTTAGACAAATTATCTTCCCCCTCATTGTTCAGCTGGATCTCTGCTTGCAAGTAAGTGACCTTACAGTTGACCTTGCAAAGGTACCCGTCCTTCGCCCCCTTAACCTCTAGTGTTGAAGGACTCAAGCTGGCAAAAGGAGTGCAACAATTTTAACCTGGAGGCTGAGTGTCTGTGTATATTATTTGTCTGTGCCCCAGGTACATTAATACATTAGGTAGGTTTCATTCAGGTACAAGTGTAGGCCATTTTTTTTGAGATTCATAGTATAACTTCAAATATTGAACCAAATTAAACATATTATATTATATTCTACAGACTGTAGTAATTATAATGATTTGTAAAATAATATGTTGTGCTGAATACCTCCGTGGCTAAAAATCTTTTGAGTTGGAAAATAAAAATTTACTTATGAAGACCAAATTCAGTAAAATTCTTAAAACTTAACCGAATAAACTTTGATTTGCGTCAAAATGGAGTGTTACTGTGCGAACAGGCTAACTTGATGGGTTAGAAACGAGGGTGGACTGGCACACTGCAAGCAACCCGGGAATACAAATATGACAGTCCTTAAGGCGGCAGCCTTGGTCAGTGAAAAAGTATCAACCGTTGTCAGGCCACACGCTAAAAACAATGTCTGTTACTTTGACTCATCTAAACTACAAAATGAATGCTCAAATAAAAATTAATAAATCACACAATTCTTATTAAGGTGCGCATACAGAAAGAAAGCAGGCTGACTGCTTACCTATTACCAGCACTGAAGAGTTTTTACTTTTTGATAGTGTTACTCCAAAATTGTAAAAAAAAATCTGTATGCATCCAATAATTCGTGGTGGGAAATATGGCGAATATCACCATTTATTTAATGACCTAAAGCCAGACAAACACAGATTTTCAATACACTTTTACATTTTAGATAGAGAAGGCTTTGAGCAACATCCAACTGAAATGTCTGTTGAATCTAATCAGAGGAACAAAGGCAACCTGTGGAAAGACCACTCAATTTATCTTAAAGAATTAAAGATTTTTCACAACATTTATTTCATTAGTGAAAATTCGGACTAAGCGGTCGAGTACGCAAGGTTGGTGGGGAGACATTTTATTTTCACAAATTTTAAATATGCGCACACACACACACAGGGCCGCCAACTAAAAAAGAATGAAATGTTCACTCCGGTAAATTTGTCAGTGTGGGGTACTAACACGAACCTGCTTTCACTATGAACGGTCCCATTTATAAACACTCTCTCATACTGAGCTAACACAGGAAACCTGCTTTCTTTCTGTACACGCCTTAAACCACAGTATGCTCGTTAGTCACTACTTTCAATGGGTCTAAGTTAAACAAATCCATACTCAAGTTCAGTGTTTCAGGAACCAATTTTTTCTATTTATTTTTTTATTTTAGGTAATCGGACAGGGCTACCTTCATCCAACCAAAAAAACTTTAGGTGTAGTCTATAATACCTAATAAAAGGAAGTGTTTGTGTGTGTGTGTTTGTGTGCGATGCCCAGCCAAATCTATGGCACGCATGGATCTGAAATTTTTAACATAGTTGGAAGCATGTCCGAATGCACCTCGAAGTCGGATTTTTAAATTTTTAATTAGGCTATTTTTAACAAGTTTTGGAAGAGAATATTTTTTATCTGGTAACGAATTAAGTTTCACGGGAGGGGGGGGGAGCTTTTATAATTCTTATACTGCAGTGGGTCACGGCAATGCAGTGCGAGATTGCTAGTATCTAAATAATAGTGATAACCTTATCCCATCGACCAAATCAAAAATCTTATCGTGTAAGCCATTTTAAAAGTACAATACGAGGTGTGGCTATTAAATAACCGGACTGAAGTCATAACACTTTTTATTCATCACCAATTACAGCAGAAGTTTTATCGCCTTCAATGTACTCCCCTTGGCAATCCCTACACCGCTCCATATACGTTTCCATTGTTGAAAGCAGTGCTGGAAGTCTCTTCTGTCAGCTGGTTGAGAACCTCCGTCGCTTTTGCTTTAACCGCTTCCACACGTTCAAATCTTGACCCTTCAGCGCTGATTTGACCTTGGGAAATAGAAGTCACAGGGGGCAAGGTCGGGCGAGTACAGAGGATGTTCCAACACGGTGAGCCGTATTTTGCGAGGAACGCTTTCACAGACAAGGCAGAATGGGTGGTGCATTGTCTTGGTGAAGGATCCAAGACTTGGTCTTCCACAAATTGGGTCTTGGTCTTCTCACACGCTCACGTAGGGCCGTCAGAACCTCGATGTAAAAATGTTGATTGACCGTCTGACCCTCGGGTACCCAGTGAACGTATACCATGCCACGAATGTCGAAAAAGACAATCATCATTGCTTTGAATTTGGATTTGCTCATCCTGGCTTTTTTTTTTGCCTTGGCGAGCTTGGGCTCTTCCAATGCATGGATTGCCTCTTTGTTTCGGGATCGTAAGTAAAAAACCACGATTCATCACAAGTAATCACCTTGTATAACAAATCTGGATCAGTGGCGATGTTGTTTAGGATGTCAGTACAAATGTTCTGTCTTGATTCCTTTTGCTCGGGAGTGAGGAGTTTCGGCACCATTTTTGCGCAAACCTTCCGCATGTTAAATGATTCATGCAAAATCTGTCGAACACTTTCTATGTCGATTCCTGTCATTTGAGCAAGCCCTCGGGTGGTCATACGACGATCAGCGCGGATTAATTTACCAATTTTTTCAATGTTTTCGTCCGTTTTTGACGTTGAGGGCTGTCCTGGGCGCCGATCGTCTTCGGTCGTTTCACGCCCTTCTTTAAACCGTTTAAACCACTCAAAAACTTGTGTGTGGGATAAACATTCATTCCCGTAGACTTCTTTCAACATTGCATAAACTTCTGTGGCAGTTTTCCCTACTTTAACAAGAAACTTGAGGTTAACCCGTTGCTCCGTCTGACCACTTGGCATTTTTCCGACGCGCCACTAGTGCGTAGACTAATTCAATCAACTGCTACAGTCAAACTGAGCGACCTGTTGGCTTGTCTAGCGAGCTCAGGGTGGGGGAAGGACCATCAGTCCGGTTATTTAATAGCCACACCTCGTAGTATCACTTCTAGTACTTTGAATGGTTTGTTGCAGTCCTTGCTCACACTTTTGCCCAAACTTTCTTCACATAATTTGGAGTGGCTCATTGGAACTGGAACATATTTAACTGGGGTTTAGATTGATACTGAATATTTGATAGTAAAGTGTGTTAAGTCAGACAAAGAAACTGTCCCTTTTAGTTAGTAGTCTAATGTGTTAAGTTGGTTATAATGGTCTTAAATTATTGCCAATAAGTTCGTTTCTCATATGTGATATGTTTAAAGATTCACAGCATGAAATTTTAGAAGAGAGCTGTGGAAAGCCTATCAAAATACCTAGGTTGGATTTATCAGAGTTTGAGTCACCAAAACAAACAAACAATTATGAAGGGGGTGATGATTGTGATGAGTATGATGATGACGACAATGATGAGGCTACCCAGTTGAACAAATTTGAGATTTGCAAAAATTAAAGAGTAATAACTTTGGTTTATTTCATAATTTGTACCTTTAAAATGTTGATTTTGTGTAGTTTCATCTTTTTGCCATTTCGTCAATATTAAATTACCATAAACCGAAATGAGTTTCTTGGTCTTTGTACAATTTATGCATTAGCTAACTTATGCTAATAAGCATTCAACATCACTTCCAACTCTTGTGACATATTTAGGTTTAAAATATAATTTAGTTTTTTTGTTCTTTGAGAAAAATTTGTAGTCTACTGCTTTACACAGGTACCTGAATAGAGTAACATGACAAATATTCAGAATTTTGGCCACATTATGGGAAAAAGTCCCTAAATTGTTAATTGCTTTAGTTAAAGCATCCTTCATAACTCCTTCTCGAGCTGGTGCTTCATTAGTTTTTTCTTTTTTGATTGCATGGAACTATAGCTTATATCTTCATTAACTTTAAATTGAGGAAAAAATAATTATATAAAGCTAATAATAGTTAAAATAAAAAAGTGGCTAAAAATTAAAGGGCATATATGGGTGGACCCCACAACATAACAGTTAAAATAAGTCAGCAAATTGTTGTCGGTCTTGGTGGTTTTGGGGTAAAGTGCCTTAAAAACCATCACTTTAATTTTGGAAACATTTATATGAAGATCCCTTCCTTTTTGTCACCAAATTCAAACAATTTAATTCATTCTGCAAGTCACTTTCATTCTCAGCCATTAATATGGTATTATCTGCATAATTATAACATCACACTCACATTCACACTGTCCATTAGCATACCAACTGCGTCCTCACACACACTCCTCATAAACTTATCCAAAATACATTAACTAACCATGCATCCACACCATAATCTCTCACAACATACTCCTATTCACCAGATCGTACACTTTCTCCAAATCGACATATTCACAGTACACTTTTTTCTTTACTGCCATACATTTCTCAATCACTTGTGTTAACGCAAATATCTGTTCCATGCATCCTCTACCTGGGATGAAACCGCATTGTGCACCCCAAATCTTCTCACTTTTTTCACTCATTATAATTCTTACATTCACCCTTACTGCCTTTACCTTTGTACAAAGGAACATTGACAGCATTCTTCCGATCATTAGGACTTTTGAAATTCCAGCACATACATTTAAAAGCTCAAATAATCTGCCAAAAAGTACCTAACCTCCACACTTTGGTATTTCAATTGTAATCCCATCTTCACCCACAGCTTTGCCATTCTTCAACACTTTCAAAGCTTTTAGCACCTCAGACAGGTGAATGCATCTCGGAGAGTATTTGAGTGTATGCGGACTATTTATAAGAATGAGGTAGTATAGAAACAGACTAAGACAGCAGTGTATAAAAAGAAAAGTGTGTTGACGCCAACTTTGCTGTATGGATTTGAAGTATGTGAATATCAGGAGAAACCCAAGAGAAAGGTGAATGCAATTGGAATGAGATATTTGAAAAAACTCGTGTGAACTGTCCATAATGAATGGATGCTGAAAGATTGCGGTTTGAAAGTGAATCCAATAGTCAAAAAGAAGAGGTGGGCCATATTGAAGAATGATTGAAAAAGATGATTGAAAAAGAGAAAAATTGAAAGTTTTTAAGAATTAAGGGGCATGTATGACTATATGGATGTTGTCGAAGCGAGGGGAGTATAAAAGGATAGATTCTCATGGAGGAAGTTAGAGTGGATCAATAAGTACAAAGTTGTTTTTAACTTACTTCTTGTCTACCCCGTAAGGGGGCAGCATGACTAGGTATATGTGTAAATTGTGATGTTACAGAATTTTCACGTGGACCTCTTCTTCTTCTTCTTTTTTTTTTTCCTCCCAGATACAAAGAGTACCTCGATAAACGAGGGTATTCTGGAGCAGCCAAATCCACGTTTTTATCGAGAATGAACAGTTTGGTTGGCGGGAAGATAGCTGATCCTCAGCCCCACCAGTCTAAAATACGAGGCTTCTCTGTTAATTAAAAATGTTATGACTAATTAGGTATATGATTAGAATTCTTTATGGTTGATTTTAAATTACCTATTTTTACTTAGTATAAAATACATAAAAAGTGTTTAGTTTGTAATTAACAAAAAATTTTGTTTTGTTTCAGGAACGGCTCCTTTCTTTGCCCACCACCATTGCCCACACAAATAATTTGTAATTTTAACCCTTCCAGTGTTGATGGAAATAATAAGCTTTATCCTTACATGCTCAATTTTTTCCAACCAAAATTATAACCAAAAATATTTTTTTTATTCGATGCAAGATCACTAAGCCCACTGTCATTTATATTTGACCAAATATTCCGCACTCTTTCCATTGCTTTATTGGTAGCCGTGCTGTTTACTTACTATGGAAACAATAAGTCACATATTTTCATTCTAGTTGCCTGCTGCCAGCTACAAAATATTCTGTGACACAGAAAAACGAGTGATCGAGGAATGTTCTGTTTTTGACACGTAAAGCATACTAAGTTGAAGTGGAATATATCGTAAATGACACAGAAAGGGTTAAAAATACAAAAAAATCAATTAATTTTTTTCAATAAATTATTTAGTGAGGCCTAATGAGATGAATATACTTCTATTTAAAAAAAATTAAACTAAATTATATGTACAATTAACCTTTTATTCTTTATCATAGTTATTTAATGTATCTTTTATTAATCATAATTACAAAATATAACTATAATGCACCTTTTATTCTTAATCCTAATTAATTTTTTTTATTGAATTCTCTTGTAAATATGTGTTTTTTAATCACTAGATCTCAATTCCATGATTTAAACTTTTGAACCAACATATACTATAGCAACCCAGAAAGAACCTGAATAAAATACCATAGTATCCCAGAGAGAACCAGCATAGACCAGAGTAAAATATCATAGTATCCCAGAGAGAACCAGCATAGACCAGAGTAAAATACCATAGCATCCCAGAGAAAACTAGCATAGGCCAGAGTAAAATACCAGAGTATTCCATTGCAAACCATAGCATTCCAGAGTAAAATACCATAGTATCCCAGAGAGAACCGGCATAGACCAGAGTAAAATACCATAGCATCCCAGAGAAAACTAGCATAGGCCAGAGTAAAATACCAGAGTATTCCATTGCAAACCATAGCATTCCAGAGTAAAATACCATAGTATCCCAGAGAGAACCAACACCAACCAGAGTAAAATACCATAGTATCCCAGAGAGAACCAACACCAACCAGAGTTATTATAAATAGCATTAAGTCTGTCTTCATTGCAAACCATAGCATTCCAGAGTAAAATACCAGAGTATTCCATTGCAAACCATAGATCAGATTACCAGAGTTCATAAAATAACCGAGTAAAGTATTCCATTGCAAACAAGAGAATTCTGAATAAATAAAGAACCAGAGCATCCCAAAGTAATCAAACGATTCCAGAGTAAACCAGAGACCCTGAAAGAACCAGACTAACTCTGGTTGTTTCATAACCTAATGAAAACCAGAGTAAAACCCAGAGCTTGGTTTGCTCAGCATCTCTCTGGTTTTCTACTCTGGTTTCCTCTTGAAATTTTCACCAGGGCTATCTAGTTTTACAGGCAATACTGTATAGATACGAATAAAAGCTTAGATATTTCAATTTTTATGTATTTGTCATCAATGCTGTTTACAGTCTGCCACGACCACTTATATTTAAAGTTGGCTATTAGCTTGTATATTGGTTTCATAAACAATATTATATTGAAAGTTCGATAAATATAATGAATAAGGTATCTTAAAACTTTATTACATTTGTTTGAATGACAAACTTTGAATAGTTGCCATGCCTTCAAACTATCACTTAGGTTATAGGCTTGTGGAAAGTATTATTATAATACTTGTTTTTTTTTTAAGTTGGCTCATATCTTTCAGAAACCATATTATGTTGAAATTTTGATAACTATAATGAAAAAAGTTAGCTAAAAACTGTATTACATTTGTTTGAATGACACACTTTGTGTTGAAGTCTTATATTCAAATGATAATTTAGGTTATTGGCTTGTAGGAAGTACAGTATCTACTTAACCCTGATTTTAGTAATAATCCCAATCTGTAAGGCTTTATTTCGTACCAGAATACTATCATATATATAATATTTTGGTAGGATGAACAGCAATTTAGAACATAAGTTGAAATTTCCTTCTTGAAGGTCTTTTATCCTAACTAAACACAACTATAGGGTAGGATTCTGGTACAACATAAAGCCTTACAAGCGAGCTTTCTTAAAAAATCATTGTATATATTAGGCTACATCAACTTATTTAAAGAAAAAACGAACCAGTTTTGAACTTTTATATGCTCTTCAAAGCTTTAACTAACATATTTATTTAATTTAACCATTCACACACTGATGTATCTCATATATTCAATCAAATTAATGAACGATGTCAAATTGCCACATTGCCTTGTATGGGTGTAAGAGAGAAAGAGATACCCAAAAGTTTCCTTCTCTCTTACACAATGGTATGCAGCCGACAGCTCGAAAATTTCAGCAACGGATGTTCATCCAGTTATATTATAGAGATCAATGGGTTGTACTCGTACTACATATGTTAAATAACCTCATAATATCCTAGCAGCCCATCTGTTACAATAAACTCTAATTGCACATACTATCATTACAATCGCATAGCATATAAACAAGAATTAATGGAAATTGCCATTCTTACCAAGAGCTCAGCTCAAGGAGTCTATTATGGTTGGATGGAAGATGGTCAATTGACTTAAGTGGAAGGACTACCTTGTAAAACTTGAGAAGCGCTATCAGCGCAACTCCTAAGAAACGTCCATATATTGAATTATTTGGAATGTTCAGCTAGAGTTACGGTGTTGTCATATCTGTCAAATTTGGTCAAAAAGAGTGAAGGGGGAGCGAACTAATCTGTTGTTTACATGGGTCAAGTTTCTTGGAAGGGAAAGGCAGGCAAGAGTGCAGCTTTTATCTAAGACCACACATGCAGAAATCTGCTGCTTTATTTTTAGCTTGAACTAATATAATCATTAGTATGGTTTTCTTAATATTTCTTACCTAGTGGAAGAAAACATTTTTCATTTGACTTTATCGTATTAGACTGGTTTGCTGGGGTTCAAATCCCATTAGATCTAAAATGTTACCTTCCTCATTCCAAGTTCATGCATGTGTACAACTCAAACTGGAAGTAAGTCGCAATGAAAAAAAAAACTATTGTGATGACTACCAAAAGTGTCAGCGAAACTTTATTAGTTTCGGGCAAGGTAGTTGTAAAGAAATATATTTTTGAGGAGTTTTTAGGGGAATGACTCCAAGCCAATGGAAAATGTTTGGAAATGGAATGCCACTAAAAGCTATTTGGGGTGGCCCTTAAGCATTTAAAAATAATAATAGATTGTTATAGAAACTATTTGAAGTTTGATGCAAACCATCTTTCAGCTTCAAACTCGAGTATATCAGAGGGTAGTTAAACAAACTGGAGGAAGGCACAATTTTATGGGGAGAGGGGTGGAGAAGAAATATGTGATAATACCCTGCCCTATCAAACTTACCCCCTTCCCAGTCCACCCTCAATGAGTAACATTGAATATAAAACTATTGACAGACACACCGTGGAATGTAGATCATTTCCTCAGCATCTGACTTAACCCAAGCTATGAGGGGTGAGGACAGCGTCTGATAATAATAATAATGGTGATAGAAATATCTTATCAATTAACATAAAAAGTTTTTATTTTTTAAACCTTTTTTCATGGACACAGAAAATTGGGGGTCAGAGATGTACCCCCTTGAAAAGTGTTAGAAACCTTAAAAGGAAGGGAGGGGGGACACACACATATACATATAAAACATAAATAAGAAATTGTGTTTTTTACTTTATTATTTACTTTAGTTTCTTATATTACATCACCCAGATACAATAATTATTATTATTTTAATATAAACTTAAAAAGATGCACTAAAATCTCCTATTGTAAGACTAGCTTGACCTACATTAGCTTGTAACATGTACAAAGGATGTAACTATGCAGTAATGGACCCACGGTGGGTGCCCCGAAGGGAAAAATACACCACCGTCCCCAAATCTTATGAATAAATGTAGATTATAAAAAATATTTAGACATTTATTATTGGAATTATTTTATAATACGTAATAATATAGAGTAGGTAGGTTAAATTTAGAGGAAGTGTACCCCCATTTGCATGGAGAGATAAGAGTGTAAACCAAATGAGGAAACACCACTCTAAGTGCATTACCATACAGCCATAATATTTGATAAAATTGTTGCTGAAAAATTTCAATATAATGTAAAAAACTTAATCTGAATTGAATAAAACAATATTAATAAATATTATAAACAAATCTATAGTTAATCATCAATATTAACACTTATAGAGGCTAAACAAACATAGGTCTCTCTGAAATTGTCTACAATTTCCTCCAAGGACAAGCTACGGGCAGTAGCTCAACAGACAACATAGCTAATCCCTGCAGCCTTTATTGATTCATGTGCTTCTTAAATAATTTTTAATAAAGTTTTGAAAATGACCTGTCAGTTGTTTCTATTGATTTTACAGAAAAATATGTATACACATTTTTGTACAGCATAAATTATGCGCAATAAAATGACTATTGAGTAATTTTTGATTGAATAGTGAGATCTTTACGAAACAATGATAGGCCTGAAAGATAATGTTTTCATCTATTACCAAATTAATTTTGGGTGGGTGGACCTGCGTGGTGGGCCCTATTTTGGGCATGGGCTGCGACTTACTTCCAGTTTGAGCTACACATGCATGAACTAGGAATGAGGAAGGTAACATTTTAGATCTAATGTACCCACATTTGCGTAGTGAGATTGGGGAACCATTTTAGGGAAAAATACCCTTATTGCACACAACTGGTATTTGAATTTTAATCTCCCCACCACAAGCAATCCAGTCCAATAGTGTGTGCTACCCACCGTGTTCAACTGACATGCTGAAGACGGGGAGATCACGGTTCAATTCCGGTCGGGTGCTCTCAGGTGGTTTTTCCTAAATAGTTTTCTGCTCTCACTCCACGAAAATATGGATCCACCTCCTCTTAATTTAACCTTCCTGATGCCTAACACATTAGAGTAATTAGTACATAAGTGTACAGCTGAACGAGTAGTAATACACGGTGATATAAATAAAAATAGAAATTGTGTGTTTGGAACTGTTTTAAGAAAAGAACACCCTCAGTACACTCTACTGGGATTTGAACCCCAGCAAACCAGTCTAATAAGATAAAGTCAAATGAAAAATGTTTTCTTCCACTAGGTAAGAAATATTAAGAAAACCATACTACTGATTATATTAGTTCAAGCTAAAAATAAAGCAGCAGATTTCTGCATGGTGTGGTCTTTGATAAAAGCTGCACTCTTGCCTGCCTTTCCCTTCCAAGAAACTTGACCCATGTAAACAACAGATTAGCTCGCTCCCCCTTCACTCTTTTTGACCAAATTTGACAGATATGACAACACCGTAACTCTAGCTGAACATTCCAAATAATTCAATATATGGACGGTTCTTAGGAGTTGCGCTGATAGCGCTTCTCAAGTTTTACAAGGTAGTCCTTCCACTTAAGAAGTGAAGCATTTCTAATATCACAAGAACAAAAAAAAAAAGAAGTCATGGAAATAATCTTTACACTGCACACTCTTATATATGTTGATTAACATCCTCCTCTTAGCATTTGTGTTCCCCTCCTTCCTCCTTTTCACTAAAGCTTTATATAGAGTTAATTATGTGATGAAACTATTTTGTTAAATAATAATTGTCAAAATTAAATATGGATCTGTGTTAATGTTATTGGTTGTTATGTTATTTGGTAAAAATTAGTATGATGATAGGCATTGCTTTTCATCTTAAAGTTTGTTTAAATTGGGGGAGTAATTTATGATTGCCAATCTTAAATAAATTTCAAAGTTAAAATCAGTGATTCTTGTTATTCTTGATACAATTTATGTTCAAAAACGTTGATTCACTAAAGTATGTTGATTCCTATAGGCATGATATTTTAAGTGCAATGTTTGGTAATAGATTGTAATGACTGTTTTACTTTTGCCAAAAACCCAATTGATCAATGTGCTTGTAAAAATTGATATTAGTAGTGTTACATAGCATATTTAAATTTGTGTTTATCAAGTTTGCATACTTTACAAACAAAGAATTAAATGTGAATTTTACCTAAATATAAAAGAAAAGTTAAATAAAACATTGTTAGTATTTACAAAACCTTGAAATTTATTTAAAGAATATTACAGAAATTACATACATCAACACTTGTGATTGAAAAGTCCTGTATAATATTAAAATTAACAGTTTCATAGACTCAATTTGTGGATCCAAATTACTATAGTACAGTACTGTAATTACATTGGAGCCCCGGCCGGATAGTCGCGAACCTGTGTATTCATAGAATCTGCTTCACCTGTAGCGAACATGGTCAGATTGTACTCTCCTAATACTGCCTTGTCTTACTCGTCCCCAAAGTGAGGTGACTCTTGAACTGAGTCTCTCTCTCTCTCTCGGATACAGAGTTACCGCCAACGTATACATGTCTTGTCTTTTATTTAATTTTATCCATACTAAATTTTTGAAATCAAATTCAATATATTTTAAAAGAAAAGTTTGCCTCGGCTCTGAGAGATCAGAATTCAGAATCAAAATAATTAAAGAAACAAAAAATAATGAAGAACAAGGGAGGGAGGCTGAATTAATATTGTTGAGTATTGAAGTGAAATTCCAGTTGATCTCATCTCAAGGAATTTGGTCACTGTAGATGTGGAGTTAACGGCACAGAGACACGGGGCTGGTTCATTGTGTTCGTTTTTTGGAGTTTGGTATCACTAGTCTCAGTAGAAAATATGGAGGAATATCATCTGAACGTACACAACCATTGTCAGATAGTGAAGTCTCACTTTTCTGGCCTGGGGGTGAGCTCGTAGTGGGAGATGGTTAATTCCGGGTTATGTAACTTGTCTGATGAGTCTTCGATGTCAGAAAGATATCCCTAGAGAGGAGAGTGGGACGAGAGTTTCTGGGGAGCAATATCTAATATCTATGTCATTCCTATTCTAAAGATCTCAAAATGATACAATTACATAGTAACAACATTTATATTTTAAGTATCTACTTTATTATTCAGTCGTTTTGAAGCCGTGTCCAGTAGCAGGGAGGGGGATGGAGTTCTCTTGTTCTCTGATAGGTTCTGAGTAGCGGTTCCGACACCTTAGTGGTGTGGGTGGTTACGGCCCTTGCTGTTAGGGGTGAAAAGGTTGGGTTGGTGGAGAGGGTGTGTCAAGTTGCACTTCCTAGACACAGGGAATTGAAGGGGTTGTTTATATTAAGACATTGATAAATCTGTGCTCCCGAACCTGTTTACAGAATTTTATTTTAAATTGTGTTTAAGGCATAAATTGAATGATAATTAATTTTTCAGTTTCTATTATAAGTATATTTAAAAATATGTTATTCTCATTAAAATAATACTAATTTATAGTACTAACATTGTGATTTAAAATACACCATTTTTTGTTTTGGATACCTGAATCTTAGTTTAGTTTTAAAACATTAGAAAAAATAGTTTTAACATAAATGTTATTTTATTTACAGCTTAAAGTTTATGTTTAATTAACTCAAGCTTGACTCGAATTGATAATACTCAATAGTTTCTAGAAACTTGATTGCAGTTGACCTGAATCAAGAAATCACAAAGAACTTTAGTGTGTAGATTTATTTTATAGGAAATTATGTGCAATTTAAAACCACACTAAAGTCTCAGAAAATTCTAATATTCATTTGAGAATCATCACTAGATATGATAAATGCCCTATATAATTGCTAATATACTTCTTTATCAAATAAGGTACTCATTTTCTTGATTAAATTTTGCTATAATATATTAACCCTTTGAGTGCCAACGTCGCTCAGAGCGATGCACGAAATATCTGCTAAACTTGCCAGCGTCGCTCACAGCGATCCCTCGTTTTCGAGCTCTTAGTTCAGTATTAAGTCAACAGATAGAGTAGATTTTATTTCCATTGCATTCTCGTATGTTCAAGCTACTTTTATTTGTCTTTGCGATATATCGAACCTGAAAATTATTTTATAACTTTTTACTTTATGAGTTTTATCTTTGGCCTTGTTTGTAAACATGGCTACTAAGAGGAAAGCTGTGATTCAAGACACAGAAATACTTGCAATATTTATTGACAGCTCAACCCAGAGTGATCAATTTGTTTGTCATTCTGAAAGCACTGATTCTGAATTTGTAAATAATGAAACTGAACAGGAATTTTATTCTAGTGAAATTGAAAGATCGGATCAAGTAGGAGTGGCAGATGACATTGATGACACGAGTGTGAATACTAGTTATTCCTAAAGGGATGAAATAAATTTTGAAGATCAGGATAATCCACCCCAACCTCTTCATATTTATGCGAAAGTACCAAGTTTGAAGTCCTCTCACCGTCCCCTTCTGATTCCAACCCAATTATTTATTATAGACTTTATTTTACTATAACGCTGCTAAAGTTGATGGTCACTGAAACAGCTGCTATGCATAACCCAATTTTAGCGTAAAATCTAAAGTTATTTTTTTTTGTAAACTTTGTTATTTACTCAGTTTTTTTATGTTCTTTTCAGTGATTTATTCTATTTCAAGCTATTTAAATTTTCAATGCATAAAAATTAATGTTAAATAAAACAGTAAAAAATTTTTTTTTAAATATCTTGGCTAGTGATTTTTTTTATTATATTTAAAAATTAAAAAAGTATATGTATAATTATATCATCGGATTGGCAAGCTTGTTAGCTAGTTTATGTAAAAATTTGAGTGCAAGAAGTTCATAGACTAATGAGTTATTAAAATTTAAACAAACTCCTGCATTTTTCAGGAAAATAGCTTGGCACTTTTAGCACATTTTTTTGTCATTTCTCTTGGCACTCAAAGGGTTAAACAAATTAAAATGGTGAGTATATTAATTTATTAACCATACATTTAAAGTTGAAAAAATTTCCTTGACAAAATGATATAAAATGGTTTAACTATTTGTCTTGATGAACATGGTTTTAGTAATATTTACAACAATCAAATTATTTAAAAATGACTAAACATCTCCCTTAAGTTGATTATCAGTGAGTAATATTTTGTCGCCTGGTTTGAATGCAGGCATCCCAATGTAAGGACAACTGGAACAGCGAAATGCATCTCCCAGGTAGCACTGGAACAAAATTACATTTCAAGAGTTATGGAAAGCAAGTGAGTATCAATAGATTAATTAAAACTAAGTCTTAAAAATGTCTTTGGGATTTCATAATAAGATACCTATGGAAATAAATGAACCAAGTAAAAGACAGTGCTATCGCTGGCTATACAAAAGAAAGCTTGCAGTAAAACATCATTTTTAGTAAAAATCACATAAATATGTTACTATTTCTTACAATATTTAATTATGAAATTGAGGACACTTTTTTCTAGTACACTGTATTATTCACCACAAAACAGATCAAAACTTCTAATTAAAGATTCCCCAACTTTTCCAGGTTTTTCATATAATATTTTTTTCAATTTTTCCTGACTTTAGTTTTTTTTCATTAATTTTGTTTGATGAATGACAACTTTTTTGTTTAATTAATCCCATATTTAAAAAATGCTAGAAACTACTAAAGTCAACATTTTAATAAGTTATTTTTCCAGTCCATAGTCAGCTAACTGGTCAAGATGGTACTATTAGTACCATGGTACTCCAGGGGCTATGTACAGTATACTAAGGATTATTTCAACAAGTGATGTTAATATTGCTCTACCTCTTTCTTAGAGTTTTATGAAAATATTTCTTCAGTCCAGTTTTGTAAAGAATTGAAGACTGTCAAGCAAGTTCAAACCCAAGTTATATTGTAATATTTCATAACATGCACCTCATTTCAGCATTCAGTTTAATGATCATTAATTTATGAGCATTGGTTTTGTGACAAAAAATAGTTTTAAAATATACAAACTTATGTAGAATAGTTCAAAGAGAAGGCACTATGCACTTGGTTAGTATTATTTACTCCCAACAAAGGACAAAATTCAATTACTTTTAAAAGTTTTTCTCAGGAGCTCAAAATTAATTGATAGTTCTCATTTGTGTTGATCAGTGGTCACCCTGCTTCTAGAGGTTTTTACAAATTGTTTATCACTATAACTTTAATAAAAAACTAAATATCTTCCAAAATAATGTGCAGCATGTCAGCGAAATGACATTAAGAGAAGAGAAAGCAATGATTCACATTGCATGCATTGCTAATTGCTAATTATTATTATTATTATTATTATTTAGCACCGCGTCTTACTACCCGTTAGGGTTATACGCTTATGTACTAATTACACTAATGAATTAGGAATTGGGAAGGTTGAATTTAGAGGTAGTGAACC
This sequence comes from Timema podura, assembly GCA_033556935.1. Taxonomy (NCBI): domain Eukaryota; kingdom Metazoa; phylum Arthropoda; class Insecta; order Phasmatodea; family Timematidae; genus Timema; species Timema podura. The sequence continues at coordinate 70,792,628 of JAVRXN010000001.1, forward strand.
CGCATTTGCGTGGAGGGAGAGTGGAAAACCATTTAGGGAAAACCACCCCCAGTTCACCCGAACGAGATTCGCTAATTGCTAATTGCTAATGCTAATTGTCATGAATGAAAAGTTTGGTATCGCCATTACATTTGTTTACAGCTTTCCACATTATGCCAATCACTAGATTATAACAACATGTAAAAAATTGAATTCCATATGTACTTCCTTAATTCATATTTAAGATCCATGGAAAATGAATTTGTGAATTTTGGCATTTGTTTTTACAAAATTTATTTTCAACTTTGCAAATATTCTTTGTAAATTAAGCGTTTCATTTCTACATGAAGGAGACTTTTTAATAAAAAATAAGTTTGAAACAATATATTTGAAAAATGGTTAGTGTTGGGTGCACACTGTATCGAACAACACATTTTTGTGTTATCATGTTGATTGTGTGGTTCCAAATGGAGCAGACACCAGTAACATGTGATAGCACATCTTCCTCACGCCCATGTCTCATTGCACATGCACCACCATTTTGTTTACTAGTTTGTCGAGCCTGAGGCTAGTTTTGGGTTGTGTAGTGGCATCATGTCAGTGCAAGCAGAAGGGAAACAATGTACTGCTGAGTAAGATGTAGGAAAGGCATGCATAATATATAGGGTGTTTCAAAAAGAATGACCCAGTTTTAAACAGCTATATTTATTGAAGAAAATACTTAATCAGGGTGTCTACTCAGTTAAAGGAACAAAAATTCGTGACTTTTTGGTGACCTTTTGTGACCACAAAATTCCTTCAGCCCAAACGGGCAGTAAGATGCGGTGCAAAAAAAAAATTCCTTCGGTAAACGGTCGAACATTATATTGTACATAGGGCCTAGATATTGTAATAACAAACACAAGTAATAACTATTACTATAACCATACCAACAAGGAAACTTACTTGTAATTAATTATGTTTGAAGCTCACAGAAGCTGAAGTCTCTCAACAAACATAAAAATCTAATATTGTTCAAATTTGTCACATAATATTTAGTTTATACAGAAAATCACAACATACAGGATTTACATCTGCTTCAGTCGTTTCTTCTCCAAGTCGATTTCAGTTTGAAATGCTGAAGCCTCTTCTTCAGCCTGTTGGAGAAGTTTTCTTTTATTTGCCTCGAGTTTATTTACAGTTTCCAATGTTGTTTTTGATCTGTTAGCTTCTTCACTTTCTTTCTTCTTCATTTCTTCAATTTGCTTCCCTCCTTTTGGAACTTGCTCGCCTAGCTGCATGTAGCATCCCACTTGTAAATTCCACATTCTTTATGCCACCTACCGACTGAACCGCTGAATATATGCTGCGTTGGGAGATTAGAGAACGCTCTTTCATATTTTCAACCAAACATTCCTTGTTTACTGAAAAACCTCTTTCAACAGCACTGTTTTCATGGAACATTGTAAATATCATCGTGCAAAATGACAGCAATGCCTTGCAAGCTTTTGCATTAATGAAGATGTTGAAGAGAAAAGAATCTAGTCTGGTTTCATTGAAATCAAATGTCTTCAGCTCTTCTTGAACAGAAGACTGCTCACAGATTTCAAGGTAGTTTTTTCTTATATGTTCAGCTTCAATATAAGCAATGTGGTTGTTTGAAGTGAGTTGTTCGAGTGCTATGTTAACACGATGTACTCTTAGAGTGCCACTAGTCATTACTGCTGGTGAAAGGCATGAAGCACCTTTCACCATGCACTTTCATAATGGAGACCTAGGCCCAGTCAGTTTTTGAAACATTTCCACTAAGAAGTGTCTGCAATCTTTTCTAAAGAGTTGTACATCAAGTTCTTTCACATTTATACAAAATTTCTTCGCACCAAAGCCTATGTCTACGTCCGAAAAGCTCAATAGATTTTAATTTTTTACATCAATTGCCAAGAGCTGTCCCGAGTTTTTCACATTGCTTATAACCTTTGCCTTAAGGACGCGAGCAGCAATGCTACGTGCCATCGAATAACGTTCGGCATGTACAAAGGGTAACATTGGATTGTCATTTTGAAATATTGTAAGATATGGTTCCACTTCTGCTACTGACTGCAAGAAAAAGAGTTTTGCTTCAAGAAGGTTATCTATTAGGAAGTCTCGTACAACACCGAAATTCTTTGTTTCAGGTGGTTTGGAACACACAAAAGCCACATATTTCTTTAAGTGTGAAATCATTTTCAAGGCTCTTTCAATTACTTTTGAGTTTTCCACCCATTTGATGGAACACATTTTAAGTGGAAAGAGGTCTGATCCACTTGAGAGGATGTAATCAGATCTTCGAGATGGAAAATCTTTAAAGAGATAATACAACGAATGCAGAAAGTTGTGAACTTGCCATTCACATTTATTATGAGCTGTCTTATAAGCCCCATGAACTGTATGAAGAGAGCATGTGCCAACATCAATAGGTTTCTTGTCTTCAGGGTTATCAAAATTTTTTCCCATCATTTGATTGAAGTCCTTAAGGAATTTTAAATTTATATTAGGTCCATCAACAGCAATTTGTAGAACATTCTTTAAAGGCAGTCCTAATTCAGACATACCTGACGTAAAGGCATCAAGGAGGTCAGATGCAGTAGAATGCCCTAAAAACACAGAGTTCAAGTATCGGGTCGAAACAACATTTAAACTTAAGTTCCAATAATGGACAATGATGTCCATTTGTCCTTTTTGGTCAATTCTATTGAGACTTTTGTCAAGTGAAACTGCAAAAAATGCAGTCTTCTTTAACTCCGCCGAGAGTTTTTCTTGGAAGAAAGGGCCAAGACCAAAGGTTGTCAAATAGCCAAGTTTGTCTTTTTGCATTTTGAACTTCTGTGCTATTACACTGTCAGGAAACATGAGTGAGAAAAGATCACTTGAAATACATGAACCTCTGTCAGAAGTATGAGTCATAACCTTATTCATGGACCACAGAATTTCTGCCTTCAAGGTATCATCATTTACACAAAATTTACTTAAAGGTCCTCCAAAAGATGAGGAAGATGAAACAACTAATGTAGACCAAATATACATCATTTTCAGAAGTAGGCCTACTTGTGCAAGGTAATAATTCTTTTGCCGGTTCTGGCTGTTTACATCCAACTTTCTCAGCAGATATAAAGCTAAGCGTATTTTGCTTACCTTGGAGTAGGGCAGAGGTTAGTTCCAAATGCTTCTTACCTTTTCCATGAATTTTCACTCCATTCAACCCACTGTGGATTATACCAAATTTCGATTTACAAAATGTACAATATGCCTTATACTTGTCATCTTCAACAGGGCGCAATCACTTTGAGTATTTATTTTCTTCAACAGTCAGCCAAAACTCTTTGAACAAACATTTACCAGGCATCTTTTAACAGATTAGCCTAAAACTTAACACATAAAATCTTTGAATACCCCCAAAAAAATTATGGATTTTTTTTTGCAAAACACGATTAAAAAATAATTAAGGCCTAATATTTTATGTGCCTATTAGTCAACAAAAATAATTTTTAAAATTGGTAAATTTCAACTGTTTTGAATGAATGGTCTTTAAAATTAACTGAATCATGTAAAGGATCAAATATTAACAATAATAGTATTATTTTATATTTTATAAAAAATACGCCATATTTCACTGCGAAAATGATTGCTATTTGCTGCCAACGTTAATTTGAAATTATAATATACATTTTACACCGCCTTCAAATTGCAGTCGGATCACTGAAAGCGTAAAAAATTGATAATTGCCGCAGACATCTTGATCCAGATCCACAACACAGAAGAACGCACGGTTTGTGTAGAAAATGTCCTGGTATTTTCCTTATCATCTACAAAACCTGAATTCCAATTCATTCACTCAAAAACCATTTTGTAGACACACACAAGGCATAATGCACTCCCACACCCCACGAGACAAGTAGCGTGCCACATTAAAATTTAACACAAGATGGCGAACGTTAACCTTGTCGTTGGAATCACAAACAAAACAATCAGGCAACTTCCGGCTGGCGCGTGCCACGTGGCATCACGTGTAGTGGATAGTGCTATCTTTGAAGCGTTCACGTTGTTACAATGTGCGGGAAATTCAAACTTAAAATATTTTTGTGACTTTATGACCAAAATATTAAAAAATCATGACTTTTTCGTGACCTTTTTTTGGCAATTAGTGACTTTTTCGTGACTTTTGTGACCCAGTAGACACCCTGTTAATGCAAATGGAACAAAGTGCAAAATACTCACAAACTCATAAAGTTTCAAAATTACAAATGCTTTATGTGCCCTCCACCAGCCGCATGGATGACATCAATACGATAGCTAAATTCATCCCAAACACTCCGCAAGGTGTCTTCTTGGATTGAAGATAATTCTGATGCTACCCTGTTTTTAAGCTCATCAAGGTCACAAGCTAATGGTGGAACAAAAACACGTTCCTTAACGTATCCCCATAAGAAAAAGTCACATCGTGTCATGTCTGGCGATCTTGTAGGCCAAGAGTGTAAGGCTGTGTCTCGAGGTCCTGTGTGTCCTATCCAGCATCGAGACAGGATGCCATTGAGTAAACGCCGCGCATTTTTGTGCCAGGGTGTCTTGCTGGAAGATGAAATTGTCCGAGTTTTCATGAAGTTGTAGAAAGCATTTCAAGGTAGGTCCATCCATTCCCTGTGTCTTGCTCAAAAAAGAACAGGCCATAAATCTTGGTTTGAGAAATCCGACATCTAACGGTGATTCCCCAAAACTGTAGGTCACACACATTTCAGCTATACACCTTTCAATCGCTGGGAGGTTGTGGTTTCATAACTATAACTTGTTGAAATCGGGTCTTTTTTTTTAAACATCCTGTAGTTTTAATCCTAAGGACAAACATAACAAGGTTTTCATCTATTCTTTTTTAAACAATGGATGAACCCAGATACTTCAATTGTGTTCTTCTTCTTCCTGAAGCATCTACCACCCACTTCCACAGCAACAAAGCTACTTCCTCATCACTTTCCTCCATCTTGACTCACCACTTCCAGCACAAGTATTCTATCACTTCCACTGACTAACACTCACACAACAAAGCTACTTCTTCATCACTTTCCTCCATCTTGACTACCACCCACTTCCACAGCAACAAAGCTACTTCTTCATCACTTTCCTCCATCTTGACTACCACCCACTTCCACACAAAGCTACTTCTCATCACTTCCTCCATCTTGACTACACCATTCACCACAAGCACTCCATCACTTTCCTCCATCTTGACTACCACCCACTTCCACAGCAACAAAGCTACTTCTTCATCACTTTCCTCCATCTTGACAAATACACAAAGTAAGAGAAAACAATTTTTTTTATCGTGTTTTGTTCCATGATCACACAAATTTGTTCCATTTGTGTTTAACATATAATGTTTGATGTAGTGTGTACTGTGCATCCAGCCTTAGGTTCACATTTTAATGTTGACCACAGAATAAAAGGAATACGAAGAGCAAGAATGAACCAGAAATATATAAGTAAAATACTCACAGTGATGCATCTTGGCAAAAAGAATGTTAGAATGTGAAAGATATGATAAGGTAACTTAAGTAGGCATCTACTTGAGATCTAGTTTGTTATGTCGCTTGGATTTGCTCAACTTGATATGCTATAATTCTCTTAATATGTGAACGCAACTTCCTATGTCTTGAGACAGTGAAGTTGTGTTGCGTTATGTATAGTGTTGTTTATATATTATGTGTGACTGGTGTAGAAGTTAGGATCTTTGCAAAAACATATTTCTAATGTCAAATACGCACTTTGTGTAAAAATGTCATCCATTTTATTAACTTAAAACTCTAAGATTCTAATTCCTATTTTCAATTAAAATTTAATATCATTCATTTGTGTTTTCCTCCAATAGGGGTATGCTACCATCCTCTCTTAATATTGATTGCAGAGGGTTTAGTGGGAAGGGATATTTTTTTACTTAAAAAAATGTAATCATGGATTATTTATTTTTATTTTGAATTATTTTGTCATTTTTACTTCCTCCCAACCCTTCATGTAGAGAAATTATTGTGATTGTCAACAAAATCAAATTTGAGTTTTTGATCGATGTCGACTTTTTATGACCCACGAAAACGGAGAAAGTGGTTTTCGCGATACTGTTTGTCTGTATCTCGGCCTAAAGCTAAAAGCATTTTACCAATCAGGCTAAAACTTAATACAGTGGATTCTGGTTAATCGGGGCACTGGTTAATTGGGGCAGCCATTTATTTGGGACAAAACTCTAAGAACAGAAACAAAACAAGTATTTACCTTGAATTTATTCCGCTTATTTGGGCCAACTCTCCACTTAATTGGGGCAGTGAAGGTGATGTAGGCTCACAAGCTCGTAGCATAGCTCTTCTGCGGGCTGCAGCCGAGTTTGTTATTGTGAAGTCGGTGCTGTGTTCTGTGTCTGTGGGGTGGCAGTGAAGGTCATGTTGGTAACATGGACATTGTGCGAGCAGCAGCCGAGTCAGTAGAGTTGAAGAAGTGCTATAGCGTGGCTGTGTTGTTTGTTCTGTGTCGTGGTATTCACATTCTGTTTGACATTATGCTTGAGGTATACAAATGTTTACGAGGACACTAAGTTATGCGTCATGTATAGTTTTTAATTGTGTGGATTAACATAAATTAAAAACTGTAACAAATAGTGCACTGAATTAGTTTTTTTCGGTACATTTAACGATCCCATCAAGATGCCACGTAAAGATTTGACACACTCTGAAAAAATTGCTATTCATGACAAGATAAAAAGTCAGCCTCCTAATATCAGTCCATCATCAGCTAGCGGAGATAATTAAGGTGTCGAAATCTACAATTTCACGACTGTTACAGCAACAAGAAAACCTTAGAGAGGAGTGAACATTGGGCGTGGGTTTAAATAAAAACATCTCATAAGCGAAAGAGGCAAGGCAAGGATCCAGTTTTCCATTGTAACCAAACGAGGTGTGCATGTGAGCGGTCCTATGCTAAAAACCAGGTCAGAAGAGTTGGCCAGAAAGCTAGGTCATGTAAATTTCAAAGCAACGGATGGTTGGTTATCTCGATGGAAGTGCAGACATGACATTAGTTACAAAAAAGCACATGGCGAGAAGGACAGTGCTAATGCTACGAGCAATGACCAACAGAAATCTGAAAAACCACCAGAGTTGCTTAAAATATTTAGTGCGGATGACATTTACAAGGCCGATGAAACAGGCCTGTATTATCGTGCAACACCAGATGGTTCCATGAGCTATAAACACATAGCACTGTCCGGTTAAAAGAAAGCATTGGATCGTGTAAATGTGTTGTGCTGCTCAAATATGTTAGGAAGTGATAAACTCAAACTTTTGGTTATTGGTAAAAGTAGTAAACCTCGCTGTTTTAAGGGACTTATAATAGTCAGTTTACCAGTTTCATATTATGCAAATAAGAAGGCGTGGATGACCAAATATATTTTTACGCAATGGCTAATGAACTGGGACGTGGAACTGTGTTGATATTGGATAACTGTATGGCACACCCTAATGGTTTTAAAAATATTGAACTAGACCACCTAACACCACATTCATGATACAGCCTATGGACGCAGGAATTATAAGACGTATTAGCGTGGAAAACTGGTTAATCACATCCTTGAAGCGAGTGAGGAAAATCTGCTAATATCATTTTCAAAAGCAATAGAAGTTAGTGCAAATGTTTCACTGTTAAAAGCTGTACAATTTTTCACCAATAGCTGGTGAGGAATAAGCAGCAAACCAATTCAGAATTGTTTTGCTAAATGTGGTTTCACGATTAATTGTGATTCAGATGTAGTTGTATGTACAGACAATGAAACGTCTCTAGAACTGCAACACCTCCAAAATTGTGAAGATTTTTTAAGCATTGACGATAACCTTCAATGCCATGATGAAAATAAAGATTGTGAGGATACAATTATTGAAGAAATTGCAGCAAAACACTCAAGAGACAACAGAAGAACAAGAAAATGATGACAATGAAACATCTGAGCGAGTGACTAACCAGGATGCCAGGAAATATATCGCTGAATTGAGATGCTACATCATACAGGAAGGCAACGAAGGCAACCCTTTGTCAGCACTAGACACCTGCGCTGACTTGAACAGGTGCAGTCCATAAAGAAAACACGTCAGGGTGGACTTGATAATTCTTTTCAAAGAGAGAACTCTTAAGTAACTCTTGACACATACAAGTATGTACTGTATATTCATTTTACTAAGTACATTTTGTTTGCTTCTCGCTTTGATTACAGTATTTTTAAATAAATGTTTGTACCATTAAAATTTTATTTAATTGGGGCAGCTGCTTAATTGGGCCAGAGTGATCTAGCCCGATGTGTCCCAATTAACCGGAATCCACTGTACCTAGGGTTTTCATAGGGTTCCCCTGAGGAGTTTATGGAATATACATCTAGCCCTAGAGTTAAGGGTCGTTTACTTAAGGGTAAAGAGAGGAAAAAACAAAGTTTATTTTCAAAATGGGTCTAACGATTTAGATTAAAATTCATATCTACGCATTGTTTAGCATTAAAAACAAAATAGTACATCTAATTTTTCCAGTAAAATGACTTAGAGGGCACTTTACATTTAAGTGAATATCTTCAAAACTGTTTGAGTTACCAAATAATTGATCATTGAAGAGTTGCACTATTATTAAAAATAAAAACCTTTAGTTTGAAATATATTTTTATAAAACCAATAGTTTGAACTATTGTCAAATATACAGGATGAGTAGTCATTCGTGGATACAGACAGTACCACATGATTAAGTGGGTAAATATAAGTCAAAACCAATCATTGCAAAAATTCGGTTCTTACCATACCTTTTGAGAAAAACAGAATTTAAGTTAGAGAGGAGTGATGTTAGTTGACAGTAGGTGTTTAAAGGTTGATCCAAAACAACGTATGGATACGGTGTGCCCTGTCATAACAGCCACAATGTTCTAGGGGGATTGTGGTGTGAAGTCCAGTGGCTTTAGTGGCCATTCCACTCCGCCACAAAAGAAGCCCAGGTAGAAATGTGTCAAGGAACAACCGATATATGTAGGGGTACAAACGCTCTGGTAGCAAATAGGGACCTACAAACATTAATGTTATCTGGGGAAACAATCAGTGGGTCCAGCTCAACTGTCGGATGCTTCCATATCTCAGTATTTTACATTTGTGTAGTTCATTGCTGCTTACAAAATACAGACCTCACATTATTTTTATGTCTAATCGCTAGTGACTAAGGCAAAGTGTTGCCACATCACCCCGCTCTAATTTTAAAGTAGTTTTTCTCAAAAGGTATGAGAAGAACGGATTTTTCGCAAAGAGTGTTTTTGACTTATAATCTACCCACCTAATCATGTGGTACGGTACTTATCCATGAATTACTACTCATCCTGTATGTTTTAAGTTGAAGTCTGTATATTTGATTTTCTCAATGTTATATTCTTTGTTGACAGTGATGTACTTATTTTCTCAATATGTTTCTGTACCTAACAGTATAGGTTATTTTATTCATGCTCTTTTTCCCTATTGTGTTTCTGTAAAAATTTATATTTGTTTCACATATCTTATGATTTTTAAGTAAATTCGTCCACTGCGACGCTGTGTATAAATTATTTTAAAAACCTATCTTCCTAAGATAGTAACATAATTAAATCAACAAGGAAAGGTTTGAATTCTATTTGAATAATTTGTGCTTTACATCAATTTATTATTAGGCTGAGAATGAATCATTCCTAAATAACCTAGAGCAACACAAACTAGTGAATAGTGGAAACCAGCGGTTAACCCTTGATGAATATTAACAAGAAGGTCAGGGTTCGAAGGTGTGTATGTGGTTCTACTATCATTATGATCCCCAGCCCTAGTTGTTAGTTGTTCATATTTTAAATATAATGTTATACATGTAGAGAAATACCTACCAAGAGTATTTAAATAAAAGTAAACTTGAATATACATATTACATTTTCTTTCGTAAATAGGCCAATTCTGTTGAAGATAACTTACATTGCCACAGGCTGAAGTTGGAGCTTTTCTCGAAGCGGTTTTTAATTCCTCTTGTAGGCCACATGAACAGTTCTTGCATGCCTTCCTCTTGCCAGTGGTGCCACATACTAAAACAGAATTATTTAACACCTTGTTATGGGTAGTCTAGTGATATCAAATATTGTAACTAATATAAATGGAAGCTTATCAACAATAACCAGAAAGGAATTAATAATAAGTGATGAGTTTATTTAGCAAAAACAAAATAGTGTACACAAGACCTCGACATAGTTTCATTTGTTATGTGGATGTCTCATTTAGTCTTGTTACACCCACTCTACTACCTCTTAGCTACGACCACACTAGACTAAAAGGAAAGCGGGGTAAGATAACATTAGATAAATGACAAAGAAAGCAAGACATTAGCAACAATTAAATAACAATATGAATGTTTTATTCAAGATAACAATAGAAACAATAAATTACATGGCCTCAAAAATCCGTCGAAGTATTTTGAAAATCATATCAGTTGTAAAGCGCAGTTTCATTATGCGAATGTTTGCTCAGATCAAACTATTTGATTAAATCTACTAGGTCAGTCTTGAAGAGACATAAACTCGACCACTGTCAGCTTCACAATAGTGAATATTGACAAAACAACCTTATATGTTTGACTATTTAAACAAATCATTACTTTCAAACATATCTAGACCGATATTTAATCGAATACAAAAAAGAGCCTAATGGGCATCTTTGAAACGGTTTCCAAAGTGTCTGCTTCATTACATTGAATACAGACAGAGTTAAAGTTACGTTTAACATCACACAGATGTTTATATAAACACGAGAGTTTGGCTTTCCAGCATTAAGTCAAACTCCCGCGGGACAAGAACTCCTCTTGTTAATAAAAAATATGACATACAAAATGACTAGTTAAACCACAAGTTATTCCAATTAAATAATTTGGAAAATTATTTAGTCTAAATCAAACAATCAGCTAACTTTACGTTAATTCAACCAACAATTAAATATGAAAACATTATACAAAAAAAGAGAGGAATTTACATTTACTTGGTGACCAAAACTTTGTCAAAATAAATTAAACACTTCTAACAAAACAAGTTAATAAATGTGGCAATCTATGCGACTTCAGTGACACTAGCGCCCAAGTGGCGGCAAAACGAATTAACTGTCTCATAATTAAATTCAGTTTAATTTAAAAAACATTTAGTAAATAATTTACACTTATTCTGGCTTATTCCAAAAAAATTACATTTACATTAATTCAAAATTGAATTGGCCATAATTCAATTTTATTAAATTAACTTCGATACAAAAAAATACGTCATCATCCTGTAAATTGTCCAAGTCCAGGACAGGATTTCTCCAGACGGTGATGAATATAAAGTCTAAGAGATGACTTCTCTTGAAGGTGTAGATAAAATAATAGTCCAAGACATGAATTCTCTTGAAGGTTTAGAATAATAATAGTCACCGAGTTTAAGAACCGCAAGGTTTAAATAGTGTTTCTAGTCGCTTAGGGTTGGAAGGGGGGAGTATTCACATTGGTTGGTGGCTTCCAACGGTCATTTTTCAAACATGCAGACGATCACGTAGTCCTTGATCAGGCTAGGATTGGCCGGCTGCCTCCAACACGCGCTGCATTGGTGTTTGAGATCCGTTTGGTTGGTGGAGGTGACTTACAGACATCATGCGATGAGTTGGTGGTTAGTTTCGTCTTGCACGCAGGACACCAGGATAGTTCCATTTAGTTGATGGTCTCAGTCAGTTCCAAAAGGATCGATTTGACCAGTCCGGTCGGAACCTCAGCAGTTGGTGCATGGCTGCTCTATCTTACCCTCTCGTCAACTTAGGATGTGAGGTGGCTTTCCAGTCTTGAAGGTTGTTCTAGCCAGAAGAAATACAAGCAGTAAGTACATGAACATTTTGTGATTGTGGGGGAGTTTCGTTCTTGATTGATATCGTTCATATTAAAGACAGTCTACATAGGACTACAATAGAGAAGCTTACTATTGCAGGAAGTTTATTACTATTGAGGTTTCATATGAAGTGAGTAGTATGACTCTTGAGGAAAACCTTTGCGTGACGCTTAAGATTGGGGGGGGGGGTGTAGTATGATGTAACATGTTGCAATGTTACAGACTTAACAACAATATAAGAGCTCAATGGCGTTTGTTTTTTTGTTTTGTTTTTTGTGATTTTCAATATTTATATATAATAAAGAAATTAAAGAATCTGAGAGTTAAAGACAAAAAAAACCTTCAGGAAAAGTGATATAGCAAGTCACTTGTTTAAAGCAAACAGATGTGTATGCATTAAAAAGGTTTACAACAATCTATATCGATATTAACTTATAAAGGCATAACTGCCCACCTTGACTTTTCAAAAGTTATTAAGCTCGTTCACAATTGACTAAACAATTATTAATAAATTGTGAGGATCTTAACTACTCAGCAAAAACAGAAGAAAACTAGTGTCTTTCTAAAAAAAAAAAATCTTTTAACAAACTAAGGCAACAAATTGCAATGACAATATCTGTCTGAATTAGGGAGCATTCTAGTAACTTTCTCAAACAAAAAAGGTGAGTATTATAAGGACTATGTGAGCCCAGAGAAATTGATATAAGCAAGTAAGTCACTTCCTCAAAGTGACATAAAACGACAATTATAAGCATGAAAAGAAATTAAGCCAGTAATGAATTTTGAAAAGAATTTATGCCAAAATATATAATTTATAGTAAAATACCCATCAAAGTGGTACCATGGTTACATCCTCCCAATCAGGGGGTATCCATGGTCGCAGTGAATGCAAAAAGACAATGTCTCTTCAGTTATTATTATTATTATTATTATTAGTAGCACCGCGTCTTACTACCCGTTAGGGTTATACACAGTCTCTTCAGTTGGGGCCTTGGTTATATCCAAAGCATGGTTGGAACAACAATTATCCAGGTATGATATGACAGTGGTATTGAAGCAATGACTAGGTTTTAGGACAGTCGAGAATGATCCACTTTGTTCCAGAACCAGGGGTACCTGGCGAATATCCCCTTCTGAGTCGTGTCAAAGCAACCAGATGAACATAACATCTTTACGCTTCACACCAAAGTCAAATTCAAATTGGAGTACACGCATGCACCATACACGGCACGTGCTAGCTGACGCCATTTTGTGGAAATGCCAGTGAGCTGAGCAACTTTATGCCTTGTGGTCTTCCTTCGTTGAATGAATTTGTGTGTTTGTGGGGATCTTTGGTGAAAAATATTCCATAGTAAATTATTTGGAAAACAAGGTAAGTTGAAGTGGAAATGTTTAGGCGGGGATCATATTTTGATGTAGAATAGAATTATTAGCATAGATGTATGAGTATTTAGGGAGGTTGCATATTCTTGTCGCCAACCAAATTGCTACAATATAATATATTCTTACTAGAGTTAAATTGGAATAATGATGTAGCCAACGGATATAGTTTTAGGACACAAGACAACATTTTTTCTGAAATAAAAATTTCCTTGAATATAATTTGAAAGTAGCTCCTGTGGGGGTAAGTGAAAACAGAGGATGAGGGGACTATATTTTAACAACCATTTTCTTTTACAAGCTTGGTATATTTTAAGGTTTGTAAAGTATACATCAGTTTTAGCTTCTGTGGTGCTGACTGACAGCTCACAGCTGACTTCTGACAGCTTTGAAAAGTTACCAGACCAAATTATGTATACTTCCGCCGAAACATATGATATGAAAAAACATGTGTTTATCAGCTGTCACTTCTGAGAGCCAAAATTGAGGTCTATACAAGAAATATATATGAGTGTTTTAATTATATTTTATTTATATATATTTATTTATATTTATTTTTTATTTATTGTTGACCTTGATATGTTGATGTTAGGGCTAGTATTAATTATTTATTTTTTCCATGATATTAATATTTTTTTTTAAATTTTGCATTTAATCCCATATTAGTTTTTATAATTATAAATAAATAATTTGCATAGTTTTTTTACAAATAGTATTATTAATAACATTATAAATGTGAAAAATCTAAATGTACTAGTATTCCTATAGAAAAATATATAGACTTATGGTGATCGTTAGTACTAAACCAAATATTAATGCAAGATTCTTTGATGATTGAATAGTTTGGCTGAAGGATTATAAGTAGGCCTAACCTATATTTTGGAAGCCAGTCATATCAATTGAAAAGTGGGCCTTTACAATGCTTTCATTATTTAAATATTGTATAGTTATGTGGAAAAACAACTTTTACTCGCAGATTTAATTCCTTTTTTGAGCACTTCATAAAGGTCTAAGCATATTTGTAAGTCCTTTAACCTAGTGGTAACCTACTGTTTAAAAACTAAAACCTTTGTGGCTATGTAGGACCTTCTTGCAACTAAATGTCAACGCCAATGAGTAGTGTAATAGTTTTTCGAGAGAAATGAAAATGTTTTTCATAAAAACCTAGGCCTAGTTGTATTAAATAGGTATACTGTGGTATCATAATTAAAGTTTCACTTGATACTTGAACCCAGTTATTGAGGATAAAATTTTTCACTCCCAGCTATAAAAGTCTGGTGCTTATTTAAATATAAATAAATTAAGCCTAATGGCTTGAACATATCAACAACACTAATGAATAAAATAATAATTGAGTAGAAAAATAAATTGTACTTGAATTTTTTATTCCTTTTTCTAACACTTCATAGAGGCCAAGGTTCAGTTATATTTAGCCTACAATAGTTAAAAGTTTCACTTAAAACCTGGGTTCAGTCGTTGAAAAAAAAATTCACAAACAGCTGTGGTAACTTATAAGGCGATGGGTACATAAAATACTCTATATATAAAACACTTTTATTTATACAAAATAGCAAGTAATAAAATATTGTATATAATCATTTCCCTCACAAGGATACGGAGAATCCAATGATATCTTAGTCATATTATGATTATTTGAAAACCTTTTTATATCTACAACTTCAAACAACTCACAAAGAAACAAATATTAAATTGTTGTTCGAAATTTTAATTTGAGTTATCTAGGTTTAAGTTATTGGGTTACCGGGCTATTAAAGTATTATAATATGCGATTAGTAATCCTTATTATTATAAACTATTCCAAACTGTAAAAACCTAATATTTCAAGCATTATTAACATGTTTCTATTGAATTATTAGGATCCCGCTAAGCGATATGGCAATACCCCGTGACTTAGGTGAGTTTTGATTTAATTGTTTATTATGACTGTTGGGCAGAGTAGTGACCGAAATACACAATATGTATAAACTACAGTTCGCACAATTTATGGCACGACCGGTACAGCGTTTGGCTGGAACATGAATAACGGTTTATTATTTGAAAAACCCTTTTAAGAAAGAATTCGTGAGACATCTGTCGGCGTTACAGTGAACTACAAATGTAAACAAACATGAACGTTTTGACGGTAATAATTGAACTCCAACACCCCCCTCCCCCCCCCCCCCTCAATTTTGAAAGGTTTGTTGACACATTTCTCGTGTTTGGCTCCAGGAAGAGGTTTTGTTAAGATGTCAGCTACCATATCCTCAGTGGATAGATATTCAAGCCTTAGTGGGTAATCTTGGAGAGCTTGACGAATAAAATGAAACTTTATGTTTATATGTTTCGATCTTGAGTGGAAGACGAGGTTATGTGCCAATTTTCCAGCTGATTGATTGTCATTGGAAATGATGATGTTCGACAACTCCTTTAAACCAAGTTATCGCACGAAGGTCATCAGGAAGATTGCTTCCTTCGCAGCTTCGGTGACTCATATACTCTGCCTTGGTTGAAGATAAGGCGACGGTTCTCTGCTTTCGTGAGCACCATGATACCGCCGCTCTGGACAAGGTGAAAGTGTAACCTGTATACGACTTTCTGTCAGTGTCACAGTTTCCTCAGTCGGCGTCTGCGAAACCGGAAATGCCTTCATCATCCCTGGCGTAGACCAACCTCTTGTTGATGGTTCCTTGCAGATATCTTAGGACACGCTTGGCAGCTTGCCAGTGAGTTGAGGTGTGACAATTGTTATATTGACTCAGCATGTTGACTGCGTAAGCGATGTCGGGACGGGTATTGATGGTGATGTACATGAGGGCTCCAATCAATTCTCTGAATGGATATTGCTTTGTTTCTTCTGTGTTAGTGGAGGAAGAATCAAACTTGACCTCGGTTGATATCAGTGTCTTCGCTGGTTTGCAGTCATCCATCCCGAACTTATGTAAAACATCCCTGATGTAGCCACTCTGACACAACGTGACTTTGTCTTTGGATTGGTTCACTTCAATTCCTAAACAATGATTTATAACTCCAAGGTCCTTTACTTCAAATTTATTTGACAATTCACCTTTAATTTGTCTGGTTCGCTCCGGGTCTCTAGAAGCGATCACGATGTCATCAACATAGATGAGTAGATAGACTGGACGTTTACTTCGACTATCGACGTACACACATGGGTCAGAGTTTGTGGGCTGCAACCCAATGGATTCTAAGGTTGCACTTAATTTAGCGTGCCACTGTCCACCAGCTTGACGTAATCCGTAAATGGCCTTTCGAAGTTTGCAGACTTTGTTACCAGATTTCAGTTTCTGAAGCATGTCTTTTGCTTTCCCAACAATGCTGTCATCCTTTTCAGTCCTAATCATCCTTTGAAGTGCTTCAACAAACAAGTCCGGCTGTTCCATGAATGTTAGTGTGTCGATGTCACCATTCAGATAGGCCGTTGTAATGTCAAGCTGAGAGACTTGCAAGTTGAGTTTGGCTGACAATGCCATGAGCAGCCGAAATGATTCTATCCTGGCAACCGGAGCAAAAGTGTCCACAAAGTCGATTCCTGATCTTTGGGCGAAACCTCTTGCGACTACCCTGGCCTTCCTTCGAAGTAACGTTCCATCAGGATTGTACTTGTTTCGGAGAACCGCCCTACAGTCGATCACTCTATCGTTGTTCGGTCTATCAACGATTTCCCAAGTGTCATTGGCAACCAAGCATCTGATTTCGGAATAGATTGCATCGAACCATTCCTCACGATCTGGCCCCTTCATGGCACTGTCAATGTGAATCTCGGAGGCATTCATTGCAACTGGGGCATTACGAAGTGATCCATCTTCCCTTTACTTTGAACGTTGATGTGCTCCATAGTTTGTTGAGATGATGTGGCCAATGAGTGCCTAGTATCATTACCGTATGGCGGATCATTGTTGAGAGCAAGGTTCTGATCGGCCCGGTTGGCTGCAGGCTGGTATATTTTAGTGGGGCGACCCCTCCTTCCGGTACGCATTAACTTTGGTCTGCCAGGTCCTCGCTGCGCCAGCATGTCAGATTCAGTGCTTGCGGCACCTTGATTTTGTCGCTCTCCAATGTCGAGCATGGGGTCCTCATTCACTTCGAATCCAAGGAATGGTTCATCATCTTCTAGAGCGTTCGGACTAATCTCGGCGTCCTTGTGCGAAGACTCTTCTTCATTGAACCCCCCTACCTCATGTTGACAGGATGTCTCTTCTTCTTGAAGAAAGTCTGCAGATGTGCGTCCGGGCCCAGGCTCGGCGTAAAATCTTACGTCCCTAGAGACACGAATCTTTCGTTCACTTGGTAGCCATACCCGGTAGGCCTTGGAACAGTCAGAGTAACCGACGAAGACCCCTTTCTTGCCTTTGGGCTCGAACTTTCCTTTATTGGGAGACTTGTCGAGGATGATGGCTTTCTCCCCAAATATATGAAGATGCGAGATATTCGGCTGTCTTCCCAACCATCTTTCATATGGAGTTCCTTCGGACAACCCTTTTGTTGTGCATCGATTTCGGATGTGAATGGTTGTCGCTATGGCTTCGGCCCAAAAGGACAGTGGCATTCCAGACTCGAGTAGCATGCACCGAGCAGCCTCAACCAGAGTGCGGTTCTTCCTTTCTGCAACACCGTTCTGTTGTGGTGTGTGCGGAGTTGTTAGACGTCGTTGGATGCTTGCACTCTTGAGGATGGAATCCATTTTATCGTTGCAATATTCTTTGTCGTTATCCGATTGAAGAGCTTTGATCTTATGCCCTGTCTGATTTTCGGCTAGATTCTTGAACTCGACGAACTTCTCAGTGACCTCCCCCTTGTGACGTAGGAAGTAGACTTGACACCATCGACTGTAGTCGTCTATGAAGGTTACAAAATAACGTGCGCCACCTTGAGATGCTTCCCTCATTGGCCCGCAGACGTCGGAGTGGATTAACTCCAAAAGCTCTTTTGAGGTTACCTCTCGCTTGGTGAAGGGAGTTGATGTTATTTTTCCTTCTAGACAGGTGTGACAGTTTTTTAAGTCAGTTGAGTCATTGAATTCCAAACCAATAACACATTGGTTCTTGAGCATATTGACCATGTCCTTCAAATTCAAATGACCAAGTCGAGCGTGCCAAACTTGTAATTCATTTTTTGGAACTTTTGATCCTGTGACCATGCACGCTTTCTGATCGCTTTCACATAAGTAGAATAAGTCACCAATTCTATTCACAACGACTTTAATGTCACCGTTTATGTCTTTTATGGTTGCGCAATCTTTCTCAAATGTCACCTTGTTGTTGTAATCAACAATTTTCGCCACAGAGATGAGGTTCGTTCGTAGGTCAGGTACGTATAAGGTATCCTTCAATGTGATAGAGTCTGTCACACTGTTCGCGGTGGTGATTTGCACGTCACCTTTCGCTTTTACTTGTGTGGCACTGTCATCGGCAAGTTTAAGATTCCCATGCATTTTCTTCACGCTCGTGAATGCATGTTCCTTGTTGCATAAGTGAGATGTGCAACCACTATCAATGCACCAAAGGTTGTTTATGTTGCTTGATTTTGTAATTTCTTTGTTGACGGAAAAACAACAGTGAGCCTCGTCAGCTTTATTTGACGTTTGTTCACTCAACTTCTTTTTAAAGAAACAATCGGCCTCCCTGTGTCCTTTCTTTGTGCAAAAACCGCATTTGTAGTTTAATTGTTGTTTTTGTTTAAGTTTCTGTTCTGATCCAGCACTACTGCTCGTGCCACCTTTCGGCCTGTTTACGAACTGTTTTCCTAACTTGACAAACATGGCGGCACTTCCGTTTTCCTGAGCATGCGCATTATGTTCTTCCAAGACTTTCACTTTCAATGTTTCAGCGTCCGGTAAATTATCACGGGATTCGATTGCACATCGAAAGTTGTCGTAATTGCTGGGGAGACTATATAACAGCATGATCGTCAACAGGTCGCCGTTTATGTCCACTTCCATTGCTTGCAACTTATCCACAGCGTCAAAAAATCCAGCGAGATGTTCAGTCACATCATCGCCATCTTGCATTTTGTGTTGTGTGAGACGTTTGAGCAATGTTGCCTTGCGAGCGGGCCCCTTTGATGCGTAGATTGATTCTATTTTGACCCATTGTTATATTATTCATTTATAGCATGTGTTACTAGTTACGTATCAAGCCCCACGTTGTGTCGCCATTTATTATATTACCTAACTTTCGTCCAAGATAAATGCACCACGTTGGAACGCTAATTGTTATATAATCATTTAAGAGCTCCTCAGTTGGAAGTCTTTTATTATAGATTATATTATGCCCCACAGTAAATCGTCATTTCTATTGCGCAACAGTGTGCTTTGCTTATAATGCCACCTTTATCTTATCATTAAACTTAAAAATATCACACGTCACATAAAGTTTGATGTCAATTTATTCAATTAAAAGAAAAACATATTTGTATTAATATTTAAATCGAAATACGATCATGTCGAGGGCCTAGCAACTAATTATCACAGAGCGCTTAAAATACGTCCATTCAAGACCGAACACATGTCTGTCTGTGACCACGACTGATTTCACAGTCAAGAGAAATTTAAAAATCACTGTATATATCTGAGCTCAATAGAAGCTTCTCGAAGGGACATTTTCTAACGGTGAATTACACACCTACAAACTAAAAAAAAATACCTACTGCGTGTAGAACATTTTGAACAGGAAATTACTCTAAAAGATCTTAACTGGGTTGGATTACGTCGAAAGGCATTAAAAGAGGTTGGCTCCAGTAGATGCTGCCATCTGACCTCGGGGCGCGAACTAACTAGTAAATAATTTAGAGGAAGACGTGATTTAAGCGCCAAGTAATAGCTTACGAAATTTAAATAAAGTAAAATATGTTTAATTATATGTAAAATTAGGATGATTAAAAAAATGTTTTGAATATATAAATAATTAGAACGATAATATGGTCAATGCTTTCAAATACTCCTTAGGGTCAAATCAATTACATTACACCATACATCGCGTGAAGTAGCGCATCCCCAAATCTGTTTTAATTCAGATGGATTTATGGACAGGATCAAATCAGCTTTTGCCTTCCGATCGGCCGCTAGCCAAGCTTTGTGTGCGGCTTGCGCGGCAACAAGCACCGCGTTTTCGCCGACCACTTCGGGTTGTGGTATTTCTCCTGACACATATCCCCATGTATCATTTTTTATTAGCAAGGCTTCGGCTTGTATTTTCCACTTATTGTAGTTGTCGCGTGACAACATTTCGAGTCATGTTGAATGCGTCGCGTTCGCGTGCGCCATGTTATTAGGCTAACGAATCGTTCGACTTCTGCAACTTTTTGATTTAGAACTTTTTGTTTAATCAAATTATTGTTTCGTTTCCGATCGCGTAACCTGGGCCCATAACCTATTGGGCAGAGTAGTGACCGAAATACACGATATGTATAAACTACAGTTCACACAATTTATGGCACGACCGGTACAGCGTTTGGCTGGAACATGAATAACGGTTTATTATTTGAAAAACCCTTTTAAGACAGAATTCGTGAGATATCTGTCGGCGTTACAGTGAACTACAAATGTAAACAAACACGAACGTTTTGACGGTAATAATTGAACTCCAACAATGACAAATATTTTTATTATTTATGTTCAACAGCCTCAATTTGAGGTTATGAACTGGAAAAAACAATTAAAAATTAAACATTTTGTGCTATTGTATGAGTACTATATAACAATTCAAACTTTTGTTTATAAAATGAAGAAAAATATTCTTACCTCTAGAGAAAATCCAGGTTTCATCAAGGTAAACAAAATCCACATATATTGAATCGGACATATGCTGGAGGTATTCTCAAAGAAAACATATTCTCTATGCTCGCCTTTACAATCTGTTATATTATTTTGTTTTAATATGTAGGCCTATTTATGATAACTTTAAATAATTTAACAAACAAAAATCAATATTCTAGAAAATATGTTTAGGCCTATAAAATAAATGACAATGACAAATCAAAAGCTATACTAATGAACAAAAATCTATTTTAAATTCACTACTTTTAAACAGTTATAACAAAGTCTCTAATAAAACTACAATAACTTATAACTTGAAATCTTAGCCTGGTATTTTATTTATCAACACTGGAGAAACACTCGCAAGTATTTTTTTATTACACTTCACAGATTTATTTGGAATAATATAAAAATCCTAAAACTCAAGGTTTAGCCTAGAGGCCAACATAACACAACAAAATCTTGGGGTTAAAATATTTATTTAATAGTCTTGATACACTTAAATTTTCGAATAATGTATATCGATCACTCAGAAACACTCGCTTTTTTTTATCACACGCTTTAATGTTATATTAGACAAATAATTATTCTAAGATCACTAAAAAAAACGTTTATTTTCCAACATACGTTCACACTGAAATAATATTCACAAAAGAACACACAGATTACTAAGTAGCCAAATTAATATTCAAAACAGACACTGTATTATTTAAAGTTGTAATAAAATTATTAATGGTAGCAAAGATACGCCTGTAAATAGTCAACTATAATTTTACAAGTATTAAATATTTTGTTCGCTTCCAATTTTTGACTCACGCACGTGGTTTTATTAACTGTATTTTATACGAGAGTTCACTGTTAAAATGTATATTTAAAATTGTTAGATTTTGGTTATGAAAATAACCGTTTGGTTGGTTGTCTAGTTTTGAAGTTATCTTTTGCTGTTTAATTCAAATTAATTATTAAAAGCAAGAGAACGTTAAAAGTGGCCTTATATGCTGAAAACAAATATGGCCACTGGATAGAAGCTTGCTGCCAGTTGATGACGTAAGGAACTTGTTGCAGGTTGAACGTTGAATTGTATTCACACACGGTGTTTACAAAATTTAAACTTAATATTATTTCAAAAACATTTTGTATCTTTTTTCCTCTTTATTATCACAAACCATTTATTTATGTTAAAGATAAGCGAGGCGAGTTATAAAAATATTAATAACTGGATATAATACCATTAAATGTAAAATTTCACGCTCTATTTAAACTGTAATTGCCAAAAGAATTAAAAGAAAAACTAGAATGAATTTACTAAACTTTTTTTCTTAAATTAGATTATGTAAAAGAAAATTATACTGTAATCCTTGGGGAAGCATTGTTAAAAGTGATTGATAATATTTTTAATGATAATAATAGTGACACTTAGCAAATAATTATTATTTACAAATATGTTGACAAAAGTTACTTTCAGACAATGTTGGCATTACTGATATCATCTGCTCGCTTCTGCTAGCTGTCATGTAAAACCACAGAAGTGAAAACTGAACCGTACATAACTTATGGTTAAGTTAGATATAAGCATTAACTAGACTTATAATCATGATTATTGTTCAGATACTTGTGTCTAAATTGTTTATGGTTGTAATATTAAGCACGTGTAAAGCTCCAAAATGTTGAAGTTGAAGGTCAAATCTCCCCAACTTCAATTTTCAAAATAAGCTTCGCATCTTAAAAAAAATTTTGAACAAAGGAAAAAGCCTCAAAATATTATGAACAGATCTATCTCACTAAATAAATGCCGATATTGCCGGTAACTGTTACCAAAAATATTGGTTTTTTTTTGTTATTACAACTTGAAATTTTGCTTGGTAGAAAGGTAGCGAGATGGACTCCTATAACCATAAAAATCTAAACCTAGGAAATTTCAAAATAGGTCTCTGGGAACCGAGGGGGGCCATAATTAGAACTTCAGATAGCCTAATAAATCTTAAAATTTGACATTTCTATGAGTGAATTCGAATAAATAGAGGGGTGAGGGTTTAACATTTCAAAAACTAAAATAATAAATCATAAAATTTTCTTTTTGGCATGGAAGAAAATTTAGATTTGCCAAGTTTCTAAAAGCACCATCTTACCACAAAGTAACTTTTAAATCTAGAAAGTTTGGAATTTAAAAAATAGGAGATGTGAAATGGATAATGAAAAAAAACTAGAAGAAAAAAATAACTTCTTGATATAGCAGAAAATTTAAATTTTGAATAAGCAAATGAAAAAAATCTAAAAATAAACTAATACAAAAATTAAAGATTATATTAAAGGGGATTCATTTACAGTGTGATACCAAAGCTAAAAATCAAATGATAGTAATTTAGCGCCTACCTAGCAAAGACATAACAATTAAAATAAGCAAATTCTGGCAACATAGCTCAGTGAACAGTGGAAACAGTCTTTGGAAAACCATTCAATATGTTTCTGTAAAAGAGTATAGTATTTATTTATACTCTTTTATGAGCTGTGATTTTCTTTTTACAACAATTTTTTTTAATAATGTCTATTAGTTTATTATTATCATCTTAGGAAAGCTTGTGTTGGTTTGTTTGTGGACAAGGTAATATTTTGTCTCAAATATTTAATTTATTTTGATTGACAAAGTTATCTCAGGACTGTACAATGAGGACCTATCAGAAAGTGAGCATCCAGAGGTTGAACGTTAGCCATGCAAAGAATGGATCAAACTGCTAGTATTAATATAATAATTGCAAAGAGTTCATATAAAATTAGCACACAGCCTAAGGTCATGTTTTGTCTTCATCTTTTCCATAAGGTGTAGCTAACACTTTTTTATTTATATTTTATATAATGAATTAAAAACAAAATAATATAAATAAAAGATAACATTTTTAGTTAAATTTATAAGTATTGAAAGTTTAATAAATTTAAGAATTTAGATCAAGATGATCCATGGACTAGTTTTGATACCCCTGATGCCCTAGTTTTTGGCCTGATGATACCCCCCCCCCCCCCCCCACACACACACCCAAAACACACTATGATAGTTCTTTTTCAATTTTCAGAATATGATATCTAGATGGAGTAATTCCCACTAATAAGCATAAATAATAGCTCTGGCTATTAATTCTTAGTTCTTTTTCACTCAAACAAGCTGTTTTACATACTAGCATTTTTATTCTCATTCATCACTCCCTGTAAGAGAAATAAATAAATAACTTTTTAGTTAGAGCATAATAGTGTCGGCTCCTACAAGCGCCTCTGAGCTACAGAACAAAGGACAAGGTTGTCTGCCACGGTCAAAGTGAAGTTCAAAAGATCAATGTTAGTTAGCAATGGCTTGACAAACTGATCGGCCGATATGATCAGTGATCGGCAATGGCCCAACCCAAATCTGTTTATGTGTGTAGGCCTATTAACTAACTTGAAAATGTATTCTTGGTAAAGGGTCCTAATGAAAAATGTGTTTAAAAATAATAGTTTCATATTTGTAAGCATACTCCAGAACCTCTTTGTAAAGCTTTGAAGTTGTTCACAGCTAAAGGAAGGTTTGGAACATCATACATGACATTACAAGGCTACACAAATGCATCAACAATTGGCCATACTTTCCAAATAGTTTATGTACCTTTCAGTGATGCCAGGTCAGGTTTCTTCAGGTCCTCTTCATCTAAGAGAATGTCTGAATCAATTAGCTCAGTATCATCAATATCTAGTTTCCAAACTGCTTTTGATTCCTTGGAATGAGACATTATCTGTGGGACTCCAATGAAAGAAATTTTGGCAGAGGACCCCACCTAACAATAAAAAACAGTGGTAAAATAATAAGAAATAAGTAAAAGTTATTCACAATACAATATATGCACAACCAACCAAAATTAGCTAATTGCCCTAACCGCTGAACAATGTTAGAATGTTTGTTTTGATTTACATAACTCGGGCTGAAAAGTGCTGGCTTAACGTATTTGAAGTAATGAACTAGAAAGGTTAAAAGAGAACACTGACAATAATAACAATGATTGAACTAGTGGGTCAGGAAAAGGGCCAATGCATCAGGGCTGTCACAATTCCATCGATATAGCCGGCAGTTATGCTACCCGACGCTGTACCATATCAGACTACATCTATTGTACTTAGAAGGCATCCATGGAGTCCGGGGTTCCAAGATCAAGTTCTGTACCAGTCACGCACATACAGTGTCAGTCAATTCCATCAGTCTAAGTTTCCATGAGTTAAGCCAGTTCTTCCAAGAGTGTGGGTGTCAAGTCTCATTATTTATTTATCTTTTATTTAACATCACATCTTTTAGTAACTTCTATTAAACTAAAATTCGTAAACCCACATATTATTTGAGCCCACACAATTACCTTGCATAAACCTAACTCCTCTCGCAAGCTATCCTGACAAATCGAGCCCACAGGTGGGGAGGGGGTGCGGGGTACTATGGCGTGTTGAAATGTATGACATTATCAACATAGTATATAACAGCAGTGGTGGTTGCCCGATCTATCGCACCACTCCTGTGTGAGATTGGATTATAAGGCTTGGCAATGCATTGATACATCTAGAAAAAACAATTTAATGTAAGTAATAATTTATATCTTACAACTTTGAATGCGGTTATGAATCGTATACCATGATGCAATGTGTACCACAAGTACCAACATGTGTGTGAGGATGAATTATATATCACAATACATCATCTACTGCAATGTTTTTGTGAAGTGAAGGGATGATGATGATACCTACCTATCACAATACATCATCTACTTCAATGTATTCTGCAAAAGATGGTCCATTATGATACATACAGTTGAATGTGGTTATAACGAGAATGAGACCAACAAAATGTCCTCATAACCATTACTCACTATATCAGTGATGAGATGAAACAAACTTTTTTTTTAATTCATAATAAAATAATAGGTTTAGAAAAACAAGAGAAATATTAGAGAGAATAATATATTTTGATTGCATATCTTATTATTTGTATTAAAAAGCTTGTACAAACTACAATACAATTAATATTAAAAGCTAAATTATTTGTTCTTGTTCCTTAATAAAATCTAATAAAGTGTTCTTGAAACAACTTTCCTATAACAAATGTGTTGTTGACCAGTTTCTGTCATATTTGCGAATATGAGCACCATCAAGCAAGTCTCTAGTTTTTAGCCACCAAAACATGTTTTGTCAGGTGTCAAATTATAAAAAAATGAGTCTTATTTCGTTGGTGTTAAAAATATCTTTGTCATTGAACTCTTTCCTAATTTCTGCCTAAACAGGTCAATTAATTCATTTTCCATTATTTGATCTACAAATCGACATCTTCCACTTATTTTTGCATAAACAATGTTATGTCAGTTTTTAAATCAATCCAGCCAACTGTTTTTGCATACCCCCTGAGCCTTCATTGATGCAATGTTTTTCAGTGCCTATATGTAAGCATCTTTATTCTTCCCAATTCTTATACTCTTGAAAAGGACAAATACAGCAGTTGTTTAGTGGCCTGTGAAACGGGGGTTTCCAAACTATCATCTGTAGCTTAGTTTTATTTTGTCAAAATCTGTGCTTTAAAGATTTAGAAAATTTGAAACAATAATCAATAAAAGCAGTCCTATATGTTGTGTGAATACACTATTGTTAACTGGTAGCCTTAGTCTCACTCACTATTTACCACATGCTACTAGTACTGTATACCAGATAAAAACATGCCCCATGCTAGTGTAGAGTACATTATGCTTTTAACCTCTGAGCCTAACATGGGGACAGGTCAGACGGTCTTGATCTCTGGCTTCCACATGGACAGGACCAGGCTTCTAAACTAAGACACTTACATTCTACTTCTTGAGCGTTGTTCATTGGAGCAACAGTTTCCAAAGTCTTCAACATTTAACATTTGTATAAATGTGAGCTCCCGTTTATTTTTGAGAAATCAACTCATCATTGTGTTGTCATGAACCAGACAAAACTTTCCAGTACATCCAACATCGTGGAAGGATAGGGCCCCAAATCAAAAAGGAAGAGAGGATTTCAAGGTAGCAGATATTAAAAACATGTACATGAAAGCATTGTATGAGATCCAGGACTGCATTATGTACCTCATGGGAATTTTTTTATCCCTTACACATCTTTTGTTATGTCCCTCCCATCTCATTCTTGGCCTTCTTTGTGGTATTTTACCTACATATGTCTTCATCTCCATCATTTTCTTTGGCATCCTCTCTTTTTCCATCCTCATTACATGCCCATACCATCTCAGTCTTCCTCTACTATCTCATTTACTCCATATACTCCTACTATTTCACTGATAACTTCATTTCTAATCTTGTTTCTCCTCGTGACAGCTAACATGCTCGACAAAACTTCATTCCCATGGCCTCCACTTTCCTTGTCTCTCTTACATCCAATAACCAAGATTCTGCTGCATATGTGACAATAGGTACAAAACTTCCATGCATTTCAAGGGCACTTCTCTTCTCCATAGCAGTATCTTACACACATATAGAACAACTCTCCCAGTTGTTCTCTTCTCATTAGATCCTCTCTACTTCCACCTTTCTCCTCAGTCCCACTTCCAAGATATTTTACGTTCTGTGCTTTTCTCAGCTCTACTCCATCCAACCTTATAGCTTTATTAGGCCTTATCTTTTTCCTTGTCATCATGGTGTCTTCCTGACTAGAGTTTTGAAATTCCAGTATATTTTTTAAAGAAATCCAGTATATATGAAAGGTACTCAGAGACAAACAATCCCTATTTCAAAATCATAAAATGATATAAAGTTAGGATAGACCTAGGTCTGTCATAGTTAAACATGTTCACATCAAGAATCAAGTGCATTGATGCATATATTCTAGTATATACTAAGGATGGGACCCTAGAACCTACAAGGAATATTCATGGATTCAAGACTCAAATCATAATAATTTTTTTAAATAGGTACTGAGTTGAGTTATTTTTTAAAGGTATTAAAATAGTTAAATAGTTTCTTGTGGTAAAAACCAAAATAACTGTAGCATTTAGCTGTAAGTGAAGGAAGACAAGTCGGAGACATAAACAAACTTACCCCATTTTACCATACCAGTGCTTCTGGAGAACAAGTCGGAGGAACAAAACAACAAGACACGACCGAGAATAACTGCGCCGACTGATTGACTGACCGAGCTCACCGAATTTCAAATGGCGGCCGCTAGAGTTCGCTTCAGACTTAAACATTCCAAAGAACTTAATCTAGGAAGAGAGGCCTGTCCTGTCCTACTCTAGTCCAGAATATTCCAGTCGTTTGGAGCTGGTGGTAGAAGCTAATATTGTTACGGGCATCCTCCTCCCCCCTTGTGTGACCCTAATGTGTTCCCCCTCCTTGATCCTCACCTTCCATGTTCTCTGGATTTTCTTGTATATATAGTACCGGGATTGAATATGTCCAGTACTCTTGGACTTGGCTTACAATGAGAAGTACGTAGCCGTGGCTACATATATTTAAAAATGTAAGAACAAATGTCTTTTCGGCTTAATTATATTTTATTTTTTGTAACCTTTTCAAAATTCTGGTTTTGGACTTTCATAATTAATTGTTAAAATAAGTAACTTAATATTTGTAAATATCATAGACCAATATTAAATTTCACGATGTTGGAGAGAAGTCAAAGATTGGGATATCGAGACTTAAGTTTATTTTGGTGAGATTGATATTTGTTGGAATATTACCATTAACTTGAGATAGAACTCTCGATAGTAAGGTCTAATGTTGGAGTTTGATAACTTTGATTTATTTAATGGTTCTTTGCTCAAATGGAAAAGCTTATCTTGTTGTTTTATTGTACTCTTACAAGTTTCTAGTCTCGTAATTATTTCATGTAGATTTATTCTTGTTAAATGGGAAAAGGAATTGAAATCATTAAATGAATGATGATATAAGTCTTGAGGACTCACCCTTTTCAAATAGTGGTTTATTTACCTTTTAACGTATTATGAGATAGATATAAAATTTGAACTAGGGCCAATTTAACAAACTTTATAAGAAAGTTCCTTACAACTATCATTAATAATTGTGATTTAGCAATCATATATGGTTCTACCTGTTACTAAACATATACATATATTCAATTATATTTTTAATTAATAAATACCAACAAAGCTTTTTTTTTGTATTTTCTTATGAATAGTATAAATACCCTTAGGATAGTTTTTTACATTTGTGTTTACTCTTCCTTTATTCTTTTTTGGGTACTTATATACTCTCGAGGACGGCCGTTAAACTATCATTCCCGCAACTAGATTGAGTTGCGTGCTCTGAGTTTTCATTGTTTGTACTCAGACATTCAAATCAGTTACTCAAGTGACTTATTCTAATTGTGTTTATAATAATTTTTTATTTGAGCCTTCTATTTTATTTTGGGGTAGTTAAGGAGGGTTCATAATGATAGGAAAAACCTAACATCCAAA
This sequence comes from Timema podura, assembly GCA_033556935.1. Classification (NCBI taxonomy): domain Eukaryota; kingdom Metazoa; phylum Arthropoda; class Insecta; order Phasmatodea; family Timematidae; genus Timema; species Timema podura. Next base: position 70,822,127 of record JAVRXN010000001.1, read on the forward strand.
CCCCAGGTCATTAATTTATCATTTAATGCAAACAAAAACAGAAGTGAAGGAAAAAAATCTTATTTATTGGGAAAGTTAAGCACTTATGTTTACAATATTTTCTAAAATTCAAATTTTAATTAGGGATTTGATGGCAAAATAAAGTTTAAGATTTGAAAAAAAGGTGTATCTGACCCATCTTTAATACATGTGCATAAACACAACAACACACACACACACACATATTACATTTTTTGAATGACCTATACCACCATCAACCTCGGTGGTCTTGGGGTAAAGTCTCGCCTCAGGACCGATGTTTGTGAGTTTCGAACCCAACAGAGGCCGAAGGCTTTTTCTTGAGCGAGAAAAAATCATAGCTCAACATCCTTGGAGGGAAATAAATCCGTCGGTTCCATGTGGCAAGTAAAAGAACCTTGGAAGGTGTGTGAAAATACCTCTCCTGGCAATATTGGTGGGTCATTTCACCTCCCTCAGGGAACTTAATGATTACAGCCAGGGAGATTACTCTACCACAAAAACTAACTATTACCCCCACCACCCCTTGACAGTCGATACTTTCCACAAGTTATATTTTTGATAGTGAATTTGTTTAGTAAATATATAGTAATAAAGATAGAGAATCTTCAATGAAAAATAACCAACAAATATTATGTTGATAAAAATTACTTGGAAATAAAGATAATTGCAGTTACCCAAAATTATTAAAAATTATGATAAAACCTAAAAACAAAATTTTTTTTAGATGTAGACAAAAGTTAAAATTCATTCAACCACAAAACTTTTTTAATTTTTGTATTTCACTTCTGCCTCTTCCGTTGCTTTCTGCAATACTGTTCTTCTTTTCACTTCTAATTTTATTATTTCTTCAGATGCTGTTCTTCTTTGACTTAAGTCTACTTCAATCTTTTTCTTCTTTTCAAGCGCCTTATTCCTGATGCATTCCTCTCAGCATGATTCATCTGTTTTGAAATTGTCATATTTACAAATCCCCAGCTGCAGTGACTGCATCATAAGTTACACGTTGAGCAATAAGGCTGTCCTCATGTAGGTTTTCAACCAGACATTCTTCATTCACAGAAAAACTTAGCTCAACGGCTGCATTGCTAGGGAAGAGAACAAGATTTTTTTAGTGAAATATTGTAGTTCCTGGGATGGATTTACTCTATAAAAAATATTCATGAAGAACTTATCAAGCTGGTCACCACTTGAAGTGAATTGTTTAAGGTAGTCAATAACTTCTTGCTTTGATACAAAGTCCAAGTAGTCTCTTATTACAACATCTGCTTACACGCTAGATAGTTGTTTCTTGTCTAGGACTTCTAGAACAGAAGTTATCCTATAGGTCCTAACAGGTGGATTGAGCATGACTGCGGGAGAGAGACAACTAGCACCCTTGACAATTTGTAGGAGAGAGGACACTTATGTCTGCAAACATAAATGACAATAGAGGTTGATTGCTCTGATATTCAGTGAAAAATTGTTCCAACTCAAGTGAAACTGACAGCATGAATCACAACTTTGATGTCAGAAGTTCATCCTTCACAAAATTGCTTAATGTTTGAAAATTACCAGATTTTGGAGGATGCTTGTTAGAATAAAAATACTGTTTTAAATACGGCAGCATTGACATTGCTCTCTCTAACACCCTTGAGTTTTCTATCCATCTAATAGAACAAAACTTCATCAGGAAAAGAGATGATCCTGTTATTCTTTGATAGTCTACACGTCTTGTTAAATAAATAATATAGCGATGCAAGAACTGGTTAATAGTCCAACTGGAGTTAGCATGTGCTGTTTTGTAAGCAACATGGACAATGTGTAGAGAACAAGTTCCAAATTATAGTAACTCAGGATTTTGTGGAGAATCTTCCTTCAAGTAACTTTTGAGATCACTTAAAAATCTGAGGTTTACATTTGGTCCATCCATGGAAATTTGAAGCATTTTTTAAAGATCCAAGACCTCGTATTTTAGTGTAGATATGAAATTCATTAATATATCTTGAGCTGTTGCATGACCTAAAAAGCAAGATATTAAATATCTTGTATGAATTTCATTTTCACTCCAGAAGCAAACAACATCCATCTGGGTCTTTTGAGCCACAGTATTTATGCACTCATCAAAATAAATACAATAAAATGAGCATTGCTTAACCATATTCGCAAGCTCGCTTTTGAAAAAAGGACCTAGTTCATACACAATAACATATCCAAGTTGATCTTTATGCATTTGAAATTTCTGGGCAATATCACTTTAGGAAAACATTACTTTAAAAAGATTACTACAAGCAGAAAAACTTCTTTCCCTTGGCATGAGATCGGATTGAAGATATTCCCATGTTACTTATATCAAAGTTAGTTTTACACAAAGAACAATGGCCTTTACTTTTATCACAATCTACTTTTTGTAACCACAGCCAATCTTTAAACACTGTACTGTCCAACCAATCATCTTTAAAAGAGGTTTTTTCTCTGGTTTGTAAGGGGGAGGGGGAGGGAGGGCTCAGTGCAGAGACTGAGAATAGAAAGGTCAGCAAGTGAGGCAAACATCCCCACTGCAAGGTCAACTAATTGTGTGGCAAACAAGATAGACCAGAGGGGTGGTCAAAATAGAACTATCAGTAGTACAAATAATATCAGGGGTCTCAAAATTCTTAATACAACTTTTCACTCAATGTAAAAAGGCTGAATATTTTCCCAGTATTTGATTCAAAATTCCAGTATACTCCAGTATTTCCAGTATCAAAAAAAAAATCAAGTATATTTCCAGTATTGGTAGACACCCTGGTAATTCATTACCTTCAAGTCAAACCTCACCATAATTTATTTCACTCCACACTCTTTCACTTCCTAATTCCATTCCTTGTCATTGTTCCTGTACTTCCTCTTCCTTCTCCCCCCACACCATCAAATCATCAGCAAACATCATGGCTTTCATTCTTTCCTCCCAGAGTTTTCTTACCACTTTATTTATGACCATTACTATTACCATTTCAAATAGTAGTGGTGAAAGAGCACTCCCCTGCTTCCCTAAACATTTTTTTGGAACTATTCCATCCACCCATTCTCGGTCTTAACACAACTCCTGTTATTCTCATACATGTTCTTCACCCTCATCATAATTCTTCTTTTCAATTCATCCTCCTCCATCACTTTCCAAACTTGATTTCTATCCGCGCTTTCATTTGTCTTCTCCTCATCCATAAACACTTTTACAAAGTCCTTCCAAAATTCATACCTTCTTTCCCTCAGATGTCATATGACAGATATCAAGTTTATTGTATACCTCTATTCCTAGATTTGTGCTATTCTGCTCTCCACCTTTCATTAATTTTATTTCTTATTCTCTTTTCCAGAAGTTTTAAGATTTTAATATATTCACAGGACATCAGGTTGTTTATTTAAATACCATTGTATATAAAAGGTTCTCAGAAACCAAAAAGCATTAATGCACTATTTTTAATTTAGATAAAATTGGGTTTTAAAAAGTTAAATGCATTGAAAAAAAAATCATGTAAAAATATTTAAATTAAATGTAGCTGAAAAATAGGCATGTTTAAATTCTTCGTTCTATAACCTATAATATTCATAAAGTCCCATAAGAAGGCACAAGATTATCAAAGTAAAATAATTTCGTTTATATTATTTTTATAATTACTTAAAACCAAGATTATTTATTTTATACATAAAACTCATATTTCATTTTGCATAAAGAATCACATCGACATGAAAAATTGAAGTTGCTTTGAAAACGTCTAGAGATTAAATTTATAATAATTAAATTGTAGAATGTATGATATTTTTTGTTTCCAAAATAAGCTTTCCTCGTTTTAAGAGTTGTTTCTCTGGCCCTGACTAAATGCTCTGGAAATGAAAATGAAATGGATCATATTATTTTAAACCGTCACAATTAAAAGCCAGCTGCAGAAACTCCATCTTAAAAGTTACAGTTGTAATAAAACTGCCCTAGTGCAAGTTTTTAACCACATTTCCTATTCAAAGAAAAGCTTTACTTAACAATGTCATTCTTATTGCAGAGAACAAGAATTTACTTTAGTGAAATGTTACATTCGTAAGAATTTATTTTATACATAGTAAATATTCATCAATACAGGATTTAGTGTGTAGCCCTTTAATTGAATTCAAATAGCCTATTCCTACAGCATCAGCTTGCAGCTTGCATTGGGAGTTCTTCTTTGATTTATACAAGATTAATCACAACTGTAAGAGATACTAATACTACTAGCACTTTTGACAATATTTTTAGAGATAAGTTTGGTGCCCAAATCAACGGCAAATGTGTGACAATCACCTCTAAGCTGAAACCTTAATGTATTTAATGCCTTACAAAGCTGTTGCTGTTGCTGTTGCCAACCCAGTCTGGAAGGATTTATAGGAATAACAGTAGTTACTGTTTATTCAAACATGTTTTTTGGAAGTATATACTGAAATCAATAGATTATTATTTTTTTAATTTTGTTCATCAATTACTCATGCAATAGAAGTAGAGGTGGATTTATTTGATATTCTGTGAAAAGTATTGCTGACTCAAAAGAAAGTGTCAGCATGAATTCTAACTTTGCTGTCAAAAGTTCATCTTTCACAAAGGATTAACCAATATTAATTAACAAAAATGAGTGTTTGAAAATCATCCAATTTTGGAGAAGTCAACATGCATTTATAAAATCGGGTGGCATTCCCATTGCTGTTGTCATATAATAGAATAAGACTTCATTGATAAAATAAATGATCCTGTTATCTTATGTGATCTACAGGTTTGGTCAGAAAGTATTTGGACAATAGTGAACATAAGAATTAGTTTAGAGCCCAATAGCTAGCATACGCACTATGGACAATGTCAATAGGTTCTGGACTACAGTAACTCTGAATCTAATCTTACGGTATCTTTTTGTGTATGTTAAAGTTTCGGATTTACATTTTGCCCATCTATGGGAACTTTTATGATATTTTTAAAATGAGTCAATCAGTCTTATTTAGTCAAGTCAATATTCAACTGCTGAAGAAAGGTCCCGATGTGCCCCAAAAATTACTATGAAGTGTTTTTTGGTAGATATTTTTGCCTGTTTTATCTTACCGATTTGTCGCTATTAGGTAGCTTAAGTTTAATATGGATAAAACATGTAATTTGAGCTTTGCTACACTGTAAATATTTATATTTTTCTGAGATGTTGATGTGTATAGGTATGCTTTATGACATCCTAATTTCAAGAATACTATTATTTAGCATTTTTTAAAGATATTTTACATATTATAGGTTATTCAGAGGTATTTTATTGTATTTTAATTGAAAGTGATTGTAATTTCAACCAAGAACATGCTTTAATAGTATGCCTGAGAAATTGAAGTTATATTGATATTTCTCTCAAGTTTTTGTACTGTGGGTACAACATACTAAGCCACTGTAAAAAGTAAATATAATTCCTGAATTACAGGCACAGGTACTTTAGAGGGAGGTGAGACAGTATTTCTTGATAAGGTGAAGTGAAGGAGGTTAGTTACTATCAAAGTTGAAATTTATTAGTTTTGAGTGAAAAAATGAAAGGTTGTGTAAGTAATGACAAATTTACCTTTCATCTACCTATTAAAATTAGTTTATGACTTTAGAGGAGGTGTATTTTCTACAGCTGAAACAAAGATGAAGGCAGAAAAGACTATGCAACATAATAAGGCTAAAAGTGCATGTAAACTAGAGGCAAATTTGCAGTGAGGCAGGACGAGGCTGAACGTGTGCACATTCTCACTTTTATGTACCGACATGAGTTGGCTCAGCCACATATTGCCTCGCCAACACAGCCGAGGCAACCTCGATTACACCTTCAGATTTTTGTCTATTTCCCTCTTCTATCAGTGGGACTTAATTTTAAGTTTGATATGCTGTATTGATACTAAATAAGGTTATGTATTTGAATAAAAATAAGCAAAAGTTAACTCTATTTTAATTTTAAGGAAATTTGATTTTAATTTTAAGGTAGTTTTTTATTTTAAGTCATAAAATAAATTTATATTTGAGGAACTTTTTAGATCATCAACATTTAGGTTCTAGTAAAAAAGAAGTCACTAATTATGATCTATTCAAATTCAAGTTTTAAAAATAAACTGTTAGCTTACCTCAAATTTTGGTTTCTGTGATATAATTTCAACTATAGAAATATCTCCATCCAATTTTAAGTGGTCTCTGATATTTTGTTCATAATTACCACCAGGCAAAGTCACAGACTTTGGCTCAGATATGTTTGAAAAACCAGTAAATTTTAACATACTCAATAGTTCAGTTGGTGTTTTCAACAGGCTATGATGGTTCTGTGAGCGCACGACCTCATGCAATATAAACTTGCCGTCGGGTTTCAACAGATGCATTATATTTTCACACAGTTCCAATGAGTGGCTGATGAGAGGGAGCAAAGCCACACCAGATAGCACTATATCAAATGTTGAGGACAACTGCACAGCTGAAAATTAACCAGTTAGGTTACTAGTGATAAGTTCTAATGAGTGTGTATAAAACATAACAAATAACAGATAGAAAAACAAACACATTTATTAAATTAAAATAAACTAAAATATTCCCGTTTTAATAACATTATTTCTTGTGAGAATAAGACAAAACAAAATAGCAAACATATTTAATTATTATTATAAATTAATTTATACCCCAGTGGGTACTCAATACTGATCTCACCACTAAGTGGTTCAGGGTTCCTACATTATTTGTAAAATAATTCTGACTTTTCCTTTACTATTTTCCCAAATTCCCTGACCAACTTCTCACAAAATTTCCACTATAATCTTATGGTACTATCCATGTGGAAATATTAATTTAATTACATTTATTTCGGCCTCCTCCTCCCCTACAGCCGACCTTGCCTCACCTCTCATGGAAGAATAAGAAAGCAGATGTCTTGCCAATCAGTTCAGGGAAAATGATGGAAAAATAACCAAATATATCAAACCCTATCAAAAAGGAAAAGCTGAAATCCATCTGCAATTGTTTTTCAGAAAGCTAGTTTACACTTCAGAAATGGATCACAGGCTGCTCTTTTCAGTATCCCTACAGGTTTTGTTTTAGGAAGCTTTTCTTCTTTGAGAAACTTAACAATGTAGTCCCAAATTTGTAATGCCCTTTGAAAGCATGTTGCATTCTCTAATCATTGCACACCACAGAACTTCAAAAGAAAAGTTGTACACCCTGTCAACTGGGTAAACAATGCTTGACGAGCTGTAGTCAGTGAACAGGTAGTGCATGTGACACAGTAAGTAATTTATATCCCAATTGATAGGTTCCACTCCTGTTCTCAAGGAACCATGAACAACATGAAGCTCACATGTCTCCAGATTTATCAAAATACATACTTCATTGTCTGTGACAGATTTTATGTGTTCCTGAAGAAGTGTTATTTATAAACTTTAAATTGATATTTGGGCCATCCATTGACACTTGTATCAACTTAGAGAGTTGAAGAGGAGAAATACCATCCAGGAAATGCTTCAGTAATTCTTCAGCGGTGCTTCTATCGAAAAACATGGTACAAGCTATGACTGATAACTTTATGATTTTTCTTGTCCCAGAATCTGAATACAATGTCCATTTGGCCTCTTTGAATAACTTTATTCAATGCCTCATCAAAACAAATTACAAAGTTGTTACATAATTTTAGTTAGTCCAGTAAATTGTTCTGAAAGAATGGAGCCAAGCCATGCACAATGAAATATGGAGTCTTGTCTCCACCAAGAGTAAAACCACTGGCAATGGAACACTCGGGAAATATCAACTGAAAAATTGTACTTAAATTATTGCACAAATTGAAATACATTTTATTGTCAACAACTTGCAAAGCCCAAATGACTTTCGCCTTATTTATATTATCTTTCATAACAAAAGTGTTAGGGTTTCGTTGAGCCACTACACTACTTTCACTTTTGGCAACACCTTCCTTCTGCGGCTTTACAATTTCCGATGAAACTGAAGTGTGACATGAATTGCCATTTCCCTAACTTTTTTTTAAGCTTCCCTGACTTTCCCTAACTGTTTTTTCCCCCTAACTTTCCATGACTTTCCAGACCATAGGAACCATGTGGTTTACCCTGAGATCTGAGTAACTTAATGGAGGTTGGGTTAGACCTCAGCGGAAACCTGGTCAGGTGTAAATGAGAGACAGGAGACTGGCCAGTTGGCTGGTGATGATCTAAGTCGTCAACCTCAGTTAGGTAAGATTATCACCAAGAGAAGAGCTACCTGAGGACCTGTAAGCGGCAGCCCCTCTACTCAGGTGTAGGCCACAACAGGCTTAGTAAGCCGGTGGCCGAAACAAACCAAACCACTCGAGAAAAAGTAAAAGGCCAGAATGGAAACATTGTTAACAGCCATAAGGTATGAATATTGGAACAATGACTGGAAGAGTGGAGGAGATTGGAGAGGAGTGTGTATGCCCTGGGTCTAAGCAAGATCAAATAAAGAGTGAATGGCATGAGAGAAGGAATGACTTCATTCTGCACTGGATGGGAAACAATGAAGGGAGGAGCAAGGAAGTATGCTTTGTTGTGAGAGAAGGACTGCAGGCAGAGGCGGAAGGGATGATTAAGATGGCAATAACGAATAGAGGAAAAAAGGTGTAGGTGATATAAATAAATGTATGCCCCACAAGTGAGGTGCCCAGTGGAATAAACGGACAAATTCAAGGAAGAACTGGAAATGTATAAGGGAAAAGAGTGGCAGATGGTAATAGGTAATCTAAACACAAAAGTTGGGGGAAAAAAGAGTGAGTATGTGTTAGGAAATTACATATGAGAAGAGAGAAGAATGAAGAATGCTGTTGGAGTTATGAGCAAGAAATAAAATGAAAGTGAAAAACAACTGGTATACCATGGAATGAGAAAGCCATAAAATCCCTATACACAGTTGGGATGGATAACAAAGGTCGGTGATGGACCACTTCCTAAGGGATGAAGAAATGAAATGTCAGACCTCAAACATCAGGTAATACCAAGTGTGTCCTTAGATAGTGAGCACAGGTTGTTGGTGGCAGACATTAAGGGATGGGAATGTAAGAGAAAAGTAATAAAACAAGAACAAAGAAGAACTATAGCGTGAAGGCTAAAAAATGAAGAGGAAAGAGAGCTGTATCCAAGAAAGGCAAGAATATTGATGTCCAAGGATGAGATGCAAAGTGTAGAGGCGGAATTGGCAAGCCTTAATGGGGGAGCTGCAGAGGATATATGGGGGACAAGAGATAAAAGGAATTGGAAAGAGACACCACGGTGGAGCAAAAGAGTGAAGGAAGAAGTGGAGAAGAGTAAAGCATTTTTTTAAATTGAAATAATCAAAGAGAGGAATAATATAGGGAGAAGAAGAGAATAGTGATGAGGGTAATATGAGAAGCCAGCAGGGATATTATGACCACGACGCAAAACGAATCTGCGACCGTTACCAGAGATACGCTAGACTTTGCGTCAAAAGTTATTATGGCCAACCACTTAACGAAAGCAAAGTCCTTGCGAGCGCCAATATTTTCCTAGTAGAGTGACGCTAAGTTGCGCAGACATTTTACTTGTCCTTTGTTTTGCGTTACGAGGTTATGTTTGCTAGTTTTGGTAAATTATTAGGTGTTTTATGTTACCTGATTTAAACTTGCCATCTCATTGGCCCAATACAATAAACTCAAAACGTTTCATGTGTGTTTCGCATAATCTAACTTTAAATAGGCCTATATCATAATGTAGGCCAAGTGTGGGGATAGTACGTTTACACTGAATGTCAAAAGAATATTTTCTTTGAAATATAACATTATTAAAATGCATTATTACACACCATCAACACAGTGATAATTGGGACATTCCATTACTAACATTAAATTGTTTGTAAGTCCTATAGTAGGTGTAAGTTATACCCTGATTTTGGTTGAAAGAACAGTAGAGAGAATTCAAACATATTTCTTTACGACCAATATTGATTGCATTTTAATATTTTATCTGTGTTATTTTATAGTTATTGATAATATCTATTAAAGGTGACAGCTGCAGGTAATATGACTTGATGTATGAATATATTAACATTGTTTTAGTAACTTTAGTAACTAGCTTCTACTGTTCTTCCTACCAAAATCTTACTACAGTTAAGCTTCAACATATTTGGGGTGTTAGTAGTATTTTGACCTACCTCATGGGGCAACATTGACCAAGACGTTAGTCTCTTTGGTCTAGTTTTCCAATGGTGGGGAGGTTGGGATTCAATCCTAGCTGGGTGTGGTGAGTGGTTTTATTTTTCTAAAGTTTTCCCACACTCCCTCTACACAAATAAGAATAATTTTATTCTATATTTATACCCTAATAGGGTAAAACACATGGACAGACGAGTTGCCAAGACAATAAAAAGGTAGGCCTGATCTGTTTAAGATGCCAAACTAAAATAGGGCCTAGCTTAATGTTTACATGTGATTTGGTTTAGGCCTAGATTTTATAATCATAAAAGGTTTGCTAAATTTATCTGAAACCGATAATTAGTAGTTAGACCTAGTTATCCTGAAGTGAATAAATTGCAAACAACTCATTCTAAAGAAAAATAATATCCTTATATTCTTAGTCACATAACTAAAGTCTCAAGAATTCTCTTTATATAAAAGTTGCATTTTATTATTTTTAACCATCCGAACCACCCTCTCATTCACTTTATTGTTAACTTATTAAACCAACTGGGTATAAATGCCCATTGTTTTGACTTTAAGTTGTTGAAAATATTCAGTGTAAACACTATTTTTGGGAGTTCTTGAACGCTTTCATCAACTTTAATAGCTAGTTTTATTTTCTAAGATCTCCACACAACATATTACACTTGTTCCAGTATCCACACAAATATATGAAGAATAAAGCATTGGGTCGTAAAGCATACATATTACAAAAAAAAAAATGCTTCTTTATTGGTCAATTTCTCATACTAATTCATTTCCACGTATGACATTACTATCTGAATGCATAGTTCAAATTATGATTTTGACTAAAATATGTTGTGCGTATTGAATAATGTAGGCCTAGTATTTTTTCATTTCCAACCGTAGGCAAACAAAATGATACAAGAGATTTATTAAACTAAGCCAAGTTAAAAGTTTCTTAAAAAATAATGTGACTTTTGATCAGCTGTTTGGGAAAATAAAAAATATGAATAATGTGCAGTCATGAATACCAGCATTCTTGAAATAAATTTACTTAATTTCTAGCCTCTAACTTCTTAAAAGGTAGTATTCTTTGGAAAAGTGTTGCCAACTGTTGACGCAAACTGATTTTATTCTGTGCGTTTCCTCGAAAGTGAAGCTAACTAGCGATAGCAACTAACTTAGCGTCGAATGGTCATAATAACCCTGCTGGAAGGATTGGATGTGAAAATGGACAGATATGCTGAAACAAGATGTGGAAGGACTTAAGAAGGTGTTATATAGCCAGGTAGGAAACAAGAGGAAAGAGAAAAGACAAGAAGTTAGAATGATGAATGAAGAATGATGGAAACAAGAGAAGAAGAAAAGGAACTATGTATGAGATATTTTGTAATGTTCAACCCGGAGGATGAAACGTATTAGAGAGAAGCAGAGGAACAAGAAGAGCTAGTAGGAAATGTGTCCCACATGTAAAGTGGTGGAGGATGCATGAATGAAACAAAATGTTGATAAACTAGCTGTGGAAATGATAAGAGCTGAAGGAGAACAAGGTGTCAGAAGACTGGGAAAAAGGAGTTTTAATTTCTATTTTCGAGAAAGTAAACAGGAAGAGGTGTACAAATTATAGGAGGATAACGCTGATGTGCTACTGTAAAAAAATGTATGAAAAGATACTGGAAAAGTAAATAAGAAAGAAAATGAAAAGAAGGTGGAGAGAGGAACAGCAAAGTTTTTGGGAACAGAGGTGATCTTTGCCATGCGACAGCTGATAGAAAGAAGGAAGAATGGATGTCAAGAAGGTATATGATAGCGTGGATAGAAATAAAGTTTAGGAAGTGATGGATGAGGGTTAAATAGTAATAGGAGTTGTAATGACAGTAAAGAGTATGTATGAGGATCAGAGGAGTTGTGTTAAACAAAGAGTGGTTCCAAATCAAATAGAGAGTGAAGCAGAGGAGTGCTCTCTTATCACTCACTACATTCACCTATCACACATTTGTGTGTAGGTAGAATGGAACACTATTCTGAGCGGACGGGATCTTACATTGCCACACATGTCGGCAACTACGCTTCACCATGTGTTGTCGGGTAAAGTTAACGAAACAGCGATTCTGTGCTGTGCGTATGTCGGCTTGTGACAGGAAGACAACCATATCTATGGCAATGTGTTTTCATTGGTATTTTGTTTTCAAAACAATATATTACCGTTGGCAACATATATTACCCAGAGCTCATTGCTTCTTGTTTACTTTTGGTTGTATTTGAGATTTCAAAGAAAGCAGACGACACAGTTTTTATTAATGGTTAATATTTATTTTTATATTTGTTATTGCATTATTCGAAAGTCTTGATCAATCAATTTATTAGTTACTATTTTTTCTTTTAGTTATTATTAAAATGTAATTTAATGTGATGTTTTATTATTTAATATAGGTCTAATCTTGTGTTTAGTTTCAAGTTTGGTCAAGTTTTATTATTAAGTGCGTTATGTTTGTTTTGTATTTATTGACAGAAAAGTTTACATTATTATTAAATTGTGTGCCACCGAGATGTCCAGAAATAAAGAAATATAATATAATATAATATAATATAATATAATATAATATAATATAATTATATTCAATCAATTTTAAACTAGTCCTATTTGATTGTGCATAGTGTTGTTAATGAAGCACTTGTTTTTGAAACAAAAACTATCTTTAAAAGATTGCTAATCTATATAAAAATGTTTTAAACTTAAAAGTACACCTAAGTTACCAGTTCTTGTTGGCCTAGTTATGTTAGCTTATATTGTAGTAACCTTTCTACTGTTGACAAACATGGGCTACATTAGTTTAGTGAACTGCTAACATTGAACTATCCTAGGTTATTTGTCATATACCAGTACTAAGTTAACATGTGTTAGATCTAAATGGTGATCCATCACATGTTTTACCAATAAGTGTCACAAAACCAATATATTTTATTTTAGTAACTTGGGCCTACTAAACTGTGAGAAACGTGTCAATAAGTATTTATTATTAAATAAGAAAAGGTTGTTGGTACTTTAAAATAATGTTAATCTCAGATAATTATTTCAAGATGTTTATTCTATTCACTTAGGTGCCAAATTAGTTTAATTCTTTTTTCGGGGATGGCGCACATTAACAGATATACATAGGACTCTTTTTTATATATAAATAGAGAATAATAAATAGTTTAACACCATCATTCTTCTCACAAGGATACGGAGAGTAAAATGATAATTACTAAAAATGTTTGTTATAGTTGAAACAATTGAATAAAAACTCAACACCAAAGTCACATTTTTTTATGATTGAAAGGCTGGGTTTTGTTAGTTTGGGATAGCTTATAGTTATAAAAAGAAAAAAAATTGCATATTTTAATACTTAATTATCGGAGTATTTACCAATAAATTTCATTACATGCGCAAATTGATTAAAATTTCAGACAGTAGGCCTAGTAATCAAATAAATAATACAGAGGTGCTAGATAAATATGTCATACCTGTTATAATATAGAGCATCATTTGTAACAACCCAAAGAAGCACAAGTAAAAACACATGTTCATCATTAGTTACATATCTCTGATGTTTTGGGTGTGTTGGCTAAGTGTTACAGAAGTCAAAGTTTTCCAATGCTAGTAATTATAATTTCAGTTTCATTTGATTTGCCGTTTCCTCTTGAGTGGAATTAAGCTTTTAAATTATTTATTATTTGCCATTTTGTAACCAAAAAAGTATTTTATATACACTGTATTTTACATTTAATCCCGCCTTTTTTCTATTGCCTTGTTTGTAATTGATTAAATTTGCTAAAATATCTTTGAAATCATTAACTTTATCGGAGATTATAAAAAGTATCTTTAATGAGATTAAGCTCTTATATTAGACTTGTAGTTAAAAGATAAGCTTTCACTTTTAAGTAGATTGTTTTGTATCTTTGTGCTTGGTTATAAAAATGTAAAAATACCTAGTCTGCATCAATGGGTACAACCTTGTCAGGGTTCAATTTCTAGTTCCAAGTGTAATGAGGATACTTCCATTCTCCCTCCATGCAAATGTAGGCACATTTCTTCTCATATTTACTTCCCTCATCCTAACTTCATCAGTGTAAATCTCCTGATATCTTTGATAGAATATGCGATCCAAACATCTATAGATATAAGTAAAAAATGCACCCACATCGGTATTAGATCCAGTGTAGGTTGGCTCACAGCTATGTACAAGCGACCCGACCAGGACTCCTCCTTATTGTCGGTCTAGTCTCATGCAAGAGAGGTGCCTTGGATTATTTGTCCACCAACCTCAGCAATTCATTTTAATTTATATTTTTAACGTTGATGTTAAAATGTTTAACTCAAATAGATGGAAAACCATGGTCGATGAGAATCATAGGTTTCTATGTTGATTTCATTCTTAGTCATTCTGAAAAAATATTAATAGGGTGGCTACAAAACTTTTATCATGAAATTCCATACTTTTCCAGATTTTTAAGACAAGATTAAAAAATAATTCCCAATTTAATCTTTTTACATTATTTTCTTGACAGATGACAATTTTTTTACATCCATCACATCGATTACATATTTTCAAAAACACTATTAACAGCTCTTTTTCGAGTAAAAAATGTTTTAAATACCATTTGTGTCAGTGTAAATGTGTTATAAAACAAACCATCTTGTGTTAAGTCTGCAATATCTAGTCAAAGCTTTTGGTTAGCAAAAAGAAACAAAATCTCTCACTTTTGTTTAAATGTTTAGGTGCAAAATTAATGGGTTTTTCACTCAAGTATTAAATTCCCCAACTTTTCCTTAGTCTTTATTACATTCCTTGTTACCCTGACATTAAAAAACTAACTTTTCCATGTTTGCAGCCACCACGATTAAAGTTATTTTAATTTGGTTTACACCTCTATAGAGCCATAAGAAGAGCTTTAAGAAGGTTTGTTCGTATCTATCCAAGTTTTCATTATAAGTTAATAAGTTAAATGTCCTACATATTGTGGAGTATATAAGCATAATGTTGTGTTCAGATCAGGTGTCGACAAACATTTTTTGTAAAGGTCCAAATAGTAAATATTTTAAGCCACAGGGCAAACTCGAGGATATTTATGTAGGTATGCCTGCCTATTTAAATAACAAGAATAAAACTTTTTCACAAATATACTGAACAAAATGTAACGAAAAGTTAAAATAAGTATACTACAATTGTTTGAAATACAGATATTCTAATGAGAAGAATGAAATTGTGTTTTTTTAAATAACAATTCGCCAAATTGGGGTTCAAACTTTGTTATACCCCAACCACCTAGAACATGGACCCAGTATACTTAGGCGTTAGGACGCTCTTGCACACGCATACCCTGCCGTCCAACAACGCGTCAGGAGAGGGGATGCGCGCGCCGCGCCAACAACCCTCCACCACAGTCTGGCGGACGGCCGAGGGGGATAAAAGCGGCTGGCTCCCAACTCAGCTCATCATACCGGTAGCAAGGCCGGGTCAACACAACCACTGTACTTTTTGTAGTGGCCTCGCCACACTAAGGCCCAAATATACCACCGAGTATGAGCGATCAATTTCGAGTTCTTCCGTCATCCCTCTCCCTGCCTCACCGCGCCGTTTGAGTGCCGAGGTCTCTCCCCCCCCCCTTCTCCCTGCCTCACCGCGCCGTCTGATTGACGAGGTCTCTTCCCCCCCCCCTTTTCCCCGCGCCGTCTGAGTGCCGAGGTCTCTCTCTCTTCCCCCCTTCTCCCTGCCTCACCGCGCCGTCTGAGTGCCGAGGTCTCTTCCCCCCCTTTTCCCCGCCTCACCGCGCCGTCTGAGTGCCGAGGTCTCTCTCCCCCCCCCTTGCCTCACCGCGCCGTTTGAGTGCCGAGGTTTCCCCCCCTTCACCAACTCGCTCTCTCTCCCTCTCTCTCCTTCCCCCCCATCTGACCACCACTCCCTTTGTCACCTGACATTCCCCCCCTCTTCCCCTCATCATCAAATGCCTCCGCCAGTACTCGGGTAGCCAGCTCGGGAACGACATGGGCTACACAAAACGCGCCGGGAAAGCACAGCAGACGAGGCAACACAACGCGTGGAACCGGTCCAACAGTACCCACCCTGCCCCGCTGGGGCCCAGCACTTCGCGAGCGGGATACTCTACTCAAGGGCCCACAAACTATCAAGACGGCACACCAGCCACCAGATCCCCGGGGTTACCCTCCCGACCTACCACCCCCCACTCCTCACCGCTCAACCAATCGTGCTCCCACCTACCATCCCACACTCCTCACCGCTCAACCAATCGTGCTCCCACCTACCACCCCACACTCCTCACCGCTCAACCAATCGTGCTACCACCTACCACCCCACACTCCTCACCGCTCAACCAATCGTGCTACCACCTACCTTCCCCCATACTCCCGCGAATCGCCCACGGTACGCGCTCCCCCAACCCCAATCTCCCCACTCAGTCCCACCGGTTACCACCTGAGACCCCTCGCCACACCACCCCGACCCTACTCCTTCTCCCCTACCTCCACCCCGTTCGCCAGCCATCGAGACCCCCGAGTGGGCCAGCTATCCCACGTCCCCCTGGTACCCCACGGCAAGGTCCAAAAGGTCGTGAAGAAGCTAGAGACGACCTTCGACTCCGTCCCAGTGCCAGAATAGCTCCACTATCTCCAGACGAAAGGTAAACAACGGGCCGTCACAAGATAAACCCTACCGGCGACCGTCAGTTCAGCACTCTCGATCATCCAAATTGATTTAAAATGTTCATCTGTTAATGCTGACCTATATTGAGATTTTACATATTTCATCTTTGAATTTTTTTTTTGCACAGGTAGGTGCTGCCAAATACAGTTATAAAACACCAAACATAATATCTTAACCCTTTGAGTGCCAAGAGAAATGACAAAAAAATGTGCTAAAAGTGCCAAGCTATTTTCCTGAAAAATGCAGGAGTTTGTTTAAATTTTAATAACTCATTAGTCTATGAACTTCTTGCACTCAAATTTTTACATAAACTAGCTAACATGCTTGCCAATCTGATGATATAATTATACATATACTTTTTAAATTTTTAAATATAATAAAAAAATCACTAGTCAAGATATTAAAAAAAAATTTTTTTACTGTTTTATTTAACATTAATTTTTAAGCATTGAACATTTAAATAGCTTGAAATAGAATAAATCACTGAAAAGAACATAAAAAACTGAGTAAATAACAAAGTTTACAAAAAAAACTAACTTTAGATTTTACGCTAAAATTGGGTTATGCATAGCAGCTGTTTCAGTGACCATAAACTTTAGCAGGGTTATAGTAAAATAAAGTCTAGAATAAATAATTGGGTTGGAATCAGAAAGGGACGGTGAGAGGACTTCAAACCTGGTACTTTTGCATAAATATGAAGAGGTTGGGGTGGATTATCCTGATCTTCAAAATTTATTTCATCCCTTTAGGAATAACTAGTATTCACACTCGTGTCATCAATGTCAGCTGCCACTCCTACTTGTTCCGATCTTTCAATTTCACTAGAATAAAATTCCTGTTCAGTTTCATTATTTACAAATTCAGAATCAGTGTTTTCAGAATGACAAACAAATTGATCACTCTGGGTTGAGCTGTAAATAAATATTGCAAGTATTTCTGTGTCTTGAATCACAGCTTTCCTCTTAGTAGCCATGTTTACAAACAAGGCCAAAGATAAAACTAATAAAGTAAAAAGCTATAAAATAATTTTCAGGTTCGATATATCGCAAAGACAAATAAAAGTAGCTTGAACATACGAGAATGCAATGGAAATAAAATCTACTCTATCTGTTGACTTAATACTGAACTAAGAGCTCGAAAACGAGGGATCGCTGTGAGCGACGCTGGCAAGTTTAGCAGATATTTCGTGCATCGCTCTGAGCGACGTTGGCACTCAAAGGGTTAATTGACTATAATAATCACAAAAGATATTTATAGAATTCTGTTAAGATTCTTCTCTTGAAATTTGCCTTTTAGCATATCATCACACTGCTGTTTAATCACTTAACAATTTAAGGTTAGGTGGAAGCTTCTCAATTAAACAGTCAAATGGATTTTTAAATATGGAAATGTCTTCTGAACTAGCATCAAGATACGAAAAATGCTCTTGGATTTGAATTTGAAAGTATAAAATCCATTCTTAGCTTGCAGGCCGTACAAAAAGAGGTGGTGGGCCGGATTAGGCCTGTGAGTCGTAGTTTGCCGACCCCTGGTTTAGATCATAAAAATTGCGTGTGCTGTAGTTGTATTTATTCAAGATTATTGTAACAAGCATACTTATGGTAAAGTCAGAAAGTATGTGAATAATTTTGGTGATAGCAGATACAAGCGAGGTTTTGAGTAGATGGAACAACCACTTCAGGAAGGATCCTATGACTCGTGAGGGTTATCAAAGCCCACACTTCTGAACCACTAGAACCAGATCCAAGTATTAGTGAAGTCAAAGAACCATAAGCCTCCAGATATAAATTAAATTCTAGCAGAGTTAATAAAGGGAGGTGGTGAAAAGCTAGTGAAAGAAAATCATAAATTGCTATGTTCCATACGGAACCATGAAGTATTAATACAAGAATGGAAGGAAAGTACTATAATACCCTTTTTAAAAAAGGAAGATAAAACAGTAGGTATTGAATATGAATGTATCTCACTGCTACCAACATGCTATAAAATGTTATCCAACATAATTTAAATTAGAGTGATTCCATGTGCTGAGGAAATAATTGGGGATGATCAGTGTGGATTTCAACCTACTATATCAACAACGGATCAGATTGCTACTCTTCGGCAAATATTAGACAAAAAGTGGGAATACAACATGACAGTGCATTAACTAACTATACATAGATTTTAAAAAGTCCTACAATTAATTCGGATAAAATAAATAAATTAAGCCTATTAATTTTAGTTAGATTTGGGACACCCTAACTCGTCAAACTCATTGGGGTAAGTTTGACTGATAAAGCATGGCATAGTGGGTTGGATGTCACCTATTAAATACTGGTGAAATACATAATGGGTTGAAACAAGGAGATGGCATAATGGGTTGGATGTCACCTATTAAATACTGGTGAAATACATAATGGGTTGAAACAAGGAGATGACATAGTGGGTTGGATGTCACCTATTAGATACATAATGGGTTGAAACAAGGAGATGACATAGTGGGTTGGATGTCACCTATTAGATACATAATGGGTTGAAACAAGGAGATGACATAGTGGGTTGGATGTCACCTATTAGATACATAATGGGTTGAAACAAGGAGATGACATAGTGGGTTGGATGTCACCTATGGACATAGTGGGTTGGATGTCACCTATTAGATACATAATGGGTTGAAACAAGGAGATGACATAGTGGGTTGGATGTCACCTATTAGATACATAATGGGTTGAAACAAGGAGATGACATAGTGGGTTGGATGTCACCTATGGACATAGTGGGTTGGATGTCACCTATTAGATACATAATGGGTTGAAACAAGGAGATGACATAGTGGGTTGGATGTCACCTATTAGATACATAATGGGTTGAAACAAGGAGATGCACTTTCCCCATTTCTTTTTAATCTAGCCTTAGTAGAGGCCTATTTTATCCGAGAGTGGGAAAGGGTTGATATTCAACAGTAAAACAGAGGTTTTAGTATACGCAGATGAATTAGCTTTGGGTAATAGTAAGGAAGGTGTGGCAAAAAAATGCAGAATTTTATTAGAGGCAAGTAAAAATATAGGTTTAGAAGTAAAGGCTGAATAGACTAAGTATATTAATACAGAGAACACATATTGAGGACAATAATTTAGATATTATTTTGAGCAACATATATCATTCAACAGGGTTAAATAGTTTAAAGATTTAGGAACATTGTGAAAACTAGGAAAAGAATACAGTTAGAAAATTGATGCTATTACTCGGTCAGTAAGTTGTTGAGATCTTGCCTTATCCAGGAATGTAAAACTCAGAATATGCAATACAATAATTTCACCGGTTCTCAATGGAGGTGAAACGTGGTCTCTTACCTGATATGACGAAAACCAATTTAGGGTGTTATAAAACAAGGTGCTTAGGAAGATAATTGGTTCAAAAAGGGATGAAGCTACTTGGGAGTGGAGTAGGTTACATTCACATAGAGTTTTAGAACTACTATTTCCTACACACACATAGAGCTTTCTACTATTTCCTACACAAAGAGAGCTTTCTACTATTTCCTACAAAAACATAAAGCTTTCTACTATTCCTACAAAAACATAGAGCTTTCTACTATTTCCTACACAAACAGAGCTTTCTAATATTTCCTACACAAACAGAGAGCTTTCTACTATTTCCTACACAAACAGAGCTTTCTACTATTTCCTACACAAACATAGAGCTTTCTACTATTTCCTACACAAACATAGAGCTTTCTACTATTTCCTACACAAACATAGAGCTTTCTACTATTTCCTACACAAACATAGAGCTTTCTACTATTTCCTACACAAACAGAGCTTTCTACTATTTCCTACACAAACAGAGCTTTCTACTATTTCCTACACAAACATAGAGCTTTCTACTATTTCCTACACAAACATAGAGCTTTCTACTATTTCCTACATAAACATAGAGCTTTCTACTATTTCCTACATAAACATAGAACTTTCTAATATTTCCTACACAAACAGAGCTTTCTAATATTTCCTACACAAACAGAGAGCTTTCTACTATTTCCTACACAAACAGAGCTTTCTACTATTTCCTACACAAAGAGAGCTTTCTACTATTTCCTACACAAAGAGCTTTCTACTATTTCCTACATAAACATAGAGCTTTCTACTATTTCCTACACAAACAGAGAGCTTTCTACTATTTCCTACATAAACAGAGCTTTCTACTATTTCCTACACAAACAGAGAGCTTTCTAATATTTCCTACACAAACATAGAGCTTTCTACTATTTCCTACATAAACATAGAGCTTTCTACTATTTCCTACACAAACATAGAGCTTTCTACTATTTCCTACATAAACATAGAGCTTTCTAATATTTCCTACACAAACATAGAGCTTTCTAATATTCCCTACACACACACACACACACATAGAGCTTTCTACTATTTCCTACACAAACATAGAGCTTTCTACTATTTCCTACACAAACATAGCTTTGTAATATTCCCTACACACACACACACACGCACACACACAGAGCTTTCTACTATTTCCTACACAAACATAGAGCTTTCTACTATTTCCTACACAAACATAGAGCTTTCTACCATTTCCTACACAAACATAGAGCTTTCGAATATTTCCTACACAAACATAGAGCTTTCGAATATTTCCTACACAAATATAGAGCTTTCGAATATTTCCTACACAAACATAGAGCTTTCTACCATTTCCTACACAAACATAGAGCTTTCTACCATTTCCTACACAAACATAGAACTTTCGAATATTTCCTACACAAAGAGAGCTTTCTACTATTTCCTACAAAAACAAAGCTTTCAGCTATTTCCATGTTTACATGTACCAAAGATGTCTTCGATAAATGCTTATTTCCCCACAATACACAGGGAGAAATAAATAAAAACTTGAAATCTGAGAATGTGGAAATCTATAATTTGACAAAAGGAGGTGTGGATGTCGTTGACAAGCTATATCATGATACAACAAAGGGGACTTGTTTCTTCTATGTAATTTTAAACATTACTGGAGTGATTTTTTTTATATATTATAAATGGAACTGCGGTTAAGACTCTAATTTAAACGATGCACACTCAAATGTTCTATAAAACCTAGCATTCACCTTGACCAAACCATTGATGGCAAAGAGGGTGCAGAACCAACATCTTTCAAGGGAATTGTGGGCCACGATTCTTCTTAGGAATGGAAGAGAAAGCTGAAAGGAACGATTTACCATTATCAAGGAAGAGAAGGATTTACAGTGTGATAAAGCTATAAAGATAGTAAAGGAAATGAGTATTGTACCAAATGTGGGGAGGTTTGGGGTGATTTGGGTATGAATTACAATTTATTGAATAAAACTTATACTAATTATTAAGGACACACAAAAATTATAATATGTATACAATATGGCTACCTATAAGTTAGTGCCAAAAAAGTATTAGTAGCACTAATATTGCCTTATATACAAATTGATTTGTTTATAGTTCCATATGTGAAGAAACATCAACTTTAAAACAGTCCAACTATTGTTGAAACAGCTGCGCTACAGTATTCATATTAAGGTATACGTACATATGTTACATATGTTTACCATATGTTTTCATCAGATTGAGTCATGTAACTTATAGTTTTTAAGTTATTGACAATTTTAAAAACATGGGGAAATTTGGGTGTAATTTTACATAGAATTTAAAAACTAACCTCACGTTTTGTTTTAAATCATGGCACGTACATGCAATCAAGAAGAAACCTCAAATATATGATTCAAATGATCTTGAAAATGCCAGAAAAGAAGTTCAGAATGGATCATCAGTGTATGCAGCAGCAGCAGCAGCAGCAGCAAAAAAAATAATAATTAAAAAAATACAAAATTCCATGCAAAACATTGAGGTGGTGGCATGAGTTTCCCACGACGCATCAAGGAGCAGGCAGGGAAACATTCTTAACCATAGATGAAGAGAAGTATATAGTAGTAGCTTTAGTTTACACTGCAAAATATGACAAACAGACAAGACTTACACAATACATGGTGCAGAGTTAAGTGCAATCGGTAGGGAGGAAGACTCCTTTTAAGCACGACACTCCCGGTTACGATTTCATTGTAGCTTTTGTAAAAAATACGGAAAGAGGACTTTGTATGACTAAAGCCTGAGCTTTTGACAAAAGCAAGAGCTGAAGGACTTTCTCAATTTGTTGTTGATGAGTTTTTCAAACTATATCAGAGAGTTCTTGACGAAAATAATTTAAACGGACAACCAGAAAGTATTTTCAACCTGGATGAGATAGGCCTTGATCCTACTAAAGGTAAAGTGTTTGTCCCAAAAAGTGCTAGAGTCACCTATTCACGTTTTAGTAGTAGTTCTAATATGTTTCGATGGGCATGGCAGTCATTTGAGCTATAATGTCACCTGTACAGCTAGAGATAATGACATTATTCATGCCCTTCAACCAATGGATGTCCAATGAAGAATGCTTGTAAAGATGTCCTGCAGACATTGTGCCTGTGAGTCCCGCCTAAAAAATATAGATAAGGCTATATTTCCAACTCTTTTAAAGAAACTTGTAGCAACCTCTTTCAAAGCAGACCATGTCATTTGAGGTTTCAAGGGCTCTGTTATCCCCCAGTAAATAAATCTGCTCTGGACAGTAGAATTGTCTCGCAGGCCTAATGAACCACAAACTAGGCCTAATAACTCAAACAAAGTCACAAATGTACCAAGGCCCTCAACAATTAGCCAAAATGAAGACAAAGTCAAATATTTGCCAGTCCCATTGATTAACAATCCAGATGACTGTATAGGCCTAGACCTAAATTTACCAGTGCGTACTGATATAGGCTTAGTTAATGAAGAAACTGAGGGAAGCAATAATTAAAACATCACCTGAGCAGCCTACAAAGTTTAAAGCATGCTTTACATATTAGCCAAACACAAACTACCCCATCCATGGGGAGTTTGGGTAGTCAAACTTATGGTTACCATTTTGTCAATAAGGGGTTAACACACATGAAAATACCAAAGAATCAGTCTAGAAAGTCACAATGCTTAGATGGAACAGGAAAAAATTAAAAACTCTATCATGGTAACATGTTACAGGCCTAGAACGTTGAAAAAGGGTCAATTTTTACCCAAACTACCCTGACCCACCCTAATCAATGCTTGTGCAAAGAGCATAAAATGGTAGTATGCCCTCCATGCTATTGTGATATGGACTAAGATGAAACACAACTATGATTTTATACTAATCATAAATTTCTGAACTGTGATGTTCTCTAATAATTTTTTTTAGAAAGCTTTACATCGGTGGTTCCCAATTGGTGGTCCACGTAACCCAACCAGAGGGTCCGTGGCACCATTCAAATAGCCTATTAAAATCTAGCAATTTATTCCACACTTTCACATAGATTTAGTAAAAAATACAACAATAAAAACTTTTCTCTACTTTTTTCAAGCTTGTTTTTCTTAATATTTATTTGTCTCATTTTGCTTTCTGTTCAACACAAACACTGACAGGCCAGTGTAGACTGATTTAGGTGGCTATGATCTTCCTCCCCCCTCTCTGCTACCACCCTGAGACAATGCATTAGCTTTGCAAGATCCGCAGCTTAGTAAAATAAAATAAAATACGCCATACGTTTACTTTGATGAAGACATCATGCACGAAAGCGGTACTGTGCATCTATATGAGCTCTTCCTCCCCCTTTCTTCAGATAAATATGGCTTGGCCACGCCTGCATCTGATTGATTTACAGCCGCTAAAACTGACCTTGCCATTAGATTGGCTGGTTTTGTACGAGTTTCCAATGTCTAGCCACCCAACAGTTCTTTGAGATTCATTGAAACCGCCTGAAGTTTTAAGAACTTGTCCGAAATAAACATATAAGGAGGGTTTTAACCAAATGAAGTAGTTCAACCAGTAAAAAATGTAAGTGTGGCTACCGACAGGATCTTTAAAAAGATCAAGAAGTGATACAGAGGAGGAAACAAAACACTCTCAGGTTGATGAAGTTGTCAAGATTATTAATTTCATCAAATCTTGAGTTTTGAATTCTGGGATCTTCTCAAAACTGTAAGAAGAAATGGGAAGCCAACATTTGCAGCTACTTTATACAGAAGTGTGTTGGCTGTCAAGGGGGAAAATATTGAGGCGATTCTTTGAGTTATATGATGAAGTACGACTTTTTTTGATGGATTCAAATTTTCTATGTGGTAAGTTGAACAATTTTGCGTGGTTGTGTTTGGTAGCTTACTTACTGAGGCAGTGATTAGAAGGTGGTAGCCTCACTAATATTCCAACACTGGAGACATTTCTGGAGTCCAATGACAAAAAATTGCAACCAGAAGTATCACTGAACACCTTCGTGATCTAGCGACTAGCTTCAGAGATTGCTTCCCTACACCAAATCCTGAAAACTACTTGGATAAGTAATCCTTTTGAATGTGGTGATGTATAACTCACAACTCTATCTGTGGAAGAGCAAGATGCACTTGTTGATGTGACGGTTCATTGAAATCATTTTTTAAAGAATGTAGACTGACCAATTCTGGGTGAAGGTTTACCCTAATTATAAGAAGTTAGGTGGAAAACCTTTGAAACATTTAGTTCACTTTTTTTACACATAGCTTTGTGAAAAAAACATTTTTTATATATTGTTATAGAAAGAATAAGCATAGAAAATGGCTCTATGATGATCCAGATTTAATATTTAAAGTAGGAAATATTGAAATGGATGTGGAAGGGGTTGTTTGAGACAAAAAGAGGGATGATTTCTTCAATCACATTTATATTTAGTAGCTGTAAGACATGTAATAATGTGTTCACTTTTAAAAGACGTTATTAAAATTAAATTAGTTTTTTTTACTAATTAAATTAGTTATTTTTGTGTGGCATTACAAAAAAATTTATGGTATATTTTTTAATATACCTACCTAAAACCCTTAGCTTATTAGGGGCTAACCCACATTTTCTCCAAAAAATTCCTTCGCACAGGTAAAAAACTACCATAGAGGTATCAAAATTTTCAAAAGTAGGGGTCCATGGCTTGGCTTTTGAAAAACGAGGGGTCCGCAGTACTTAGCTAATTGGGAACCACAGCTTTACTTAAAGCTTTGAGAGTGAGACAAATGTAACCAAGCAATTGGTTAGTTAACCGTCTCAGAGGTATTTTCTGATGGTTGTCTGTCTATCTTGCTCACTTGGTAATGTAAATATTGCACAAGTAAAGCGTCAATAATTGTCAGTAGCAACACCATTTAGATCCCAACAATAACATCAAATGCTAAACAACATACATAACATGTTCAACTAGTTCAATGTTAAACAATAACTATTGCGGCCCAAAAGGGACTGAATTGCTGTTGTTATTATTATTAATGTTTATAGGCCCATCAACAGAATGAGGTCATTAGAGCCTTGACATTTAATAATATAGTCAAATCCCCATAGGGGAAGAAAGTGATGGGTAGTACAACCATTTTTTTTTGAGTGATACACCTGCTAATAAAAAACCACAGGTGTATGCACTAAATTAAAGATACAGAATAAACATTTTAAAATATAATAAGTTTGTTAAAATGACAAAACAAACATATTAAAATATAAAATGGTAAAAAGACAAAACATACAAGTTAAAGAATACTAAAAATGTTAAAAATAATCTCAATATGAGAAAAAATCCAAATGAGCCACTTTATAAAAGTGACTCAAATGGCATTAAAGAGATCCGCCTAGTGTATAAAACGGAGTAAACAAATAACTCCATCCTCGCTATCACGTAGTAAAAAACGTAGGTCACCTTTAAAATCAAGAGCCAGGCGGATAGGGGCATATTTACGACACTCCACCAAAATGTGGTACACACTAAGGGGAGCATCGCAAAACTCACACATTGGAGGTGAAACCCCTCTCAATAAAAATCATTGGGTCAACGATGTGTTTCCGACGCGGAGCCTTGTCACGATGACCTCCTCTCTTCTAGACTTTCGTATAGAAGAGGGCCACCACGACACACCATCCCTGATGGACCGCAGTTTGTTCTGAGCAGGGGTCGAGACCCACTGCTCGTGCCAGGTGCGTAGGACCCCACGCTGAACATAACCCTTCAGGTCTAAAAACATGACACCCAAACTCGCATCAGGAGGGAGATGAACATGAACACTTGGCTGCCTGGTCCACCAATTCATTTCCTGAAAGACCGGCATGACCAGGAATCCAGCAAAAGGCGAGCCGGGTGCTTAATGAATCGATTTTTAAAATTTTCTCATGTATCATCTGCACGAGGGGATTCCAGGAGTAGAGAGTGGACAGTGCCAACAGAGCACTCATGGAATCCGTGCAGATGAGAACAGAACGATGACACTTACGGTAAACAAAACATAAAGATTTTAAAATGGCGTATAATTCAGCTGTAAAAACACTGGATTCACCAGGTAAGCTACATTTAAAATGATTTCCCTCTACAACAACGGCGCATCCCACAGAGGCCCCACACTTTGAACCATCCGTGTAGATGCGCTGGAAGCCCTGAGAGCGAGTGGAGAGGAGCTCATTAAAGGTGCTCTCATATATAATCGGCGCGGAGGTCGCTTTAGGAAACTTGGCAAGATCAAAATGGCATTGAGGTAGGCGTATCTTCCAGGGAGAAACTCGACCTGGGGATGTGGGGATAGCCTTCGGCAGGACTATCCCACACGTGTCGAAAACCGATAGCATCCTGATCTCAACTGGCCTTGTACTACACCATTTGGTTTCATACAAGACACGGTTAGGGGGATGAAACACAGGACGGTAGACAACATGCTCTGGCATGCAGTGTAGTAGCCAGTCGTATGCCAGTATGGTGGACACTGTCTAGCATCTTTAACGCTGAGGGTCTCGCTGATCCATAAACGAAACTGCCATAGTCTAGTTTAGATCTTACCAAGACCCTATACAGGCGCATCAAGGTTTCCCTATCAGCACCCCAAGACCGACCGCTAACAACCGAAGCGTCTGGTTGTCAGATGGGCGGAAGTGGGTCTCCTGCAAACACAAGATGGAAGGATGCAGGAAAGAAATTATTTGTTTAATTTCCTCTACACGAGCAAAGAAACCCCTACAATTCCATTGTAGTAGCGACATTATTATTAATTATTCTCGCAATACATAACGTTATCTCTTAAAAATAAAAATTGATTGAGGCCCTTTTTAGGCCCTCTTGCTTTTCCCAGTCTCTCCTGGACCTCCCGCTTCAGGAGAGGTTTGGATTTATCCTAGAGACAGGGTCGAGTGATATTTGCGCGAAGGCTTTGTTAAGGCCTTCGGCACTTTATTTAGAGAATTTTTTTCGGCGGTCCCTCACTGGTCTTCCCTCAAGGCACCAGTGGGGATCGCCTTTGCGGCCTCACCTGTTCTACCATTCATCCCAACCTCCGGAGTCTCAGAGGCGGGATTGAGTGGCTTGACAACAGCCGCAGGTAGTTTTGGGCCCCGTGGAGGGCCTGGGGGTGTTCTCCGAGTGGGGCCCGGGGGTGTTCCCGTGGAGGGCCCGGAGGTGTTCTCCGAGGAGGGCTGGGGGGTGTTGCCCAAGGAGGGCTCGGGCGTGTTCCTTGAGGAGGGCTCGGGGGTGTTCCCTGAGTAGGGCTCGGAGGGGTTCCCCGGGGAGGCATCTTCGAGAGTAAAGGTGGTGGAGGCGACTTCAGAAAGGGTGTCGCCACCTGTACAAATTTTGGCACCACCATAGTTGGTGGTGGTTGTCTTTGCGTCTCCGGAGTAGACCTGGAGACGAGTGGCACAGGACGTGTAGGCGTATTAGAGATTAACTGCGCAATGGCAGTTGGGGCAATTTATGTTCTGTCTAACAATTTGGCTATACAATGTTTGAAATACCAAAACTTGACCGGATACATATTTTTGTGTGCCTGGGCAAAAGGGATCTTCTTTTCACATTGAATTTCGAGGACTTTTTTTTCCGCCTTCCATTTCAGACAGGCCTGAGACCAAGCAGAATGCGGACCCTTGCAGTTGACGCAAAACTTAGGAGACTCACACGGTGTATCGTGAGCCTCCTGTCTGCAATCTGCACAGGTTGGCCTTCCACGGCATCTCAGCTTCGTATGCCCGAATTCCTGGCACTGAAAACAGCACCGAGGATTGGGAACATACGGCCTGACTCTGAGCACATGGAAGCCTGCTCGAACCTCCTTTGGAAGGGTGGGAGTCGCAAACGTGAGGATATATGTATCCGTCTTTTTCTCTTTTCCGTTCATTTTGGTGATGATACAGTAAACCTCGGTGACATACTGAGGGGAAAGCTCCTCACAGATATCCTCAATGCTTACGCAGTCGAGGTCATAACAAGTGACCACTCCCTTGCAAACATTGAGGAATCTGTGGGGCTCCACCTTCACCTGTATATGAGCCGTATTACTCAACGGTATTTCAGAACTCGCCATTATG
The DNA here is from genome assembly GCA_033556935.1 of Timema podura. Classification (NCBI taxonomy): domain Eukaryota; kingdom Metazoa; phylum Arthropoda; class Insecta; order Phasmatodea; family Timematidae; genus Timema; species Timema podura. Next base: position 70,851,414 of record JAVRXN010000001.1, read on the forward strand.
TTTGTGTATCAGTCGTAGTCTGAATCATAATGGTGCCATCACACAGTTTCCTTATTAAAACGTCAGATTTTGCTGCTCCATTTATCACTCTTTCGAGGATAAATGGGCTGACACATTTCAGATCTTCACTTTCATCTAATCGAGACATCACCAGGAAGCGGGGCTGGGTCCTCACCACTTCCTGGATTTTTTTCAAAACAGGGCTGGACGGCCTTACCCGTTTCCGCCTCTTGTCATTAATACAGCCCTGTGGGGGGCCGGGCGGTGAGATGCCAGCAGAATTTGGCAGTACAGTGCCAGCGGACAGTAAGATGTCAGCTGTGACAAGGGACTCAATCATGAGTGAGAGGACAACCTGCACAGTACTCGGATTGTAGACTCAGGGTGATCCCAGTTGGTACTAAGGCCCTGTTAACTCTCCAGACGAGCGGCTCCATACGACGCTAGACATGACAACCTTCATAAGGAGCATCACCGCAGCAAGTGTATGCAGGAAAGTGCTAATTTTACGTCCGGGCCCTCATGAACGCAACCGGTCTTTTCTCAAAGTAGGGTACCCGGTTATTGTCATCCCTAAGGCCCTTCTACTAAGGTATTACAACCGGCGCACTTTCACTCAGGAGCTCAAAGGCAGTGGTATCCAATAATCGTCCAAGGGAGACCATGTTAGATGCCAAAGTCGTCAACGGAGTGGTCAAAAGTCTCCGTGCAGGACTGAACGGCAGGGGAAAGGAAGAAAGAGGTAAGGAGAGAAAAAGCAAAGAGAGAAGAATGAAAAAAAAGGCGTGAAAGGGAAGGAAGAAAAAAGGAGGTGAAAGGAAAGATTTAGGATAGGTTTTCCTGCACGAGGACGTCCTGCACAGAAGCTTCCCCTTTTAGTCGCCTCTTACGACAAGCAGGGGTTACTGCGGGACTATTCTAAACCCCGTCCCGCAGGGGGGCCGAATTGCTATTGATTGGTCCGAGAATATGACCATTTAGGGGTTGATCGAAATCAAATTAGCTCAGATGTAATTTCACTTGTAGATTGTCTTAATGTCAGCTTGGCGAGATAGTGTGTTGAGTGCTAGTTTTACATTGTGAGTGAGGGAAGCTCTTGATTGTGACTTAGAGAGTCAAGACCAGTAGTAGGCTACTTAGTTGAATTTCATTTTGTTGCTCCACAGTGTAGTTTTATGTAAAGTCTGCTTGAATAACTATGTGTTCTTCACTAGCTTGTATTTTTCCCCCTCAAAAAATGTAGACTGTTGGCATTTAATTTGTAGTGCCTCAAGACAGTGGTCCACTATACCGTCCATGTATTCATTGTCTCCCATTTCACCATAGTTTTCACCAATATGTTATATAAATGGTACAAGTATGTTTTAGGGATATTTCAGAACACAACTTCTTAGTCACATACCATGGATCCAATAAAGTCTCGACAATAATGTTTGTTTTCCAAAATATTTGTTTTTAAAGTAGGTGCTATTTTAAGGTAGACCTATGCATACATTTCATTAAGATTGTTTTTAAAACCATAAAACATAACTTAAATGTATGTAAACTTCATTCATCACTGAGCCTAATAAAACATAAAACTAATATTATTCCATTTCTAGTGACTGTGTCATTCCGTTACCGTTAAATATGGCTCTAATAAATTGCTGTACTTTTTTTAAACATCAGTTAATTTTCTGTGAGCAAATCTATAATTCATACAAATTTTAAACTTTCTGAAAAAATTATTTCTTCTTAGAGAACAACAATTAGCCTTTTAATGGTAACAATGACAACATGTTGATGAGTATGGGGGAAACTGTTTTGGACCCCAGATTTGATTTATTTTTATTAAATCACCTTTGACTTATCTAGTTAGTCTAGAATTTAAGTTTTATCCCAATTTAAATGACATAGCTCTTTTATATACTATTTTTGACTACCATAAAAAGCAATGTTTTGATTTAAATAGGGTTTGCTATCATGTGACTAATGTTTGATAGTAATTTACTATTTGATAGCTCATTATTTTTGTTAAATTGTTTCTCTAATACAAAACTACAGTATTTTAGCTACCCAATGAAATGGTTAACTTAATTATAAACTAATTTTTAATTTTTGAGTTCCATGTCTTTCTCATGGAACTGCCCAGATCTTTCACGTTATGTGAACTGTAAGTGAAGGATATCACGTGATCTAACCAGCCAATCACGTTAATACTGCTATTTAGTACTTGATCTGTTTCACAAGTACCATATTACTTTATTTGTTTATAGTGTATAGCTAGATTTTACTTTTACATCATGATTGACGATGTGTATAAGATAACACTAAAAGAGGAAAAGTAGAAAGTGCAAAAAACTTAACTTCAATAGTACAATTAGTTTGAATGATATTTTTTTATTGAAATGTAATTAAATAACTATATCAAAAGTAAACAACACATATAGTCACAGATAGCACTGTTAACATATAGTACAGATCACAGATCAACATCTATGCTCTCATATGCTGATGTTTGGCTCAAGCTGTTGCGTTAAGTTATGTGAATCGTGATAGCCCACTGGTTTCTTTATGAAAGATTAACTATAAGTGAACATTACATTTGTTTTATTATCACATACAAGTTAACTTTCAGACATAATCAGCAATTTCAAGACGTCTCATTTACATAAAGTACAAGCTATGAATGAACAATGAATTATACATGAAGGTTATAGATAAATCTATGTTAGAACAAAACAGTAAAAGTATTGTACACAGTGAGTCCAACTGACCAACAAACTCAACCTTCAGTTGAGTTAGGCGCTACTATACAACTTATTAAACAACATTAAGTTAAAGTTAAGTTGATCGTGATCCTGGCATTTATTATTACATTGAATGATTTATTTCATCAACTTTTAATTATTAATTTAATTTATTTACACATGAAAGGTTAGGTTAAGCTGGGTTGATTTAGAGCCATAATAATGAAATGATAGGTTAAGTTAGGTTGAATAGGTGTCATAATAATTGATATAAACTAGTTGTGTTATTTAAATTACACCAATTTTATGCTTAGTCTATAATTTGGTTGTTATGGATGTAGGCTTACTTGTGATCACCTACAATAAGTTTAATCATTTAAAGTTAAATTTACTATGACATAAAGTTAATTGTGATCGTCATAGATGGTTTTTAAGACTTCTTAAAGAAGGTAAAAATTATGTTTGGGGTTTAGTGTAATGTGTCCAAATAGTTCTAGAGCGGCCGAAAGATATCCGTCGCTTAGTTGAGTGGAACTTCTTATTTAACTTAAAACATTACTTTTTTTGTTCAAATCGATTATATGTGTTTTAACGTTTGGAATAATTTATAGTTAATATCAATCTTTTTAATATTTTAAGAAATGGCTTAAATGGAACGGTTAGACCCAAAAATAATCCCACCCTCAATGTGTACTATTCACACCACTTTAAATACCAGAAAATGAACTAAAAAATTAGGCCTAATAGGTTGTATCTGACCCCACCTTACAAGATGTGCTCAAAATGCATCTTACTGTTTAAGAGTTACTTGGACTAATGTGGCTTTGTAGACTAATAATTTAGTAAGCAAGTTTATTAAAACACAAATGTTTAATCGTAAATTATATTATTATCAGTTTGGGGATATTAGGGTAATACTTACTCAATGATAGTCTATCAACGTTTTCAAACAAAACTAATCCTTCTGGAGCAACTCTTTGTTTCAAATTTTCCATAAATACATTATTATCGACATGTAAACCCCCTTTTCCCCAAATAACAAGCACGTTGTTGCCTGACATGACTAAATCCATTTTTATATTTGAAATTTACTTGTCTGTGCTTTAAACTTTATACTTTAACACCGACACACCAAAAGTTGAACAATAACATCTCACCTTCTTCCATAGATAAGGAAGTGTATAGATCGAGATCTCTCTGTATCGAGGATCGACATTTGCACTAGCGCTACCAGTGCTTGGTTCTAGAACTAATCATCGAATCGGCGGGCTATTCAAATAACCTTATGCAATGCAAGAATCCTTGATTTTATTTACTTCCCATTTTTTCGTTTAGCTTTTTTTATAATTAAAAAAAGCCAAACTAAAAATGCAAGGATTTTTATTAACATTTATGTTTTGTTATCAGTTTTAAAAATATATTTTCTTAAGATTATATCTGAATAAAAAAACTTAATATATTGGTTTTTCAAAGTAAATAAACTAGGTATTTCACTGCAATTTGATTAATATGATTAATATACAAATCTGAACACATTTTTCTTTAATTTTAAAATAACCCTTTTGCAGAATATAAAAAATAAAAAATGGTCAAATTAGCTGTTAATACCAAAATTGGGTTGATGGTGATTGGAATGGGTAGAATTATAATAACAACTAACATTTATTTATATTTTATCAAACAAATATTTTATTAATACATTGTTCAATTTGTTTACAAAAGGTGTATATTGCCCAACAATAGTTGTTAAAGTTCTCACTCGAGGACTATGAAAATACAATAGCTAAGAAATTATTTATATGACTTATACTAACATGAGATATAGAAACATAAGTACATTTAAGTATTTTAAAAAAGAATGGTTACATCAGTAATTTATGCAATATTATTAGTGAATCAAAGGTGAGCGTTGGGGGGGAGGGGGCATAGTCCCATCAAATCCACATTACCGCTTCCCCCCTAACCAAAATAGAAAGAACTATTTTTTAATCCAATACAACGCTTTACAAATGATCAGAATAGGCCTAATCTTTATTGATTATTAGAACATGTGTAGCAACAAAATTTCACTATTTTTATTGCACTAGGTTATAAAATATATCAAAGGAGCAGTTTGGCCTAAAATTAAGTTATAATTAGAAGAACGAAGATTTAAAAAATTAAGGGAGAGTTTTTTTGACGTGTGACGAATAGTTTTCAAACTACTGCGTGTGGCTTGATAAGTGGTGACATAAACCATTTACAGTAATGTCAGCTTCAAGTGATGTTTGAATTACTGTGATTCAATTTTTTGTGTTTCATTGTGCGACAGTGTTATGTGTGTTTGTGATCATCAACCTATTTAAAATTTTATCAACATAGCTATCAGTACGTCTTAATAAAATTGATAAAAAAAATACACACCAGCTGACTGGATGTTTTAAATGTTTGTTTAATAGTGATTGATTTTACTTTTAAGTCAAATATCCTGATGATTTAGTTAATTTTCAAAAGCCCTCGAAATTATTTTGTTGATAAGAAGGTGTCTTGTTCTTTATTTTTTATGCCATCCCATTGGTTTTATCACAACAGTGTAGTGTCTTTTTGATGCTATTCACTGCAGAAAAAAAACTAAGCTAATTTATCATTACATTACTTCCCAAATCCTGAGAAATATCTGGTATGATATACGCGATGGTTGAATAAAAGAATTAAGAGGAAGAAATATGTGCCCTCTGGATCTAGTGTCATTTGCTCTAAGCATTTTGAAGAAACAGATTTTTATCAATCCTATCTTTTAAAAGAAAAACTTATGGTCAAAATAAAAACCCATCACAGAAAATTAAGATCAGAAGCATGTTCTTCGTTGTTTATGAAGCGTACTTCCTCTTACATAAGAAAACATCGTGAGTGAAATTGTCGATACTTCTAGCAAAATATCTTATTCAAGCCCTGCTATATATATGGATGTAATGGAGCCGAACATACATATTGGCATGTTTTTCCAATCAACATTTGAAGTGTCCATTCAGTGTGAACTCAAAAGTGAAATATCTACATTAGTTAGTAGGTACATATCAGATGATGTCTTGCAGTGTTTAAGGTGCTCATAATGAACACAACAGTTGAAACATTCTCGTGTAAAGTTATCTGTTTTGCAATGTTCCTTTAATTTCCTATGCTTTCGCTTGCACAAGACTTGTTCTAAATATAAAGCCATTACACCACAGTACCCATGTTATAACATCAGTTTGTTGTAGGTTTTCATCCTGCTCGTTTATCACTATCCCCACTTCTATTTAGAACTGATATTGGTTCAAATCAATATGAACGAAAGGAACCACTCATGATGCAGGAGGGATAATTTGAGACGATGAACAGGAACAGAAGTGAGTGAGAAATAGACGAAGGTGAATAGTGTTCTTTCTAACAGCAGGTGGACACATGGATTTATAACGTCTCACACATAATCTAATACCCGGGTTCGCGCATGTTATAACTCGACTTATCCTGCTGAAACAAACATCATTGTTCTTAGAATCCTTTTCTCTATCATAATCTTATCTTAAATATAAATTAGTTTTTTGGCCAAACTGCTCTTTTGGTCAAATTGCTATAAATAGCCATAAAAAAGGTGTCATATTATTTTACTTCATGTCATAATTCATCATGATCATAAAAATTATTAATTTTATTGCATCCTAGTGTTTATTAAAGGAGTATGTCAGAATTAAGAAGGTTATATTATTATGATTAGCACCGGGTCTTCCTAAACCCTTCAGGTTATATGAACTTACGCTAATGTGTAGTGGTTGGGTGATTGCGAGATGAAATGGAGGACCTACAGTTTAACGTGGGATCCGAACCACAGTGGAGGCCTGGCATTCTACACATTTACAAGTTGTGATTAATACACGTCTTGTCAGAGGTCAAGGGTTTGGCAATCAGATAAATCTGCACCCCTATGACATTCTACTAAAAACCCTATGTAAAAGTTGATCAGTAATTGAAGCTTTTTAGTTGCACAATTGGCCGCTATATGAAAAATCGCCGTGATTGTTGCGGATAGTTGTGACGTTTTATAACAACAGATGTTAAGATTTATAATATTTTATTTCTGCAGAATGGCTTTACATGTCAAAAATAAAAATAAATGTAAGTTCCCAAATTGTTTTAAAACTGATGTGTCAATATTTATACGCCCTCAAATTTTGAGAAACGTGATTGTGAAAAAAAAAAAGTGTGCAATTGTTTTTATAATTTAAGATTAGTTTATCTCTGAATTATTTCCACATTGGTTGATCAATATTTGCAATAAAAAATCTGCTATACGAGTATTTCATTTGCCACCACTCCTATGTCGTTGGTTACTTGTATGTTTATTTATAGCAGTGATTTTTCTACTGCCTTAACTTTAGACATTATTTATATACCAAAATAGAAAAGTTTATTCTTTTTAATTGGGGATGGTACTCTAAAACTGATACAAATGAAAAACACTAATGTCAAAACAACAAATTATTAAGAAATTTGTATTACTATTTATACTTGCAAGTAAACATCAAATCTAATGATACTATAGTTATATTTAAGCCTATTTAATATAATTTGATTTTGTAATATTCAGACATCTCATTAGAATCAAAATCCAGACGAAGGGCCTAAATGGCAAGTTTTTTATTTGGATACTACTGTTCGGAGTTTGAATTTATTAGCACATGAAAGGTTAGAAAGGTTAACTAAGAAGGGGACGATGCTCAAAAACCTGACCCGTATATATTTCCCATTTTGTTGTTAAATATTAAAAAGGTATAATTTTTTGTATCAATACACTCATAAAGATATGAAGAATCAATAGAAACTAAAATTATATTATTTACATTCGAAAGTATTTGACAATATCACACTAAAAGGCAACACCATTTATTTAGTTTGTTTTAATGGTACTTACCACAAAAGTATTCAGAGGACTGAAATTGCTCATATCCTGACATATTAAACTATCTTAATATGACTTCACTATAGCTTGGTAGTAACAATCGATATGTTGCTGCAAGTAATATTACTACAGTAATTTAGTTAAATAATATTTAGGGATGATACTATCAATAATTGTCTTGGCACTTAAGTCAAATATAGTATTTGAAAAATGTCTACTTGAAGGCTGGAAACAAACCTGGGACCATTATAAAGGCGGTAGTACCAAAGTACTATGTTTAAATCTCATTTTTTAAATAATAAAACTATATTGAAACTTTATAGACTGTATGCAGGAACAAAATGAGTAAAAAGGTGAGTGGTATTGATTTGCCTCGTTATTGAGCCTTCTGCAATAACATACCCTCTAAGATAGCTAATTAACATCACTCACACTTTCGAATGTAAACTAATATGTTTTAAATCCACTCAAAAATAAAACTTCTCATTCACTCTTCACGTTTGCTTATGTCATTCTTGCATTCTGCCTTATCTCTTTCCCTTTACTAATGAAAGACACTAATTTTCGTATTCAGACAAACTACCCTAAATGCTACTCAACAGGATTAAATCAAAAATCCCCTCAGATGATTGATGCCTTAGTACCCTCATTCAACAATACATTTTTTAAATAATAATTTATAGAAATGTTTATATGATCAAATTTTACCAATTAAATAATTAGCATGTGATTTATAACACAGTATTTCAAATTTAAATTATCTTACATCGATGATCAAATGATTAATTGTAATTTGTATGTTATCATTTGTTGTGAGCTATTCTTTTTATTCACAAGTTATCAAATTTGGGATGGATTAATTACTGTCTAACAGTAAAATTTAAGAATTAATAGCCAGAGCTATTATTTATGCTTATTAGTAGGGAATTACTCCACTAGATATCATATTCTGAAAATTGAAAAATGACACTTGGACACGGGAATCGAACCCGGGACCTCTGGCTTAGTACACCAATGCTCTAACCACTGAGCTATCCAGGATTCGTCTCGTGCCCTGGGTCATTCTTCACTCATATTTTAAGGCAGAGTCTATGATGGACTTAGCGGAAATCGTCAGCTACAAGTATGTGATTATATTAATATCACGAGCCATCGGATAACGCAGCCATCTGCGACTCGGTAGTTGGCTGTTATGCTGCCATTTGCACAGTTATTAAATTGTACGGGATCCCGTGTCCAGGTGTCATTTTTCAATTTTCAGAATATGATATCTAGTGGAGTAATTCCCTACTAATAAGCATAAATAATAGCTCTGGCTATTAATTCTTAATATATGTGCGATCCCGTACAATTTAATAACTGTGCAAATGGCAGCATAACAGCCAACTACCGAGTCGCAGATGGCTGCGTTATCCGATGGCTCGTGATATTAATATAATCACATACTTGTAGCTGACGATTTCCGCTAAGTCCATCATAGACTCTGCCTTAAAATATGAGTGAAGAATGACCCAGGGCACGAGACGAATCCTGGATAGCTCAGTGGTTAGAGCATTGGCGTACTAAGCCAGAGGTCCCAGGTTCGATTCCCGTGTCCAGGTGTCATTTTTCAATTTTCAGAAGTAAAATTTAAGCTGAGGGGTTCAAACTTCTCTTCAAAATTTAAATTGCGCGCGCACTATTCCGCAACAGCACTAACGCCATTTGGCTTCAATGTTTGATCACTGAAACTAAAGAGTAGCCAGACCCGTTTATCTTAAGCCTATTTTACGCCAGAGCAACACCTTGTGACATTGTGGCATGTCACAGGGCCGCATGCCACAATCAATAAAAATGTTGCACGTTGTAGCAAGAATCGTGCGGCTTGACAACACCTTGCGTCATGTGGCACACTGTCGACCTTGTATCCGAACGCGTTGGGTTTCATGCGACATTTTCATGCGTCAAAACAGTTTTCAGGTAATGTTTTGCTGGGTTTTTTTTTTACCAAAGATTGTGGTCATGGAGTGATCTAATGAAAAATAGCTTGATTTTATCGAAGATTATAGAAAGTGTGAAGTGTTGTGGTATGTCCGAAATTCAAATTATAAAAAAATAGAATAAAACGTGATGCTTTACTTGGTCTTGCACGAAAACACGATCTGGATGAAGATCGTATCAAAGAGAAAATAAAGAACCTTCAAAGTGAATTCCATAGGCAACACAATCGCATTAACAATAAAAAAAAAGAGTGGTTCTGGATTTATAAACGACAGTAAAAAATTGTTTGCATATGACACAATACAGTTTATACTGGATGCGACCGAACCACGCCCAAGAATGTCCAGCTCAATTGCAAATTCATCTAATTACATTATTTACAGTAGGTTTATTTATAATTTTTACGTTTTGTACTAAATATGAATTCCTAATAAATAAAAATAAAATATGAGACTATAAGTTTCATTGTCTTTTATATTAATTTATGAGTAAGCACAAGCTTTACAATAAATGCAACTTTGGCTACTGATATATGTCATGCCATTCTACTTTTCCTTGTGGTGTCATAAAATATTCCTTGAATTCTTCTCGAACAAGCTTTGCATCAGTTGGAGGTCTTGGAGGTGCCCTATCTAAACTTGTTAATCCTGTATTATTCTGAGTAATTGGTCTTCAAGTTTCAGGAATGATTACCCCATTTTCTAAATCTTCTGTTTCAAAACTTCCTGATGGCATGTAAAGTGGCCTTGAAGTTTTGCTTTTTCTTAAATAGTTGTGCAGATATATACAAGCTTTCGTAATTTTATCCACATTATCCACTTTTAGTTGCATGGGCTTTCGAAAAACTCTAAAAACAGAGGCCATTATTCCAAAAGTATTTTCCACTATTCTTCTTGCTCTTGAATGTCGGTAATTAAATACTCTTTCTGGTGACTGAGATAACTGGCCAGCATATGGTTTCATGAAGTTAGTAGTTAATGCGAATGCATCATCAGCTACTAAATCATATAGTGTTAATTTTTCCCTGCCAGGCAATGGTTCTGGATAAGGTTGTTTTAACTGATTTTCTTTTTGTGCTTTGTTAAATGAAGTAATCTTGTAAACTCCTCCATCAAACATACGGCCTTGACACCCAATATATAAATATTGAAAACAATAGTTGGCATCCACAATTGCCATAAGTACAATGCTAAATGTTTTTTTATAGTTGAAATATTCAGTTCCAGTATTGGCAGGACATTTGATTTGTACATGTTTACCATCAATGGCTCCTATACAGTGAGGAAAGTTCCACTTAATTTAAAAATTCTGGGCAACATTCTTCCATTCCTGTTCATCTCTTGGAACCTGAAAAAAAAGTTTTTATTAATTTTGTTTCAGAATGAAGATATAATTTTTAATACAAATTTAAACAGTGATGATAAAACTAATCCTGAGGAAAATATGGATTTCAAATATGCATCCACTTACCAGTACATCAACATTGACATCCCAAGATGGTACAGCTGAAGATCAATCAAGTAGAAAGAAGAAAAAATCTTGTAATCTAGTATCCCACACAGAAAATGAAAGAAGAGCAGAAGAAGCTTACCATATTATGAAAAATTCTGTCAAGAGAGATGATTACAGTATTTATGGAGAATATGTTGGGAACGAATTAAGAAAGCTTTCATCTATATCTCAGACATATATCAAACATATTATTGGAAAGGTTTTATTTAAAGCAGCCTTGGGGCTATATGGCAATCAACAGATTGTTACAAATAAGATACAAATATCAACACCTGAGCCAATAGCGATCACCAAGTACTTCAGATATTAGTCTGGATAGTAATAGTGGCAGTCAATCTACATATCATGACCATCAATATATATTAGCAATACCTGAACCATTACGAATAGCACTGGAAAATCCGGATATCCCAATAGATATAAATAAGGATAGTAATAATGATAGTCAATCTGTTTTAGTGGAATATCTTGATCAATCGAATTACCTTCGACGATATTTTTAATTTTTAATAAATTTTACTATGTTAAGTCTTAGTTTGTAATAGTTTTTTTATTGAAAATACAGATATAATTAAGAAACCAAGATAATAATTTTTATTTCTTCCCATCTAACTATTAAAACTAAATAGCAAAGTATATTTTATTTCTTACCTTTACATAATCTTTCAATACTGACGACATAGCCTCGCATACTTCTGGTACTATGAGGGAAATAGTAAAATATGATACTTGGAATAAGTACATAAGAGATTTGTATGAGTCACACGTAGCAAGATATCTTAATGTGATAGCTAGTCGAATTCTTGGTGAAATACTATCTTGGTAATTAGTGTCCTCTCTTTGAATGTGTGGTGTAATCAACTGCAGTAAATATTCAAAGTTCGTATTAGACATTCTTGTAAAGTTTTGAAATAAGGCACCATTATCTGATTTTATTTTTGTTAGTAAACTAAGCCGTGGGCCATCTCGCAATAATGTTCTTTTCCACCATCGTTTCTTTTTCCGTTGTTTTTTAGTTGCATGGACTAGTAACAAATAAGCTGCTGCTGAAATTACTTGATCAACCATTTTCCTGCGGTGTTCCAATCAATTAAGTAGACTAAAAATATTCAAATACTGCAGCACATTGTTGCCTTGGCGTAAAATAGACTGCCGCATGCTACATCGGCCGCATGATGTCGGCATTTGTAGCATGCAACAAGGAGACGCATGCCTCAATTTGTAGAATGCCACAATGTCGCAAGATGTTGCTCTAGTGTAAAATAGGCTTTAGACTCTGTCTATGATTGAGCTTAACCAGAGCACAGATCACATTACTCTAGAAAGATTTAGATACTCCAGGCCACGGACGGATATCTCTTATAGAAACTACTTCAATCTTATTTTAGTTATTTTTATAACCATGGAAATCGCTAATGTAGGCAAATATCGAACTGTGATAGGACGATCGATTCAAACTTTACAACAGTGAACTGTCATGGCGTTTTCTACTTTATGATTGTAAATAATGTTTTAATAGTGATAGTAATTTGTTGATAGTAAAATGTTTTAAGTGTTCATTTTATAATTGTGTACTATAAATATAAGTGTTGTGTTCCTGGATGTCTAAACAGATAATATATTAGACATAGATTTCCAACTTAGATAGATAATAGATAACAAAATAGATCCAAGATGGCGTTCAATTCAGTTAACCTTTGTGGTGGAGGTTGTCGAAATACGGTAGTCGGGGGGCGAAAAGCGATTTTTTTTGTGAAGGAAAGTGTAGGAAATGGTTCCACATAAAGTGTGCAAATGTGAGCAATGAAGATTTTGGTTACCTTTCACGTAATACGCATGTAAAGTGGTTTTGTGTGAAGTGCCATGAGTTGGACAGTGCAGACAGTAAATGGCACGAAAGTCTAGACAAACGCATTGACGAGGTATTTAAGGTTTTGACTAGCTTATCTGAAAAGAATGAGGAAGTAACAAAAGTGAAGGATCGTGTCTCAGCCCTGGAAACTACAACTAGTCTACAAGACGTAATGCTAAATGAGTTGAACCAATACTCAAGAATAAACAACATTATTATAGACGGACTGCCCAAAGTGACCGATGAGTGTGTTGTAGATTTGGTAATCAAACTAGGCCTTTAGTTGGGAGTAAAAGTGGAGCCAACGGACATAGACACAGCCCAGCGACTGCAAGATAAAAAATCAAGCGTCCCAAGCATAATAGTGAAATTCACGAGGAGGTCTATCAAGGATTCCCTTCTACTCAATAAGCATAAACCTAAACATGTTAACTCCACAAAGCTTGTAAATGCTGCTGGCCACCCGCTGTACATCTCAGAGCATGTAACACCTCTGAATAATCTGTAGTTCTACCAGGCAAGGAAGCTCAGAGATGATGGGGCTTATAAATATTGTTGGGTTAAAAATGGCAAGATATTTTTAAGTTCTGATGACAACTCTGCAACCATTAGGTATACCGGGAACAATTTAGATGACAGTGTTGGTACACCTGCTAACATGACTGAAGTTACTGCACAACAAAAGGATGATAGCTTTGTAGCTCTGAATAGGAAGCAGAAGAAAAACAAGCAGAATGGAAAGAAAAAATATTTTAGTATCCAATATGAATTTAATCATGTCTTACTTTAGGTACTTTAGTATATTTTTCACTATATTCTGTTTTTTATATCTAAAACAAGCCATGGAGTGCAACCTACTGTTGCCAGCCTTTAATATTACCTGTGTTAGGAGTTATAATACATGTGCTACCTTATACATCTTATTATGCCCCATAAAAATCAAGTGTCAAGTGGTTAAATGGTTAAACAACCTAATGCAATATTTGATGATGACATCAACACCAGGTATTGTGCCCCAAACTGCCCTTACTAGTATTAGTATAAATAGTTATATTATGTTAATCTCAAATGCCAGTTTTTTAACCTTAACCTTAGTTCCTCTAAACACAGTAGCCTATGAAAACATATGAGCTAGGGCTTGACACAATTAGAGACTTCAAGTACTGCTACCCGAATCCCAGTGTGTCCATTTTATATGCTAATATTAGAAGTCTCCATCATAAACTTGATGACATAAGTGCCCTATTAGAATATATAGGCAACCACCAGACCTCATACTCCTTACTGAGACATGGGTAAAGGAAAATGAAAGTAAAATTTTCAATGTTGAAGGTTACAAAAATATCTTCTCATGTCGCAATGATAGGCCTGGGGGCGGTGCCTGCATCTACATTAAGAACAAGTGATGCAAATAATTGAAAAGGATATTTACTACATAAACATCTATATACAGAATATAGACCCTCCTTTAAATATAAGTGTTGTATACAGGCCTCCCCCCCAAAAAAAACTCTAAATGATTTCTTTGATATGCTGGAAGCGATATTTAACAATGCATATAAATATAATAGCATCATAGTGAGGGATTTTAACATAAATAGTACATATAGGAAGTATCTAAACCTGATAAAAAGCTATGGGTTTTGTCTGTGTAATAGACTTCTAACAAGAGCTGATAATAGATCTGTGAGTACAATTGAGCATCTTATTACAAACACTCAATCATATGTTAGAAAATGGATAAATAATATACACTCCAGTCTTAGTGATCATAATATATTAATAATTGAACTGGAGTCAGACACAGGGAATAGTAGAACCGGGAATAGAAACCGAAGACAAAACCAAAACATTAAGATCAACCACAAAACCCTAACTAATATTCTCCTAGAAAAATTGAACTCACTAAATACTGACAGACTTGGTGCAAATCAAATATATGGAAACATTTTTAACATTTTGAGTCAATCCTTAAATTTTTCCAAGAGAGGGCTAGATGATAGGGGCAAAGAAACCTTCTGTAAACAGTCGTGGGTTAGTAGGGAACTCCTAGGTTTAATTCATCATCTAATTCATCTATAAGCTTGCCAAATTACATCCTCTTAATGTAAATATAGCTAATTATTATGTTCTATGCAGAAATAGCGTAACCTTTCTGAGAAGAAAGCTAGTTAGGGAACACTATGCCAGGCAATTTAATGACGTTACTGGTGACCCCATGAGAATGTGGATAATTATTAACAGTGCTCTGAATAAAACTAACTCCAAGTCTAATTCTAATGGAATAACTAAAATAATGTATGATAACCAAGAATATACCAACAACAAATAAATATGCGATAATTTTAATAGTTATTTTATTGAGGTGGGGCATTCTTTAAGTATGAGAGTAGCGATAAAGCCTTTGGAAAAACATATACTATTTGAGGGGGGAAATGCTCAATCCATGTCTTTACTATTCATAGATGAAGGTGAAGTGGCGAAATTTATCTCTGAACTTAAAAATTCTGAGATCCACCCATATGATCATTGTTCTAATAATTTGCTAAAAAAATGTAAGAACCCTATGACAAAATAGATTACTCTGCTGATAAATAGGTCCTTTGAAGAGGGAACAGTTCCAGATATCTTAAAAATTGCTAAAGCCATTCCGATTATTAAGGGTAGTGGTACCAGGGCGGACACCTCTAACTATGGGCCAATATCTATTTTATCAGCCGTTTCCAAAATTATGGAGAAATTCGTGAAAAAAAGACTTGTAAGCGACTTGGAACACATTCACTTTTTCTCTACAGGGCAGTATGGCTTTAGGAATAAATCAAATACACTAATTGCATGCATGTGATCCCCCCCCCTTAATTTCTAAAGGGCGAGGAAGGCTGGAAATCAGGCAAGAATATCACCTGGTTGAACACAATATATTTTATTATGAAATAAACAATAATAGTACAAAAATCAGATAATAAAAAACTGTGCGTGAAGCGCATCGCTTCAACAATCATCAAACATGTTAGGCATCATAAATAAATAACCCTAGAGTCCCCCGTGGAATGGTTACACTAGATAACTAACACAACGTGTGTTGAGAACAACAAAATACTATATTACAGTTCGGGATCTCTAACATTGAACATTATGGTTCTTGACCCTTGATTCCTTAATCTACGAGTATAATATGTTATAGAATAATTTCTAACTGTACCTCCCCCAGGTGACGAACTAACAACCAGCGCGCAAAGATAAACATCTGAAGTGCGCATAACTAACATTACGTTACTCAAATGTAACGACCCTAAAATGTAAGAGTGGGCCAAGTCTCACTATAACATGCCAAAACCTAGTCTGCTAACCCGATATACTAAGCTGCCCCTAAATGAAACTAAATGTATCAATGTTTACAAGACGGGCAGCAACCCCGAGACTCGCAGGCCAACTCTGCGAGCTCGAACATAATAATGGGTTTACAAAGTTATTAGATAATTAAGTTGGGCTAGTATCCCAAAACCTAAGCGGAGATCGGAGGGCGACGACATCTATGACTGCCGCGGTAAGCGCATGGCATTGCATAGCATTAATCAACAATCATCAAGAGTTTAAGTGTCAAAACAGTAATTTTGATTAGTGTCCCCCCCATGACGCCAAAACAGAAAACTTGGTATAATTAGTAATAATCCCCAAGTCCTATGTCGCCGTTCTCACCTCCTTTCAACGAAGCCAATGGTGTAATAAGTGATTTTAGATCACCGGCATTCCCATATATATATATCATAATCAATTCTCAGAGAAGGGGAGGGGTGGAAGGAAAGGAAGGTGGGAGAAACAACAATGGAAAGAGCCAGAAGACCGGAGTAGAAGGTAGAACAATCCAGATGCGACGTGAAGCCGGAAACGGAACTCTTTTCTTAGTGGCTGGCTGGACACGGGTTTGACTCTCGTAGCCAGTCCACTCGGGCGCACCGCTCAGTCAGTCGGGTCTTATGTTAGAGAGCGGAGGTCAAAGTTTGTGTTCGTGCTGTGCGGTGATCATCCGTGAGCTGGCCCCAGGTTTGGTGAGTGTTGTCTCAATAATAGTAACTTGTTACACATGGACCTAGTTGACCAAATGCAAACTGCTCTGCACAGTAACTTGAGGTCAGCTGGACTGTTCATAGACTTGAAAAAAGTGTTTGGCTGTGTAGATCATGCAATCCTAATTTACAAACTAACTAAAATTGGCATACGTGGAGTAGTATTGGAATTGTTTAAAAGTTATTTATCCAATAGGTCTCAGTTTGTCTCAATAAATAACTCTACAAGTACGGAGGAACAAATCAGGTGTGGAGTTCCTCAAGGATCAGTTCTGGGCCCTATATTATTCCTAATTTACGTAAACGATATAGCCAAGGTATACTTCAAAGGCTATATTTAATTATATGCTGACGACACATGTTTTGTGTATGTGGAAAAATCCCTGCTAAATATTAATCAAAATATGGAATCTGACCTGGTACTACTTGATGACTGGCTTAAAATGAATAGACTAACACTTAACCTAAACAAAAGCAATTTTTTTATTTTTAATAGGCCTAATAGTAATCATGACACCGGTGTTAAACTATACTTCAAAGATAAAGAATTAAAACAAGTAAAGGAGGTAAAATACTTAGGTCTGTTAATAGAATCTCCACTTAGCTGGAAACCACATATACAGTCCATAATAAATAAAATCGCTACTGTGGTAGGGATACTTAAAATATTGTCTTATAAATTCCCCCCTAATGTACTTAGACCGCTTTACTTCTTTCCAATCGATTCCCATATTAGCTACCTTAATGTTATTTGGGGCTGTGCCTATCTCAATCATCTTATACCACTTATAGTTCTACAGAATAGAGCAATCAAAAACTTGTACAGACTCCCTTACCTCACACCTACTAATGAGGTATACAGTATCACTAACATTATGCCCATAAGGAAACAAATAATATATGACTCTGCAATAACATTTCTCAAAATAGGTAGTGGTACAACTTTAAGCTCAATCAAAGTGGATAAAAACCTTACACATGGTTACTTAACTAGAGGAAATAACAATCTCAGTATTGCTCAATTATAATACAGTAAATTATGGACTAAACTCCATTCGTGGTAAGGCCACACGATATATCAATAGAATTCCTAATGGCATTAAAACATTGGAATTATATATGCGAAAAAAAAGGCTCAAATCAAGGATAAGGGTAGTTTCCATGGAGTCTTTAATTTAATTTTTACTTATTAATGCTTGCTTATATCTCTCATGTACCTAACTACACTCAAAATCTTGCACATATTTTGAGCTGATTGCTATTTGTTGACAGCTTTCTCTTTTTCTACCACCTAATGTAAATTTATGAACTTTTATTTAGGCCTTTTTTTAGTTATCATTTTGGTCTTACATAATATACTCTCTCCTTCAATGTTTTGTTTGCATATTTGACTTTAGATAATTTGATTACTATGCAGATGAACATCTAATAAGGTTAAATTATGAATGTCCTCACCAAAAGTATGGTTGTTATGAATCAATCCATGAATTTATCTTTTCACCTGCATCACCTTCCCTATTACCCAACTTATCTTCTATTATATATATGTATTTTGTACTTGTCTTTTTTTTTATAGTTAACTGAACCTGTTTCTTTGTAACTTTAATGCAACCAGCTAACTGCTCATTTTAAAGACAAATAAAACAAACAAAAACTTATCTGTAACCCAAAACTTGAAAATCTGGACAATGAAACTATTCGTACTAAATTTACAATTTGCAATGAGCATTTTAAAGACGAATGTTTTAGTCTAGGGATTAAACGGCTAAATGCACATTCCAGCTCATCTGTACAATTGCCAGTTGGGGGTTGGGGTCCATTATCGTATTTTGTATCGGCCAATTTATAAATTAAAACGGTGACAAAAATAAATTAACGAAAATACATTGCATTAATATCAGTGAACAATTTGATTTAATTACTTTTGTTAGTGTAATTAAATGTTAATTCTTAACATTTTAAATAAAACAAAGTAGGTAAACTTCAATTAACTTTTGAATCCAAATGATAGGGTCTATACAATAGAGTAATTAATCTGCTTTAGAAGAAAAATATTGGTCCATGAAAAGGCCCCAACATAGACTTTCCGTAGTCCGTAAGAAATCTATGCTGAAAAATCTGATTGCTCTGGACACAAAGTCCTTAATCGTAACTGTGTAGAAATTGGTCAACCTTAACTTTCTAAGGAGTAAGGACTAGGTTATACAGATTACACAGCTTAGGCTTTATCCGAATAGTATACTTCATGCTCCGTCGACCCTTGATGTTCACTTGATAGTTGCATTAGCAATCACGTGGTCAAGTGCAGATCCGTCCGAATAGTTACGAAGCCTGATAATGCACCCTTCACACGCCCTTAAGTCCAAGGGCGACAGCAAGTTACCCTTGACACGCCGTCGATGCGGTGCTACATCGGCAATTGTTTAATTTTTCATCTGCTAGAGAGAGTTCGTAGGGTAATGTGATCTTTGATAACCTACGTTAATTTTTTTTTTCTTCAATGGCACTGAAGATATTTGCTTTAATAAGCCAGGAACATTTGAATTCGATTCACTCCCGATGCTACTCTCTTGATTTTTCTATGAATTCAATCCAAGTCTGACCCACATAACCTAGCCCTAACTCAACACGAATTTCGTCTACGAGATAATCGGAAAGACATATTTTGTTCGTCTCTACACCGTCTTATTTATATTTAGAAGGAAATTGTACAGCCTCCTATACAAAGTAACGTTGTCTGAGTGTAATACATTCACTATAGAAACGTCTGTAATGTAATTAAAAATGTAATTTACCCGTGCCAATTGATGTACAGGGCAAGTCATCAATATATGTTCTAATGTTTCAGGAACGTGGCAAACCACACAATGTGAGGGTGGTTCCTTGCGCATCAAATAAAGTCGGTCTTTCATGTAGGCGTGCCGGAGTCGAGGCGGTTTATTGTACAAATAAACTTTCTAGTACCCTTAACTCCTGAAAACCATGGTGTAACTAATGTTGTACCACATACACCATGGTACCATTTTGCTTTTTGCTGGCATGTGGTCTCCCACTATTCGCTCCATTTAACTCGACTTCTGAGTTTAACCCTCGATATAAAGTATGATAGCGGGATTTCCTGTACAATGGAAAGTAAATTTACACTAGATGCCAAACTATCTACTCTCTCATTACCCATTATACCCACGTGACTAGGAATCCATTGATACCCCAATTCGTAGTCCCTAGCTCGTAGAGAGGCGAACTCTTCGAGAACCTATTTAAATTATCAATGGGTGTGATGGAGGGCTTGACAAGCCACTAATAGACTCCATAGCGCTACGGGAGTTGCATAATACCACTACAAGCTACGGACGTAAAGATAAGACATATTTCAATGCCTGTAAGATAGCAAATAATTCAGCTGTAAATATTGATGCGTTGGATTGTAGTCTATATGTCTGACTATAATTAATACTACTGTCATAGAAGGAAGCACCCACCAGGGCTGTCTCCCCTCCCCTCCTAGCAACATCTGTAAATATAAGTCTGTATCTAATTCATCTTTCTTCATATACCTGCATTTAACTTCTGTTTGATCGGAAGGGTAACTCTTTTATACCTGAATCAGGAATAGATAACACCACTGGTACGTCCCAAAGGGCATCCTGCCCCCTGTGATAAACTGTACAGGATACGGAAGAGAAAAAATATACTGACGCAGTTCATTCCAACCCAAGAAACTCTCCACCAAAGATGGGCATGTTTTGTTTAACCAATATTGCTTTGTCTTAACATAATTTGTAAGGATCCGAAGTCTGCACCGCAGATAATTATAAGTTGAACAATCTTTAATAAAAAACTTGTCCGCCAACAGACGACGCCTAAAAAATAACGGGAGTTCTCCCGCTTCAGTAAGGAGTGCATTGGTTGGTGATGTACGACAAGCACCCAGACACAGTCTTATAGCCACATATTGGATCCTATCCAGCTTTTCTAGTGTAGATCATAATGCAGTGTGATATAAATAAACACCCATACTCCAATCGAGAACATATAAGCCCACGATACATTTGTAAAATTGTATATGGGTGGGAGCCCCAAGAGGCACCCACCAATGATTTCGTAGTATTTATAAATTTGTCACATATTCGAGATAATTCCAAAAAATGAGGGAGCCAAGATCCCTTCATGTCTAGTGTCATGCCTAAAAAACGCACCGTCGGCTGTACCTGAATTCGACGACCTTCATAAACTAGATCTCTCACTCTATGACGGGTGACGATTACCGCACAACATTTAGATACATTTAGAGTCAAAAAGTGAGCTTTCAACTAATTTAAAAGCAAAGAAAACACTGATTGTAACTTACCCACCCCTCTGACAAGTTACAAGACCGAACGTATATTACCACATCATCCGCATACTGTAGAGTCGTTATACCAAACGTAAAAGAGCTAGCAATATCGTTCGAATAGACTGCATATAACAGAGGACTGAGCATTAATCCCTGTGGTAGGCCCCTTCGTTGAGTTCGAGGAGATGCTCTAGCTTGTCCTATCTTTACAATGTATGATCTATTCTTAAATAAATAGCTTAGACAATAACACATTTTGCTAGAATAACCCAGGCTAAAAAGTTTATCAAACAACACATAATGCTCGACATTATCGTACGCACCCTATATATCAAGGAAAAAAGCTGATACAAATGAGTTTAGTGATAGAGCAATTTGAATATCAGAAACTAATATAGAGAGGTTATTAAGAGTGGAACGTCCCTTTATAAACCCAAATTGCATAGTATTAAGGAGTTCGTTTATTTCCAGCATTCGTTCTAAGCAGGCTTTAATTAAGTGTTCCATGATTTTACCAAAACAGGACGAGAGTGCAATAGGCCGATAAGAACTTGATAACTTCACGCTTTTACCCGGTTTTAGAATAGGAATCAGAAAAGAAATTTTCCATGCCGTTGGTATTACCCCCTCCCACAGAATGTTAAATAACTCTAGCAGCGCTCGTCGAGAAACAGACGACAATTTTGTCAACATACCATAGGACACATTGTCTGGGCCAACTGCCATGTGTCGCATTCAATTCAACGCTGTCCTTAATTCACTGCCAGTAAAACATTTATCAAGCTCAGGAACACCCAAATTGGGGAATTCCAACGGGGGGCACATAACTGTATCCGGTATCATGCTAAAAGTGAAAGACTCTGCCCATGCCTCTAAGTCAACCGTAGGAATCCCAAAGTTTGTAACAATACCCTTGAACCATTTGATTTTATGCTAAACCTATGTCAGAGATACATCGGGGGAAAGAGACTCGCAATATAACCGCCAAGAATCACGTTTCGCACGTAGCAAAGTTCACCACGTAGCAGCTGCCATACGACAGTAGCTTTCTTAGTTCATCAGGTTAAAATTTAGTTTTAGAATATATAACGATAATCTCCTTTGAGCGATCGCTTTAGAACATGACTCTGTCCACCATGGGCAACGTTTAACTCTCCTGTGACCCCCACTATGTGAGGTTGGTACTGCCGCATAAGCTGAGCTCCGTAGAGCGCTAACAAAGTTGTCAATACTGTACTAAAGGATCATGGTCCACCGCTAAATTTTGAACTGTTAATTCCACTTTTGTCGAATATAATTCCCAATTTGTTTTTTTATAGTTGCGTGACCTATCGAGAGGAACAGTTTTATAGTTATATGGGACCTGAGAGTCTATTGTCAAAAGGCAAATGATCACTGCCCATGGAGTCACCAATCGTATCCCAAGTTAAGTATGGTGCAAAATTAGGGGATGCAAAAGTAACATCTTGGCATGTGTTAGGATACGGAGGTCTGTTAAGTCGCGTAAACTTTCCTGTATTTAATATAACAAGAGGTAACACCACTAAAGTTTCATGAATCTTTATCCCACAACGATCTGTGTAAGGGGAGTCCCACAACACATGGTGCGCATTCATGTCCACGCAGATAATAAATAACCGGGGACGGTAGACTTCCCACAAATTGTTCCCATAAATCATTATCGAAATTATCCGGTGTAGGGTTGTATAAAGATATAACTGAAAATGTCCTACCTGTGGAAAATATTTTTATCCCTTCAATCTCCAAAGGATATTGAAGATTGCCCGTTGTTATTTGAACAGATTGAATGTCCGACCTAATTAACCTCCCGATCGGGCAGGTCTGTCTGACCTAAAGATTTTATATTTATTTATAACAAAATTATTCTGGTACCTGAGCCAAGTTTAACTTAACGCTACTATATGGATATCACGAGAAAAAATTAATTGCTCAAGGTCCGCTTTTTTGTTCCTGATGCTTCTAGAATTCCATTGAATCATATTTAAATAACTAACCATAAAAACACAAAACATAATTATATATACCTAACTCAGACAAAGTTACTTTGGACACCACTACCTGCTCTGATCCTAGCAGATCTACGATTATGGCTATTAAATCGTCGCACACCCCTTAACAACGTTTAGATTTTCCCTGTTATTGTTGCCACTAAACTTGGCAGATCTAACTCCCCTGGCACTGAGGAAGGTTACTAGGAGCGACACCAATTTAGAAACCATCTGTTCCACCCCATTACCTATTATATAATCTAATGTTCCTTCGATAGAGCTTTCTAACGAATCCACATCCATATCCCCAACAACCTGTGTCGGGGTACTTGAAAGAGTCGCCGCATAGGACGTTACATTGCGTGGTCGTATTGGAATATTTGGGGATTGAGAACTGTCCATGATAAATTGGGCCTCCATAGTTGCATAGCGCGACTTGTAGGGAGAGTTACGGTCCACAGCCTGACCAGCCTCCCGGTACGATAAATTGCGACGAGTCATTGTAGATTTAATTTGACGCTGTTGCATACACTCGGGATGCGTTCGATCTGTCCCTAAATGAGCCCCCCCCCACAATTAACACATTTTGGGGTTCCTTGTAGACACTCTTCTATGAGATGACCACCTCCACACTTTGCGCACCTATGCCCTCCACTACGACAGTTGACAGCGAGATGTGCAAAACGTAAACAATTGTGACATTGCGTCACTGGATAAACATAAGGCTTGACCTCCACTCTAGAGAAACACATGACAACATAAGACGGTAGCTCTTTGCCCACGAAAGAAACCGCTACTGTACCAGAGGGATCAAACCGCTCCAGTGTATCAGGATTGCGCCTATTGAAATGTCGTACCTGCAATATTGAAGATTCACTTTCTCTCTCTAACTCTTCCTTAATAAATTCCTCCGAGAACTCTAGTGGAATATTATGAATAACTCCTATCAGATGTGCATTATGACCCACCCTGTCAACTGAGACCTTCATAAGATCATGCAGTTTCCTATCTGCCATAAGACTATTAGCTTCCTTACACTCTTATAATTGGGAAATAATCCCTTTCCTATTTTCATAGGGTGCAGATTCTGAATATTTGATTCCGATGTATTTGAAAATGTAATCTTGTAAGTCCTGTGATATTGGAAGATAATTGTTTTAAAATTGTATTATGTTGATTAATGCGTGAATCATTTTATATTTAACTTAATATAATTTAATGTGAGCTCTACATCCTTGTGACCAAGTGTTAAAACTAGCAAAATGCCACAAATATGTTGTGCTGTGAAATGCAGTCACACAACAGAGAATTGTAAACTAAAAATATTTCCAGCTGATCCCAAGAAGAGTATCATTTGGGGATCCAACCTAAAGCGTGTGCATTGGCAAAGGAAAGAATACCACAGGATTTGTGAGGTAAGCATTTTTTTATTAATCTTCTTACGGAATTTTGAGTAAGAAACATAACCAAGCTATCTTGAGTTATTAAGGTTAGATTTTCATGACTACCGTAGGCCTGTCCGAGGTTAATTAACTTAAAGTTGGCTATATAAGTCATTAGAAAACGTACATGGCCTAGGCCTATTAAAACTAATCAGAATAAACAACTGACGAGTCTTCTAATTTTGGACCCTATTAACTTAGACAACGGCTCTAGTACGTCTTAACCGTTCCATTTTAAGCCATTTCTTTCTTAAGATATAAAAATTATTGTTATCAGCCGTACATTATTTCAAACATTAAAACACGTAGAATCAATTTGAACAAAAAAAGAATTAAAAAAACTTTTACATTAAATAACAAAAGGTTCCACTCACCTAAGCGACTGTAAAGTGGTCGGGGTTTTGGGCCCTTAGCTCTAGACCATTTCTTTTATATAATTAAATTAGTTTACCATTGTTTACTTGTTAATATGATCGAGATACTGAAGTACTAAATTTATAATACATTATTATTTTCCATTCGTCTAGGCCAGTGGTTCCCAACCTGGGGGCGATCGCCCCCAAGTGGGCGATTTGGGTTATCAGGGGGGCAATAAATAAGTGGGGGGCGATTTGGGGGCGATGAGTATTCAAAGGCGGAAAAATTAAAATAGTACTGTACAATAGAAGTTACTGTCAACTTAATTTTTTCCAGATTCCAATTTTAAAATGAAAACATGTACTCCTGTTTTTTAAATGTACGTCAATGATCTTAGTTAATTATTTCACTTCTTTGTTCTTAAAAAAAATCTGTAAAAAATGTACATTTTAATTTTTTTTCTATTTTATTTAAGAGTGACCGGATAAAACTGCTTTGGTTGTTTTTATATACGGCGGTAAAATTGTTTAAAATAATAAAACTGCTTTATTATTTACACTTCAAATTAAAATTAGGCATACAATGAAAATGAAAAGGGGGCGATAGGTGTTAGTCAACCTCCAGAAAGGGGAGATGGGCCACAAAAGGTTGGGAACCACTGGTCTAGGCCTAATTTAAGCTCTATGTTAGGATCAAATGTTTTAATTATATTTAAGTGTGGGGTTTAATATTAATTATAAGCTGTCTAAATCTTAACCAAAGCTGTAAGCAATATATGTTTTAAATTTCAATTCATTAACTTCATTTTTCGGCCTTTAACTTTTAAATCTAAAAGTTTTCGTGTTTGTAATGTCTTTGTTGGAATTTTGGCTTTATCTAAATTTATTACTTTTACTTTTACTTTTCACTTTCAAGCATCCTATTATTTAATCTTATCTATACTCGCAAGCTGTGAGATGCACCTGTGGCTTAGAGCCGTAGCGATATATTTTTAATTATAATCATAAAATTGAATTAAAATTACGTAAGAAACGCACCCAAAACAAATGAATGTTACAAAGCGTGCACCTTCAAATCCCGCGTATTTTTAACATTATTGGGAAATTATAATCAACATGGCTGGTTTAAAGAAGAGTCCAATGTTCAGTCCGTATGAAAGAAACATTTTATTTGGTATTCTGAAAAAATACAGCAAAATAATAAAAAAACAAGCAAACAAACGCAACGACTATTTACGAGAAAAGAGAAACGTGGGTAAAAGTGAGCAAAGAGTTCAATGCCATCGTTGGAGTTGTTCCAAAGGACCTGGCCCAGTTGAAAAGGTTACTATGATTTTTATATAAATCTAATTAATTATTACAGTTTAATATGAATGTTATTGTTTAAATTATAAGAGGTTTTTTAGGAAATTATTGAAGTATTTACCATTGTAATATTTGTGGCCCCTAATTTATTTTCAAATAACGGGTTGTTACACCCCTCTTTCCAACCTTTCCTTACGACCATCAATAACTTAAAGGTAGAGGGAGGTTAGTAAGCTACAGATTATACAAAAGACATGAAATGCAAGATTTAAATAACAATACCATAAATGGTTTATTCAAAGCAAAACAAAGTAGCAAAGTAGAGTTCAATTATATGGTCTCAATAATCGTACTGAGTTCAGTGGAAAATCATGTTAGAAATAAACAGTTATTTAGCGCAGTTTATTAGAGAGCAGCGTTTACGCTGCATCAACTAAAGCAGACTTCAACAATTTAAATAATAAATATAAAGTATATTTATTAGACATTTTTAAAATGCGTGAGAGTTTGGCTAACAGACTTTAGTCAAACTCCCGCGGGACTATATGACCTAAACTTTCAATTTAGAAACTTCCATTTATTTGTGATCTTAAAATAAATAAATTAATATAAACAAAGTCTAGCGAAAACATTTAAACAAAGTTCAACTATAAAATTAATAGCTAATTAATTTTTATCTGTCATACAATTTTACGTTACAGTTAAATTTTATAAGTGTTCATTATAACAAAAGAAATCAAAACATTATTTGCAACATTATTTCAGAATGAAAAATTGATAAACTTGTCCAACACAAAAATGATGAAAAGTTATCATAATGTAAAGAACAAAATAAACAGCTGTCTGGAGCGCCCAAGTGGCGACAGACATTTTATAGTTTAACATTTGGCAAAGAAAATTAATGTAAAAATTTACAACGCCTAACACGGCTTATACAAAAGTTAAAGTTATGAATTATAATGTTCAAAGTATACGTCGCCATATTTTACGTTCGTAGTTTATCATGGATTATCCTGGCATAGTCCTGGTCCTAGGACTATGTTCCTCCGTCCAGTGTTGGTTGAATAGTCATCTTAATAATACAATTACAGGACTTTAAATAGGGGTTTTTCACAGCAGGGTAGCAAGGTGGGGGGAAATAACAATTCTGTCGGTGGCCTTCCTTCTAGAAGGAATGGAACATCACGTAGCTTGTTGATGTTGTTATCCCATTCTTCATTTAGAGCAGCGTTTCTTCAATCGGACGTTATTTCTGTAGTTCTGGAACTATCCATCAGGGTGCAGGTATTCTGTTGATCGTGGATAGTTTTGGCTCGGGACGTCTTCAGTGTCTATTTGATTTAGTTGGGGTGGACTTCGATCAAGGGGTCTAGTGGCTAACGTGGTCACCTCTGCTCTTCTACCCGGTGTTGCTAGTCGTTGCTACACAAGATGGATTTGGTGAGTACAGATTCCAATGTATTCCACAGTTATATAGAATTGATTTTATTGATTAGCATTGTCTATTACGTTGTGTCAATTTACAGGAACTACAATAGTGAAGTGTACTATTGTAGGGTTTAGAATATTATTGAATATTATTTGGAGCGGGTAGTATGAATCAGCGGCGAGTTGTGAATGAAGTTTAGAAAGGGGTAACTCAATGTTACAGGGTCTATTATATATGAGTAAAAAATAATATTTAGTACAATATTACCCGCCTCGGTGGCGTGGTTAGCTAACGCAATAGTTTCGTGTTGAGCTTGACTGCTGAGGACTGGTAGATCGAGGTTCTAATCCCTGCCTGGTGAACTGGGGGGCTCCTAAAATGGTTTTCCAATCTCCCTCCACGCAAATGTGGGTTTACTTCCTCCAAATTAAACCATCCCAATTCTTAACACGTTAGCGTAATTAGTACATATGCGTATAACCAGAACAGGTAGTAATACGCTGTGATAAAAGACATACAATATTTGTTAATTAAACTAGATAGAACATGCTCAAATACTGGGTCATATTTGTATTGTAAGTTTCATGTTGAATTAAAATAAATTGCTTCAACTAAAATTTAAGCTGTAGCAAGACACAGTTGTGTACCCAGCATTATTCTGCACTAGCCAATAGAGATAAAGTGTTTTCATATTTATTATTCATAGGTTCTGGGACAAGCAGAAGGCTATCTGCCGCAAAGAACTGGTCATCCAGAAGCGGCATGCAATGGCAACTGGCGGTGGACCACCGAGAAATAGCGTTGTTGGTGAAGAAATTATTGCCCAGGTAATGTCCATAATACCAGGACTCGATGAAGAGGTCGATTGCCGGGACAGTGATTTCTTTCACCAACAACGTGCAAATCTCTCCCGTGTTTCCACTGCCACTGCCACTCCTGTTTTTATCACTCGTCCTGTTTCTTTCCCTGCTCCTTTCACCACCGCTACTCTGGTCTCTTTTGCCACTTCTCCACCCGTTTCTCCACCAATTCCCATTCAGACCTTTCTCCTTTCCCCCCTCCAGTTTCTTTGCCAACTCTCAAAACAGTTCCCTCTGGGTCATCCTATCAACAGCTCCAGTGGTTCCCAACAGCTGAAGAGAGTCCAGCTTCAGTGTCCCTAGGCCCCTCTAGTCCAGCCGAAACATTGATCTAACCACAAGGTAATAACAAATTATTAAACAATTTTGTGTCTTTTTTTATGTATCAATAACATACACCATAATACCATTCTGGTGAACTAAAAATAAGACAATGGCAACCCGATAGTCAAAACATAACATGTATCAAATTTTACATTGACATATTTTAATGTTAAAAATATTAAATAAACAAATATAATCCAAGGATTACTGACAACAGGATCGGAAAAAACACCAATGTGCAATTCACTAATGAAATTATACAGAATTTTAATCTCTCTTGAGGTGTCACTCTCGCAGTAAACTGGCTTTTTAATGACAGGGAGATTGGGATTCGAATCCCGGTCAGGTGTACTAAGGGTGTTCTTTTCTAAAAAGGTTTTCCACTATCACTCCATGCAAATGTGGTTGCAGTTCTATGAGTAGAACCGTCCTCACCTTTAACCCATTAGAGTAATTAGTACATATGAGTACAACCTAAACAGATATTAGGACACGGCAATAAGATATAATTATTATATTCTCTTTTAAATTTTTTGTGGGGTTTCTTACCACATTTATAAAGATGAGTCACTCCAACTATTAATGTAATAGACAATTAGTTTAAAAAAAATCTAATCTGAGGAAAAAAATAACCGCTAATATGCAACCTAGCAAACTGAGGGAATAAAAGTAATTTTAATATCTTCCTATTCAACAAATTTTTAATCATGTTATAAAAGATGATATAAGAAAGAAAGACAGAAATAATTCTCCTTTTGTGCAGATTTATAATTATAAAGGTCTATCTATTTTCATATTATGTCAGTAACTATGAAAATCTTTTATTTTTATTTTCATCCCGCCTTATGTTTATAAATATCATTTTTGCCATTAGTCTTAATTTGTACTAATAAACTCATGAACAAATTAAAATAACTAACTATTCAATAGCAAACAGCGGATTTGCTAACATTTTGAACTATATTTCTTTATTATTTCATATATTTGTTATAGAATGCTTCAGCACTCCAATTAGTTTCGGGTCTGTTCAGAGGAGACGTTTCTCTAACAGTGCCCGCCTAGGGGAAGAGCTGAGGGTTCGGCTGGACAAGGCAAGAGGCGGTCTAGAGGCTCAAACCGAGCATGAGCAGCTGAAGTTGGACCACACCAAGAGGATCCTTCAGCTTAAGTTGGAGAAGGAGTCGGAGATCCTGGAACTACGCCTCCATAACGAGCGGGAGCGTAACCGTGTGGCCGCGAGATATCAAGACGAACTGCATAACATCGCAGTTCAAACTCTCCTTGCCGCACGATCACACCAGGATGCTGTCAACCAAGTTCTGTTGGAGAAGGCCCAACTAGAACGAGAGTTGGCTCTCCGGCTCTTGGAACAGCACCCACCCAGGCGTTGAGCTCTTTGTTTACTTTTACCTCATTTCTCTTTTATGAGAATAGTTGTGTGTTTGTTTGCTTGCTTTCTATTACTCTGCTGTATGTTACAGAACACCAAATAAAATGTTTCTTTGTATGGACTGAAATAAGCACTTTTCTTTCATAAATTACCAGCCATTCATTTGTTATATATGTGCCCTATATTCCCTAATTATATTACAGGTGGTACTGTACTAACTTGTTTTTACGACTAATGATGTTAGTAAAAAAGTCTAATATCTTATAATTGTTAATTAAATATCTAGGTGTCTTATAACAAGTTATATTTTTTACCAATACAATAACTCCTATAAATATTTTTTTCAACCGTAATAAGACCCTAAAATTGAAATACACTTGCAAAATATTGTGTACAACTTGCTTGAGGCCATTCAACAAGAAAGTGTCTCTGAGAACGAGAAAGATCTTGTGAGGCTAAAATGTTTGGTAGCATTCATCATATTTTAAGATAACCTACATATGAAGCTTGTCAAAACATATTTTGTATCAAAACTAGTTTTATAAACTACGTGCTTGGACATAAATATATTTGAATAACTAAGCACTTTAATTAGAATCGTTTTAGGGGAAAATGCTTAAAAAGGTGAAATATTGACTAGTCCAACGTTTGTTTTTATTACAATACCAAACACCATCATTGGTGGTCCCATGGATAAAGGCATCAGTTTCTCATCTGGTTTACAGGTTATGAAAATTGCAACATTGCTGAATGTGCTGAGGTGACTTTACTATTTATGACTAAATGAACCATTACTAGCTTATTCCTGAAATATACAACATAAGCTAATTATGAACCAATTTTATTAATGAGCTAAGGATGAGGAAGGTTCAGTTTATAGGAAGTGTACATACATTTGTGTGGAGGGAGAGTGGAAAACCATTTTGGGTAAAACTACCTTCACTGTTCTATCTAAACAATTTAATATGTATGAAATAAAGTGCAATGCGCAAAAAAATTTATAATAAATAAAATTATAGAATTTTAGGAAATAGCACAAATAAAAGTTAAAACACTAACACAATATTTATACACACTTCGATATTTCGATGTTATAATAAATATTGAAGTGTGTGTAAATATGTGTTAATGTTTTTACTTTGAAGATGATATAATAGTATCTAAGTATGCTGGCTATCCCTCCTAATAATTTTAACCATGATTAGCCTTGTACTCTATTCCTATTAAATAAATCATTTACTTTTAAAATAAATAAACTTAGAAAGCTCTATATTATTTCAGGTAATTAATTTGTATGTATCCATGATTAAAATTTTAAATAAAACCATGTTCTGTTAATCAATTTATGCAGCTAGTATAAATAGAAATAAAAAGATCCAAAAATAGAAGTTTAATAAAGATTAATTGTTTATTTTCCAAACACATTTCCTGTTGTTCGATTACCATTTGCAGGAAGAACAACAAAAGAAACCTGCAGAGGTGTTGCATAAAAAACACAAAATATTGTTCCTGTTCGATTACTATCTGCAGAAAGGGAAAAAAAAACTGCACACAATGTGTACATGTCTCATAACAAAATTTAATTTTATAAATTAAAAAACTTTTAGATATTAATTTACGTTGCCTATTCCGGCTTATTCCAAAAATTACTTTACTTTAATTTAAAATTGAACAAGCCATATTTCAAGTCTATTAAAATAATATCAATGAATTAATATATAGAAAATACGTAAATATCCTGTAAAGGTCTAAGTCCAGGACAGGACTTCTCCAGACGGTGTCGAAAATAATATTCTAGGACATGACTTCTCCTGAAGGCGTTGAACATTAATAGTCCATTGGTCTTTAGAATCGCCAGGTTTATATAGGGTTTCTAGTCGTTTGGAGTTGGAAGGGCGGATGTCCATATTAGTCGGTGACGTCTCCTCGGCCATTTCGTTGGATGCAGAGCAGCACGTAGTCCCTAGATCAAGCTAGGATTGGCGGGCCTGTCTCGATCACGTACACCAGTGTTGGTAGAGATATGTTTGACTAGTACACCTGTGACGTATACACATCACGCGATGTCTTGGTGGTTGATACCGTCTTGCCCACCGGACGGCAGGATAGTCGCAGTTTAGTTGTTGTCTTTGGTCAGTTCCATCAGAATCACTTTGACCTGTCCACTCGGAACATCAGTTGCTGGCTCACCAAGGCTTGTTCGTCCCACTCTTCAATCTTGGACGCGACGTGTATACTCCAGTCTTGAAGGTTGTTCTAGCCAGAAGATACAAAGAGTAAGTACATGAACAGTTTTGTGATTGCGGGGAGTTTCTTCTTTTTTTGTTTTGTTTAATATTGTTCTAGATATAGACTGAATCTGCATTGGACTACAATAGAGAAGCTTACTATTGCTGGAAGTTTATTAATATTGAGGTTTCATACGGAGTGGGTAGTATGACTCGTAAGGAAAACCTTTGCGTGAAACTTAATATGGGGGGGAGGGGGTAATATAATGTAACATATTACATATGTTAGAGGGGGGAGGGAAGAGACGGGGGAGGGCGCTACCTGAAGCTTGCTCAGTGACCGCTAGCCGACAGGTTAACTCGAGGAGCTCATATTTTTTATCTTCCTTCTAGTACATTCGAGTTTAAAGTGAGTCGTTTAAAAAATGCTCACTTGATTACGCTGTAGTCACTGGAGATTGCACCTAGCGATCCCAACGTTGAAGGAGTAAAGCCTCGAAAAGGAGCGCAACACGTTTAACCAAGCGGCTGTGGATCTGTTCTTTCCTTGTCTGTAGCCTAGACCCTACAGATCTGAGCAATTTGACCAAAGCTTGGAGAAGAATAGGATTTTTTAAGTTTACACACATATGTAAGGTGCTCCAGAGCCCAAACAAGAATTTGTGTCAAGAGCACAAAGCGGGAACCCAAAAGTAAATTTAATTATCTATCCAACCATGTAAGTGTGCATAGCCCTAGACCCTACAAATCTAATCAATTTGACCAAAACTTGTTGAAGAACGGGATTTTTTTAAGGAAAATCCTCCATCACACACTTTTTAAGGTGCTCCAGCGCTCAAACCCTAATTTGTGTCAAGAGCACAAAGCGGGGTCCTAAAAGTAAATTTAATTCCCTATACAACCATATAAGTGGTCCCCCGAGGTTATATTTTTTCCTTCATAGCCTTCAGCTTTGAGTTCATCGTGTTGTGAAATGAGGTCTTAAGAACAAATTATATATTTTGACATCGTAGATCAATAAGTAAAAGTCGGCTTTATGAGCTAGAGTCCTGGGTTTGATTCCTAACATGATCGTAAAATTAATGATTAATTGAATATGTGTTTCTCCTTTCAGAGTGATGAAATTGACGGGCAGGGTCTATAAGTCAGTTGATAAGGCGTGTGACCTGCCTCGGTGGTCGCACGGTCTAACGCGCTTGTCTTATGTTAGACTAAACTGCCGAGGATGGGGAGATCGGGGTGCAATCCCGGCTGGGTGCACCGAGGGTGCTTTTTAATACAGGGTTCCCCCTTTTCCCCCTGCAAATGTGGGTACACTTCCTGTAAATTACACATACCACACCACAAAGCCCATAATATGGCGTAATATGTACAGTCCGTCGAGATTGAAAGGTAGCAACTTGTTGGCTAAACGCCCGCGCGGTATCCTACACCTCCACACATGACTGCAGAATAGTTTGCCTAGCTGCACCCGAGGCCGGATTTAAAGAAAACCTTAAGTCCTTAAACTATATCTTGACTGTTTGAAAGGAGTGATGGGGGAGGAGAAATTTCTTTTTGAGATGTTCAAATGGTTTGATCTACTAAATTAATTTTACCTTTTTGTTCCCTTCCTAATAGAATCAATTATTCGTTACATACCTAGTTAATTAATTATGTTTGGTCTCATTAATATATGGCCTGGCTTTTTTTTTGCTGTTTAAGATTTATCCAAACCACACAATATTTTGGCAGCAGTGCTACCCACATTTATTGGTTTTACATGGTAACATAAAGCAGGTCTCCCCCTTTTCAGAAACTTAATTACTGTGAATAGCAAATTATGAATTTATTAATGATTAATTATTATACTCTACACATGTAGCTCAAATAACAAATTGAATCTTAAAGATTTTTACTTTATTTTTAGGACACTGAGTTTAAAAAAAATTATGTAATTTAAGGGTCCCAATCCTGATTTAAAATATTTTATACAATTTCCGGATAGACAAAAAAAAAGATTTGATAAAATCTTATCCATTGGACATATTTTATTTATAAAATGGAATTTATTTGTTTCTTTAACCTTATTATGACTGTCAATAGCTTTGTGGGACAATAGTTAGATTCCATAATTTATTTAATGTTACTATAATGGCCACAATATAAATATTGGTAAAAAGTTTTGATAAATATTTATTTTAGAAAATTGTAGTTTAATAAGATTTACGTTGATGGGCATTTTCTAATAAATTTCATGTTTAATTTTTTTTTGTCAAATCTGTTTTTTTACTAAATCAATTCTGGAAATCCAAATAATAAAACTAGCCATTTCATATGCAAGTATTAATATAATATAAGAGAAAGGAGGTTTAAATAAATGAAAAGCAAGAAGAAGTATTGTATTTGGTTTACGAGCTTAAAAACAATTTACATGATATCTCTATTTTTTTTAAGGTTTGGAATGTAAATATCTTTTAGTAAGAAAATATTGTAGTTCTGTACTGTTTTTAAGAATTTATGGGTGTTGGCAAAGATACCTGTAGCGGGATTCTGGATCTTTTCTTTCGCTTTGAAAGAGACTCGTCATATCGTTCACCACCGTCGACTCTCTTTACGAGCAAAATGCATTCCGGTTCTCCTTTTGAACGATTTTACAAGCGACGAGTACTCGTTAGCCAACGATAGATGTATCGAGGGGTCCAATAGCTCGCGGTAGGAAGTCAACGATATCGTTACGGAGGTAAGTAAAAGTTTTCACGTCATATTATTAATGTTAAATATGTTTAGATTGTGAATTTAGGGATTATAATACAATACTCTCATGTAATAATCATAATAGTTGTGTTCTATTTATATTAAATCCAAAACAACGCCGATAATAATATTAAATGAGATAATATAAGTGTGATGTCGAGGTTATGTGCCACATTGGTTCTAGTAGCCACACAATGATGTTATTTTATTTTCCACCACAAACTACATCAAATGACTAAAAATAAATCTATACCTTAAAAAAGCAGATAGTAGAATATATTATGGATCATCCAAATACAATCAAATGATTTTTCAAACTAAAAATAAGGCCTAAACCTTAAGTTTCAAACTTTTGGGCTATTTTTATTTAAATATCTTGTAGACTTGAAGGATATTGATTTAAATAAAGGCTTATCTTTTAAGTATACAACTGTAATTACAAGTTTAGCACGCCAAATATTTGATAATCTGTGTAAGTTAAGAATAATTAATTGTTCAAGCAAGTTTGGCAAGTGAAAAGTGTTTATAAATACCTAACTTTTTGTAAGAAGATACATAGGATCTAGGCCTATCATTTTAAAGGGAATATGCTATATTAACTATTATTATTTTATTTGTTGCCTCAAGTATATTTAATTTTAAAAGTTTTAAAACCTTATGCTACGCCTAGGTTATATTTTAAAAGTTATAAAACCTTTTACAAGGCCTAGGTTAGGCCTATATTGTGCTACAACTAGCTAATCCTTCTGGATGTTAGGTTATAGATTGATGAAGGCCTGTTAATGTTTCTTAAATCATATTAATATAAAGCTAACCCAACTAATCTTTCTCAACAAACTTTTATCAAAATGTATATGCTGATAAAAGGTGTTTTAGAATCATAAATGTTACATTTTCCTTCTTCTGTGAATCTAAAGTTGTATATGCCTACAAAATAATGATAACCTAGCATAAGACCAACTTATTTTTTTGTCTAATACAATTTAAAGTTAAAATTTAGGTCTGCTTTGTGTGAATGTAAAACATAAAAACTGAAACTGGCATTTCTATTATTTGTTGAAAGTATTAACGGTGATGATACCCAATATCCATACCTTTGAGATGAACTTTCTCCTATATAAAACCTGAAAATCATAAAATGTATGCTATCATTTTACTTTAAAAAAATGTGGGGAATCCACTGATACTAAACTCAAGATTATTAATAAATTTATTTATATTATAAGCCTAACCTAACCTTCCTTGTGGTAATTAGATAGTTGATTTGATCTTAACTTGTTACCATTCCATTCAATGATAAATTAGCATCTCAATTAATATTTGCAAAATAATATATAGTATAAAATAGATCATAGCTCAAACAACGTGTTAGTCTAGGTTTGGACTTGGGTTTTATCGAGTTTTCTAAATGTTGTAAAAATAAAATAACTTAAAATACATATAATTAACGTATCAATGGATTCGCCATTTTCTTGTGAGTATAATGAAACTGATAAATGTTTAATGATTTGGTTTCTCGTGGGAAATACGTTTTATTATACGGTAAGGTGCTTACGCATCATTTCCTTAAAAACTTTGTTCTACTATTTGTAGGCTAACTGTGGGGACCTACAACATGTGGACCAGTCGACCATATCCTGTGTCTCGAAGAAAATTTCCACACTGTTGGCGGTAAACCCTTGATGTTTCTGCACTTCTGACTTTCAAAGTAATTGAGGTTGCATATCGGTATTACACCCACATTCCTGTTCAGAGCCCAGTGGACCAAAGTTAATAGAGCATTTAACAAGTAAGCTTCATGAGATTAATAATATCTTAGCAAAAATGTTTTCTCCACTAAATACTCACAGTAATTTGATGTTAATTTAGAAACAGCAATTAATTATTAAATAGTTATTGTCAGGGTTGTGGGGTCTGATTCGGAGTCGGTAGTAAGGTACCGACTCCGACTTCTTAATAAAAGTTTGTAAATTATAATTAGGGGAAAAGTTTATTAATTATGTTCTGTTACTCTTAAGTTTGTATATTCTTTGGTTTCAAGATAGGCCTCAATCCTCTGTTTCTGTTAAAAACTATTTTTATTTTTTATTAAATGAACAGTTTAATCCATATTTACTTTGATAGAAATGTAGGAAAGTTTTCTTTTTCAGAAATTGTAATAAAAAAACATATTTATGTTCTATGGGCCTAAGTAGCCTAATGATTCATGTGGTGGTGATGATAAAATTTCCTTGTTACTATTTTAGTATTTAGTATTTTAAAATTTTAATATGTATTAATTACTAATACATTTACTATGGCAAAATTATTTTATTATAGTAGATTCTCTATTACTTGCTAATTAATATATGCATTTGTCATTTACGGAGGAGTTGGGAGTCGAAAGTATAGCCTACTGACTCCTCAGCCCTGGTTATTGTTATAACAATTATATTGCAGTAGCACAATATCGGTATACATTTCTCATGGTAAATGAACCAATTAGGGCCTAACTGCATTTCTACTAAACCTAAAAAAAACAGTTATAATATGTAAGTAGGCTCTATTTAACACAATTTATTGGTTTAAGATTACTCTGTTATAGTTTTACTAGCAAGCTTCACACATTAGGCCTAAAAGATTTATTTTATACATTTTATGAGATACTCTTGCTGGTAGGAGGACTATTTGTAACAGGATTTTGGTGGGACGTACTTAAAATTCAAATATCTTATTTGCGGTTGACTTTGATAACAATAATTTAGTTATTTTGTAGGTAGAACCTATTGTTAGTATATATCGAAAGTATCAGCTGATTATCACATGCCTTCAAGTATGAATAAGTGAAAGAAGAGCCTCATTATAACCTAACTATTGCAATAACTATGCACACAGTTAATTTTAATAACTTGATTTTGTTTCATCTTTGTTTATAGACACACACCATGAGGACTTCATTTTGTTTGGCTTGCTGACAACTCCTGAATACCCATTCAGAAGAATCGTTTATGATCTGTCACAAATAATTATAACTATCTTAATAAAAAACAAATCTCACTTGTAAAATAATTGTTATAAAATGTCAGAAATTTGTATTTATTTAATTGCTTTGTTTTTCAATTTTATATTAATAAGAATAATAAAATGCCAAGGCTGTCTTTATCAAACAAGGTGTGGTGACCTGACTAATCATATAAACACATTTACAAACTAACTTGACTCAGAACAGACAAAAACTATCACTCGGCTGTTAATTCATCACTGGAAAGAGGGGATTAAATTTATTGGTTTTGATGGAGATCAATCTTCAGACCCATAGTATAATGTGTAGACAAAGATTGAGACAAGGTGTCATTACTTCCAATAATCTTGGTGTCATGGTTGTTTAGTAATGCATGTTATTGTCATGTTTTCTAGTGGGTATACAAGCGAAGTCATTCGATACTAATTATTATTACTATTAACCTTCCTTATCCCAAACACATTAGCATAATTAGTTCATGTGCATTGCACAAACAGTTAGAGACGCAATGGAAAACATTTGTTTAAAAAAGAAATGTATGAGATTGGTGAACTTAAAGGTTACACACTTCAATGGAGTGAGGATGGAAAACCAGCCCTTAGGGAAATTGGTCGAAAAGCTAATTAAAGTATATTAAGAAAGCTTAATTTTCCTATCGTTCAATATGACTACCATTCCCTCGCAAGAGTGATTAGACACATATTAGCTATTTGTTTATGGATCTATATAATCAACATAAAACAAGTAGTTATTGACCTTGGCACAAACTGGGTCATCTAGGTCCACCTTCACAGCCCTCTGTGGAGACATCCAACATTTCTTCAAGAAACAACTGAAGGAGTTGTATTCAACAGAAATAACAGCAGTTCCTTCCATGACCTTCAAGTCTTACTACAAAGTAAACATGTACTTTTAGCTTTCATTGCTAAGATTATTTGTCACCGAAATAGGAGAGTTGGTAAAATACTGCTATTTAGGGCCAGTTTCATAGTCAAGCTTGGTGAGCCTAAAGTGCGAGTCGATACTAAATACAGGACGACACCTACCAAGATCAAAATGGAATGGGCCAGTTTCGCATATGAAACTGGCCCATTCCATTCAATTTCAGGTAGGTGACGTCTTGTATTTAGTATAGCGCCGCACTTGAGGCGTACTAACTCTGACTATGAAACTGGCCCTTAGAACTAATAGTATTGCAAGTTCTAGAAGAGATATGCATAAAATATGCTTTTCCTAACTGAATTATTTATAACTTAACAAACCAAGCCACTTTTAATAGTTAAATTACATACAACATTTATTCATTTAACTACCAAAATGTCACCCTTTAGTCTTAGGCCTACATTTTACTATATTAGTGAAAACTAATCCTTCATAAGAAATTATTTAAAATAACTTCATTAGGCTGCTACTCTCGCCATCATTAATTATCTAGTTGATACTTTTGCTCCATCATGTAAAATAAGCTAGAAATTTATTCAGTGGAGGATTTTATCTATTTCGTAACTACATAGGGCTTATTTTCAATTAGGATAGTAGTTTTTGGAAAACATTTTACAACTCTTTGGTTATTTAAAATACAAAACAGATGTAATATAATGATTAGTAAGGATTTACCTTCTTCGGTGGCCGCATAGTCTAAGGCGCTATTTTTGCAATAGATTAGATTCCTGGAGATAGGGGTTTGATCCAGGCCAGGTCTATTAAGGGTGGTTTTCCTAAATATTTTTTCCACTCTCCCTCCAAGCAAATGCGGGTACACTTCATCTAAATCCAACCTCCTTAATCCCTAACAAATTAGGGTAAGTAGTATATAGGCACATAACACAAACAGGTAGTAAGTGGCGGTGCTAAAAATAAGGAGGGAATGAGGAATATATTTTATTTATGGAATTACAGTTATGTATTGTAGAAACTGGATGTGTGTGGCACCCTATAAAATCACGACAAAAATTGGCATGCATATTTTTTCAAAGGTGGCATGGCATAACCTTGTCCTTGGCAGACTTTTTTGGACAAGACCTTTTTAAACTTTGAATGCAGTATAATAATTAAACCAAGCTCAACTAATCTAATATATATTTACTCACTACACCTTTGATCATCAAAAAATATTATCTAAACGTTCTCTACCCACTAAATAGACTAAATAGTTTTAAAATAGAAATGTAGGCCAATTTTAAAATTACAAACATAATGCATTTTAAATGATTAAAAGGAGAAATGATTATCAAATAAGGAGTTATTTATTAAACAACGTGTATTTTTAATTAGAGCTTGCACAGAGTATTTATAGTACTAGAATGAAACATAATATTACCTTTTTCAACCACCTCAATTACTTATCCGGGCTACACGCCTAAAATAATTTTTGTGGGAAGTAATGTAAGCGATACAAATTAAAGAGGATGTAATTACATTTTCTTGGAAGGAAGTTGGGGAAACAATTTAGGAAAGGTCCCTGATAATTCCATGCTAGGATAAGAACCATGTTTCATCAATGAAAATGGATATTCTGAGAAATTATGTGTCCGCGTTTATACCGATTCAGTAGAATATAAATTATTTACGGTATTTCCTAGAATATCTATTTTAATTTGTTGTTCTGTTTACTATAAAATATTAAATATTAAATTTTGTGTATGTTTAGAGTAGATATTACACGTGTCTATAGGCTATTATTTTGGGAATGCTTTTTTAGTCTCAATCAATAATATTTCTATTACAATGAGATTACAAACAACTCTCTGACCCACTTCAGTGGTGTAGTTAGCTAACGCGCTAGTTTCGTGTTGAGCTAGACTGACGAGGACGGGGAAATTGAGGTTCGAATCTCACTCGTGTGAACTGAGGGTGATTTCCCTAAATTGTTTTCCACTCTCCCCCCACGCAAATGCTGGTTAACTTCCTCTAAATTCACCCTTACCAATTCCTTATTCATTATATTAATTAGTAAATAGGCCTATTACCAGAACGGGTAGTAAGACACGTTGCTAAAAAATACATTAACTCTCAACAAGAATGTGTATGCAATTCCTTTAAATAATCT
Source organism: Timema podura (assembly GCA_033556935.1). NCBI lineage: Eukaryota > Metazoa > Arthropoda > Insecta > Phasmatodea > Timematidae > Timema > Timema podura. The sequence continues at coordinate 70,892,937 of JAVRXN010000001.1, forward strand.
TTCCTTGTCCTATTGATTTAAGATTGACTATATAATGATTATTTGAGAAACAGTGAAGTTTTGCTGGCATTCAAACATATTAATGAATAGTTCGTTCTGTGTGTGCTAGCTGGCCGTGAAGGTCCGACTATAGCGTAGAGTAGTTAAAAGGCGCTTGTCTAAAAGGAGGGTTGGATCACATAATTCACTTTAGCAAGTAATACACTAGCAAAATATTGACCGTTTCAAATGCAGTTAACATTCACACGACTTCTAAACATTTACGTCTTGCAGTAAGCCAACAGCTATTACTCCTTTCAAATTAATTTCAAGAACAAATAAATGATGTATTTTGTTATATGTTAAAATCTCATACGCCTCAAATAATTATTGATTACCTATATAATAATGATAATAATAATAATAATAATAATAATAAATGCTTTCAAAACCTGTAATTCTACAAAAAAGATTTATAGATTTATTGAAGGGTAAGATTGTGGGACAGTTTACCTTAAACGATCGCATGTTTGATTATCTAATGGACTAATGTTCCCAGGTTCGATTCCTGACATAACATAACTTTTATTTTTAGTGATATGAGTGTTTCCCCTTTCAAAATGATGAGTTTTATGGAGGGGAGGGGGGGGGGGGATGTTGTGTATTTTCAAGTTTTAAGATAGTATCAAAGTAGTGTGGTGATTTTATCAGTCAGTTCAGAAAATGCACGTTAAAAAACCTCAAATACATTTTTAACATGAAACCTTGGATGCTACGCTGTTCTCTAAGTGAGATAGTTTATTAATTATTGAATAAAATAAGAAAAATAAGGTGTACTCATTTTTATTAATTATAACTAACTTTATCTGGGAACCAAGATAGTTAGTAAAAAAAGTTTCAGCAATATTTCTATGACTTAATAATATGCGTTGTTTGGCTAGCTTTTATTCTTTACGCATCTTAAATATATGTATTATTAAGGATCAAGTGTGCACTTGGTGGAGGTTATTTGGATTTCATACCTAGGCTCACCATCCTCTTCTCGTTTATGCGGTCCTGCTCCATCGAAAGTTGTCGGCACGCGGCATTCATGAGAAAATGTACTGAGAGCAATATAGAAATATTTTGAAAAGTATTGTTGTTGTCATATAAATAAAATAATTTTTATTGTAAACAAATATGTTTTACATATCCCTAGTTTTTTAAGATCTTCCCCAACATTTATAAAATCCCGTTTATGAGAATTTTTGCTAAAATTTTATATATATATATATATAAAATGTTTGCTAAAATTTCATATATATATATATATATATATATATAATTATATCCAGACATAATATAATATATTTATATATATATATATTTGAAGCTCTCACGGTAAAATCTTTTCAAAAATACCACACACATTTTGGTGAAAAAAAAAACCGTAAACTTTCTTTTAATGTCTCACAAATTCCGTTATTCGTCTTTTTGCTAAATTGTTACCAACTCATTTCATGTGGGCACGCTAGCATTTAGCTCTAACCCAAGCTTCGATTTTATGTGTCCAGCCATTCAAATATTGAGATCTGTGTGAGACCTAAACATACATATAACGTGAGTTTTTCATATGGATTCTATTCTTGGTATGGAACCCAAAAAATTAGTGGTGACTTTGAGTGTAACAAACTTGTGTTTATTATTTTTTATTCTATCATAATTTCTATTGTTATATCATTATTGTTTAAAACAATTCCATACCAAAAACGTTTAGTTCTCTTGTAGATTGTATTTTTGTCCTTTATGATTATTTTAATTTGAGTTATAATAATGACTGAACTAAAACAATTAGATTACACGTAGCTATGAAAAATTAGTAGTAACTTAATAGATTAATTTTCGTTCATTCTTAAAATAGTTATTTTGGTGGAAATAATGTAAAAATATTGAAGGACATTTTTTTTTCTTCCAATGGTTTTTATTATTTAAAGTCTAGACATACAATGTGAATTAAAATACAAATTTTCTACGTAATTAAATCTAAAATCTTAGTTTTATATATTTCTATGTGAGGATCTATTTAGTTGTTAATATATATCTTCTTCCATATTTTTATTTAATCAAATACATATTCGATACACTTTAATATATGTAGGCCTAAAATCAGTTACACTATTACAAATATAATAATTATTGTGTCTCAAAAATTTACAAAAATGTTTCGATACACTTTCTTCATACAGATTGATATTTTGGGTCCTATTTGCCAGGAAGTTCGCCTCCCCAGCTTAACACCTTGCGAGACAGGTATCGTCTGCCACGTAGGGCAGTGATGACCAACCCGGAACACTAACGGTACGCAAAGACATTTTAAGTTTCACCCTTAAGGTAAAAAAATTAAAGCTATAACATTGGAAAACAAATAAACGAGTTATTTTGGCCAACTTCACTTGTCACTAAAATTTGAATAATTTAGTTTATCCCCTATTCACTCTCTAAAGAGCCCTGTTGTTTTATTGTCCACTATGTAGAAAGGAGGAAGTAGTCAGGTAATGTTTGAGGTTTTAGGCGATAGTTACATTCACAATGCCAAAAGCGTTGAATATAGATAGTGGTATGACAGAAAATTATGTTGGCCACCCCTGGAGTAACGTAACATAAAACTAAAGGACGCTTCTCTCCCTTCGCGTGTGAGCTAGAGAATAATTTTGTTGAAAGAAACGCACCATTTTGAAGTATGTAAACAAAAGAACAAAAAAACTTTCAATGCACCAGAAATCCAAGAAATGTGTTTATTTGTATGAAAACAAAAGAAAAATAGATTAAATCTATGCAATAGAGTCGGTAGCGTGAATGTTGTAATCCAATGAGCAGACATTGGTCTCCATAGCTTGTAATCCCTGTATAGTTATTTTTTTAAATATGACTAAATAAAATATTGAATTAAGTTGTTAATTGGGGTTTTTATTTAACATATTTTTCTAAAAACAGGTAGGATACCAAATAATTCGCATTTAAAAACAAACCAAATTAAAATCTATACATTAACTTTGAGATGTTGTATGCAGGCGGTTATTTAAAAATAATGTATTTATGGGTTCTATATCATAAAACACCTTTACCTAAAAGGACTTTACTAAATATTTATTATTTGGATGGTAAACATATTATAACTAATAGCTCTACCTGGCATTTTAAGGTTTAACAACAAAAAGATCCAAACGATATTTCGGCCGAGTAACAATACTAAATTCATATAGACAAATGTTATTTTATGTAAACCAATAAAATAAAAAGTTGAATTTGAACTAACTCGTGTCGATGAACAATCTATATACATATACTAGGTAACTAATGTGTGCTTGTTTGAAACAAGTTCATATTTAAATAATTTCCACAATTTATGATACTAGCAATTTGGTTTAAATAAAATAATATATATATATATATATATATATATGATATAGCTAAACAAATCGTTCTACATGGTGCACTCAATAAAAGAATCGTGTATTTTTATTTATGTATACTGTTAAGTGGCACGCATCAATTCCGTTAGTTTCGTTATATGAGAGGTCATTTGATTCCCAGTGTTGTCGAATTAAACTATCGGTCGCTAGCGAGTAACCGGCACATCTACACATACCACGATATCAATGTTTTAAAATCAGCACTGTTTTGTACCAGCCTTTCAAAACACCCTTTACTGGTTAAGTGAGCACACTATCTAAGAACATATAGCTTGTTTAGTTTGATTTTACAATTACAGAGACATTAGGGTTCAAATCCTGGTTAGATTTACTAATTATGTTTTTTATAAAAACGATATTCACAAGATTGTGAGTAATTACATTTCATCTCACAGTCCACCTTCATCACTCCTACTTTGCTACCGTAGTTAATTGTAATAGTCCAAATGGATAGTAGGACCCGGATCATTAAAAAAAACTATACATATTAAAATCGCACAAGAATAAAAAGTATTGAAGCTACGTTTAAAAATATCTATAAATACGTTTGTCAGAAGACTATGCCTCAACATGTTTCACATTCGTCTGCTGAACTATTTAACTTTGAATGTTACACTAGCAAGTATAGCACTGTGATTATATGGTACTAACAGCTTTGAATATAAATGATATGTGATATATTAGTAGGAATTTAGTGTCAATTATGTAATCGTGTGTGGTCATTACTAAATTTACAAAAACTCTATTATATAAATAAAGAATTTAAATTATGTGTATAGAATATGTTAGAAAAATTGTGTAGTTTTTCATCGTGACGAGTTAAACTAAGAATAATATAATTACGATTACTAGAAACCACTATCGGCTACTACACAATAGTTTAATAAACTCTTGCAAATAATGACCGTCCCTGTAATAACATCTGTGTCTCCCTTCTCTTTCTACGCAAATACATCTTGTAATGTAGTAAGTATATCTCTGCTACGTTTTGTGATGGATCAATCAACTTTAGCACTTTTTTATTGTAGAATTACCATTCCAATTATTTTAACCTATTTCTATAAAGGGAAGGAGGAACGGAAAATACTAAACATTTCCCCTAGCTAGTTTATAGTTAAAGTAATATGAAAAGTGCACATTAAATAGCAGAAATAAATAAATAATATAAGGTCGGTTTTCGAATCCCGGTCAGATCCAGTATGGGTGATTTTTATTAAATGGTTTTCCACTCTCTTTCCAAGCAAATGGGGGTATCTTACCTCTAATATGTTTCCTTACTCAACCCAACCACAATGATAACATAAAAATAATAGTAAAACCATGGTCTAATTAGTTTGCCAGAAGCTGTCCTCATTTCCCCAACAGGATACGATGATCCAGGTGGTTTGGCCATGATAGTGACGACAGATGGTGATCCAGGCGGTGAAGCCAAGATACTGACGAAAGGCGGTGATCCAGTTGATTTAGCCTAGATAGTGACGATAGGTGGTGATCCAGGCGGCTAAGCCAAGATAGTGACGACGTATGGTGATTCAGGCGGTGAAGCCAAGATAGAGACGAGAGATGGTGATCCAGGCGGCTAAGCCAAGATAGTGACGACGTATGGTGATTCAGGCGGTGAAGCCAAGATAGAGACGAGAGATGGTGATCCAGGCGGCTAAGCCAAGATAGTGACGACGTATGGTGATCCAGGTGGTGAAGCCAAGATAGAGACGAAAAATGGTGATCCAGGTGGTTAAGCTGAGATAGTGACGACAAATGGTGTTCCAGGTGATTAAGCCCAGATAGTGACAGAAGCTACTGATCTAGGTGGTTAGGCCAAGATAGTGACGACAGATGGTGATCCAGGTGGCTAAGCTAAGATAATGACGACAAATAGTGTTCTTGGTGGTTAAGCCTATATAGTGACGGAAGCTGCTGATCCAAGTGATTAAGCCAAGATAGTGACGACAGATGGTGATCCAGGCTTTTAAGCCAAGATAGTGACGATGGATGGTGATCCAGGTAGTTAAACCAAGAAGTGAATTATGATTTATATCCAGCCAATACTCTGAGTCTAACACCCATTGAACAAGAAACTAAAGTTTAGCGAGTATTTAACATATCAATAACGTGTCCAAAATCCTTCTGCTTCCACAACACTTTCTAATCTTCTTGGCATCGAATTAATAAGTCTTGCAACATACCTAGGGCTATCAGAGAGCTCTTTCCAAGCAGCTTCAACTTCATCCTACAGTTGATTTGAATTCCTGATATCCAGATTACGTTCACGAAGTATCCTACTCATTTCTGCCCATACATTCTTGATTGGGTTCATATCACAGCCACATGGAGGCCATGAAATAACATCAATGTACCCCCCATGATCAGCAAACCTCTGCTGCACTAATCGAGAAGTATGAACAGGTGAGCGGTCGTGTTGATAAACAATTGGTCCTACGGGATATCTTTCCCGTACAGACGTTATCCAAGATACACACGTATTGTTCCTTGTTTAAATGTCCATCTATTTTCCACATGACTCCCATACCAGTGTGTAAAATCCACCCCCAACTAGATACAGAGAAGCGACCACTATAGCGGCGTTGATGCACATAAGGTGATTGAAAACGAGCATTTTTAGGGCGATAAACTAACACACGACCATCATTTGATGAACTCCAAACCTTCTCATCTGTAAAAATGGCTCTCCTCCAATATTCTAATGGCCGTTTTAAGTTTTCTTGTGCGAAATTCATTCGAGCCAGCTTCTGCCGTTCTGTTAATATCTGTTTTGAAGCAGCAGTAAATGACTGGAGCCCTCCTTCTCGTAAGCGCTCCAAAATTGTGTCCTTAGACAAATTTACCCCAACCCGCGCAGAAATCTGTCTGCTCGTTAAATATGGGCTTGCCTGAGCTACAGAAACTAGCGCGGCATCTTGTTCCCTAGTAGTTTTACGTGAAGCGCCTCCACCATGACGACACTTGAGGGTGTTTTCATTATTCCATCTAGATTTCCACAACGAAACTGTTTTTCGGGAACACGGTATTGCACGCGAAATTTCACTCTCCGTGTACCCTGCCTCAACTAAACCCAGAATCCTTCCTTTATCAGCTTCACTTAAACGTCCATATAGTTCCATGGCTAAATTAACTGTGAACAATAAGTTTGAAACATAGTTCTAACACTCCAAGAGTATTTGTTTTGTTTTTCTCTCCTACTTAGAAACAAACAACGGTAGGTCAAATGAGCCGTCTTTTCGAGGTTTCCATCATGTGAAAGATTTCACTCCTATGAGCCACTTGTGGGAATGTTAATAACACAAATTTTACCCAGTCGTTTTATAAAGTATATTATATAATTGAAGTTATAAAATACATATAATTAACATTAAAAAAGCAAAATTATAGCCTACTAGACTTTAAATATTAAATATCGGTATAGTTGAACACTAAGTCCAAATTCCCGGCATATTCAGTTTGGTTTTTTAGTCATGGTAAGTTCGGGGCTTGAATTCCAGATAGATGGACTGAGAATGTTTTGTCCTAATTTTTTTAAAACACTACCACCACCAAATTTTGGGTAGGCCTACATTAACTCTCAAACTATATCTTCCTCAACGCTACTCAAATCGAGTAATTAACATATATGCGTATATATAAAACGGCTGGTGAGACGCGATAATGAAAGAATAAATAAAATTTTGCCTAAGACCGAATGCCTGATACACCACATCCAACAGTAGTTCATCAAATGTTACAAGGCAAACTCATAGAAAAATTAATATTTTAGGCACAACTCAAATTTAAACATGATTTCTTAAGCCACTCCCTTGAATCGTAGCCAAGAACGATACTAATTAGTAAGAACCTTACAGTAAAGTAATAGTCGCAAAATGGTCTAGGGGTAAGGTATCGGATTTCTACGCTGGGAGTTCGGGGCTCAATCCTCGGTCGTGGCACAGATTAATCTGATTGCCAAACCCTTCCTTCACCTCTGACAAGACGTGTATTGATCTTATCTAGTGAATATGTGGAATACCAGGCATTCACCGTGGTTCGGATCCCACGTTAAACTGCAGGTCCTCCATTTCATCTCACAATCACCCTACCATGACACATTAGTGTAAGTAAATACAACCCGAACGGTTAGTAAGACGTGGTGGTAATAATTCTAATAATAATATACAGTCGCAAAGAAAACTAAATAGCAGTCGTAAGTTCATTCAACGTGGTGAAAATATTTTTATTTAGAGACGTTATCCATAATATTTACTTTAATTCTTTTTTTAATATGTCAATATTCAAACTACCCTGCCAAATTTTCTCATTTATAAAATAAAATAACAGGCTATGTTAAATTCTTATAAAAACGTGATTTGCAAGGACAGTATAAGAAATAAACAAAAACCGACAATGAGAGAATGGTGTCTGATAATAAACAGAATATAGGTAAATTAGATTGATGAACAATTATTTTCAAAATAATGAGGTATTTCATGTGCATACTTTTTAACAGAAGAAACCCAATCAGGATTCAAGCCCTGACTTTCTTGTCACAGGCAAAAAAAAAATCAAACTTATTTAAACCTGACATCCAAGCTAGTTTACACTTGTCTTCCTCACACTTCTTCATATAAGATCCTCCCCTATCGCCACTCCTTATTTCGACCCTCCTTGAAAATGATTTATCTAATACCTCCTTGACTCTGGAAGCCTAGCCTGTAACATCCAATTGAATAACTACACTCTAAACTATCGAAAGCGCATGGCTGGAGAGGACATCGCTTATAGTGTGTTTGGTGAAGGCAGGGCCTATTATACCACGGAACAAGATTGTTCGCTGTAGGCCTACTCATTTCACGGCAGCAAACAATAAGCACTGACTCGAAGGCCAAACAAAACAAACTCAAATATATCATTTAGTAACAAGATTAAGCCGCTTCGGTGGTCACATGTTCTAAGACGCTACTCTCGCAATAGATTAGACTAACAATGACGGGGATATCCAGGTTCAATCCCGGTCGGGTTCACTGAGAGGGTTTTTTCCTTAATGGTTTTCAACTCTCCATTCACGCAAATGTGGGAACACTATCTGTAAATCAGCCTTACTCAGAATAAAAAAATTAAATTAAATAGCCTACAGGCGTAAAATCCGAATGGGTATGGTGCAGCACTAAAATATATATACATATATAATTATTTATATATATATATATATGTTATTTGGTTCTGGACTATCATAATGCGGAGTTGTCTAAACTTATATATTAATATATTGCTTCCTTGAAAAAAAGAATAAGCACATTTAAAGTGCTCTATGCCATAGTAATGATTTAGTAAATAAATAACACATTAAACATTAAATTTATTTCAAAATGATAATAAACGTAAATCTTATTTAATTACAATTTATCTCAATCAAAGTATTTATCAAAACTGTTACCAATAGTGATATATAGGTAACATTAAATAAAGTATGTAGTCGAACTATAGTGCCACAAAGTTATATTCAGTCATAATAACGTTGAAGAAACACATAAACTCACTTTAATAATTAAAATATCCAATGAATAATATTTTATCTAATCTCTTTTTATATATATATACCCAGAAATAATATTAAATATCTTAAACTAGGAATGGGACCCTTAAATTATATAAGTTTTTTTACTTCAGCGTCTTAAAAATAAAGTAAAAATCTTTTAGATTTAATTTGTTATTTGCACTACATGTGTGGAATATAATAATTAATCGTTAATAAATTCATAATTAGCTATTCACAGTAATTAAGATTCTGAAAAGGGGAGACTTGCTTTATGTTACCATGTAAAACCAATAAATGTGGGTAGCACTGCTGCCAAAATAATATGTGATGTGGTTAAATCTTTAACAGCTAAAAAAAAAAGATCCAGCCCATATATTAATGAGACAAAACATAATTAATAAGTATGTAACGAATAAGCCTAGATATGAAATCCAAATAACCTGCACCAAGTGCACACTTGATCCATAATGATGCATATATTTAAGATGCGTAAAGAATGAAAGATAGCCAAACAACGCATATTATTAAGTCATTGAAATATTGCTGAAACTTTTTTTTACTAACTATTTTGGTTTCCTGATAAAGTTAGTTATATTTAATATAAATGAGTACACCTTAGTTCTCTTATTTTTTTCAATAAGTAATAATCGATCTCACTTAGAGAGCAGCGTAGCATCCTAAGGTTTTATTTAAAAAATTTATTTGAGGTATTTAACGTGCACTTTATGAACCTACTGATAAAATCAGCACACGAATTTGATACTATCTTAAAACTTGAAAATACACAACATCGCCATCCCATTAGCTCATCACTTTAAAAGGAGAAACACAAATTTCACTAAAGATAAAACTACCGCAATGTAGAAAATGAACCTGGGATCCTCAGTTTAGTAAAAAAAACAAGCTATCGATTGTGCTAAGAGTCCCAACATCTTACCGTTAAATAAATCTGTAATTCGTGCTCTTGTAGGATTCTTTGTTTAGAACAAAATTCTAATAATAATAATAATAATGTAACCTATAATTATTTGAATATTATGAGATTTTACATTTAAGTTGTAGTGCAGACTACAAAATACATCATTTATTTTATTCTTGTAATTAGCTTGGAAGGAGTAATAGCTGTTGGCTTACTGCAAGACATAAATGTTTAGAAGATGTATGAAAGTTAACTGCATTTGAAACGGTCAGTATTTTGTTAGTGTATTACTTGCTAAAGTGAATAAGGGGATCCAACTGACTTTTTAGACAAGCGCCATTTAACTATTTTACGCTAAACTCAAACCTTCACGGCCAGCTAGCACACACAGAACGAACTATTTATTAATATGTTTGAATGCCAGGAAAACTTCACTGTTTCTCTGATAACCTCCTTTATATAGTCAATCTTAAATTAATATACCAAAGAAAGAGTATTTAATGGAATTGCATACACATTCTTGTTGAAAGTTTTTTTAAATTTTAGCACCACGTCTTACTACCCGTTCGGACAATACGCTTAAGTACTAATTATTCTAAAGGGATAGGAATTGGGGCGGTTGAATTTAAAGGAAGTGAACCCTCATTTGAGTGGAGGAAACGTGGAAAACAATTGAGGAAAAAATTCGCCCCAGTTCACTCGAGCGAGATTCGAACCTCGATCTCCCCGTCCTTGTCAGTCTAGCTCAACACGAAACTAGCGCGTTATTTATCTTCACCACCAAGTTAGGTCTGAGATTTGTTGATAATCTCATTGTAGTAAAAACATTATTGATTGAACTTAAAAAAGAAAGCCCCAAAATAATAGATTCTAGACCAGTGTGATATCTGCTCGAAATACATACAAAATTAAATATTTGATACCTATAGTAAACATAATTACAAAGTAAACTAAATATTCTAGGAAATGCCGTAAATGATTTATTTTCTACTGCATCGGTGGTCACGCGGACAAACAAATTTTCATATGGTCCATTTTCATTGATGGATAAAACAAGTTTCTCATACTGACCGGACATATTGAGGGACGTTTTCCTACATTGTTAACCAACTTCTTTCCTAACAAATATGGTTACATCCTCTTTAATTGGTATCTTCTTCATCACTATACCACAATAATTATTTAAGTCGTGTAGCCCAGATGAGTATCAGAGGTAGTTGAAATAGGTAATATTATATTACATATAAATATTCTCCTATAGTTCACTCTGAATTATATTATCCTCTTCGCGGAAGAGCGGAATTTAACCTTCTAGTTGACCCACAAAATTCATTATTGCTAGGCCTGTCAGCATTTCCAGGGACTCACAACATAACATTTGATTAAACTAATGGTAAAACCTGTCTGGATATAAATACAACATAATTTAAAAAAAACTGCAATGCAATCGCTTATGTGGTTATTAATATCCCAGATAACATATATACAACATCCATCCGAAACTTTAACAGGGACTCGAAACCCAAGAACTAAGTATATCATACTACAATTTGCCTGGTTAATATTCTACAGAATATAATGAACTACCTCAGAATCGGTTTGCTGTTCCAGAGATATACACAAATATCCGGCTCGTACTTCACCGAGACTCACAACACAAAACCTGATTATATCATGCTAAAACATGCCTGGATAAATATTCTACAAAAAAAGAAAAACTACTCCGCAATCAGTTAAGTGGTTCCATAGATATATACACATATCCAGCAGACACATCACCGGAACTTACACCAAAACACCCGATCATAATTACTATACTAAGAAATACTTGGATAAATACTCTACAGAATAATACAAATTACACCTTAGTAATTATGTGGTTCAATAAATGTATACAAACAATTGTCTGGCCCTTCACCGGGACTCACACCGAAACACCTGACTATACACAAATAATGATAAAACCTACCTAAATATTGGTCCAGTATTAAAGTAAAAACCACACTGCAATCAGTTAAGTGGTTCCAGAGATCCTAAGTTACAGATATATACAAAACCGGCCGTATTTTTAACGGAGATTCAAACCCTGATTGTATGTATGCTAGATCCTCCCTTAGCAGACATCCTAATGAATATAAATAAACGCACCACAATCGGTTATAAAGTTCCTGGTATCTTTGGCAAGAGGCAGACATTTTTAAAAACGGTACAGAACTTACAATATTATTTTACTTAAAGAAATTTACATTCCAAACCTTAAAAAAGCATATATATAATTTAAAGTGTTTTTAAGCTCGTAAACAAAAAAAAAATTCTTTGCTTTTCATTCATTTAAACCTCCTCACTCTGATATTATATTAATACTTGCAGATGACATAACCAGTATTATGGTTTAGATTTACAGAATTTATTTAGTAAAAAAACAGATTTGATAAAAACAAAAAGAGTTAACATTATACATTTAATTTATTAGAAAATGATAATAAACGTAAATCTTAATAAACTACAATTTTCTCAATCAAAGTATTTATCAAAACTTTTTACTAATAGTTATATTGTGGCCGTTTTGGTAACATTAAATAAGGTATGGAATCGAACTATGGTACCACAAAGTTATATAGACAGTCATTATAACTTTGAAGAAACAAATAAATTTCACTTTTATAACTAAAATATGTCCAATGGATAAGATTTTATCAAATCTTTTTTTTTGTCTACCTGGAAATTGTATAAAATATTTTATATCAGGATTGGACCCTTAAATTATATAATTTTTTAAACTTAATGTCCTAAAGATAAAGTAAAATTCTTTTAGATTCAATTAGTTATTTGCGCTACATGTGTAGAAATCTATAATTAATCATTAATAAATTCATAATTAGCTATTCACAGTAATTAAGATTCTAAAAAGGGGGAGACCTGCTTTATGTTACCATGTAGAAACAATAAATGTGGGTAGCACTGCTGCCAAATATTGTGTATTTTACAGCTAAAAAAAAAAGTCAGGCCATATATTAATGAGACAAACATAATTAATTAACTAGGTATGTAACGAATAATTGATTCTATTAGGAAGGGAACAAAAAGGTAAAATTAATTTAGTAGATCAAACCATTTGAACATCTCAAAAAGAAATTTCTCCTCCCCCATCACTCCTTTCAAATAGTCAAGATATAGTTTAAGGACTTAAGGCTTTCTTTAAATCCGGCCTGGGTAGCTAGGCAAACTATTCTGCAGTCATGTGTGGAGGTGTAGGATACCGCGCGGGCGTTTAGCCAACAAGTTGCTACCTTTCAATCTCGACGGACGGTACATAGCCGTATAGCCCGAACTGGTAGTAAGACGCGGTGCTAATGAAAAGTCTTGTGCTGACAATTAGTCGGTTCAGAAATAATAATAGTAATAATAATAATAATAATAATAATAATAATAATAATAATAATAATAATAATAATAATAATAATAATAATAAGACCTAAGACTTTGTCTTCTATTATATTATATTTAAAATTAAACCCCCTTTATTATTGTTGAAAATCTTACTTGAGGAGCACTATGGAGGCTCACAAAGTTGAGCATCACCTTTATTTAACATTGCCATGACAATTCAATAAAAAAAATCTCTCAAAATCTTTTAAAGATAAGTTTAACACTTTGGATTATTTTTATTGAACTATCATGTTTATTTTAATATGTTTTAAAAATTGCATGCACTTTAAATTTTGAATCTTAGGTTATGATTGACTATTTTCCCTTTTTAATTTCTTTAATTAATTGCAATGCAAGTATTATGTTATTTGTGTGTTTTATTTCTCAAAACCTTAAATAAATAGTAATATTGTTCTCACCACGTATTACTATCCATTTTGGTTATACGCTTATTTTAGTCTAATGGGTTAGGGATGAGGTATGTATAACTTGGAGGCAGTGCACCAGCATTTGCGTAGAGAGAGAGAGTAGGAAACCATTTAGGGAAAACCACCCTCAGTACACCACGACACTGATCTCCCCGTCCTCGGCAGTTAAACCGATGCGTATAACCCGAACGGGCAGTAAGACGCGGTGCTAATAATAATAGTTAAACCGAACACGAAATTATCTCGTTAGACTATGTGGGCACCGAAACGGGTAAACTATTATTATTTATTATTATTATTATTATTATTATTATTATTACTCAGAGAGCTATTTAATGAAATTCTATATCAATAATTTATCATGTAGAGGTTCTGCCTATAATATTTAAATTTATTCTGATCTATTTTTTGCAAATTGTTATTGTTTTTAACCATTCCTTAGTTATTGGTTATTAATCCTATTTTTTATTCTTATTATAAAGTATTGATTACTAAGGTGAATATAAAATACGCGTTTTAAGTCAAAATGGCCTTAAAAACCATAATTGGTACCGAGGGCCGGTGGGATCCTAGTTTTCCCTGGATGACAGAACTCTTAGCTGCACCACGGTTTAATCTAATAATAAAGGCATTTTTAAAATATATTTTTAGACGTTTGGAAATAACGATTTTGTTTAAAATGGCTATCTGGGAAGTGTTTGACATGACAAAGAACATTGTTTGTATTTTATTTTTCTGAAAAGTTTGTTTTAGCACCACGTCTTACTACCTGTTCGGATTATACGCCTATGTACTAATTACACTAGTAGTTTAGGGATGAAGTAGGTATGATTTAGAGGAAGTGCACCCACATTTGCGTGGAAGGAGAGTGTGAAACCGTATAGGGAAAAACCTTGAGTAGACCTAAACCCAGCCTGGATATGATGCCAGATCTGACAAGCCAACAAGACTATTATCAGATTGACAATTAGATTGCGTGCCTGCCTATGTGGGCTTGGAAAGAGCAACCAAGACGAAATAAAAGAAATAGTTTTTGAAATTAATAATTAGTTTACACTGATAGTTAAGTAAATTTGTTATAAAGTTCACCAACCACTAGCAAGCTTTGTCTAATAGGGTGTCGTACACAAAACCATTTTGGATATATTGTTTAAAAGAGTATAACGTAATCGATGTTTTTGATGATGTAATTACCCCGCGATTGGGCGACAATTATAATGTTACGGAATGTTTGCGGTTTAATTGGTATTTATGGCTCCGTGATCGAGCGCCAATTATTATATTACGATCGCGCGTTGGGCGCCTATTATAATGTTAAGGAATGTTTGTTGATGTAATTGGTATTTATAGCTCCGTGATCGAGCGCCAATTATTATGATATGGAATTTATTTGTAATATAAATACAACTGTTGATGTTGTACACGCTTTATTTAAATAATTATTTCTTCCTTTACACTTTGTTTGAAATTAAACTATGTATTGCCTGTTATTGCTTTTCACTTTATCGTTGACACACATTTTCTATATTTACGTCTACTCTCGCTATTTCAGTGGCACTTTCTATACATCTTCATACGCACATATAGCTTATATGCGG
Source organism: Timema podura (assembly GCA_033556935.1). Taxonomy (NCBI): domain Eukaryota; kingdom Metazoa; phylum Arthropoda; class Insecta; order Phasmatodea; family Timematidae; genus Timema; species Timema podura. The sequence continues at coordinate 70,908,269 of JAVRXN010000001.1, forward strand.
ACGTGCCCCTTGCCCCTTGGACCTCTCGTGGCAGTGTCAAGACTAACCAATCAGGTACGCTTCTGCGACAGGTGCATTGAAGGCTAGCTTCCTTGTGGATATAGGGAGCTGGTTTATCTTGCTTGTTTGTTAAATACTGCAGAGTTAAATTTTGAAAATAATAAACAAGTTTTAATGGTGAAATACTTTTAGACTATTCTGCGAAAACGCGTGATTCTCCATGGATGAAGTATTAAAAGGATAATTTACATACGATACTTTAAAGAACAATACCTTCATCCATGACTTTTTAAATATATGAAAGCAGTCCACAAATCAATTACGTTACAAGAGATATAGTGAAATGTAGTACAACAGTAAGGAAGATCTTTCTAAACAAATAAAAACGAATTTGAACTTATTGGTTTTAAAAGTGAAAAGTGTTAAATTGTAATTGTGATGGATATAATACAACTTGTCATCATGGCTGGCAATAGTTTACGACCGTTTTTTCAATTGCTTTAGTTACGAAAGTGGGTTGGATTCGTGATTCAGTCAGACTGTCCACGAAATGAGATTCCTGCAATCACAACAGCAGATTTTTCAGAAATATTAGCGTGGACTGGCTTTCAGAGGGGGAACAGGTTCTGCCCTTAGTCTGGGCCAGAAGTATGAATCATAATACCAAAGGCATTATGTATCTAGTGATAGTTTATGTGGATTGCTTTGGGCAGGGGTGGGGAAAGGAGAGGCTTGCGGGATGAAAAGGTTTATTGAAAGTTGAATGAGAAGAAAATATTGTTGGGAGAATTTGTCAGGGTCAAGCATTTATAGTTTGATGTTGATTACTGTATAAAAAGAATAAAGGGTGGGAAAGGAAGGTAGAATCAGGGGTGAAACAAATGAGGGAAAAATTTACAAGAAGTTAAAAATACACAAGCATGCAGGTAATCATAAATCCTTACACTTTCGACAATTAAATAGACATAAAATATGATTTTGACGTAGGAACGATTTAAACAGAATTTTATTTAAAAATAAAGTTGTATATTTATTCATTCTTAGGTCAAATTAGGATTTGTATATGGTCTAGGCCCGTGAATGTATATATATTGTTGAATAGTGGATAATTGGGACTATCACGGCACCACTTTGTGCTCTTGACACAAATTCTGTTTTGTGTGCTGGAGCGCCTTAAAGAAGTGTGTAATGGAGGATTTTCATTAAAAAAATCACGTTCTTACCCAAGTTTTGGTCATATTGTTTAGATCCGTAGGGTCTAGGCCTATGAACACTTATATTGTTGAATAGAAAATTTAATTTACTATCAGGGCCCCGCTTTGTGCTTTTGATACAAATTCTGGTTTAGGCCCTGGAACGCCTTAAATATATGTATACATTTAAAAAATCTTATTCTTGCCCAAGTTATGGTCAAATTGCTCAGATCTGTAGGGTCTAGGCCTATGCACACTTATATGGTTGGATAGAGAACTAAATTTACTATCGGGGCCCCGCTTTGTGCTCTTGACACAAATTCTGGTTTGACCACTGTAGCGCCTTAAATAAGAGGGTAAACTTAAAAAAAATCCAATTTTTCCACAGGTTTTGGTCCAATTGTTCAGCTCTGTAGGGTCTAGGCCTATGCAAAGTTATATGGTTGGATAGATAAATAAATTTACTATCAGGGCCCCGCTTTGTGCTCTTGACACAAATAATAGTTTGGGCCCTGGAGCGCCTTGAGGGCATTACTACCACTGGCAATACGTTAGGGTAACCTAGTTATGAGCTCTTTTGAGGGGTTGGGGGAAGAGGGAGGTAAGATCTCGTGCATCTTTCGGTAATTTTACAACTGCACAAGTATATGAAACCAATATTTTGGAGCTTAGGAGGAAGTGAGGCCCATAAAAATACTTTTCTTTACTATGAGTTTTATGGCATGCAATAAGTTGTAGACCAAGATCTCCCTAGTTTTGTATTTTTGACTTACTTTGCCTATTTATTACTTTTTTGTACATAATGAGCGAATCAAAGACAATATTTTTCATACTTTGACACAGAGGGTGATACATTATTTACTTGACGCCCTATGTGACCATACAGATCACACACACAAAAGGCCATAATCACTAGTGACACTAGTTTATTTAGCGTTTGTAAGAGATCTAAGAACTAACAAACTAAAATTAATGCACAATAATCTGGAACAAACTAATAAAGTTATAAAATTAAAAATACAAATTTTGTTATATTTTATCTAGTTGAGGTGAGGAAATGGAGCTTGGCATAGTGATAAAATATATTAATTTTAAAACTATCAATATGAAATAAACACATTTAAAAAAATAAATTCAGAACAAAATAAAGATAAATATGTTAAGGAACTCAAACAAACTAACAACAAACTTTAAACAAAATATGTTCAAGTTTTGAAAGAGTGTGAGAGAGCTACTACTAGAGAAATTTATCGAGGCTTTACAAAAGGAATAAATGGAAATCTTGTAGCATGTCACCTAAATCAAAATTACATCTACAAACTGTAATCCGCACAAAATGCTAAACTACAATAAGCGAATCCAAAGAACACAATTAAAACTGATATATTCAGCAATAATATCATTTGGATTCTACTTACATTACGTGGATGTTCCATTATACGATCACCATGCTTTCACCAACTGTTCTGCTAGCATGGCGGAAGCAAAGGCGTGACAGTTTCAACGCACGTCTAACCTCTTGACCTCAACATTGAAGAAAGACCTGACGGTCGTTGGTTCGTTGTCGCGAAGCCGCGAGCGACGACCACTACGCCCCTAGCGGACTTACTTGGCAACTCTTTCTCCAACGTTCCAAAAAAAAACCTTTCCTCCCCTTTCACTGGTTTACTTGCCCAGTTTGCTAGTCAAGAAAAGAGTATATAACGGGGGACTCCTAGGTTCACAGATTGTAGTTTATCATTGGATATCTTCGAAGAAGGAAACTCTGCTCCAGCACCTGTAGAAGATACTGCTGACCATGACGGTTAGGTCGTGGATGTCACCTCCTCGATGCCGAGGAAATCCTGTCTATTGATCCAAGTATTCGGTTATTTTCCAAGTCCTTCAGACTTTTTTAGTTAGTCCATATGACTATATAAGTTTTTGTTAGTCAAAGTGGCTAAGATATTAGTCACACGTCCATCAGACATGTTTGCTTTAGTCAAGATGATTGTTTCTCTTATTAGTCCATCAGACGCGATGTTTTTAGTCAGAGTGACTAAGTTTAGTTTTTGAGTCTAGCTGACTTAATTTTCTGTTAGTCAGATAGTTTGACTACATATTTTTACTATATCCTTATGATATAGCTTAAATACAGGAGCCTTGAGCTCTACATGTAATAGGACCCAGATTTAAGTGTCCTCTTCTTCACAAGTTCTTTATTCCATTCTAAGTCCATAAGACTTCACAATATTACAAGACGCCGTGGACGTCATGCTCAGATGTTCATATTATTGTATGGCTACAAGCAGGTTGTCTAACGCCTTTACATGAGGACCTAGTTAGGTCAGTATCTCACAGCAGTCTTGTTGGCATCTCTGATTCTGTGTTATTATTTTGGGTGCGCAAAGTGCGGGACACGGATAAATTTGTATGGTGGCCCGCACAGATAGTATTTTCTTTAGCCCCTTGGTTGGAGCTTCTTATGATTAAGTATTTAATGTTGGTGTATACTAAACTTGATGTTTACCCCAGGCAGTGGGTAATGAATAAATGTACTATTGAATGCTCTGACAGTACCCACTGGGAAAGGACCGGCCATGGTACTATTTAGTGTAGAAACCTGGTTGCTTTTTAGCCATTTGCTGATGTAATGAAAAGTCCGTCCTCTTATAATATATCATTCAGCTTTGAAACAGTTCTTTATTACAAGCCAAGCCAGCTAGCTAGGCCGAGCTTAGGTTAATAACTCTAAAATTATAGGATCTGTTGTCACATCTTTATTTGTATTTAATTCACTATGTTTTCTGTTTAGACCCTTCTGGTGGAAGTCAGGCGCTAGCCCGGCTGTTTAGGCGTCCATTACTCTGTATCTACTTAACTTCCTTTTGACTGTTGCCGTGTTGTCTTGGACATGTATTCTCCCAAGCCACGGGAAATTCCTATAACTTTGGAGTTGTTAAACCCTAACTTATATGCCAGTGTTAAACTTAGTATTGCTCATCTAAGAGTTACTTGTTTTCCTTAGGCTATTTAACGGACATTAATCTCTGTTACTTGTTTGATCCAACTTTCTATTTTCTTTATCAATTGTAACCCGATATCAACCTTTGTGTTACTGTATAATAAATCTATTATTGTTACCCATTCAATTCTTTCACTGCTATAAAAAATGTACCTATCTTTAAACCTATATATATTCCTTGTACCACTATACTGTTACCTCCTCTACATATTAGAGTGAAGGGGAGGAGCGGTATAATCTTCGCAAAAGAAATCTAAAATGAACCAAGAACGAATTATTGATTGCAAAGATAAAATATCGATTTTTAAAAGTTGTATGTGTTCATGTGGTGAATATGGTTGTTATTATGGCGTCAATCCACGCTCCTAGTGTAAATAAATCAAGTGTTTTCCTGCCAAAACAACATGTGCGTAGTTTTTTTTGGGGGGGGGGAGGGGGACCATCCGGAACAAACGAAGAACAAACGATTGTAATCATAAATATAAGGATTTTTAAAACATGGTGGAGGAGGTCAACTTCATGGACGTGCAATGTAAACATACAATTTATGGGCGTATAAAATCATATCAAACTTTTTTTCCGGAACAATCTGGAACAAACGAAGAACAAATTATTGCAATCATAAAATTAATCTTTTTAATGTTTTTAGGAGGAAAGGACGGTGAGGCAGCTTTATGGAGGTCCAAAGTAAACATATCATTTGTGAGCGTATCAAAACGGAAAAACTGATTTTTTGCGGAACAATATGGAACTAACGAAGAATAAACTATTGTAATCATAAAAAAAATTGTTTTTAACAGGGGAAAAGAATGAATTCATGGATGTCAAATGTTAAAGTATAATTATTAATTTTGGGGACGTATAAAAACGTAAAAAAAAATAATTAACAATCCGAAACAAACGATCACAACCATAAAAATTTCAATTTTCAAAAGTGGGAGGTAGAGATCCAAAGTGAGCATATATTATATAAAGCTAAATGTCGATAAGGACTTGACTCTGTTGGTGAATCAGGCCAAAAATATGTATTCAAAAAATTACTAGGAGCTTGCAGCAATAAACTCGAACTTACAAAAAAAAAAAGGTAGGTTTATTAATAATTTACCTATACAAATAAAAAATACATATAATTTTTACATATTTTAGGTGGCTTTCCACATGTGTTCACTTTATATAGTTTTCACATCCACTCTCCACGTTAATAGGGTGCATTTACTATAACAATTTGTTTCCTTCTACTTACACCCTAGAATAACTCAAACCTCAAAACCTAATCACTAAATAATTCAAAGTGCCTAAAAACATTAAAGAGCGATTATATATAAGTTTATAAGCTATATCTTATATGGATAATAATGCTTCAGTTATTTTGATTAAATTAATTCAAATAAAAATCTTTCTCTCTCTCTCCACACACACATATTTTTTTATGAGTCACATGTAATAAAAGACATTCCTTTGTGAATGAAATAATTATTTCATTATATTATTTATTTGAAAAAAAAATTGGTAGAAAGACTATCATTACAATAGTAAATAGCGGTTTTTCATTTGAAGTAAATTCAAAGTGCTCACACACTTGCAAATGCAAAACATATATTACTACTACAATATCATACTTGGGCCTAAAATTACTCTCTAAGCGAGCTCGAAATATATAAATAATGAACACTATAACTTCCTATATACTTTAGGTTGCCAACAGGATATCTCACTGATTGGCACATCATTATAGACTACTTCTATAGGAACTACAACTTTTAACTTGACCTGATTATACCCTTATAGGTGGGATTACCAGAGAAATTCTAATTATTCAAATAGAATACTTTCCAAAATTTAAGCCATATAAAATGCTGGAAAAATTGCCAACTTAAACGTAGATTCTTGCATTCACATACTTTTTAAGGCGATAAAAAAATATATTTCTTATCAAGCATATTTTCAAGAGGCCACTCAATTAATAGTTTTACAGCTGTGGGAGAGAACGTAAGAAAATACAAGTTATAATTTTGTGATATAATGATATTGCCATAGCCCGACACGTTAGCTCAGTCGCTAGCGGGATGGTCTACAGTGCAAAAGATTTCGGGTTCGATTTCTGGTAGGGGCGTAATATTTATTATTTGATCAATTTTCGGCCTTCTTCTGGATGTTGTATATGTCTTAGAATTCAATAATTCTATTTAACCGTGTAAACTTGCCGTATTCCTAAAATTATCAAATATTTGAACAATATAATCAATTTGATTGAAACCTCTTGACTTTTGGGGTTTGCTACGTAAGGGAAAGTGGATATATATATTTATGTATATATATATATTTATTAATGCTTTCATAATCACCATTTATGCACACATTATATTTACTTATAGCTTATTTCTAATTAATTTGAGAAAAATCGTCCAGATGATTTAAAATGTAGATAATCACAAAATTTTAATGTTATTTAAAATGTAATTAATCAATAAAATTTATCATGCAGATAATCCCATATGAACCAATATCTAAGTTTGACTGACAGTATAAATATTCCTACTTCTAATTAAAATATAAATACATATAAAAACATAGATAATTTAAGTGATATTAAAAATTGCAGTTTTCACTAAATTGAAGATCGTGAAACTATTTTTTCCATACGCATATTAATGTATTCAGGGTAATAAGTTTTGCCAATTTAAGTTATATAAAATAATGCCTTTTTCTGCATTAATAATGACTAAACTAGTTCAAATAGCTAAGAAATTAAAACACTATAAACTGCCTAAATTACTTTTTTTCATGAAAAAGATTCTTTATACAATGGCTGTAAAAAGTGCATTTATTTCATCAGTCTTGATATGCAATGTGTCGTAACCTTGGGCGATCGCTTACAGCCATTTATTGTTTAATAAATTGTATATTCTGTGTTACTGATCCTGGAAATCCCTAACATATAAAATAAGCATAAAGCCTATCTGCCCATTTAATACATTATGCTCATTCTCGGTTTCAAAAATTGACGTTTTCCAGGTTGTGATGGAAGGAAGCATTGTTTATTATTTTTATAATTATATATATATAGTTATATATATAGTTTATTTACAGTTCACAGAGATCACAAATAAAACACAAATCTTTAAATTACTACAACAAGTTTCAATAATGAAATAACTCCGACAGTGATATAAAGATCAATATACACTAAAATATGAGGCTAATTATTTCAAGAGACAACTTTTGAATGATCGTTCAAACAGAAATCTCGCATGGACGGCAGATTACTTGTATTTTTGTGATAATACAGCTGAAGTAACCAATGTGTGTTGCGCGAACTGTGGAGGCGGGCTATCACCCGTTCTTGTCAACTAAGCTACACTTCCCTACAAAGTTTTGATCCCGTGAGCCAACTTGGAATTCCAGTGCATATTTTTATGTCATACATAAATCAAGTTATTCGGTAAAACGTTGTATATTTAAATCTTAATATATACTTTGTCTTAAGTATACGCATCTATAAATCGTATGAATACTAATATTTAATATTTATAGATGAATTAGTATTAGTAAACAATTGTTGAATTATGTTGATTTTAAGGGAACTTTAAGTATATGTATATAGAGTAGGCCTATGCTTCTACCTACGGTAAAATCCCAGCTTTATCAAATAGGTATAGTATTAAAGATACTAAATTTCAATTTTCAAATTTTTATTTCAAAAAGTGTGGCCTAAAACTAGCTTTGGAAAACATAAAAATTGAAGTTTCTTACCCTCAAAGCTCGTTAGCAAAAATATATAAAAATACATTTATGGTTTGTAGCATTTTATAGAAGAAAACTCTTTTGAATGGCGAAAAAAATTGAATGTGCATATGGCCTTAAAGAAGTGTGTAATAGAGGATATCCTTTAAAAAAAACACGCCATTCCTCTACAAGTTTCTAAACTCCCCAAAATAAACATAAAAATCTTATATTGTAATATTCATGTAGTTATATTTTAATATTCATTTAGCTATAGCATCCCATTCTTTAAAATCCAAGTTAAAATTCATGTAACTATAGAGGTTTCAACTGTTTAATCTAGTAATATATTTAGTTGATTACAAGCCTGCGCTTTACCCTAAACTTTCCAAAATAAAGGTTTTTGTGGATGTAAAATAGCCCCGTACACTTGAGCTATCTATGATTCTTTTTAGAACTATACTCGCACCTAGTTTAATTTGTTTTTCTTATTTTGGCTAATAACAGTTAGTTTATTACTTTATTATGAATGTAAAACTATTCAGCGGTCAGCCCGCTCGCTTTCTTAACTATAATAAGGACTTTAAACAGTTCTGATGATAAATTATTTCAATACTTTTTAGATTAAAGTTGATCATAATAATAAATATAATGGATAACTTTCTTGAGAACACTGATTTATATATATTACTTGGCATAACACAGACTAGTTCTATTAAAGAGGTTTGGAATTTATTTTATCATTAATCTTAAGTATATTGTAATATATTAAAACCACTAATACCTAAATGGTTAGCTATTAATTATCTCTATAAACAGAAAATTTCAAAATGGGTTGCTTATGGGATCATTAGCTATGATGAAAAATGTAGTGCAAGTAACAATATTTTCAGGCCCATGATCTGTAATTATGATTATTATTATTATTATTGTAACTAGCCCTATTTATTATCATTATTATAAGCTTTTTTAATTCTTCACAACTTGGATACTAGGCCTAGGCCACAGACAAATAATATACCCAGTCACTCAACCTCCAGGTTAAAATTGTTGCGCTCCCTTTGGCAGCTTGAGTCCTTCAACACTAGGATCGCTTTGCTTATGCCGGGATCACAATAAACATAACGTTAACTTAAAAGTTAACTTAACGTAAAGGATCTCCTCGTGTGTTTAAATGAAAGCGATCACGATGCAGTTAACTTAATGTTTACTTGCAGTTAACTTAACATAAGAGATGTCCTTGGAGGTATTTTACTTTAAGTGAACGTTACTTGAAGGGTATCACGTGATCTAGCCAGCGAATCATGCGAGTGACATCAACAGGGCTATTTAGTAATTCATTTGTTGGTATTATGACCAATGTTTACTCTTTAGCGTAAGTTCTAGTGATCAGACATTGAAACAAAATAATTAAACTAAAATAGGAAAGTTAAATTTATCAAAAAAGTTTTGTAATAGATATATATTATATCAATTGAAAACTGTAAACCTTCACAGATCATCACTGTACCACTAGTACAAATCACAGATTATGCTCGAGAATTAAAATATTTGGCTTGACTTGTTACGTTAAGTTATGTGAATCATAATCACACATACGTTAAGTTAACTTTAAGTGAACGTTACGTTATGTTGATCATGATCCCGACATTAGTCCTATCATCACCCAGCAGTGACACTAGCGAAGCCCAGTGTTGAAGGACTCAAGCTGGAAAAAGGTGTTCAGCAAAATCCACATAAGGTTGAGAATTGGTTTCTTATTTGTGACCTAGGCATATTAAAACTATGTAAAGAATGGCATGAAAACTTATAAAATATAACTTATGCAGGATCACGATCAACTTAACATTACATCAACTTAACAGTAAGGTAACTTAACGTAAAGGTTCTCCTCATGTTTTTAAATGGAAGTTAGTTTACAGTCTTCCCCTGAAACTAGAGTGGAGGAGATAGAACCTAGCATTAGAGAGCCATATCCCTCAGAGCTAGCTCCCAAATCTAATAGGGAAGGTTTGACATCTACTAAGGCATTCATGGGTGAGAATCATTCTCCATTCGTCCCCAGGGCTGAATCGCATGAAAAGGACAATAGTCCGGAATCACACCCACCTCAGAGAGTTGAGATTTCACCACAAGTAAAAGAGCCTAGGTATCCAACTAGGTGTAGGAAACCTGTAATTAAATTAAATTTGTAAATATTTTAGTGTTATTACATTATTTCACTGTAACTATTGAAAACTATGGTCAGACACGATATTATGTATTTTTGTATAAAAAGTGTTTAAAATGTAAACTATTTCATCATGACTATTGGAAATCGTGGCCATGTATTGTATTCTTATTTTATGTATATTAAGGTATTTTTAAATATCTATAGTCAAGAAATTGTAAGGGAGAAATGTAATGTATTGCATGTAGGGTGGCTATCATGTGTGGTGACTTAATAAATTGTCTGCTTCCCATCATGCCACCATAGAGAATCTTATCGATAGTCGGTGTTCCCGACAAACCATTCTCACTCAAGCAGTAAAATTAAACAACAAAAGTGTTCTTATTCCAGCCGTCCTTACCATTTTACGGACATAACACTTTGAACAATACATAAACTTCTCTTAAAGTGTTCAGAATCAAAAAAATTTTACATGAGTTATTTTTCCATCTAGTTAAACTGAGACAAAATCTTCTTTTTTTTCAGGCATTTGACGGCTAACTTCATCATTTTCATAAAATTCTTTTACTAATACAATGGTGTCAGGATCTAGCATTTTCTTTGGCCACAGATCTGGTGATGACATTATACCTTTTTCCTTGACAAGTTTTTTTTCTTTTCGTGACATAAAATTTGAAACACCAAATTCATTTTCAATTTGTTTTAATGTCCAACTTTGTAATATTTTCCTTAATCTGATTTATCATTTCATTATTGGTATCGCAAATTTCTACAAATTAACTGCCTGGTCTTATATTCAATATTTATGTTCTTAAAGGTTCTATAACTTTTTTTTAACTTTTCCTTAGGATATTTCTTCTCTGATAAACTTTTTTTTAGTGGGAGTTTCATCGAGAACAGTCAAACTTCTGTTCACTGCACCTAAAGCCTCTTCTTTTAGTGGAGTTGACATTTCATATTATTTCCATACCATTGTTGTCATCCTTATTTTCATCAATTTTAGGTAATTTAAGAACGGAATTCCGACAGGTATCACAAATCTTATCTCCAAAGCTTATTAATTTTGAGCGACTCACAATATTGTCATTAACAGTTCTAAAGTTCTTTTTGAAAAAAATCATGCCCACATTTACTAAATGGATTACTTCAGTAAACACTGAAAGATTTTTATAGGTGTCTCCTTCCATTTTCACTCGGTCCTAGCATTGATTTTTATGCTTAAATTATTTTAAATGTCATCCAAAATGTAACAAAATCACACAAAACCATACCAGTCACTTTAGATGAGAAAAATAATTAGTGTAAGTTAGCTAAAAATTAAAAGTTGTTTGAGTTATAGCAAATAACAAGTTTTAAATTGGAAATACTTAATGCACCTTACAGTACAACTAAATTAAAAAATTAAATTTTTCATCAAATTAAACTCATTTAAATGAACACTTCCAAAGACAGTAAGAATCACTTGTAGACACTGGTCACTGAACTGAGGAGATCGTTGAGCATTCATGTACTGACATGAGTAGGCCCTACAATCCTGTTAAGACATGCAGTCAACTGCTTCCTACAATTGACACTGGTCACTGAACTGAGGAGATCGTTGAGCATTCATGTACTGACATGAGTAGTTGGCGCCCTTACAATCACTGTTGAGACATGTTGCTTCAACTGCATTCCTACAATCTGACATGGTCTCTACTGAACTGACTGGGAGATCGTTGAGCATTCATGTACTGACATGAGTAGGCCCTACAATCCTGTTGAGACATGCAGTCAACTGCTTCCTACAATTGACACTGGTCACTGAACTGAGGAGATCGTTGAGCATTCATGTACTGACATGAGTAGGCCCTACAATCCTGTTGAGACATGCAGTCAACTTCTACCTACACTTGATTTCAGTTATTATTTTACCTAAGTTAATTATAATTTTACTCTTTTTTAACTGTGATGAGTTTCTTATAATTTTATAATAAGTTAATCTTTTTTCTCTTTATTTAAAAAAATCCCATACTTTTAGGAGTATGAAACACTAATCTTTTATTTTTAATAATTTTAATTGAACTTAATAATAGAAAAATTTATTTTAAATTTTGAATGGAGTGATTTAAGGTAAAACTGTCCAAGCAAATTTTAGAGTACGGTAGGCCTATATATATATATATATATATAGTGAGTGGAGTTATGAGACAACATTAAAGCCAGGCTGAAATTATTCGTAACTTGTGTTATATCTATCATCATAGCTCATGATCCTATAGGCATCCCATTTTGAAATTTTCAGTCTACATAGATAATTAATAGATAAATAAATTTTTTTTTGAAAATTTTCAAAAAATATCACAATTATTTTTTACAAAAAACTGTTTGAAAGAGTGAACAAATTTAATTATTGTTAAAATAGTGCCAAGTTGTATATTAGATTAAAGCCAATAAGTAACTGAAAAAAAGAGCCAAAAACATTAGTCTAGCATAAATAGAACAGAAGTTAATAAACATTAAAAAATGTGGTGCGAGTGAAAAAATTGATTTTTTTAAATTTTAAAAATCAATTTCTCAAAAACGGGGCCTTTAAAAAATCTTAAAAAACATTTTTGCGGTTAGATTTAAGGGAATAATAATTGGTAAAAATTTCATTTAAATACAAAATGGTTCAGGTCGAGTGACTGGTTGATTTAATGTGGACTAACCCAAAGAGTTGAAATACAAAATGGTCAGGTCGAGTGACTGGTTGATTTGGCGTGGACTAACCCAAAGAGTTGAAATACAAAATGGTCAGGTCGAGTGACTGGTTGATTTAATGTGGACTAACCCAAAGAGTTGAAATACAAAATGGTCATGTGGAGTGACTGGTTAATTTAATGTGGACTAACCCAAAGAGTTGAAATACAAAATGGTCAGGTCGAGTGACTGGTTGATTTGACGTGGACTAACCAAAAGAGTTTAAATACGGATGCTTGAATATCCTAAGCTTCAAACAATAACATTATTAGATACTGTAGGTTTAGTAATTATAATTTTTTTTTCAAAGCTATTCCAGCAAACATATCTAGAACCACGAAGAACACTTTACATTATATACTTACTCTATGGTACTAGGAACTCGAGGGCTTACCTTGATTTATAACACCATAAATTGTTTTTTGTCATCTAAGGTAAGAGACCACGTTTCAACCCCATAGAGAACCGGCGAAATTATTGTTTTGTAGATTCTGAGTTTTACATTCTTGGATAGCAGGCGAGATGTCATCAACTTACTGACTGTATTCTTTTGATAATTTTTAATCTAATATCGTTCTTGCTAGTTAAAATTGTTCATAAATATTTAAACTCATTAACCCTGTCAAAAGATGTCTGCAGTAATCTCTAAATTATTGTCCTCAATCTGTGTTCTGTGTGTTCATATATTTAGTTTATTCAGCCTTCACTTCTAAACATATTTCCTCATTCACCTCTGATAAAATGTCTGCATTTGTTGCCACACCTTCCAAAGCTAAATAATATGTATATCCTAATATCTGCGTTGTACTGTTTAATGACAACCCTTCTCTACACTCTTACATTACCCTAATAGCATAGATTAAAAAGTAATGGGGATAGTGCATCTACATTAGGATAAATAATACAGGGTCTATACTTGCTTGAAATTTTCATTGGGAAATTTAAATTTAATGTCTAAACTTGCCACATTATTATTACCTTGTCTCATTTAATTTGTCAATTTTCTAGGTACTTATTGAATATGTCTTCTCCTTGGGTTTTCAGGTGAAAAAGGCATACCGCAAGAAAGCTCTAACATGTCACCCTGATAAAAATCCAGACAATCCAAGAGCAGGCGAGTTGTTCCATCAACTGTCACGGGCATTAGAAGTACTCACCGATGAGCTAGCAAGAGTAAGACCAATTATTTTCATTTCATGACTTCATTACCCAGGGTTTAACTTGAACCCTTTAAATAGTGTTTTTAGCTGGCCACTGTTTTAGGGATGGTTTCAAAGTCATGTTTATTGAAAACCTCCTTAGAGTTTAAACTTTCCATTAACCTCAATCCAGACAACATACCATCGGTGACATCACTGCAAGCAGCCAATGAAAAGCTGTATAATATTATTTTACTGGTGAACATGGAAGACCTGAGATGAGCTTGATTGTTTCTTTATTGGGTTTATAAAAAGTTTTAACAGTCAAGAAAATGAAAAAGTTCACAGCAATTAACTAAGACTATATCAGCTCACATCTTACAAAAAGGAAATTCTTATGATTGTTAAAATTGCATGGTAAAACATCGTTGACGATTCTAATTCTTACGCTGAGGGGACAAATGTAAGTACCTATTAAAAACAATTTGTGATTTAGACTGTTAAGTTTTTGAGGTTTTTTGGATAATACTCTTATTTTTAATTCTTAGACATATTCTGTATGGTTATTTTATTCTATTATATAGTTCAAGTGTGTATTAATTTGGCATTAAGTGACTGATTACTAATGCTAATTACTAGCAGCCAATATTTTTTTAAATTACTCTTTACATAGATCATGTATAAATTATTTTGTTTATTTTATTACAATAAGACAGTAAAGAACAGCGTTTGAAAACATAGCCTGTGTACACTTAGATGTAAAGAATTCTAACCAAACAAAAACCTGTTTATTTGATCTAGGCCTACATGCTTTGCAAACATTTAATGAAGATAATAATTTGTTATGTTTACACACAGGCTTAGCGTAGCATTTACTATAAATACAATTATTGCGTTTATTTTGCATAGGCCTATAGTTTCAAACATTTTACTTACATAATAACTATTGGTTCTGTAAACACATCAGAGTAAGCCTAGCATTCATTTTAATACTACATATTTATTGTGTATATTTTTGCATTAGCTAACAGTAAAGTAGTCGTTTGTTCTAATACTGGGCATATAAACTTATTTACTTATGTTCTCAAAACTTGTGATGGCCTGGACTAACCTGATGCTTGGTATCTCTATATTTACATTTTGAAAGTAGGCTACTATATTATTTTTTTAAATACATTGATTATTTATGCATTACATTAAAACAGATTGAATAATTATTTATTTTTTCACACTGTGAACAGCTTCCCAACTCAAGAAATGTTGGGAAAATGGAACTTTTACACCTGGTGCGTCAGTAAACTCAAGAGTGGGAGTTAATTCTCGTCATTTCATACGAGGTTACTCCTTGTAAACCACTGTGGATAGTGATGTGGTTTTACTTTCACTTTCATTGTTGTCACTCACCGGGCCACCTCTGCCCACCCATCCCATCTTCTTCTTTTCATACCATATTAATGGGCCAGCGATCAAGAAACCAAGTCAACCCAAACACGAAAAGAAGAAAGCAATTCCACAACACCCAAGATACTTATGTAAGCCAAACTCCGACCTACCCGACCCACCTCGTCACTTCTCCTACTCCCCCTCCTTTGCCGGCAGGGTCACCCCTCCAAGACAAAGTGAACCCCACCCCCACCTGCACCACACTTCTCGGAGTGAATAAACATCCTGTGGCTCCCAAACTAACTCAAGATGGTTATCACTTAGTGCATCTCCGTAGGAGACTTTCCAAACATAAATTGTGACAAATTCCAGAAACCATTCACCATATCTGCCTCAGATGGGTGGATGAAGTGACTACCACTACCCTCACCTTCTGTCGCAACCAACTGTTCTGGAGAGAGTGACAACAATATTAGCTGTGGGAGGTGTTACCATTACCCTTGTCTGAGACGGATGACCTTACTGACCTTACCTTTCTCTGCCAAACTACAATACAAGCACCAATACCTGAACCACGCTTTCACACAAATCCCGGTAACCAAACAATTATTTACCCGTCCTCTCTGCCTAAATTCCATGAAAGAGGCCACGAAGATCCTATCAGCGTTGTCCACGACTGTGCCACCTTGTTGGGGAAACTCGCACCCTAATTCAAGGCTGGGTACCTACAGTCCATCACCAGTTTAAGTCGGAAACCGACCAGTTTTGCGAATTCATCAGAAGCTGGGAACAGTTCCAGACTCAACTCTACACACTATTCGCCATTCCAGCAACTTAGGCCACCTTTCTACATGCAACTTTAAGGAATGTATCCCCCAGAAGGTGCAACTCTGCCAGAGACTCATGCCAGCATTGTCACTTTCTGAGGTCATCCCACTGCCCATCTCCTTGCAAATTCAAAGTTTTAGATTTTTTCTAACATACACAGGGATGGACCACACATACTAAACCACAATAAACTAATGCTTCATCTTGTTTTCCTGTTCAAGAAATACATATGCTTTTGAACGAACAGGATATTTGATTAGTGGTGTTATATTTATTTACCTTATCAGGATTGAAACCCATAATAGCAGGACAGCCTACATCTTTTAATCAGTGACATTTACTACAATTATAGTTCATAGCCTTGGAAACCTAAGCTGTTTGATGAGTTTCTATCATCCATGGCACAACGCGTACTTCACAGACAGCCAGTCCTCCAGGTGGAGAGTGACGAGCTCTCACTGTAAAAAAAAAATATTCCGGAAATAAATTGGCCCCACAGTCTGATTGTCGGGGGGAGTCATGGAATATCAAAATAACATTAGTATGGACATGAAACAGATAGGGTGTAATGAGGTGGACTGGCTAGAAATAGCTCTAGATAAGGATAGGTGTCGTACTTTTGTAAGTGTTGCAATGAACTTTCGAGCTGTTTGTTAATGCCTTAGAGTAAGTAAGGTAAAACCTAGGTACATATTTTTACCCTCACCAGTCATTAATGATTATTAACCCATGACACACAAGTACGCTGATGGACAGGGCTTATATAAACTTGTGTGTAGAAGTAATTTGTACATGATCCATTACTGTTTCCAGGCTGGGTCACTTTTTTATTCAAGCCAAATCTTTTCCACTACCAGGTTGCTAGGCCTTTCGTGGCTGAGAGGGATAAATTATTGACCAAATAATAAATTGATAATCTGACTAAAAGCATGTCTACAGTTTGGTCATATATTTAAATAGAAATATAGCTTAATATTGGTGAGCTTGCTTACTAAGGAAAAACCATTCAAAGTGAGGTTACAAGTGGACTAAAACAGAAGTACAGTTTAGCTTGTAGCGGGCTAACCAATCAAGCCCATATGATTTAAATCAAACTCCCAACAACAACCTGTCTCGGTGTAAAATGGATATGGACTCCAAAATATGTACTTATTTCTGCACATGTGTTTGTTACATACCACGCCTCGACGACTTCACTGAACGAGAATGGCTCCATCTGATGGACTCTACTTGTCCCTCGGCCGGCGACGGGGCACTAGACTGCTCCAAGCTTTTAATTCGACTGACTGAGATCTTGTGTAGCGCGCCTGCTCGCGGTGCTGGTGTGCGTGCCGATTCGGTGGTCGTGGGATGTCATTCCCCCTTCTCCCCTTCTAAATGGTTCGCTTTACTCAGCCGCTATAAAACGCCATGGTTCGCGGGGCAAGAGCACAATATTACATCAGCCGACCCAGGATTCAAGACGCTGTGCGTGCCTACGTTCAAGACTTAATCTCTGCACAATGATGGACACGACGATGGTGCCGACGGACTGGCCCGACCGGCAGAAGTAGCCTGCCATTATGTTATACTTTATTGTTGTTAGGGAGTAGGCTGCTGTTATAGTCTTGTTGTAGGTCTTAGAAATTGTCTTCTCATACAGGAGAGAATTAGTAGCTCTAATGAGCTTATTTGAGCTTATTTTAGGTTAGTTAGTTTTAGTTTTCATCGCACTTTGTCAATTGTTCATGTTTTAGCCGAGCTATTCTCAAAATCAACTTGTAGGTTATGGTGGATGATTATTTATAAATTTAATATTTTTTTTGTTTGGAGTTTTTTGTTTTACCATGGAAGGTAAGGCCAAGATCAGTGATCAGGCTGCAAAGAGAAGTAAACATTTTACTGACTTGGAAATTGATTGTCTGTTGAATCCTGTTAGGTAAAAGAAATATGTGATCAAATGCAAAAAGACAGATCAGGTGACACAAAAGGAAAAGGACTCAGCCTGAGTATCAATAGAAACGAAGTTCAACCAAGAAAGTGGAATATACACTAGAGACTGGAAAGTCTTAGGGAAAATACAATAACCTTTAAAAGGTGTCCAAAAGGAAATGGGTGAATAACAATAAGTACGTTTTGGGTAGAGGAGGAGGCCCTAGCCTACCACCACACCTGATAACTGAAACAGACATCAAACTTTGATCCTGACTCTGCGTTTGAGTTTGGGGACATCCACTAAATTCTGTTATGAAGATATTCCAATTGTCTGGGAGGAAGAAGTTTCAACTGACGAACATGTGAAGCTTGAGGACTATGAGTGTGGTTGACGTCAAATGCATCTGAATTGAAAGCACATTACTGTCCGGATGAAGTCGGATATGGCAGTTATTTTTCCGTGAAAAACCTGAGATTGAAGACATCTTCTCCTCTGAAGCATAGTAGAAAAAAGGGAGCACAGCTCAACCGTAATTTTGCAGGTAAAAAACTTGAAGGGGTGTCTAAAGTAAAACAAGAGCTACTTGAACTCCAAGAAAGTGTTTTGCAACATCAAGTGGAAATGCAACAGACAGAGAATAAAAGGAAAATGAAGTGCATGCATGAAGAGCATGAAGAAAACATGAAACTTTTTAAACTTAAACAAGAACTAGACATTGAAAAACAAACAAAAATAAACTCATGACTCAAGACGGTACATTTCCTCCTACAGTATTACAATTTAATTTAAATAGGATCTATACAAGACGTATTCAACTATCATGTTTTATGTGGTTATGTTATGCTAAGGAAAATAAGCAAAGACAACAAGAACTGGCTATAGCGGTAAAGTTAAACATCTTTAAAAAATAATTGTTATACATTTAAAAAAATCTGTTATAAAAAAAAGTTTTGTTCTAGTAAACTTTACACCATGTAAACTGTAACATTTATTTTAGCTTTACCTTATAACTTACTTGAATATTTATTGGATACATGTTTCACATTTCATAGATATTAATATAGAAGAGAAGTTAAGAGTTAAAGAGTTTAATTCAATTTAAATAGCAGCATTTACAGCATGTTCTTGAAGTATTCATAGACCAGATTATTACAAGATTAGGCTGCTGGACTGTCTGTCGGTTGGGAGTTAGGCCTACATCTGGTTGGTCTGCATCTTGTTCAAAGCATCTATTGCTGCTTGCTCCTTGCCAATCAACGGTACAAATATTGTAGCTACAATCACTCTTTCAACTCTGTCTATCTTAAACCTCATACCGAGGGCCAAGATTGGGAATCTTTTTTTCCAAACTCCAAAGCAACGCTCAATAGGATTCTTAATTCTGACCTGGGCTTCATGAAACAGACATTTCACTGCTGTTGCTACAACTTCTGAAGGTGTGATCAGGTAATTCGTGCAGCCATACCCACTGTCCCCTACAAGAACACCATTACCAAACAGTCCACTTTCAAACTCCCTCTTTATCTTTGATTATTATTATTATTATTTAGCACCACGTCTTACTACCCGTTCGGGTTATACGCTTAAGTACTAATTACGCTAATGGATTAGGAATTGGGAAGGTTGAATAGAGGAAGTGAACCCGCATTTGCGTGGAGGGAGAGTGGAAAACCATTTAGGAAAAACCACCCCCAGTTCACCCGACCGAGATTTGAACCTCGTGTAACGTTAACTTACAGTTAGTTACAATTGGATCCATCCCATTATAATGTTGATACGTAACTATCAAGAATTCATATCACCCGCTCAATAATTCTGACCCAAATAGAATCCCTACAATGGTACTATTCTCTGTTGTAGTCCCTGTAGGCTAATACGGAAAGATAATACGACACAGTATATTTCATACAGTACAATCTTCTGTAATATTACACTCATAATTGTTCAGGAACTTACCTTTGAAATCTTCTATCACTAGCCGCCACCAAAGCTGACCTACTCCGTGCAGCCATGTGGAGAATGGGCCGAGCTAACGCAAGTCTACTGTCAACACGTGATTGCTCTCAGTCTGGTCAGATAGAAAACTGAGGCGTATCGACATGGAGTCCGATAGAAGACAACAATCCACCCGCCCCCTGATGGCTGTTTGAAGAACTACCCCAAACATCGAATGATCGTCGACTTGTTCTAATATTCTGATGGAACAACCCTACAAAGTGCCTACGTGACCGAAGACAGCTAGCAACTACGTGCTAGAATTACCTCCCCTCCTTTCCGTGTAACGAAACTCACTATATAACAGGCTGGGTGTGTCTGCAAAAATGACTATCTATCAATCCGCGAACGAGGGCGGATGACTATCTATCATTCCACGAACGAGGATGGATCATTGTCATGGACAATGATCGGATACACATTCATATATACTAATTGGAAAGTAACTATGGCGTCTACTTTTCATAGACTCTATTTATTTTCAGCTTATAAATTTGTTTATTAGAATCATTATTTTGTTTTTCGTGTAATATTTAACTTTTCTCTTTATCTCAGTCGCTTAAATTTAACTATTATGTCGCCACTTAGGCGCGGTAGCATGTTGGTTAGTTTAGTTTGATTTCCATCATTGGTAATTTTGTATTGAGTAAATTTAAATTAAAATGTTAAAATGTGTGGACTTTTGTATTTTGCTATTTCACGCGACTGCAGAAATAAAAACATGCTTGTTATTTTTTTTATATAATTTAAATTTGTTCTAAATTTCAATTTTTAGTTTTTTTTATAAGAGATAGTTAGTCCCGGGAGGTTTTGACTTGAGTCTGGAAGTCAAACTCTCACGTTATGTTTTGTAAATTTCGTATTGTAACTTGTAATTGTTTGAGGAGCCCATCAGGCAAGAATATTTAATGTTTGTTTCATTTTGTGGATATCTTACTTCACTTCACTTTTGGTAGTTTAACTTCTCTGTTGATGTTAAAAATCTACGTAATTTTGTGTCTCTTAAAGACGACCTTTAATAAATGTAAACATGGAATGTTTACATTCTGCGCTTCACGTTATTATTTTTAGCATTATTCAGAATGATATAATGAGACCACTGTACCTTGCTTTATCTACGTTTATACTGAATAAACCATATTTTTGTTATATTTTTAATTCTGCTTATATTTTCCTTTATGTAGAATCACCTTCTCCCTTTTATTTAATTGTGGTCGTTAAGTAGAAGGCAATGGAGACGGTGTAACACTCGATCTCTTCGTCCTCAGTAGTCGGGCTCAACACGACTAGCGCGTTAGCCAACTACGCCACCGTTTTATCTTTGATGAGTTGAAAATATGCGAGTTGTGGGCTGAGCCTGCCCCCTTGCTTCTATATTCCTTGAAAATAATGATGCATCACAGACACCTTGGAACTTAATAGAAAAAATGCCCCTACGATTAAGGAACAATTCTGCAGCTTTTCCACCAACTGACTGGATCTTCACGTGTGTGCAATCCAAAGCCCCCACACAGTTTGGAAAATGAGCTTTTCCATAAAAATGCTTCACCTTACAAAGGTCTTCTGGATTGGTGGGCAGACAAATTAATTGAGGGAATAAACGTGCTAACGCTACAGACACTTGCATCATACTCTTACTAGTTGTTGAATAATGTACACCACTGTGGTCACCGACAGCTTTATTCTTGGTTGTCTTAGATTTAATACTGTCTCTGATGATGTCTAAAACTATGTTTGCCATCCTCTTATGCATTCGAAACCTTTTAAAAAAGTCCATCTCATCCTACTTTTAAAAATGATCAATTAAATCTCGTAGTTTCGTTGGTTCCCATGTAGCAGGCATTATTATTTCAAAGTCGTCATCTTCAACTTCATTCAAAATATCTAATATCGCTTCCATTTTCTAGGCCGCAACGTGTACACAGCAGGCTCTCTAAACAAAGTTTTTAAGTTATCTGGGTAATTTGAACCGTACATGAAGCTTAAACCATCTAACATTATGGTTTAACTTAAACCTAACTTAACCCTGGTTTAAACCACATAACTATTTTGGAGAAAAGCATCTCTGGTTTAAACTTCTTGACGAGTTTAAACTCATTTGGGGAAAGCGGGCCTTAGTTACAATAAACCTCCAATTTTGTGTGTGAAATAATGGTTTTGAAGAATTACTCTAATTGTAATGCTTGCAAATAAAAACTAGATCCTACTATGGCACTAAAATAAAGCTTTTTTAAAAAAATCTATGGGAAATATTTGTTCATAATTCATAAAAAATATTAACTTCATAGATCTTCAAAACTAAGTTATGTCACATCAAAACAATATCATTTCCCAAAATTTAAAAGTCAAATTATTTTCTGTTAAAAAAACTCATGTGGCTAGAGACAGCTTGATAAAATTATATAACTATGATCCTATTTTGCCAACTATTCCACATTTCTCTATCATAATCTTAAGATATTAAAAAAACTTATTTCGATGCTTGGATATAACTTAGGCCTACAGATGGCTTGCACGTATGTAAAGTATGCACTAAAAGGTAAGCTTAATAAAAGTTAAACCATGCCCTCCTAACATCGTAATTGAGACCTATTCGTGCCAGAGTCGTGAAGATTAGAACCTTCTCTTTTCCTCTTTCACCTTCTATTTTTCAATCCATCTTTACCCCGTTTTTTCTTCTTCAGCTTTTCATCTATCTATATCTATCTACTGTCACTAACAGACACACTAGCGACATCTTCAATAACACACTCATCTTTCCCTATTTTTACGTTGGCATCAGAACGTTCTGGACTCTCTTCATAAAGGTTATAAATTTACAAATTATTTATATTTAATCACTACTCTGTGTCTAGCATCGGGGATAACACCTTAACCCCACTTTAGAGGTAAGCTTGAAAGTTTAATTCTGCTCCTAAGTATTTAATACAATATCGCGTTTCACATTCTAACTAACATTTGTCATTTATATATTTGTTCTAGGTTAGTTTCCTTACATTATTATCAATTTTTAGCTATCACATCTTTTTATATTAATTTTTACAACCCAATACTTAATAATTGCATTGGTTTGTCTCAGACCTGATGATGGCTGAATAGCTGAAACATGTCGTCGTAACTTCAATCTAGCCTAAAGGCGGAACAATGTTAAGGAGAGGAACCAAAACACTCCTTTAATTTTATTGCTGAACTATATTATCAGTTTTCAAGAATGTACAATTTTTTATGACATTTTAAACTTTACATACACATAACTTACATTCCAATGTTTTAAGTCTACAAATCTGTTTGACAATTAATGTGTATTATATTAAAATTTCACGGTGGTTGCACCTACATTGTACCTCTTTAACTCAGATAATTTACTCTCACTTTACTAACATTCTTTTCTTTCAACTTATAATCCATTTTATTTCTAATTTTTAAAATATATTTAAACATGTTTATATGAAATTAATTTAAACTGTTATTTTACAAAGAATTTCTATTCCTCTATCTTTTACATTTGCTTCACAATGTCTTTTAGTGCCTTGATATATTAACTGGTAATTATTCATAGAATCACCATGTTATTATTTTTCTAGTTGCTAAACTTTCTATTAAAGTTTAGTGGAATTGTCTTTCATGGGATCACTATGTTTATTCTTTATCATAATTGACAGATCCTTAACAAATTCATATGATAATTTAACTCTTGATTTAATTTACCAGATGCTGGAATTATTCTAACCCTCATAATATAACTATTTTGTTCTGTAATTCTTAATAATTAGTATCATCAAAGAGTGGTTGTGTGTATATGTAATTATCATACATGACTTAAGATTTTATCTTTAATAACTTCTAATATTTTTTACTTATTTTTATCTAAACATTTTTTCTTTTTTAATCTTCTACAGTAAACTATCTCTTAAATCACTTTTGAGGTTATATTAACTTATTGTAACACCCATTGATCTGTATTATAAAGTACGTTCCTTACAACAATTTCATTTACATTTTTCCTTACTAAAGTTAAAATGAATATAACTACAATTAATAAAAGGTAATACTTATAATTTTTCAGATTAATAACATAATGATTAGTTAATAAGACTATGAAGAATTTATGGCTTAAAAGATATAGGTCAAGCTATGACTTGCCCTTGAGCTTTAATTTTAAAATGTTTTAAGCTCTTTGTGATTTGATAGGATCTATGAACAAATTAAGCGAAGTGAAAAAAACTAATTAATTGCAGGCCTAGGAGAAAATACAAAGAATTTCAATCACTTTGTATTTTGTATATTTCTAAACATAATTTTAACATTTGGGCCTATTGCTAATGTGGCCAAAATGAAATGTATACAAAGAGCTAAATACTAGCCTACCACTTGTGAAGTTAGGAAGTTAGTGTTTATACTGGAACCACACTGATATACAGCATTTATAAAAGAAGGGCCTATCTAACACCAAATGCAGTGTTAATTAATTATGGCAGATTATATAGTAAGCTTTAACGTCGCATTTGTTTGCGGTACTGAATTACTTTTGGTTCAGGCTTTTGTGATGTCACCTCCAGACTGCGCTAGTGTAGTGTAGTGTAGTGTAGCATGGATTGTAAGGTCGGCAGTTCAAGTTCAGTCACTTGACGTAAGAGAGTCGTGCTGACAAGAGGTACTAGTAGTGTGATCCTTGGGCCAGAAGCTTAAGGAGACAACTTTTTGGCGGCTCTGTGGGGAGGAAGGCAAATAATTGGTGTTTGTACAATGTGACAACAATTAACAAGCCTGAAAGTACTAACATATTAATCGTATCTTTCTTTGGTAATCCCCACATCTGGTCAACGCGGAAGGACATCTGAAGCTGAGGTGGTTTGCCGGGCCAAATGTTTCACCTGGGACAAGGCAGTCCAGGGGTTGGGCACATTACTTAACCTTTTAAAGAAAAAACTACATTTTTGTAGCCTTGTCAAACATTACATTTTAATTTTAATAAGATTAAGTTATATTTGATTAAAATCCTATACACATGTATTTTTTAATAATACAAATAAAGAATGGATTAAAACTAACTTCAATAATATATTTATTGATAGTGTTTATTTGAGTAAACATAGGCATGCTTTTATGAAAACATGATCATCCATGTAAATGTATACCTCATTTTATAATGCAATTAATTTAATGATATAGGATTTTAAGAATACAAAACTTAAATATAAAAATAATACTTTCAAAACATATTTACCTGTTCCATGAAACCAAAGAACTGTGATCGCCTTGCCTTGATCAAAGATAGTACAGGATTACCACGGTTCTTATATTTTGGCCTGTAAAGCAGTTGGACGATGCCATTCATCATTGTTTCCTTGTTGAACCTGAACTTAATTGATAAATTCTTGGTAGAAATAAAATTCCACAAGCCTATCCGCAGTTATCAAATATCATTTTAGCTGAGGTATATCCTTAATAATGTGACTAATCTCTAATACGTCGATCAAATCATCATCAGAAATCCAATCGTCCTCCATCTTGTAAGTCACAAAATATCTCTTTTATTTGGATTTAGTGTGGTCATAGCTTTGCTCAAGCTCAAACTTTGTTGGAATGGGACCATGAAACATATTGCGTTCAGGTTTAGGCAGGTTACATAATATATTTAATCACACATCACACTTGAAGCATCCTAAATCTGACTATGAAACCAACAATTTGTCAAAATTATCTAGTTTTTAAAAATAGCATGATAGTTAATAGTATTTTTAAATATTATTTTAAAAAGCTTTGTTTGTTTTATTTAGGCCGCCTATGATAATGTCCTGAATGCAAAGAGGGCTGCCAAGCTACGCCGGCAAAGTTTAAATAGCCGATTTAAAAAATTGCGAGACGATTTAGAAGCAAGAGAGAAGAAAGCTGAAGAGGCAGCGAAATATAACAAGCACACTAATATTGGTCCAAGAACATGCGAGGAGATCCTCAAGGTAAATAGACCAGTAGTTTCTTTACTGCATACCTTCTCTTTTGAATTTGTAGCAATCTTTTAAAAAATAAAAGTGAGATTAACGATATATATATTACATTTTTTAAAATAATTAACATAAAAGGCTTGCCAACATTATTTTATAGAAAACTTCAAAATTTCAATATTACATTTTTTCAAAAGAATTTATTCATGGAAACATTCTAATTTTTACTTTTAAATATTTTATAAAGCGAATATCTAATTCTCATCTTTTGAACTTAGTTCTTAGCTGTTGGTTTCAACATTCGTTTGAATTTTTGTAGTTATCACAACATTGCATATTTTGTAGGGTAGAAGTAGAAACAGGCCGATAATCAGGTTCATCTGAGAAAATTCTCCCTAACTCTCAGTTAGATAATTCAAAATAATGATCTAAATGTGTTTCAGACACAAACATTTTTACAATAGTAAAAACTTCAAAATTTCTGATTTCACAAAGACAGTTCTTGCACTTTATTTTTGGCGTCACATGTAGGTCATGTCATTGTGAAGTCTATATTGTACTTTGTTTTATCAACTATTGTTGTTGCTTGTGAACCATCAGTTCCTGGGGTTAGGATGGACAACTGATTTAGAATTGATGATTCCAAGACAGCTCACAGCTCGCTGGAATACATAACAATGTAGGCCCAGGATAGGCATAAGTGGAGAGCTTCAATAAACCCTTCGCAAGATTTATGTCCTAAAGTTGATGATAATAGTAACAGGATTACAAGAAACAAACTTTCAACCTCTTGAGCTGATTTCATCTCACTTTCTTCTTTTTAGTATTAATTTATTTTTATGTCAATAACACTATCTGATGGGGAAAAACACTAACTATTATTAATAACGGGACAAGAGTTTCCATCTGGGGACAGAAGGTGACACTAAATTTAGTTGGTTAAGGGGACCCGGCCAGTGCTATCTTACCCATGTTAATTTCTTCATTTTCATGTTCCTTTTTCTCAGGATCTATAAGTGTTACATATATTTTTTTTGCAGTTGTTTCCAGTTAGGTATTATAAAACTTTTAACATAGTGTTTTTTAAAAATGTTTCTATGTTCACAAAAAATTTTTTAACATACTTTTTTGCCCACGTTTTAATAAAAAAAAATATTCTACCTTGAGTAATAATCAACAAATCTTGCAAATACTTATGTCTAAAGTTAAAATCATATGATAGAAACTACAGTAAAAGTTTCATCCTTTTAGCACTTATAGTTCCTGAGAAAAAGCAACATAAATACTAAAAATATTAAATATGTGGAAAATCACATTTTAATTTACAGTGCCTTTTTTAATATGCTCCACAGGGATATGAGGGCCCAGCTTCTGCATCAGATCTTTCCAAGTCCTCCAATTTCCTTTTGGCTGCCTGTACCTTCTTACTTGATTTTTCCTAAGTTCATCAAATAGTTTTTCTGCCTCACGGATCCTGTTTCGATCAAATTCATCATTACTCTCAAAGAATTTATTCCCGGTTTTAATCCTAAGGCTTCTAGCATGTGACACTTCTCATTTGCCCCTTCATTGAAACTTGCCACAGCATCAACACAAAGCTTTAATGTTTTAAGTCCCACAAACACTGTTTTTGGGAGTCAAGCCCATATTACACCATTTACAAACTCATTGGGATTTTGTGTCTTCCGGTGAAGACATTTTCTTAGAAGGTTTAGTTCTGCCAAGTCTTTGAAAATTGGTTTTATTTCAAACATTAACTCAGTGGGAAGCTTGTCTAAACTTACACCAGCTTTCTTTACCAGCTGGGCAGTAGCCATGAGAGGGTTTATTATCACTGGAAGAAATGTGAAAGTATTCTGCCCATACTGCTCACTTCATGTCTCCCACATTTGAATTATCTTTGCAATTTCTTCTTATAGCTAGGCCATAATATGTTGCGATATCCTTGACAGCAGTTTCAGTCAACCCTCCACGGCCAGAAAGGGCTTTTCCGTCACTTAGTAATTTTCCCTTTAATTTAATTTTAAAATTTCTTAGTCGTGTCCCCGTGCGCTTCTGTGCACTCAAGCTTGGTGATTGGACAATCCTCTCCACACACTTTCAATCCAGAAACATTATTATAAGCCTCAGAGTCACCGCCACCCATAATTTGAACATACCATGCATTATACAGATTCAACAATCGCTAATAAATATTTCTTACTCTCTGAATCTCCATACCTCCGCTAACACCTGAGTAGTTGGCAACACAAATAATAGTATGCTCATTACCGAATCTGTTCTTACACCTACAATACTTGGATAGTACTTCAAAAGCCACAACTTTTCCTGAGTTGATGCTCATTGCGGTTACTACTTCGTTGAATGAGGTGTTCCCTCTTTTCTGCCATGTACTATCCAGCGCAATACAAATATCCCTGTTTTCATTATTGAAGCTCATAACTTCCTCCACTGCCCTATTCATTGTATCAAAACAAACTTTACTGGACGCATTTTCAAGTACATCAAGATATCTTCTAATTCTAGGGGCATTGGGCAAGTTGAGAATACCACAAACCATACGTCCTTAGCAAAACCATAATAGGAGGTCCAAATGAATAACAACAAGGGGGCATAAAAGGGGGCAATAGGAGTGAGCAGCTGGAGTTCTTGTTTTGAATGCCTGAAAATCAACATACAAAACTCAGAACACGCAACTCACACCGGTGGCGGGAATGATATGTTGACGGTCGTCCTCAAAGAAAGAGATAATGAAAACATACATATGACCTAAGGGTATTACTTCTCTTCCTAACATAAAAGAAACTTGAAGTCGCTTTGTTGATATTTATTGATGATAAATAGCATAAGTAAATATATAAGTATAAATATACGGATATTTTTGAACAATATATAGAGATACCAAAAATTTACAATGATAGCCGAGTTGGCAAACGAATAGAGTTATATAAGATTTAGGATGATTGCTGTTCAAAACAAATATCAAGGTCAAATGCAGATTTAAACTTGAAATAATCATATCAGTAGAGAACAATAATAATTAAATCTTTCCCTTCCGCACGGAACAAACTAGTAAGGTTATGTGGCCCTCATAAAAATATCTGTTATAAAATCTATTTTCATAATTTAAAATGGTGATTTCTCAAATTTCCCTCAACTTTTCTAAATCCTCTATACATATTCCCATTATACACTAAATCCTAACAAAATTGCACAATCATAAGGTCAAAAGACATTCTCAAGAATAAATATTTTAAATATAAGTAAAATCTGTTTTGTTATATTTATAGACGACAAAACCAAAATTCGTTACAGAGAACTTAGACAGCAAAATACCAATATTAACCCTCATAATATATTTTCATCCATCTCACAATCAGATCAGAAGTTATCTCCTCAAACTAATCGATACCCACAAAAGTAAATCAAGTATCGATATCCATATATCAATTGACCCAAAGTTCAACATCGATCTAAGATCTACATGCATCATAAATTTGCAATTGCAAAATTAATAATATATTGCCGAAACTAGAATTTTGAAAAGTTAAAAGTATAACTATATATACAAAATCTAGAGAACATTGGAGAATAGGACACAAGGGTGGGGGAAAACAAATGGATCACAAAGGGGAGGAGCGCGCGTGACAACAATAACTTCTACAAAAAACTCTCAACAACTGGAATCTTCTAGATTATAGTAGAACAACCTCTCTTCACAGTTTAAGATCTTTGGACTGTCTCTGGTAAATGGTGCACTCTGGTGGGCGCGGTTCGAACCTGACGGCAGCGGCCAGTCTATCTCATGCCACGATTATGTTCGGTTGTGTTGTTGTTCTTCTCTCAGACTCGTAGTCCAAGACTCAGGGATGGTGAAACGGGGTAAGTTGTATATTTTCCTGACTCAACTCTCCTATGCTTGTAGCCAAATGCTACATTTTTGATGAACTTAGAATTTTGGTACTTTTACACTTAGTCTATAACATTTACAATAAAATTGTTCGATAAACTAAACTAAAACAAAATAAATACACTATTCATGAAATATCCTTAGAAACCAAAACATAAACAATCAACCACAGACATTCACTTTTCTAATCAGATGAATATAATAAATCAACAATGCAAGGATAAATCCAGCTGTTGACAACAACTTTATGGTAAACAAATGCCAACACTACAAAGAGAAATAAAAACTACCAAAATTTACTAAGGCGAACAAAATGTCCCTACAAAATAAAATAAACCGATATAATCATTTACGTTGACCAGCAAATGATCACTTCATCACCACATAACATCACAAAACTTTAAAAAAAAAACCTTCCTGTCATACAATCTCCACTTATTATACACCAAATTAAACAGGAGCATTTAACTAGCCAATAAAAATATTTTTGAAAAAAATTTACTAGCCGGGTCCCCTTAAGACAAGGTTTTTTATCTTTAGAATGGATTTGTTCCCTTTTAAGAATTATTGTTGCATTGTAAATTTTGTACATAAAGAATGATGTCACCATATTAAATTTTCTTTTCTAAATTGTTTGTGTTATATGTAGCGTAGCATCCCAGTATCTTTTGGTTTTAAGTATTACACCTTTTTGGTGCCAATTTTTTTTTTTTTTTTTTTTTTTTTTTTTTTTTTTTTTTACTATTTGGTTTAGTCCTGTTGTGCACAACAATGACACTCTACCTTTGGATTGTTGGCACAAATCTTTGATAATAAGTGCATTGCTGTTGCTTGTCTTTGGAATATTAATTATTATTTTCTTCTTTTTATTTTACTAAATATTTTATATATATATATATGGGAGAGGGAGAGGGGGTATACCCTCTAAGGCTTACTCTACACAAGCAGTTAAAATGCTGAGGTTGCCACTTCCACTTGTGCAGAACAATTTCAAAATGGAGACTGTACAGGTCAGGTGTATTGTTGGAGGAAAAACCTCGTCAAAAGAAATGTTGGTGAACTCACCCCGTCTTCCAACAGGACAGTTATGTTTCATAAACACAGACTTCATCCGGAGAAGTTCTTTCAGTACTATAGAATGTCACTTTATTTATTTGATGAACTAGGCCTATCTACTTGGTTTATTGATTGAAAATATCATCACGAGGAAGAGTATTCATCCTACCAAAAGACTTGTTGTGACCTTGACTAACAGTAAAACATTTTTCTTATTTTATGCCTTCAAAACTAAAATCAAACTTACTCGTATATAGCGCACTAGCTAAATATAAAGTTTTCTGATAATTATGATAAACGTGAAATTCTACCCAAGCACATCGTCATGCCGATAGCAAAGCGTTGTATGCACATTTTTTGGTGGAAATAAGTTATTGGGGTTTTTGAATGCAGGAAGATTAAACTTGTTAATTATAATGAACTTTTTATATTTCAAGACAAATTAATAATTTTAGGGATAATATCATTATACTTACTTGTTTTAATGTTGTTACTGTTAATTTGATATGAATGTTATACAATAAACTATTTATGTTAACTGATTTAATTCAATGACAACACACAAATCACTTAAACAAGTAAATGGCAATAATCTTATGTAACCTGAGCTCGTATTTCTTACCTGTGTGGACATACTTTTTAAAATACAAATTTGGCAGTCTGATTTAAATTTGTTTTATTTATCTGGCATTACACCACTTGACTGGTTCTAATTTTTATTATATCTTAGCCATATTACAGTAATTTCAAAACATCACTCAGAAAAGTTGAAATCCTTGAAAGATTCTGTTCTATTGCTGGCTGTTGTAGCATCAAGTTCCCAGTTGTGCGGTTGGATCACCAATAGCAGCCTGGTCCAGAGTACATTCTGGTTCCTCAGCATCCCCTTCACTCCCTTATAGAGGAAATATTCAAATTACCTCAAATATGAGGTAGCTGGTTATAATATACATACTGCTTCCTGTTTTTGGGTGCCTTCTCTGTTTATCTTAAAATTACTAGTTTGTAGTCCTTGACGAAGTCATCCCTTATCGCCTTGCACTTCTTGATAAGCTCCTTGCCTGAAACAAATGAGTAGGAGGAATACAAAATGCATGATGTTTAATTGGCAATAATTAAATGGAAGAACATTTGTAAATGCCCATGGCCTTCACACACTGTCGTTTGAATAAATTCATAGGTATTTTGGTACAGCCATAATTGTATCACTGGTTTCTTTGTATCTACAGGCACCTGACCTTAGGAGATCTTGAATTTGATTTCCACATCTTTAGAAAAACTATCATGCTAATAGTGAAAACATGCAAAGTCATATGGAATGTACTGCAGGATTAAGAAATGCCTCTACCAAACAAGGAAACATGGTTGAAAACTTCCAGAATTCCATGTGATTATCGGTTTTCCAAATTGTGTTCATTGTATCGATAGGAAACACATTCAAATTCGGTGTCCACCCAATAGTGGATCTGGATTCAACTACAAGAAGTTTTTCTCAGTTTTTTGATGGATGTGGCTGATGACAAATACTTCTTTACATCCTCCTCCTCCTCATCATCATCTGACATTTCCACCTATACGGGTCACCCAGCACATCCTCTTCCATTCCTGTTGAGCTCTCCAATCTTCTCCCTCAGCCACTTGTCTCCAGTCCTCTCCTCTTCCATTCCTGTTGAGCTCTCCAATCTTCTCACTCAGCCACTTGTCTCCAGTCCTCTCCTCTTCCATTCCTGTTGAGCTCTCCAATCTTCTCTCTCAGCCACTTGTCTCCAGTCCACTCCTCTTCCATTCCTGTTGAGCTCTCCAATCTTCTCCCTCAGCCACTTGTCTCCAGTCCTCTCCTCTTCCATTCCTGTTGAGCTCTCCAATCTTCTCCCTCAGCCACTTGTCTCCAGTCCTCTCCTATTCCATTCCTGTTGAGCTCTCCAATCTTCTCCCTCAGCCACTTGTCTCCAGTCCTCTCCTCTTCCATTCCTGTTGAGCTCTCCAATCTTCTCCCGCAGCCACTTGTCTCCAGTCCTCTCCTCTTCCATTCCTGTTGAGCTCTCCGATCTTCTCCCTCAGCCACTTGTCTCCAGTCCTCTCCTCTTCCATTCCTGTTGAGCTCTCCAATCTTCTCTCTCAGCCACTTGTCTCCAGTCCACTCCTCTTCCATTCCTGTTGAGCTCTCCAATCTTCTCTCTCAGCCACTTGTCTCCAGTCCTCTCCTCTTCCATTCCTGTTGAGCTCTCCAATCTTCTCCTACAGCGCTTGGTCCATCCATCTTGTCCATGGTCTTCTATCCTTCTCTTTGCTCTGTAAGACTTTCTTAGGCATTCTGTCCTCCTCCATTCTCATCACATTTCCTAACCACAGTAACCTTTTTCTCTTCAGTGTTTCTTCTCATGATATAACTTTTAAACATCCCAAATTATTGTGTTCCATCTCCTGTCTCTTCTGTAATATTAAAGTTGTAACTTCTTTACAACCATAGACATTGGTGCATATAGATGTGAAGGAGACATTTTCATATTCAAAAAGTTAAACTTTGGGAAAGGATTAGAAGCCAATCAGTTGGATCTTCCTTCTGATAATCTCCTAACCTCATTATATGAGTCTCTAGAAGGTACATTAACTCCTTATATCTTCTTGGGAGATGACGTTTTTGGTCTATTAAGACATTTTTTCGGTCATATCCATAAAAAATATTTATCAGGGGAAACTATATATAAAACTACATACATTGGAAATCCAGGCATGTGGTGGAGTGTGCTTCTGGAATTTTGAGCAATAAATGGTGCGTTTTGCATTCATTTATGCTTGTGCAGCCAGGTTTTATGTTCATTGTAGTACACGATGTTGCTGTGTTATGCCCAATTACTTTAGGAGAAGAGATAGATTGGTTTGCGAAGATACTTGGTCCTGTGACATGATGGATGTAGGAAAACTCTCACAAGGATTCAAAGTAAAGGAATTGTTTTGTGAATACTTCATTGCTCTCCCATGGCAAGGAAACTGTGTGTAGCAATTGCTAGATTCATCACCATCATCAACTGATTCCAGACTGTGGTCGGGTCAATTTAGTAAAATTTCTCTCATCAAAACCATAATCATGCTAAGTCATCATCAGCACCCATAGCCTCAGTTAGGTAAGGACCTGTAAGAGGCAGCCCAGCTACTCAGGTGTAGGTAATGACAGGCTTAGTAAGCCGGTGGCCGAAACAAACCAAACCACTCGAGAAAATAAATTGGTATATTTTAAAATATAAAGTTTAATAGTAAACTGTTAAGGATGCTGAGAATCAAAAATATCCCAAAAGTTAAAATTTTTATACTTTTTTCAATATAATTATTATTTTCTCTCTTAATATGATATGCTATATATAGTACTTTTTGATTTAAAATTTTTTTAACTTAAAATAATGCTACGTTAAAAATATAACTTTATAATGTAAACATTTTCTCATCAACTTAATATATTTATATTTTTAATAAAAATTGATCTCTCATCAAATAAAGAAAAAACTTATTTAAATCGGGGGAAAGGGAATTTGATTGGCTAAATCATATTATCGATTTCAACAATGTAAATATCTCTAGCCAGCACAAATATTTAGTAATATTGTTTTCTTTAGTTTTTGTAAAATATTATGTGATTAGTATGTTGTGAATTTATTAATTTTAAATATTATCTCTCATATCTTCTTTGGCAAGGGCAATAGAATTCCAATCCTCAAACATCCCTTCGAAAATCTCGGCCCAACACTTTGCCTTGATTTCACAATTACTATATTGTTTGGAAACTCAACTTCAAAAATAAATTTTTCTCTGTCAAACATACCAAGAATAAAATACACAATTGATAGAAACACAAAAGCTGAGAAGAAAAAACAACACCCCAGCCACAAAAAGAAAGCGGGAGCTCACTCCTGATGAGGACGCAGCACCGCTGCCAGTTAATGCCTCATGTAGTTGGACTTGCGTTTCTACCACAAGCTGTAACAATGCCTGTGAATGCCAGTGGCTGCTACAATGCCAGCAGAGGTAGTGGAAAAATCGCTTGTCTGGACAATAACTGGATTTATAACTTGTTAACGAGGGTTTTGTTTGAGATTGTTTTTGCTAGTGGCACGTTTTAACGGATTGTGTTAAATCATCTTAACTGGAATTTGTAATAATAGTTGTGTAGAACAGTATAGTACATTAAATTGACTTGTCAACCTCCCTACCTGTAGGTTAAAGCAAGAGTGTTTTCTAGTATTTTTATGTATGTCCACACTAGCGCTAGTTGTGCACCTACCCCCAGTATCACACTACAATCACTACATACACCCTCTCTCCACCAAAAATGGAAGGAGGTTTAGTACAATAGACTTAGAAAGAGGAAAACTTATGTGAAATTAAAACTAAGCTAAACCTTCATGAGTGTGACCTCATACACACAAAAATCATGAATTACAAAAATAATGCAAGTAGGCCTAATTAATTATAAATATAAGGAATAAATGATATTATTCATACCAAAGAACTATCATATTGATTAATACTCGACATAAATTTTGGTACAACCAAATAAAATGATATAACCATGAGCATAATAAAATATTATGAAATCAAAGTAAGGTAATATGTTATATAGACAAAGTGAATTTCAATCTTAAAGACATATAAATTATACTAACAAACATTTCAACTGTCACAAGTCATTAATAATGCATGAAAAATTTGAAGTGGCACAATAATCCAGGTAGTAAAAGTTAGTCATAAAATAATAAGGTGAAAGGTACATGCTACTCATTACTTCCTTCGTGCACAAGAATAATTAATACATTGAAGAAAACTTTTTCACTGAGCCTACAATTCCCAGGGTATGTCCCAAATAGGTCCTAACAGGCGAACTTAGCTTCAAAGGTGATTTTGTCTCAGTGTCAACTAATTGAACTGTTACATCACATAAGCACTGTTTCTGACCCAAGGTTAGTAAAAAGGAGGTTTTCCTGGTTCCCATAAGGCCTGTGTAGACAGCTAGAGACGAAGGTGTGATGTCACTGGTAGCCCCTGCCAGCTTGACCACTCATGAAACAATATGGAAAACTTGTCATTCTATTTGGTTAAAGTTTGTAGACATATAATTCTGTTTTTGTATTTAAGCGAGTGGCTATTTCTATGACAACTATTGATTGAATCTTGGATTAAAACATTAACAGGTATACAAAGCGTAGTTGTAATATTATATTCTCGGCTAAAAGGTGCTAACATGTTTTAAAGGAGACCACTTGATAGTTTAAATTGTTTTTCTTTACTCATATTAATTCATTTTTTGCTGTAAAAGAATAATTATATGTTTGTATACTATTAGGATTAAATAATATCATAAAAGATAATATTAGTAACAATAAATTAATTAGTTATTTATTTGAGGTATTTAACGTGCAATTTCTGAACTGACTGATTATGTCAACATGCGACTTATAAAAAAACTTGAAAATAGAATAGACACAACACCTAGAAAATAGAATAGACACAACACCTAGAAAATAGAATAGACACAACACCTATAAAATAGAATAGACACAACATCTAGCCCCCAACCGCTAATTACCACATATCTTCAATTCTAAGACACACTTTTTATGCAATTTAAACATCTATAAAAATGGAGTGTGTCTTAGAATCGCAGTTCTTTTCGATTTTCCCCGTGCTTTGTACACAGCACCACACATTTTGTTTTTACTCAGAAGCTCCGCCTTTAAGTTTTACCATTAGTGCATCCTTCAATTCCTTTGGAGAATAAAGTGGTGTGGGTGTTTTCATGCGCTACCCACGAGAAGCCACCGTTATTTCACTATAGGGAAGCTCGTTCAGTGAAAACTAGGAAGTTTTGTTTACATCCTTGTAAGAAGTTGTGTTGTTGTGTTTAGTTTAAAATGTTGTCAAATGAAACGAAAAGTTGTTGTGTATACAGAAGAACATGGAATTAGAACTGCAGGTTGATATTTTGACATTAGTGAAGTAATTGTTTGTCGTTGGAGGAATGACCACAA
Organism: Timema podura; assembly: GCA_033556935.1. Lineage (NCBI taxonomy): Eukaryota > Metazoa > Arthropoda > Insecta > Phasmatodea > Timematidae > Timema > Timema podura. The sequence continues at coordinate 70,945,268 of JAVRXN010000001.1, forward strand.
TTCCATATTTTCATGTAAAGCAACAAACAAGTGCTCTACAGGGTCCAAGAAAGGAAGATTTCCAGACGTTGATGAAGCTGTAGTACGGTTTGTAACAGAAACACGTGGAAAAGGATTACCCATCACTCGACAAGCCATGCAATTTAAAGCCAGAGAAGTCGCCAAGTCCCTTGGAATAGAGCATATAAATTTTAAAGGCAGTCGCGGCTGGTGCTACAGATTCATGTGTTGTAGCTGGGTTTCGTTAAGGTGCCGAACAGCTATCTGTCAAAAACTTCCTGCAGACTTTCAGCGACATGTGAGTGATCAAATTAAGGGAAAAAAGAAACTATGATTTTAGTCAAATTGGAAATGTTGATGAAACGCTGGTCTACTTGGATATGCCTCAAAACTACACAGTCAATGCTGAAGGTACTAAAGAAGTCAAGATTACAAGCACAAGCTAGGAAAAGTAGTGTATCACCGTTGATGGCCAAAAGTTGCCACCATATTTAATTTTAAATCGAAAAACCATATTGAAGAATGAAATTTCCCCAAATTTGTGCATGCACAATAAAATGGATGTTTGAAGGCAGAGCTTATGGAATGACTGCCTAGATGTTGTCTGGAATAGACGTCCTGGAAGTCTTTAACCCACCCAGCATGCTAGTACTTGATGCATTTCGTGGCCAGGTCAAAAATAAAATCATGCTAAAAGTTGGTGACTTGGTTGTGATTCCTGGTGGCATGACTAGCCAACTGCAACCCCTTAATATTTCACTCAACAAACCATTTAAGGATTACTTGAGAAAGGAATATGAATCTCGGCTGTTGACTGACAACCCTCCGCCGACACCTTCCGGAAAAATTAAGAAAGCCCCAACATCAAAATTGGCAGAATGGGTATCAACAGCTTGGAAGCTAATCCCATAAAGAATAGTGCAACATTAATTTAAAAAATGTTGCATCACCAACACTCTTGATGGCTCAGAAGACGAGGTGTTATGGGAAAATGGTGATAGAGATGAAGTAGACTCTGGTATTGATTCAGATACAAATACCGACGACTCAGAAGAATCAGACTCTGAAAATGAAGTAGACTCTGATATTGATTCAGATACAGATATTGACGACTCAGAAGAATCAGACTGATATTGATTCAGAAAGAAGTGATACCACCTACTAATAAATAAAGTACTGCCTGTATTGGGTTGTTAGTAAATTGAATACAATAGTAAAAATACTTCTTAGATATAAGATAACTTTTTTTGCTTTTTTCCTGTTGGTGGTACTGAAAAATTAAGGTGCGTCTTGAATTAAGAGGATGCACGGTAATCATTGTGAAAAGGGAAAGCTCCATTTAATCAACTATACATGTTTTGTTCATGCCAGAAATTGAACCCAGGACCTTTAACTCAGTAGTCAGACATTCTACCAACTGAACTAAGTTTTCTGACTATTTAATTAGTGTTATTGACTTTATAACTGTTGTAATCTTCTCATTAAAACTTAATTATAATGGTCACATGGCTCTATTTACAAAATATACGATAAAATGAAGAAAATTAATGATTGTTAAGTTACTTTTGAGTCTGAGATCACTACTGGTTTATATTTTAAATCACATTTAATTTTGTTAAAATATATTTTACTGTTTTAAAATGAAATTAAATTTTTTTTATCAACAATAGCTGTACTCATATTAAAATTGAAATTATTTTGATTTAAAATCTTTTTGTACTTTTTAATGTTTTTTTGGGATTCATCACTTCTATAACACTTATTAAATTTATGTGAACAGGCTCTCAGAACTTTCATTCTTATGAATGTTCTGTGAGTAAAAACTGTTTTTACACTTTATTGGGTATCAAACACTTGTAAATATTCTGGAAGATTTTTTTTATAAAGGGTACTTTAATAAGGCCCGCATCACAATGCTTTCTTAACTCTTTTCCCAGCTTTAACTCTTCGGTTAGTGACTCGGCAAGGCAAAGGCCACCAAAAGACAAATTCCTAATCCAGCAAGGTGTTGTAAGTGCGGGAATTCTTTGTTGTGTTTATTTGAAACCCATCCAGCTAAATACTGAAGTGCACTTCTTTCAAGGGCATCATTCCCTGGTTCTGACCGTCGTTTGTGACAGAGTGAAGTGCACAAACAGTCAAGTGTAATCAGAGGAAAGGGATGATCATTTACCGGTTTAAATGGAAGACATTAGATTTTCCAGTGCGTCCTGATTAAGTCCATGAGTTAAAACATAATGAAAGCTATGCTTTTCTTCAAATCTTGAAAGGGCTTCATTTAATGCTTTGCTTAAATTACACACCCTTTCTTAAATACATGAATTGGTTTGGTTACAAAACATTTCAACGTTTCCATGAGGTGTACTGTTGTGTCAATACTTTATCTTGATTAATTAGTTGCGAGATATCTGAAGTATTTAGTGTTGTATCAGAAACATTAAAGGTCCCTTTTTCGCAATGATGGTATATAACTTAACAAATCAAGAGTCAGACTATCACTTTATGCACCACATTGGCAGAGGCATTATTAGTATGTAACTGTATACATATTCCCCAAGAGAAATAATCCACATAATCACCACTGTAAACTAGTTTAGAACTTCCAGAAACCCCTGTACAGAATAATTTTCAGAGAAAGTATAATAAGCCTGTAATTAAGTTTAAATCTTTAAAGTCTAAGAGGAAATAATACTAAGCCATGGTGGTAGTTGTTTCAACTTTGGTATCTCAGGCCATAATAACATTAAAGCAATCATTTAAACTTGTCTAAATGAAAAGTAGTTAATACTTAACAACATATAAATTGGCGTACAACTACCCACCTAAACAATAAGCTAACAAATTTAGAGTTAATTTACCACTTAGAATATAAAGTTAAAGTGAACTAACATCACAATGTAATAAATATGAGTGAAGGGCTACTTCTTATGTCACTTTGTTTTGTGCGTAGAACAATGCGCAACCTCCTGTTTACTAAACTTGGCCCTCACCAGCTTTTACCAGTTTAAGAACTTTCGGTAGATAATGTAATACAGAGTAAGGGGGGTTGAAAGAGAAAACACCAACAATGACATTAAATAGTTTATATAATACACAAAAAGGATAGAAACAATTCAGAGTATACATGAGAAGGCACCTCAATGGATCAATGATACAAAACTAGTACATATTTAGATATAAGTATGTGTGCAGCAAACCTGCAAATAATTATTTTAAATTAATATAAACAAAGTCTCAACCAGGGTAAATATTTATGGAAGACACAAAGTTAACATATAAATAATACAAGTCCCCAAATTAAATATAAACAAGACATTAATATTTACAACTAACTTATATCCCGACATGAAGATATCACTAACAAAGTAGCAAAAATTCTCTTTTTGTGTCATACCACCTTAATAAGGTTAAATCCTCTAGATTTCACACAAGACATGAGGCAACATTACCAAGGGAAAGTTCCCCAATCAAAATTTGATACAATATCAAGGCCAAGTAAACATATAACTTTATTTCTTTATCAGTTAAGATGTGAAACATAATATTCATAAAAGTTCCCCAAATAACATTTAATATTTCGATCTCGTGCTTAGTTAAACATCCTACTTTAATTCCTAGTAAGGAACTATACAGATTTCAACCGACAAAATTAGGTTTCTAGAAAGAACAGGCATACAACAAAAGCTATAAATAAAAGAACATTATAAAGTTTGTCATAAGACAGGGCTTGAATTAAATACAAAATTCCAGATTTAAACTTTAAAATAGATAGTCCAAGAATAAATATACCAAATAATAATAGAATCCAAAATGGCCTGGTTGGAAGAACCACAGAATATGAATTTATAAAATGAATTGCCGGAAGTTGAAATTATCTTACATTTTGATAAGTTTATCTGTTATTTATTAATACTTCATTGTATCTTAACTGTAACTGATTAATCTTAAAAAGTATCTTGAGCCAATAAAATTAAATATAACTGAAAGCAGGCCTTAAAAAAATGCATTCTGTGTTGCAGGCAGAAATTGAACGCCTGCGCAAGGAAGGATCTCGTGAGGTGGAAGCAGAGGTGGAATTGGTCAATCAGCAGGTGTTGAAAGAACACCTGAATCCCCAATTCACGACATCACCACATGAAGGGCTAAGTTGTCGACTCAAAGTGCAATGGAAGTTAACTAAAGATGACCCAGAAAATAGTGGGTACAGTCGCAAAGAGCTTCTAGACATTTTCTCAAAGGTTTGTATTTCATTATAATATTTAATAGTGAACTGATATATTTTGGGAATTTCTTGGTATCACTGGCAACTGTTTAACCAATTGTTTCTCAATGCGACTCTCATAGGTGGCCCACATGTACTTCTTGTGGGTCATATGAGACAAGTTGGCTTTTATCACATACATAAACAGTAAGTTAATAGTTTTATATTGATTGCTGTAATTTTGTATCGAATCACCTTATTCGTCTTTTGAAAAACTTTGGCCTAGAAGTAAATCTCATGACCTCTCTTTCTCTGTCGCAGATAAACCTCACTAGAGCTCATGAGAATGTTGGTAAATCTGTTACATTATCTTAGCTAAGTGTGGCTATTACAGTTTACTCTGAGATGTGAATGAAATGTATACATATATAAATATTTCATTATTCCACTAGGGTTTATATGTCTCAGGATAATTGAATGGCGTTAAGCAACAAAGATCCAAGCGCCACTAAGATGAAATCGAGTAAATTGAGTTCAAAGTAAATGCTCCACTATAAATTCCTATTTATTTATATAATAAAATTAATTACATGAACATATAGTACAAAGTGGTGTTTCTTAATATACTACAAGACCAATATACATAGTTTGCTATTTACTTAATAAAAAAATCATTTAGCACTTGGTTGAGTGTTGCTAATTTCATAAAACAACTTAATTATTTTTGTCAACTAAACCATAATACACAAACCTGTATAAATGCCACTGATATATTGTTAAAAATTGTGAATCTAATAATATAAGTTAATATTAACAATGAGGTTTTCAAAAATATTTTGACAAAAGTTTTGTTCTTATTGGTACTGTCTTTTCACTTAAATTATTTTGTTTCCATGAACATCATCAATGATCTTTTGGTCATCAAATAAATTATTACAAAAGGGTTTTGTATCTTCGGGAATAAGACGAAGGATTGATTTAATATCTGCCAGTTTAGGACATGATATTGCTTTGCCGTTAGGCCAAAGTGGTACAAGGTTCTCCATCGCGAATGTTGTAGCTGTTGGACGACCACGTACTCTCTTACTAATGTCCTCTTCAAAGTAGATCACATCATCACTATTCATTTTCACACATAAAATGAATGGCTTCTCTTTAACTAATTTTATTTCTCTTATTTTAAACCAGTCTATTTACAGGCCAGTACGTTCAACTTTGCGGTTCACTATCAAATTTTCCAGTGAAACTGTTCCATAAAAGTGATCGTTACTCATTTTTGTAGCCTTCATTTTATTTCTTGGGCGACGGTTCTTCATTATTTCCACATAGTCTTCATCTGAATATAGTCTTTGCACGTGTTCAAGGGCTTTCTCGATGTCACTAACGTCACTATCGTTTGGCAAATAGCTATGGCTAGATATCTTTAGTCTTGGATGATTTTGTAATAAAACATTCAACATTAATGTGAGTTTAGAATTGCGGTTTTGTCCTCCACATGAAACGAACCACAACCTCTTCTGACAAGTTCATTTCCATGTGCTTCAACAGACATGAGCTGATTTCTTGTGCTTCTCTTCCAGCAGCCCCTTCCATCAATACATAACAAAAACATTTTCCAGATTTTCCAGAATATATTCCCATACCGATCCCGGTCGAGTGCACTGAAGGAGTTTTTTCCTAAATAGTTTCCCACTCTATCGCCACGCAAATTTGGGTGCACGTCCTAATTTACACCTACCTCATCCCTAACCATTGGTGTCATTAGTGCATAGTTGTATTGCCCGAAAGGTTAGTAAGAAGCGGTGATAAATAATATATATTTCTTAAAGAACATTCTTGTTTTCAAAAACTAATAATGTAACAAGAATAATGTTATGTATATTAATTGTTATTATTTCTAACTTTCTGTAAAATAAAATCTTCTGAACTTTTCCAGTTTTCTTCATCAATTTTTCAAATTGTAAAACTATTGACGAAGCTGTATCAAGAATTATTAATTTGTTACTGAGCTACGAATATAAACAGACAAAGATTTGCCCATGAGGCAATTACAACATTACAAGAACAGAAAACATAAAATCATACTATTGAACTTTATGTCTGTAGGAAGTTAGATTGTGTGAAATTATAATAAAATCCAGGGAAACTTAATGTTTCAGCTTTTTCTGATATCTTTGAATTATCATTTTGGTTGTCTTCTGTATAAAACGTGGCAAATGCCAAGTCTACTAATCTTTTTGAATGTTCTGACATGTTAATAGGCTATTCAATATATTTTTTAATGTTTTCTATAAACAATAATATCAACATCTTCCTAAGACAAAATAACTCAACTGGTAGCACAAAAAGGATTACACAGTTTATAAGAATCAATCAAACACACTCTGACATACAAATACAGTAGCTAAAAGCGGGAAACTGTGTCGCTTGGTTGTTTGTTGCTTATCAGCAAATGACAGAAATACATTCAAACTACTGCATTATGGTGGTTGGATGTTTGTTGCTAATTGAAGAAAAGACCTTTACAAAATGGTGGTTGGTTTGGACATCTGTAGATGGCAGTACGATGCAGGAAATACTTTCATATTTATTTACAAGATAGAGAGGACTCTTTTCTATCACTTAAATACAAAAAAAAAAAAATCGATATTGGCGGTTGGTTGTTTGTAGCTAAACACTATTCAATTGTAATATCAGCCTTTTTGTAAGAATCCTGATCCATCAACATAGTCATTTCCATTGAAAATTACTGATTGCTCAGGCAAAGAGGATGAAGTATCTGGATGGTAGATTAGATGTAAAGCAAATACATCAACTCTTACAAGGAAAACACCCCAACTCAAAGGTGTCCCACAAATTTTTCTTAAAATATTTTAATGAAAATTTCCGGTATTGCTTCGAGAGACTATAAAATTGATGTGTGTAGAACTTACAATTAAAATGAAAAGTATACATCTTGCAGATAATGTTAAACAAGCTTCTGAAGCAGAGCTAGTAGTTCAAAGATGTAAAAGTCAAACATTTTATAAGTCTTTGAAACAAACTAAACAACTGTCTAAGGAAAACCCACAAGTAGCAGGGTTGGTTTTTGACTTCATGCAGAATCTTCCTCTTCCCGACATACCGGTCCAGGAAATTTTTATCTCCGTCAGGTGTGGGTTGACTGTTTTGGCAGACATGATTTGAAATCCCACAGTAGTATATTGTATGTGTTTCATGAGGGTGTGGCCAAGAAAGGTGCCAATGAGGTGTGTTCTTTCATTTTGGACTACATGACTCACCATGTATCTAAAGATGTTACTCAGATGGCTGTGTTGCACAGAACAAAAATCATTCAATGATCCACATATGTTTATGATTGGTGCAAAATGAGACGCATCACTATCCTGTAAGAGGACATTCCTTCCTTCCTTGTGATAGGGACGTTGGTTGATTTAAGGAGAAAAGAATGTGACAGAATCTACACTCCATAGTAATATGTCAGCTTGTTAGTACAAACGTTATGGTCAAGATGGTGGGAACTTCAATGCATGTTAGCCTCGTTTGTTCAAGAAATACTGCTCGTCATAGTAAAGAGAATTTCACTCCATCTTCTTCAGAGAAGCCAGGAGTAGTGGAAGCACTTACTTTTATTGGTGGCATTGTAACATACACTTTTCTTTTGGCTCAGCCAAGCCTACATAACTATTTTTCAATGTGTATCCCAATAGGAAACGTCCCTATTAATCTGGTGAAGCAGCAGGACATTCAGAAAGTAGTGAAGTATGTGATGGTGATAGGGATACTTTATATCATTTTATGAAGACATTTTGTCATGACCTACAACCCAAGAAGGTGACCTGGAGGTCTAGTGGTAAGGTGTCAGACTTCTTTGCTGGGGGTCTGGGGTTCAATCCCGGCACAAATTTGTCTGATTTCCAAACCCTTCCACATCTGACAAGACGTGTATTACTCACAACTTGTGAATGTGAGGAATGCCAGGCCTCCACCGTGGTTCGGATTCCACGTTAAACTGTAGGTCCTCCATTTCATCTCACAATCAACCTACCATTACACATTAGCGTAAGTGCGTATAACCCGAAAGGGTAGTAGGTCGCGGTGCTAATAATAATACAACCCAAGAAGAGGCAGATCAACATTGGTTGTGTAATATTACTGAACTGCAAGAGCAATGAGACACAGTTTTATTAAGGTATCAGGTTTATTTTGTCATAAATCTTCATCATTTAAGGAAAAATTTAAGCGTTCAGTGTTAAAAATCACTAACTCCACAACATTTAAGTATTTATTTTACAGAAAGTAACACACACATGTAGTAAGACAATATTTCAACATGCCTGTACAAGACAGTAGCTAACATATAACAAATATTCAAGGCTATTGGCCCTTTTCATTTGGCGCGGAAATGCAAAGCCGTGGGAACAAACGGTTATCTTCAAGAATTTTGATTGTTTCGCTTTTTTTTTTTTCAGAAACAGTTTGTTCAAGAATAGAAGCATGTTGATTAAGGTATACTTTTTTATACACACCACCACTATAATTTTAACAGTGATCAAATATCTATAATATTGACATTTTTGAATAGAAAACTGCCGGCTGCATAACAAAAAATAAGAAAATGTAACAATTAATAAACATCGATACATTATCTCAAAAGGGGTGTTGAAAATATAAACATAAAAATATCACCCGTTCTCAAGAAAACTTACATTTACAAACGTATGATTTTTCTGCAAGACCTGTCCAATAACTAACGCCATCTACAGTTTCCGTGCTCCATTTGTTCTTATTGGCGCGGAATGATACTTTGGTCGACCACTTGACAGACTGACACTATAAATTGAATGAACTTGGCTGCCATTCCTTCTGAAGAGTGACGGCTCTCTTGAGGCGCTGAGGGAGTGTTTTTCTTTTACAGTGATATCTGTGATTTATTATTTATTGTTCTATGTTATTGTGATTTGATAAGAATGGCAAGAAAAGGAAGTACATGTTGACTGTTGGTGCAAAAAAAAAGAAATGTCCGGGAGCAAATTATTTTTAAATAAATGGTACAGATCTTGGCCCAGACTTTCTTTCTCTATTGTTTAAAAATGGAGATATTTACTCAAAATTCATAATATATACTAGCAAACCCGAGAACAAATTGCGCTATACATACGTAAAACATTTTTTGACTCACGGTTTTAAATTTTATAATTCTATTTTTTAAAATTAACATCTTCATTTGTATATTTGTACTAATAAAAAATATTGATATTGAGTCCCCAAAGTCAACACTTCGTATTAAAATTTTGACTTCTGGTTAAAAATTTTGGCATTTTATTAGGGGATGAGGTGACCTGGTGGTTTAAGTGTAAGGTGTCAGACTTCTGCGCTGATGGTCCGGGGTTCAATCCTTGGTCTCGGCACAGATTTATTTAATTGCCAAACCCTTCCTTCACCTCTGACAAGACATGTATTAATCACAACTTGTGAATGTGAGGAATACCAGGCCTCCAAAGTGGTTCGGATTCCACGTTAAACTGTAGGTCCTCCATTTCATATCACATTTACACTACCATTGCACATTAGTGTAAGTGCGTACAACCCAAACGGGTAGTAAGACGCGGTGCTAATAATAATAATAATAATAATGATGATGATGATTATGATGATGATTATGATTATGATTATGATAATGATAATGCTAATGATAATCATAATCATCATAATGTGAGTCGCGGTTGGAGGTAGAGGAATAGTGGCGGAAGGAGAGGGAATGACGACAATTGCTCTTTTGATATTGACGATGTTTATTCAAGCTCTTTTGTTAACTGTGGTTCACCAGGGTTGGGTCACCACTGACTCAGCTAAAAAAAAAAAAAAAAAAAAAAAGATGACAGCAGGCCCCCGTATCCTGCTCTGCCGTTTGTGAGAGCCGACTATACTACTGCTCTCTCCACATGTGCAACTAAGCTAAACTAGGGTGGGGTACTACGCATGCGTCAGGCCAAGGCCTATGCACTTTAAAATGCGGGAAAGTAAGAAATGAAAGTACGACTCGCAATTAGAGTAGGGTAGGGCAGGCCTGGCAGACAAAGGGAAAGCCACCAGGACCACCCCACTGAGTGGAAGTAAGAGCAGGGAAAAACCCCTTGGACTAAGTCAAGGGTAAAAACCTGCGATAGTATCGTGCGGGGTGCATGCGTAAGTTAGTGTTAATATGGTTTGACGCATATTCCCACTAACATAGGATATTACTGGAGATGTCAAGGATCTAATAGTACTACTGGGTGTCATGTCCCCTAACAGAAACAAGATAATTTAGGTTGGTGGGTAACTTGGGTCGCCTAGTGGAAGAGCTACGAGTAGCCCCCCCAGTAGGCGCCTTAATTTACTTGGGTGTCTTTATAATTGTACATTCACTTGAATGTATATTTTACTAGATATAAAATTTTGAGAGAGAAAATAAATATCTGAGTCTCTAGGTGATTGATGCTGGTGAATATGGTTAATGATAATGAAGGTGAAGATGAAGTTGAATATGTAGTCGGATTAGTTGGCGGTTCCTGGATCCTTATTCCTCTGGCTTCTATAGCTACCTGAAATAAGAAAAAGAAAGCACGGACACGGAGCGTCTGCTCATTTTTAGTTTTGGTTAGCAACTCTACACTTTAAAAAAGAGCGAGCTGTAAATATTTTGTACGGTGTAACATGTGTTAATGTAATGTCAGTGCAGTGTTTGGCGGTCCGACCAGTCCCGTACCCGCCTCCGGGCTTGACCAAATTTGGAAGCCATGCCTTACATAACGTCCAGCAAGAACACTTGGAGGAACTTCGGCCCCGCCGACCAGGCAAACCCGACCTGCTCGTTGTTGAAGACAACCGCCCACACCCTTAATGGCACGTCACTGCACGCTACTCGTGTAGACCTAGGTCCTCTCTAAGATTCATCCCTGGCCTAGTATGCGAGCTTTCAGTGACAGTGGGTGCCAACGGGCATCATTTTTATGTTGTTGTGTTGTAGGGAGTGTTGGCATGTTTGGGTGGTGGAGCCCAATATATTTTACTGAATTTTAAATTGATTTATCTATGGTGGTCTTAGATCATGTAGAATTATCTTAGGCTGTTTATATTTCCAGTAATTAATTTCATCGTACTGTCCCAGTGCATTTATTAGGGGGTTGTTTATGGTTAAAGTTTTATCATAAAACTTTTTAGTTTGTTTATAGATGAAGTCATCCAGTGAATCTAGTTTAAGGTCCATATGCAATTTATCATTTCTTACAAATCTATGAGCTTTGCAGGCTAGCCTGACTGCTTTATTTTGAATAAGTTGTAGTTTATTTTTATGAGTTTTAGCTGCATATCCCCAAACTTGTGAGGCATATGCTATGAATGTACGTATTAATATTTTATAGATAGTTATACCATTTTTTACTGATAGGACAGAGTCCTGAGTTAAAAGGGGATACAGGGAGTTTATTATCACTCTTGCCAGGGTACTTTTAGTTTGGGTATGATGCTTCCAAGTTAGTTTTTTTTATCCATGTGGAGACCTAAGTATTTCACATGAGGTTTATAGGCTATTTGTTCATTGAAGAGTGTTAGTCGTGGAACTCCCACGGGGATTTTTCTTTTACTGAATATTATAGCTTCGGATTTATTTACATTAATCTTTATCCTCCATTTAGTATACCACTCTTCCATATCATCAAGGGAGTTTTGTACTTTATTAGTGGCAAGGTTTGCATTTAAGGATTTGGAGTATATTACTGTATCATCTGCATACAGAGCGACGTTCGCGGATTGATTTTTAGGAATGTCATTTACATAGATATTAAAGAGTACAGGTCCAAGCAGACTACCTTGGGGTACTCCCGCTATTATTGGTTTACTCACCGAGCTAGCTTCATTTAATATAACTTTAAATCTTCTATTTGTTATGTATGAGTTAATAAGTTTAATGTAGCAGTCCGGGAAGTTACATTCATTTAGTTTTATTATAAGACCATTATACCATACTCGATCAAATGCTTTCTCAATGTCAAGGAAGCACGCCGAGACATAGCTTAGTTTATTAAATGCATCTGTGATGTATTCAGTTATTCTTATTAATGGGTGGATCGTAGAATGTTTAGCTCTGAAACCGAACTGCTCGTTTTGGAGTATATTATTATCATTTAGGTGTTTATTTATTCTTTTTAGGATTACTTTTTCAGTTATCTTAGATAGTATATTAAGGAGGCTAATAGGCCTGTAGTTTTGGGGTAGTTTAGGGTCTTTACCTGGTTTGTGTATGGCTAGGACATTTGCTTCCTTCCATTGGTCAGGGAAGTGTTCTAGTAACATTATTGCGTTCATTGCACTTGGGTCGTTATCTGGTCCTGAAGCTTTACGTCGTTTTAGATATTTAACAATGTCTAATACCTCAGTTAGGTCCGTTAATTTAGGGCGATCAGCTGTTGGTCTATTTAGTATATTAGTTACACTCTGATCCACCTCTCTGATGAAGGGTGGATCAGAAGGATCATCATTTGGTTGGAATGCCTGTTCCTGGGTGGAGGCGATTAGGTTGGCTTTATCCTGGGTTGTGAAGGCTATTCCTCCAGGCCCAGTTAGGGGTGGAATTTTGTTAGGTTTATTTAATAGCATCTTGGTGAGAGCCCATGGATGTTTATCAGTGTTATTTATTTTATCAACTTTATTATTCCAGCTTGATCGCCTAAAGAGGTTCATAGCTTCTTTGATTTGAGCTTGAAGAGCATTTAATCTTATTTTAAATTGTCTGAGGCCAGTTCTTTGCCACTGTCTTCGGACTCTATTCTTTTCAGTTATAAGTAAGCGTATTCTATCCGGTATGGGTTCAAATTCCCACGAGTAAACTTTTTTGGGGATATGCTTATCCATAGCTTTAGTTATTAGGGTCGTTAGTTTAGTTACTGTTGTTTCAAGAATATCTGGGGTGTTTATTTGGGGGGGAGGATTTAATCTTAGATTAACATATCTTAAGAATGAGTTCCAGTCCGCATTTAGGTAATCGAGGGCCTGTCTCGGGTTTTTTGTATTTACCATGGGGGAGTTTAGTTTGAGTATTACTGGCAGATGGTCTGAGGATAAATAATTTATAACTTCGAATTCAATAGTGAAATTTACACCTCAAGGGTTCCTACGGTCTGGAAAGTCAGCGAATGTCAGGGAAAGTCAGGGAAAAAATAACAGTCAGGGAAAGTCAGGGAAGCTTAAGAAAATTCAGGGAAAGTCAGGGAAATGACAATTCATGTCACACTTCTATCTCATTAGAAATTGTAAAGCCGCAGAAGGAAGGTGTTGCCAAAAGTGAAAGTAGTGTAGTGGCTCAACGAAACCCTAACACTTTTGTTATGAAAGATAATATAAATAAGGCGAAAGTCATTTGGGCTTTGCATGTTGTTGACAATAAAATGTATTTCAATTTGTGCAATAATTTAAGTACAATTTTTCAGTTGATATTTTCCCGAGTGTTCCATTGCCAGTGCCTTTACTCTTGGTGGAGACAAGACTCCATATTTCATTGTGCATGGCTTGGCTCCATTCTTTCAGAACAATTTACTGGACTAACTAAAATTATGTAACAACTTTGTAATTTGTTTTGATGAGGCATTGAATAAAGTTATTCAACGAGGGCAAATGGACATTGTATTCAGATTCTGGGACAAGGAAAATCATAAAGTTGTCAATGGATGGCCCAAATATCAATTTAAAGTTTATAACACTTCTTCAGGAACACATAAAATCTGTCACAGACAATGAAGTATGTATTTTGATAAATCTGGGAACATGTGAGCTTCATGTTGTTCATGGTTCCTTGAGAACAGGAGTGGAACCTATCAATTGGGATGTAAATTTTTTATTGTGTTACATGCACTACCTGTTCACTGACTCTCCAGCTCTTCAAGCATTGTTTACCCAGTTGACAGGGTGTACAACTTTTCCTTTGAAGTTCTGTGGTGTGCAATGATTAGAGAATGCAACATGCTTTCAAAGGGCATTACAAATTTGGGACTACGTTGTTAAGTTTCTCAAAGAAGAAAAGCTTCCTAAAACAAAACCTGTAGGGATACTGAAAAGAGCAGCCTGTGATCCATTCCTGAAGTAGATACTAGCTTTCTTCAAAACAATTGCAGATGGATTTCAGCTTTTCCTTTTTGATTGGGTTTAATATATTTTGTTATTTTTCCATCATTTTCCCTGAACTGATTGGCAAGACATCTGCTTTCTTATTCTTCCATGAGAGGTGAGGCAAGGTCGGCTGTAGGGGAGGAGGAGACAGGAATAAATGTAATTAAATTAATATTTCCATATGGATAGTTCCATAAAATTATAGTGGAAATTTTGTGAGAAGTTGGTCAGGGAACTTGGGAAAAGTCAGGGAAAGTCAGGAAAAAGTCAGGGAGAATTTTTTTACAAAGACTGTAGGAGCCCTGACCTTTCGTAATTGTGATATCTAGGACATCAGGGGTTGGATTCGCATGGATATTTGAGAGAAAGGTTGGCTCAAGGGGTGCGGTAACTGAATAGTTTCTAGTTAGTGAGTGCTCATATAGAGCTTTCCCGTTCCAAGTTTGATTCCTGGAGTTCCAGAGTCTATGTTTAGCATTAAAGTCTCCACCTGCCAGGAAAATTGGAGAGCTATTATAAAGTAGGTTTAGGTCATCGTTATTTAGGGTTCTACCTGGTGGGCAGTAACACGCCATTATTTTGCAGTTTAATTTGTTTACTTTTAAGTCAATTGCCGCGACTTTGAGGGTCCTAAAAGCCGGGACTAGTGATTCATGGTGGGCCAGAGTAGACCGGACCAGCACAGCAACGCCCCCTCCCCTACGATACTGTCTGTCATTCCTGTATATTACAAAGCCTGGAATTGAGAATCTGATATTAGGTTTAAGATTAGTTTCAGTAATTAGTGCTATTTGGATTTTGTGCCTGTTTAGAAAGTCCGAGAGTTCTATTTGTTTGTGTTTAAGATTATGGGCATTCCAGACCAGCATCTTTAGGATTGGAGTCGCTGAACAATCTATAGCACGGTCTCGGAGAGTGGGGTGATTATTGTCCACCATTGGGGTGGAGAGAGGTGACTTGTTTTAGGAACATTTTAGTTTTATTGGCCTTTTGCTCTTGTGAGGAGTCCTTGTCCTCCCACGCTACTAGGAGGTTCATAACGTGAAAGAGTAATTTAAAAGCTAAGCTCTCTCGGTTCTTAGAAAATACTTTGAGGAGTTTAGAGAGAACATCGCTGTTAAGATTTACTTCCTCATCCTCCTCTCTATCAGCTGAAGGTGCCGTATCCTGTGTTTCCATCTCTATCCTCTCAATTTGAGGGGTGGGTATTTTGGGTTGTTGTTCCTTGGGGGTCTCTTTCGGGGCAGGCGGGGTATTATTTTCTAACCTGACTTGTTGAGACCTTGGTATATTATTTTGCCTCCTTGGCCAACGAGGGACATTTTGAGGGTTTTTCCTCGGAGCTGGGACCGGCATTTGTTCCGGTACTATTGGGGTTTGCTCAGGCATACCATACAATTGATTCCAGAAATTCATGGTTGGAATAGGTATTTGGTGAGGTGGCCATGAATACATAGCTGGGTGGGGTGCCCCCCAGTACATTTGACCGTTATTTGGCTTTAAGTTTTCTGATATAGAGTTTGTTAGGTCTTGCAATCTCTGAGGTGGCACTGGAGGCCTTGCAGTCTGTGGTGGTGGTAGTGAAGGAACATTGCCTCCTTGTGGGTGGGATGTTTTAGCACTATTAGAAAGCGTGGGAGGGCCCTTATGCCAAGCGTTTCCTACCTGGGGCTTGAATGTTCTGATAGGGTTACCTTTGTTTGGGGCAGATGGCCCTTTCACTGTAGTGTTGTTTTGTGGTAGCATTTTATTGCGTTCTATCTTATATTTCAAACAGCCTTTGAAGTTGGCAGTGTGAGGCTGATCACACTGAGCACACTTTTTCGAGGTCTCAGCTCGATTGGTACACTCAGCTGTTTGGTGTGGTCCTGCACACCATCTACATCTGGGGTGAGCTTTACACCCTCCTTTGACGTGTTTAAAGCGCTGACAGTTATTACATTGCACGGATCCAAGGGGTTTACGGAATGCCTCCACCACCACTCTAAGATACAATACATGCCTTAGTTTAGCCAACGTCTCAGCCTCAGCCCTAGAGGGGATGTCCACCAGAAAGAGGTTGAGCTCCTCCCTAGTCCTCGGGTGAGTCATTTGCTTTACACTGGTTGCCATGACTCCTTGTTCTTGAATGCTCTCAAGAATGTCTCTGGGATCAGTCCCCTTAGGGATTCTTTTAATTACCATTTTCACAGTCTTCTCATGCTTGGGCTGAACCAATGCATACTCAATATGGAGGTTGTTTAGCACATGAATGGCTATTCTGTAGTCCTCCAGTGACTGCATATGTAGGAGAGTAGTTTCTCCTCTATTACTAGCATTGAAGCTAAGTTTAATTCTCTCTTTGAGGTTTTTTACTAGCAAGTGGTAGGGTGTTCCCTTCAAGAACAAGAAGATTGGCACAACTCGCTCTTTGTTGGGAACTTCAGTGCTCGAGCTACTCTCTACAGCAGGAGTTTCATCCATTACATCGACTTCAGAGTCGCTAGTACTAGATTCTGAAGTTGAATCTGTCTTTCTCCTTTTAACTGTAACATTTACGTTCAAGTCAGTCTTAAATGAGGTTCTCATGTTCAGTTTACTTACCCCAGGGTTTCTCTCTGGGTCCTATTGTCTGGAAGGTGGCCTCGTCCTGGGTGTTTGATGTTGTTGCATTTTTGTCCATCACTGTTGCACTGCACTGGTCTAGAAGTGGAGACTCTGAACTCATGATGCACTGGAGCACTTCACTACACTTAATCACTTTAAGTATCACTTAAAAACACTCGGTACAATTTAGAGTATCAAGCGCACTGTACTCAAAAAATAAACATGCCGGGCCCGAGGGCCGGCTATTATTATTTAGTTTAATAACCTCTTACCAAGCGGTTGGTGTAGGCCTTCACACGTCTAACGCACTCGAAACTATATCATAATTTTGGTCACCGACTTAGAGAAAACACTCGTCGCGCGCGTGGCCGAAATATGGAAACACATAAGGGAGGCAGGACAAGACCTTGCACTCCCATGACTCAGCTCCAGAAATCACCGTGTTATATACCCTCCACTCCTGCCTGGCCTTGTCCAATGGGGGGAAACGGGGTTTCCTATTGGTGCGGGCGACAGTGCCCATTACGCAAGCCAATAGCGAGCGTAGTTACAGTCTATAGAGGTGGAGTCGTCACTGACGGCTCAGAGAACCTGAACTGTGGGGGTGGGAGTGGTCCAGGCAGTAGAGAGGGCGCGGCATGTGTCAGTGCCCTTGCACATGGGTGACTTCTGGTTTACATGAAGTATCATTGTTTAAACAAAACCTAGCCTAGTAATTACATGTTATTCCTTATCTCTAATTTAACGGATTATTTATATATATATACATTCCTAGAGTTACTTTTGCTATTGTCTGGAAATAGTTTCTATTACCTCAGATGAACGTTAATATATGAAAACAGAACAAACGAAAGAGCCTGCGGCCTTTTCTAGGGCCAACAAAAATATGACCGAAAGCGGCCGTTTTCAGGGCCAAACATACATAACACCTCATCGGCCTTTTCTAGGGCCAACAAAACACGACTGGAAGCGGCCCTTTTCAGGGCCAACAAAACATGACTGGAAGCGGCCCTTTTCAGGGCCAAC
Source organism: Timema podura (assembly GCA_033556935.1). Classification (NCBI taxonomy): domain Eukaryota; kingdom Metazoa; phylum Arthropoda; class Insecta; order Phasmatodea; family Timematidae; genus Timema; species Timema podura. The sequence continues at coordinate 70,963,224 of JAVRXN010000001.1, forward strand.
AAAACATGACCGAAAGCGGCCCTTTTCAGGGTCAAAAATACATAACACCTCATCGGCCCTTTCTAGGGCCAACAAATACACTACTCGAAGCTTTGGGGATGCAAGAGTGTTACAGATAGAAATAAGTAGAGGGGTGGTAATAACTTATGGTTATCACATTGCTACTAAATTTCTCTTTTATAAATTTTGAACAATAAAATAGGTAATTATTGACTATTGAGTCTAAAATGAGAGAGATAGAACATTTCTGTACCAGGGAAGGATCCAGGATGCAGGATCATTCAAGAAATTAAACCAATTAAATCAATGTTAAAGTCACTGATAATTTTACTGTCACGTAATACTATCTCACTAATCAAATTTAATTTTTTAAATTGTTATTGGTAATATTATTAGATGATTAATATACGGTAATTATTATAAATAGTTAAGACAGTCACATTAAGTATTAAAGTGGTGAAAATAGGCATTAATAAATCTACCCAAATTTAAATATCTCACCTTGTTGCACAAACCTTGTTTAGGTTTAAATTTACTTTATCATTTTTATTATTACTCTTTCAATGAGTAATAATAAATAAAGATCTTTAAAATGATTTATTCTTAAATAACGTGTTTTAAACAAAATCTTTGAATAATACCACACACATAACGTACTAGTATGGCTTAGTGGTAAAATTTTGATTTAGAATGAGATATAACTAGCTATACTATAGAGTGTAGTTAAGTTCGATTGTTTGAAATCAGAATAATTCCATCTATTTTGTTTAATTGATTGAATTCTTATTATTTGTTTATAATGAATTTCAATACTAATTGCAAATTTCGAGTTTGAGTCTACTTCATTAGAGGATTATTCTCAAGCTTAGCAATACACTGAAAAATTACTTAAAGATTTACTCTCAAATTTTGAAGTATTTTTATGTCAAAATCTTTTGAGGTGCCTCCATCCCCCCTCCTCGACCCAATCCCAATGGGAGCACCTGTGTGTGTGTGTGTGTGTGTGTGCGCGTGCGTGCATGCGTGGGTGCACTGGTGTGCTGGTGCACAGGTGTGTGGGTGCATGTGTGCGTGTGTGCATGCATGGGTGCGCTGGTGCACAGGTGCGTGGTGTGGTGCATGGGTGCATGGGCATGGGTGCGTGCATGTGTGTGTGTGCGTGTGTGCGTGCGTGTGTGTGTGTGTGTGTGTCCGTCCCACGAAAATCTTGGATTCGCCCCTGTGCTGTACAACATTTCCCCTAAGAAGTTAAAGGAAAAACATAAACTTTTTGAAAGACTTATCTGCTTTCTATGGCATTAGAGAATTACTGCATTTAAACTTGGGTAGTATCTCTTTACAATTAGAGTTCACAAAGTTGTATTAATATATTTGCCAATATCTCTGAAACTATTGGTTTTATAAAAATATATTTCAAATAAAAGTTTTTTATTTCTAATAATATTAAAATTTTACATTGATAATTTATTTATTATCTCAAATAATTGCGGAGATATAGACATTTTTGCTTCTGTAAGGAACCCTAAAAGTAATTTTTATTGAAAAATTAAAAAAGACATTTTGTTTATAATCTTAATTAACGCCTAGATACTAATTTTAATCAAAATTGCTATAGTCGATTTTGAGAAAGTGAAATTTTTCTATTTTCATCCTTTCTGCTCTAAATTCTAGGGTTAGGCAGACACACAGACAGATGGCGTTGCAAAAAACGACATTTTAGGGGTTGGGTGGTCATGAAACGTCAACAACAAACGTCCATCAACATTTCAGGTTAGATTTTTTTGACAGTCTCAATACTTTACCTTAAACTGTTGGAAAAGTTAAAATATATGTATTGGCTTATAGTTAGAAAAATATTGGTTTTATAAAAATATATTTCAATCAAAAGATGTTTATTATAAATAGATCTACAATCATGCAATGATAAGTAATTTCATATCTCTAAGACTTATGGAGATAAATTTAAAAATTAGAATTTACGCATCAGACTGGAACACTTAAAGTCATTTTGATGAAAAGCTGAGGGTAGCCATTTGGTTTGTACTATTGATCAAAGCTTGGAAATTAAATTTAATTAAAATTGTTTAAAGCCGATTTTGATAAAATCGATTTTTTTCTCTTTTCGCCCTTAAGGAAACTAACCTTAATTTTAGGGCTGGATATCCAATTCCAAATATTCCTCGGGGTAACCCTATGAAAACTCTAGATACGAAGATTTAGCCCAATTTAGTAAAAAATATTAGTCTCTAGCCCGAGGTACATACTTACAGACAGATGGACAGACAGACTGCATTGCAAAAACCACTTTTTGTGGTTTGGGGGGTCATGAGGCGTCGACATCCATCAAAATCTCAAGCTCACTTTTTTTGACGATCACAATACTTTCTCTACCTGTAAGATAGAGTAAAAATGGATCAGGAAACAAAGTTTTTTTTTACATAAAAGACTGTTTTTGTGAACTTATTACCTGCCAACCCTGAGGGGGAGACAGTTCTCAATAGTAGAACGTCCCATTCTCGACCTTGCTCTTTCCGAATTTCGGGGTCCCATCCCGCTCCGAAGTCCCTCCTAGGCCGAAAATTTCCAGAACAAGGGGGATGGTGTAGGAGATTAAAAACCCGTCTGGCCCTCGTCTGACCGAACAGAGGGCCATAAAAATTATTGGTTTGTGTCATTATGATCGAGAGACAAACTCCTAACTTTCACATTAGAAGGATTTTTTCTGGGGGTGCTCTTGCCCCTTTAAAAATATTAACACATTTCAATGTATGTTAAAAATAAAGAAGCTAGTTCTTCACTGAAAATCCTCATATTGCTTGACCGTCATTATCGAAGATTATTGGATTTAATTAATAAATAGGGGCTTTCTGCACCCCACATCAAAACATCTCAACAAAAAGTCATAAAAATTACATTATTTAGTAAAATATTTTTCGTTAGGCCCTTCTTTGATATAAAAGTGTTTCCTCCCAAAATTCAACTTTTGGGGAGGCTAATGCCCCCCATGCACAACTATCCTCTTAAAATTGATGCATAGGTCATTTATTCACTGAAAATTCATATTTCCTGACCGTAATATTCTTAGTTTTCAGGATTATATTTTCTTAAATAAATAAGGGGATTTCTGCCCCCCTGTCATAACTTATAATAAAAAAATATTAAAAATAAACTGTCTTCGGCAAAATATTTTTTCCTATCCACCCCTTCAATAAAAAAGAGTTTGTTGCCAAAATCAATTTTTTTGGGGACTTAAGCTCCTCTGGCCACAGCTATCCTCATAAAATTGATGCATAGGTTATTTATTTATGCACTGAAAATCTTATTTGTTGACCGTCATAATCTTAGTTTCCGGGATTAGATTTTTTAAATAAATAAGGGGGTTTCTGTTGTAACTTACCAAAATATAAGAAAGTTTCTTCGGTAAAATATTTTTGTTAGAAATACTTTTGATATAAAAGTGTTTGATGCCAAAATTCAGATTTGTGGGGCTTATGGTCCCTCGGGAACAAATCCCATCCTCAAATTGGTGCAGAAATTATTTAAATTAAAATTAAATTATAGCACCGTGTCTTACTACCCTATCGGGTTATACGCTTAAGTACTAATTATGGTAATGGGATAGGAATTGGGAAGGTTGAATTTAGTGGAAGTGAACCCACATTTGTGTGAAGGGAGAATGTAAAACTATTTAGGAAAAACCAACCCCAGTTCACCCGATCTAGATTCAACCTCGATCTCCTCGTCCGTCTAGCTGAACCAGAAAATAGTGCATTAGCTAACCATGCTACCGAGGTGGGTCAGAAGTTATTTCATCGAGAAATTTCTGTCGCGTCAGCATCCACCCACAATATATTGAGGGTGATTCATCTGATCCTTTCTATAGTTGGGCAAGCCATTTTTTAGGGTTTTTCAAATTTCACTCCATAAAAACCTCTAAGGGGGTAAAGGGGGGGGGGGGCCTTAAAGGGCTCAAATTAACTAATGTATTTTTTTAACTAACAAACACAAAGCATTGAAATTTTACATTCTGTGTCTCTTCTACAATTTGTCTAGACATTTTTGAGGCTTATTAAAATTTACTCCCCTAAGAGGGTGACGAGGAGCCAAAATGGGTAGTAAAATTCATGTCCTCCAAAATCATTGAAACTTGATACTTGATATTTTTTCAGGCCACAGGTATCCGATAATAAGAGGTTTCGTGAAATTCTTTTCTCAAGAAGGTGAGATGGGGGTTGGAATATTCTTAGAATTATAATTGTATCTTCCGAACCGCTTGTGCCGGGAATATGAAACTGTGCAGGAAGGTTTTAAGTAATGGGTCAGAATTTGAGATTTTTTAAAATCAATCCCTAAGGGTACTAAGCGGTTAGGAGGTACATTTTTAGACCTTTAAGAAGTGAAAGGGAGGGGGGGTTAGACGGAGGTTGAAACATTTTTAGAGGAATAATCGCATCTTCTAATCCACTTGGACTGGAAAGATGAAACTTGGAAAGGTAGTTCTTTTTAGTTAATGGACAAAACAAAATTTGGAATTTTCTAAATTAATGGACAAAACAAAATTTGGAAATTTTATAAATTCATTCATCCACTAAGGGATGTAATAGGAGAGGAGGTGTTCTTTCCGTATCTTATAAATCGCTTGAAAAAAAAATATATAACATTTTGTAGAGAAGGGCCAGAGTACTTTTTGGATTTTTCGAGTCTTCTCCTCACCCCTCTTATAGGGGGTTGGAATGGGGAGGGGTGGGTTTATAAGAGGTTTCCTGCTATTTGCAACCTCTTTGTTGTGAAATAAAAATTCTGTTCTCATTTATGTTAAAACTGTTTTCACTTCAAGTAAATTTTTATTGTGTAACCTTGTTATGGCTTCGGGGATAACTGGTTGCGTCTAGTCAAGTGCAGTCTCCGGTGACGGTCGTTGCTAGGCACCGGTCCCGCGGGTATAGTGCGTGAGGGTAAGGAAGGGAGATGAGGGAGAAAACGAAGGAGGGTTGTGGGGTGGCTAAGGTATGCAGATGATAGCCCTCAGGGCTTAGTGGGGAAATTGGAGTAGGTGGAGGTCGGGTGGTTGGTGAGAGGAGAAGATGAACTCAGGGAATGTTGGAGCGAAGTGAGGACGTCCGGGTGTTACTGTCGGGGTAGTAGGAAATGGGCCCTTGGGTGGAGTGTTGTTTGGCCGGCGACGTTTTCTTCAGGGTCTTCTGTTGGTGAGCTTTGCCGGAGCGGCGGGTGAAGACCATCCCGTGGAATCGCCGGTGACAAGGACAAGCAGACGGGAAGGGAAGGAGTCCCGGCAATACGATGTGTTGGTGGGAGGTAAGTTTTACTGGCCTGGTATGGTTAGAGACTTAGGTAACTGGGTCACATCCTATGAAAATTACAACTTCGGTATGTTATCGTTGAAAATAGCTAGTTTTCCTATGGATCGATTATTTATAGACCATTTGGTCCACTCTCCAGATCCGCGAGTATCTCCTAGCGGTAGTAGACAGTTTTTCAAAATTGGTATGGTTCTTACCCCTTAGAACATTCTTGGCTCTAACCACCATTACTGCATTAGAACATGAAGTATTCCAAACCTTTGGTCTACCTTGTGTAATAGTTACGAATAATGGATGTCAGTTCACATCAGTCGATTTTAGGAATATGTGTTTAGAAAAGGCATACAACATGTGACAACAGTTCCTTATTATTCTGCAGCATCAATTGCTGAAAGAATGCACAGAAATCTGAAGTCAGCACTGATCACATATCACTATTCTAATCATCAAAAATGGGACAGTAATTTTTCTTGGTTGCAAATCGCTTTCTACAATGCTCCCCATCTAAGTCATAAAACCACGCTCTGCTACCATGTAACTCTATCAGGCCTGTAACGCCTTCATGGCTACCCTGTAACATCTTCTTGGTGTTACTCATACCGTTTCAGACAAATAACTGGCGTCAACATTATAATAAAGTATAATCAATAGCACTTTTTTCAACACAAACCATTTATATAATAAAATATATAAAAAGGTTATAAACTGTATGAGGCCTCTTCGGGCCAATCAGAAGTCACCTCTCTGTTGTTCATAATACAAGTGAACTGTCCTAGCGCCAGGTGACGGCGCTCTCTCTTTCTGTTGCTCGAGGCGCCTGGTAGTGGTCTCACCAACCACCGCCGGAAAAAGAGTGGGGAGAAAGTGTGATAATGTGCATTAATATGGTACAGAAAGATATAATTATAAATATTCTGAGGTAAAGGATGTGAATAATAACATAGGGGGGCATCAACACTTTGAATACTGCAATGTCACAGCAGGAAGGGTGTATTTAGAGACAAGACCTCCAGCAGCAGGAAGGGTGTATTTACAGACAAGACCTCCAGCAGCAGGAAGGGTGTATTTAGATACAAGACCTCCAACAGCAGGAAGGATGGAGTGAGAGACAAGACCTCCAGCAGCAGGAAGGGTGTATTTAGATACAAGACCTCCAACAGCAGGAAGGGTGTATTTAGAGACAAGACCTCCAACAGCAGGAAGGGTGTATTTAGAGACAAGACCTCCAACAGCAGGAAGGGTGTATTTAGAGACAAGACCTCCAACAGCAGGAAGGGTGTATTTAGAGACAAGACCTCCAGCAGCAGGAAGGATGGAGTGAGAGACAAGACCTCCAACAGCAGGAAGGATGTATTTAGAGACAAGACCTCCAACAGCAGGAAGGGTGTATTTAGAGACAAGACCTCCAGCAGCAGGAAGGGTGTATTTACAGACAAGACCTCCAGCAGCAGGAAGGATGGAGTGAGAGACAAGACCTCCAACAGCAGGAAGGATGGAGTGAGAGACAAGACCTCCAACAGCAGGAAGGATGGAGTGAGAGACAAGACCTCCAACAGCAGGAAGGATGGAGTGAGAGACAAGACCTCCAACAGCAGGAAGGATGGAGTGAGAGACAAGACCTCCAACAGCAGGAAGGGTGTATTTAGAGACAAGACCTCCAGCAGCAGGAAGGGTGTATTTAGAGACAAGACCTCCAACAGCAGGAAGGGTGTATTTAGAGACAAGACCTCCAACAGCAGGAAGGGTGGAGTGAGAGACAAGACCTCCAACAGCAGGAAGGATGGAGTGAGAGACAAGACCTCCAGCAGCAGGAAGGATGGAGTGAGAGACAAGACCTCCAACAGCAGGAAGGATGGAGTGAGAGACAAGACCTCCAACAGCAGGAAGCATGGAGTGAGAGACAAGACCTCCAACAGCAGGAAGCATGGAGTGAGAGACAAGACCTCCAACAGCAGGAAGGATGGAGTGAGAGACAAGACCTCCAACAGCAGGAAGGGTGTATTTAGAGACAAGACCTCCAACAGCAGGAAGGGTGTATTTAGAGACAAGACCTCCAACAGCAGGAAGGATGGAGTGAGAGACAAGACCTCCAGCAGCAGGAAGGATGGAGTGAGAGACAAGACCTCCAACAGCAGGAAGGGTGTATTTAGAGACAAGACCTCCAGCAGCAGGAAGGGTGTATTTAGAGACAAGACCTCCAGCAGCAGGAAGGGTGGAGTGAGAGACAAGACCTCCAACAGCAGGAAGGGTGTATTTAGAGACAAGACCTCCAGCAGCAGGAAGGATGGAGTGAGAGACAAGACCTCCAACAGCAGGAAGGATGGAGTGAGAGACAAGACCTCCAACAGCAGGAAGGTGTATTTAGAGACAAGACCTCCAACAGCAGGAAGGGTGTATTTAGAGACAAGACCTCCAGCAGCAGGAAGGATGGAGTGAGAGACAAGACCTCCAACAGCAGGAAGGATGGAGTGAGAGACAAGACCTCCAACAGCAGGAAGCATGGAGTGAGAGACAAGACCTCCAACAGCAGGAAGGATGGAGTGAGAGACAAGACCTCCAACAGCAGGAAGGGTGTATTTAGAGACAAGACCTCCAACAGCAGGAAGGGTGTATTTAGAGACAAGACCTCCAGCAGCAGGAAGGGTGGAGTGAGAGAGAAGACCTCCAACAGCAGGAAGGTTGGAGTGAGAGACAAGACCTCCAACAGCAGGAAGGGTGTATTTAGAGACAAGACCTCCAACAGCAGGAAGGGTGTATTTAGAGACAAGACCTCCAACAGCAGGAAGGGTGTATTTAGAGACAAGACCTCCAGCAGCAGGAAGGATGGAGTGAGAGACAAGACCTCCAACAGCAGGAAGGATGTATTTAGAGACAAGACCTCCAACAGCAGGAAGGGTGTATTTAGAGACAAGACCTCCAGCAGCAGGAAGGGTGTATTTACAGACAAGACCTCCAGCAGCAGGAAGGGTGTATTTAGAGACAAGACCTCCAACAGCAGGAAGGATGTATTTAGAGACAAGACCTCCAACAGCAGGAAGGGTGTATTTAGAGACAAGACCTCCAGCAGCAGGAAGGGTGTATTTAGAGACAAGACCTCCAACAGCAGGAAGGGTGTATTTACAGACAAGACCTCCAGCAGCAGGAAGGGTGGAGTGAGAGAGAAGACCTCCAACAGCAGGAAGGTTGGAGTGAGAGACAAGACCTCCAGCAGCAGGAAGGGTGTATTTACAGACAAGACCTCCAGCAGCAGAAGGGTGTATTTACAGACAAGACCTCCAGCAGCAGGAAGGATGGAGTGAGAGAGAAGACCTCCAACAGCAGGAAGGGTGTATTTAGAGACAAGACCTCCAACAGCAGGAAGGTTGGAGTGAGAGACAAGACCTCCAGCAGCAGGAAGGGTGTATTTACAGACAAGACCTCCAGCAGCAGGAAGGGTGTATTTAGAGACAAGACCTCCAACAGCAGGAAGGATGGAGTGAGAGACAAGACCTCCAACAGCAGGAAGGGTGTATTTAGAGACAAGACCTCCAACAGCAGGAAGGATGGAGTGAGAGACAAGACCTCCACAGCAGGAAGGATGGAGTGAGAGACAAGACCTCCAACAGCAGGAAGGATGGAGTGAGAGACAAGACCTCCAAGTCGCAGTCAGCATTTTTAACCTCCCGTCTTTTCTTCTAGACCCGCTGACTTGGTGTTTACATACATATTGAAATTGCTTCAGGATATCTAGGGCAGTGGGCTGACAGAATGAATCGGTCATTTAGTAAAGTAGTCCGTAGATAAAGTGATATCAATGCGGGAGTGCGTGTACCAAATTTGAAAATCCAGCTAAATTACAAATAATTTGTTCTTTTTTAACCATACATGTAATTAAATACTTAATTCTCTCAAGATATTACATTGTGACTGAATAGTATTAAATCTATAGTAAATAATTAAACTTTCAATTTTTCTCTTCAGTAAATATAATTTAATAATGAAGTGTAGTTTTGAGAGTGGGGAAAAAAACTAAGGCGTTTTAGAAACAATCTGCTCTGATAACAAAATCTACTAATTATTTTGCGAAACAAGAAAGTGGTATGAGTGCATGGGAAAGTGTAAATGTTATTAGTGCTACTGTTGGTGCTGAAAATATATAAGAGAATCACAGTGAAGAAATACACACTTATATAGAAGCTAGCAAATCTAATGTTGCAGCAAAGGCACAAACTACCGAATTTGAATTACCTTTGGATTTGTCACTTCCCTCCAACGATCAAATTCTAATAATAGAAAAAAATACCTGAAATACCAGTCTCCAGGAACCAAATAATAATTTTTCCAATGATCTGGGTCATTGTAGGGGCCATTAAATGATCACGCTCGAGAATATTGGGTGCCTAATGGTCCCTTAACTTGTCAAAACAAATATTCAAACTTTAGAAACTACACATGCTCTTACACAGCGAGCGAAAATAAATTAACATTGAGCAAGGAATCCTATTTTCTAAAGATGCGCAATGGTGAGACCACCAATTGCGAGTGGAAACATTTGAACCACCAGCTGTCTGAGCATGAAACATGTAGCTTCGTACATCAGCCGACAGCAAAATACAACACGCGTTGATACCGATTTAGTGAGACAATTTCAAAATGAACAAATATACTGCAAAGAATAGTTCGGTTGTAACATTTTTAGCATCTCGAGGCCTGGATTTTTGTGGAGAAAATGAAACTATTGGTTCTCAGCTAAATGGAAATTATTTAGGTATCCTAGAGTTATTGAGTACATATGAACCGTGTTTGAAAGAACATAATCAAAAGTATAGCAGTAAGGGTAATGGTAAACCATCATATCTATCAGTAACTATATGCAAAGAACTTATTGCCTTGAGGGGAGATAAGTATCTTAATAAAATAATAGAATAAGTTTTGAATGCTAAATATTATTCAATTAGCTTAGATTTTACGCCATTCTATGCCACGTAGATCAATTGACATTCATTATATGTTATGTAAAAAGCGATACACATACCCCTGTTGATAGATTTTTACAATTCATTTCTATTAGCAGCCTTAGTGCTGAGTATTTCACAGATAAGCTTCTTATTTCTTTTAAAAATAAAGGCATTCCCATTGAAAATTGTCGAGGCCAATCATACGATAATGCTCAAAATATGTCTGGAAAATATTCTGCAGGTCAAGCACGGATATTTTCATTTGGAGCGTCATATGCCATGACAGGCATAAGCATGACAGCCATCTTCTGACACGACGTCATAACTGCGAGCATGGAACTGGATGTCTTAACCGCTATGTCGTGTATGACGACGTGTACACTTTGATGGGCGCTAATGTGTGAATAGAATGAGTTGGCAACCATGGTAGATGGTTTAGCTATGTATATTATAGGGTTGGTAGCACAATGAAGTAATTGAACACCAATCAAAATACATATTATCTTGCCACAAGTTTCAAAACATCGCCATGTGAATTGCAAGGAACTTAATGAACGTAAATAATCTGTATTCTTAATATTTTCATTTTAAATCATAAATGTATATAGTTAATATAGTTATACTAACGCTAAAATGTATTTATATTGGTTAAGATAATGACCCTAAATTATAAAAAAAATATAATGAATTTGATAAATTTTATGAGGTGTAATTATAAAATATTTTACTTATATAGTTATGAAAACTACAGTATCATAAAAAAAAAGCTCGTAGCTAATGATTTAACTATAGGCCTATATCAAATTCAGTTTTCTATTAACAGTATGTTATATAGTGTATTCAATTTGCTTTACTTCCTCCTCTGAGCATAAATATTAGTAGAAATAATCATCACTTTCTTAAGGCATTCACAATAATTTGTATCCATTCATGTAGCCTATCAATTATCTATCACATTAACTACAATTATAAGTGTGAGAGTGAATGGGGGTAGCTTGTGGACTAGGCCTACATGGTTTCCCTTTCATCACTGGGAAGGTAACAGGTCCACAAGAATCTGTCATTGCCTCGGACACAACTGGCATCAGTGAAAGGAGATAACATAATTCATGTGTTATTGTAAATAACTAAAGTTTCTTAACGAGTTTGGCTTTTATCCACAGCTTATGGGAAGGTACAAAATCCAGCAGAAAAAACTTTATCGTTCTAGCCCGAGCTATTTTTTCAATTCTACTTCTAGTTAGTTTTGACTTTTTCTTTGAATATCACCTATGTAAATTCACAAGCAAAGTAGTTGTAGGTTATGCAGTTGAAGATCAATCAGGCTTAGGTCCTGAAATGGCCGTTTTGTGTTTGGATCACAGCTTCAGAATAGTGGAAAATAGTTTTTAACAATACAAGAGATGTTCATTCTCTTCAATGCAACTCAACTATATAACTGTGCCTATCTTGTCAGTTGGTATTTTGTCTAAATATTCCTGATTTGCTAAAGTGGTTGTGACAAAATTTTTTATGATAGCACATGCTTTTCATGTTAGTTTGGATACATAAAACATGACTTATGCATATAATGCAATTTTTAATAATGTTCCCATGATTTTTAAATATAATATTTCTAGAATTATTTTCTATTTTTAAAAGTAGGACTGTTTTTATAAATGCATACTGTGACTGGTTTTATTGTATGAACAAAATGTGAGCGTACCTAACTTATACTCTAAATCAGGGAAGACGAAACTTGTCCAACCAGTATGCCACTAAAAGGCTAGTTGAATTTTGAATTTGTCTAATGTGCCAGCTATTATTTACATTTTTAATGGGTATTTAAAAATTAAACTTGATGAATAATAAGTATTGTAATGAATAACTCAAATCAAATTGTAAATATTTTAATAATGCCTAGATTTTAAATTAGGAAAATTTATTGTATTAAATTTTCAAATGAGTGTCTTAGACAAAACTAATTCCAATAATTTATAGTGAAAACATTTAAAGTAGCACCTTTAGTGAAAAAAATATATAAATTGATATGTATCATATATTAAAACCAGAAACTTTGATAATCCATCCCACATTAGTTTGAAACATGTTACATTTGGCTATCCAAGATATTTATGTTTGGTTCATAACTTGTCTTCAACCGCACACAATCTATGCACTTAAGTAAGGGACAAAATGATTTCTAACCGTTAACTTCACAAAGTTCATTGTGATATGTCTATTCAAATATTATTAACACTAAGAAATTACACCATGTTGGAAAAAGTTTTATTTAACTAACACATTTTATTCTAAGGCATGTACTTGTTCAAACGCAGTGCCAATAGTATATGAGCCTAACCTATTAAACATTGTTTCATAGTTACATCCAACTTAATTTGGCCTAGGATATTATATTTCCACAAAATTCTCCATAAAGTTTTGTTTAAAAACTTGTTGACAATTGTTTCTTACTGCCGATTGAGGCTAACCACAGCTTGCACTAATTATCTTACAAAAAATTTATTGAATGATAGGACATATTAACTTAGAAATTGTACACAAATAAATAACAGGAAATTTAACTTTTAAAACTTGTTGTGCGTAAATGTGTAATACAACTTAATAAGAATATACCGGTAGGCCTATAGTGAGAATTTACATAAATATTAATAATTAAAGTTTTTGTCAAAACTTTGTAGTTGTTGAAAATGAGTAATATTGTTTCATTTGTTTTTACTTTAAATATATAAATTTAAAACTGTTTGGACTGTGAAAGAATGAGAATAAAATGCTGATTATTTTTAATTTTTGTGATATTAAATGGTTTTGAATTAATCGGTATTCTATAATGTTCCGCAAAATGTTGTTCAAAACAGTACAAACAGCTGTTGATTAGAAAATTTGAGGAATTTTTCCAAATGAATACATCCATTCACTTTTCAAGGCTCCAAGGAGGCACTCCACACAATTTCTTGGTTGACAAAGATAAATTGTGTTTAAGTTGAGTATCGACCTTCAGCGGTGTTTTCAGGAGCATTGCAGAAGGGTTTCATTAAGTTGTGCCTCGGTACACTCACAGTTGCCTGAAAACATTAAATATACACAACTATAACATGGCAATAACCTATTTCATCTTGATTAAAGGCAAACAAATATATAATGAACCCTTTAAATTTTAAAAATAAAAACAATGCTTTTAAAATCTTATCTTTTAATAAATATCTGCTACAAGATGAATATAAATTTTTAATATTGTTTCAAAGTTTCAGTCAGGCTTTATTTAGACCTCCATTACTGTTAACTGGGTCAGTATTTTGTTCAAGCCATATATTTTCCACTACCGGCTTGCTAGGCCTGTCATAGTTTCACATGCCTAGTGATATAACTTAAGATTAGGACAGGCACAACATCCAGTCCCCGGCCTTTAATTCATCACTATGAAAGGGTAAACCCATATTTCACCAATTATACATTTTTCGACCATGCCGGGAATCGAAACGGACCCTTACCTCTATAGACACGCTACTGACTGAGCTACGGTGTCAGATCGGTCAATCAAGCTCTATAATATAGGTACTTTTGTTGTTGTGTAATTTTACAAATTTCTCAACAATACTTGTTCCTGCGTTACTTCGGTATGTTTGGGTTTGAATGGTTCACTGTAACATTGTTTTTTTAATACTCGTCAATTTAGTATCATTGGATTCACCACATTTTTGTGAGTGTAATAATAGTATACATTTTGTGATTTTCAGGTTTTTAGAGAAATAAAATTCACCTAAAAGTTAGAGTTCTTAGGTTTTGTCCCCATCTAGGCTTGTATATGCTTAGGGAGACAGTATGTAATGGGTCATTTGAAAATAACTGCAATCATACATCGTTAACTAATATTGTGCAGGCCTAGTTAAACTCATACATAATTAGCTAATAATGTGTAGGCCTAGGCCTAGTTAAATTCGGGATACAAATTAAAATGTTATCTAGGATTTTTTAAAAGATAGTTCAACTTAATGTTTTCTTTCATGATTCCATTGTTTTGATCCACACTGCTGACAGCTGCTATGTAGGCCTAAAAAGAGTTAACTCTTCTCACACACTAAGAGATGTTTTACAAACTGCCAAAGAGAAATCTTTCACAATTGCTCGTAAATGCCAGTACCCTATGCTAAGCAATTATTACATAATTGGGGCTTCACCCGGCTTTCTAATTGGCAGGCACCTCACGCCACAATCTTATCTACTGATTATTCCAAAGTATATGTCGCCCAATAACTCTTGCGCAAATGTTCACTCGTCCTACTTGTGGACTGTGTGATGGAATATTGGACTGTGTTCTGCAGCTGCTGATTGTATATATGTCTCCTACTTGTGGACTGTGTGATGGAATATTGGACTGTGTTCTGCAGCTGCTGATTGTATAATGTCTCCTACTTGTGGACTGTGTGATGGAATATTGGACTGTGTTCTGCAGCTGCTGATTGTATAATGTTCCTACTTGTGGACTGTGTGATGGAATATTGGACGGTGTTCTGCAGCTGCTGATTGTATATATGTCTCCTACTTGTGGACTGTGTGATGGAATATTGGACTGTGTTCTGCAGCTGCTGATTGTATATATGTCTCCTACTTGTGGACTGTGTGATGGAATATTGGACTGTGTTCTGCAGCTGCTGATTGTATATATGTCTCCTACTTGTGGACTGTGTGATGGAATTTTGGACTGTGTTCTGTAGCTGCTGATTGTATATATGTCTCCTACTTGTGGACTGTGTGATGGAATATTGGACTGTGTTCTGCAGCTGCTGATTGTATAGATGTCTCCTACTTGTGGACTGTGTGATGGAATATTGGACTGTGTTCTGCAGCTGCTGATTGTATATATGTCTCCTACTTGTGGACTGTGTGATGGAATATTGGACTGTGTTCTGCAGCTGCTGATTGTATAGATGTCTCCTACTTGTGGACTGTGTGATGGAATATTGGACTGTGTTCTGCAGCTGCTGATTGTATATATGTTTCCTACTTGTGGACTGTGTGATGGAATTTTGGACTGTGTTCTGTAGCTGCTGATTGTATATATGTCTCCTACTTGTGGACTGTGTGATGGAATATTGGACTGTGTTCTGCAGCTGCTGATTGTATATATGTCTCCTACTTGTGGACTGTGTGATGGAATTTTGGACTGTGTTCTGTAGCTGCTGATTGTATATATGTCTCCTACTTGTGGACTGTGTGATGGAATATTGGACTGTGTTCTGCAGCTGCTGATTGTATATATGTCTCCTACTTGTGGACTGTGTGATGGAATATTGGACTGTGTTCTGCAGCTGCTGATTGTATATATGTCTCCTACTTGTGGACTGTGTGATGGAATATTGGACGGTGTTCTGTAGCTGCTGATTGTATTTACCTTGCTTGGTTCCCATTAAACTGATTTGTTATTGTAATGTTATTTGTTTGCTTTGATAAATATCCAGTCATGTCTTTTAACCTTGTATAAGACTCGGCTGTCTCTGGATGAGACTAGGGCGGCTGTGTCAAATATTTGCTTCTCTTTTCCCATGTTGCACAATATACTGCTTTTCTGTTGCCCGACTGTTCCACAAACATATAAAGCAACAATATTTTCTGAAACCTCTCTGTAATGCTGTAAGTATTCTAATAAGATCACCACAGGCAGCCAAGATTAGTGTCAGTATTTTACTGCACTCAGAATCTTCGATATACTTTCAAATGTTGCTTTTAAACCTAGTTTCGCACTTCAATAAATATGCATCATTCATTCAGTAGCTAATTCTTCCATAAAGCCATTAATATCTTTACATAAACACATACTCTAATCGTATCAATTGTAATTTATTTCTAGAAAAAGGCTACTTACTACCTTTAATGTTTTGGTCAATAAGCAACAATCACTACTAGTTTTTAAAGGATTTACCTCATTCAAGTATTGCATGCAATATTAATTCAGTTAATATTGGGTTTTTCCTTTCACTTTATTTGAATTAGGGTAATAAATATTAGGTTGGACCTTTTGGTTTTCTTGACAACAGATATGAAAATCTCACTTTTCTTCTTTAAATATAGCTACTAAAAACCACTCTAAAAATGTAAAAAAGACATTTCTTATCTGTTATGTATGAATCCCTGTCTTCTCTAGTGAAATACTTGGAATACTCTCAACTACATTGTCGAAACAATGATTTTAATAGGCTGAAGCATTTATAATCTCATTGGTTGAATACATCAACCTTAATGCCATGCATAATGCATAAATAGTTGAAGTAGAACCAAGTTAAAGAACTTTGCACTATGCACTATTCATTACACTTGATTTATTATCACATACAAGTTAACTTTCAGACATAATCAGCAATTTCAAGACGTCTCATTTACATAAAGTACAAGCTATGAATGAACAATGAATTATACATGAAGGTTATAGATAAATCTATGTTAGAACAAAACAGTAAAAGTATTGTACACAGTGAGGCCAACTGACCAACAAACTAAACCTTCAGTTGAGTTGGGCGCTACTATACAACTTATTAAACAACACTTAGGCTTTGATTGTTATGATTCAAAATCATATATTTCAACATTATAATTTATTATGAATGTTGCATGCTCCATTCAAAGTTGAACAATATGTATGAATTTAAATCCACCCTAACACAGTGTGTTACTGTTGAGAATATCTATTGATTAACTTTCTCTACTCTTAGCTAATTACACTATAGCATAAGGAACTTGATAGTTCGTTGCCACATTTACTAACGTACACCACCTTTCCCGACAAACTTGTCCAGTCCACTTCATTACACCATAGATCTTTCAGGTCCGTTATCTTTCCATTGAGTTTGACAGTCAATACACTGAGTGCGATTGTAAGTTCTCCCTTTCACGCTGCTTGTTCTCACCACCATAGTTTTAGTTTAGGTTACAATTAGTACTCATTAATAATTCCTAGTCAATCTTGTTGGTGTTTAAGCGTATATAGCAGCCTCTAATGGAAATGTTATCAGTAATTTCTTCAAGCACGGTTGTAATATGTCACTTGTGTTTCTTGTATTGCATTAGAGGGCATTTAAGTATTATGTCAGCACCTTCTTAGGGGGTATCTTTACTGACAAGGAGGGTCACAATAATGCTTACATAAGGCAGATAGAGGGGCAAGAATGGTGCAGCCGCCCACCCTATAAGAGTGTTGAGACGTGGATTCTTGGAATTGGTCTTCAGTTTCAAAGTGGCTTAGAGTTTTATAACTACAAATAATAGAAACATTTTAAACGTTATATTTTAGTATAGGACATTATAACTACATGTTATACACTGTTGCAAAGACCACTGACACCATTCCTTACACGACTCACTTTTTGCAAGTGACCACCAACGCTGGCAATGTAATCTTCAGCACAAACCTACACATTCACCATAACATTATGTTATCGCCTCAAGTTCGGTGGGAATGTGGTTTTTCAATTCCTCAATGTTTTGTCATACACGTTGGATTTCAGAAATCCCGACAGAAAAAAATCATTGGTGGATAGCTCGAGAAAATGGGGTGGCTAGTATACTCCACCAAATCGGTAAACAAGGTGGTGTGGAAACATTCTTCATAAAGTCTTCATAAACATTCTTGCTCTGTGAGTGGTTGCACCATACTGTTGAAACTGCACGACTCCATATTGATATTCTTGTGGCGCAATTGCATTGTTACATACTGTCGTAACATAGACTCATATCGCTCTGCTGTGACTGTGACTGTGACTGTGACTGTGACAGTTCCACCGGCATCATTCTCAAAAGTATATGGACCAACAAAAATCCAGAGTAGACACTCCACACCACACAGTAACTTTCTGGCTATGAAGTGGTCGTTCTAGAAGGTAATGAGGATTTGCAGGCGGCCAGTGCCTGAAGTTTTGTTTGTTGATATAGCCACCATTTAAATGGAAATGTGTCTCATCCGTAGTAATCAAATTGTTGAGAAAAGTGGGTTGTGTGTTTTCATCTTCATAATCTGCATGAAAAAAGTTTGATGTGGCTCTAAATATCTGGGCAATAATTCATGCACCACTTGCATCTTAAAACTTAATATCCAGATGCAACATATGACATAACTTCTGTCTGATATGTTGAGGGCTTGCGAATACCTGGCTTAAAGCAGCTCATTCTGTTGCAATATTGTTCGGGGTGTTAAACTATGTCTCCTACCGGGTGGCTTCTTAGTTGATGCAGATGCTGTTGTTCTGAAGTCCTTGACCCATTTTGTGATCATCTTCCATGTTGGCATCTGTCCTGTCCTGCTGATATTAAAATGTTGCCGAAACACATGCTCACTATCAGCACACTTAAACAATGTTTCAATAGCAAGTGCACGATGTTAATTCGACCAGTGCTCAATGCTGACTGCCAAGGTTACACTATATGGGCGGACAGCAATACTGCACTACACATTGGAACAAACATTAGCTCTTTATCGATAATAAAGCATGGTTTAAAATGGATCATTGTTTCTGCCTCATCCTGTAGTTCATGTATTCACTAATAATACTTTTTTTATAGTTTTAATTAAGTGTAAATTAAAAAAAATTTTTTTTTTCAGATTTAACACGATAAATTTAAATTCAGTTTACAACATTGTTTGTTGTTAATTAGTTTTCACCTTTAATTAACACCTCTAGGTTAATAATTAACAGCTATTTATAAATTGCATAAAAATATAAGTTATACCTGTGAACAAATTATAAAAAAGTTGCCAAAAATTTAACATCAAGCAAAAGGGGGTAAGGGGATCAGACGTTTGCTTATGTAATACTTGAACCATTGTTTTTATTGTATAATGGATATATTGTCTTAACCATTGTTTTTATTATATAGTATGGAGATATTGTGGCATTAGTCGTCTCATCTAAGAAGAATGGAAGTGCACTGGTTGAATTTAATAATCGACAAGCAGCGGTAAGATATCTTTTCATACCACATTTATAAAATAATTTATTGAAAAAGTGAAACTTGAACAAAATAATCTAGCCACTTAGCTTTCCAATATTTTCCCCACTTAGCTACACAGTATTAATCTGTATCACTGATATTAAGACATAATTTAATTGATGTGTAAAATCATTCGGTTATTTGGATTCTTCAGAAACACAGCCAAGTGTACACGTGGCTTGTAGAGGAAGTTGTGTTTGTACACAACTAACACTTGCCATTTGTTTAGACATGGATCTCCAAGTCAGAGCAGGGGGGATTTGGATTGCAACTTTGACGCTTCACACGTCTGTTCCAAAAAGACCCAATATTGATATGATACTTTCTTTTTTTTGTCATTTAAGCTTTAAATACTCGATAAACTTTCATCTCTGAAACTATAATTATTGAAATAAAAATACCTTTCAAAAATAAAATCTCAGGAAAAACTTTGCAGGTTCATGTTTGTCAAATAGGATGTAAGAAAACATTTATTACTAACTACATCTGGGTTTCTAGTTAAAGTTTATTTTAAAATAAACTCCTTTATTAGGTAAGTTAAGGCCATAATAATTTTAAGATAATCGATCTTTATTTGTATTTATTGTTATTAATTGATAAAATATATCTTTAAGGAAAACCTATACTGTTTGATGTATGTTTTATTATAATATGGAAGAAGTTACAGGAAATAAACTTAGGTTAAGGGATTGGCTGGTAACAATCGATTTCATTCAAGAAATACCCATTACTTAATGTCCTTCCCAAATTTGTAGCTTATTTCATTACCTGCCATATAGTGAATCTTCAGTCTGTTGTAGACCTATATTCCCTAAATTCTTGCTGTTACTCTCCCCACCTTCCATTTTATTTCTAATTCCCTTTTCCAGTATCTTCTCATACATTTTTGAACAGTGGCCTATCCGCGTTATTGTTATATCATTATAACCCTTCTTCATTTTTCTTCCACCTTCACCCATCACTCTAACTTTTTGTATTTTCTCTCCTCTCCGGTTTCTTACCTGGCTTTATAACACCTTCTTCCACATCCCTTTGTAGCCTTTCTGTTCATTTTTGCATCTAATCTTTCCTGGCTTCATATACCACTCTCTTTGCTCTTTTTTTCTTCTACTTGTATTTTTCCTCTGTTTCCTCCTTCCTATTCTTAAAACTCCTTCTGAATTCTTTATTATTCTCCTCCACTGTTCGTTAACCCTGTCATTCCACCAGCTCTCTTTCCTCTTCATTTTTTAGCCTCCACTCTATAGTTCTTCTTTGTTCTTGTTTTATTACTTTTCTCTTACATTCCCATCCCTTAATGTTTGCCACCAACAACCTGTGCTCACTATCTAAGGACACACTTGGTATTACCTGATGTTTGAGGTCTGACTTTTCATTTCTTCATGGTAAAGTGGTCTATCACTGACTTTTGCTCCCATCCCAACTGTATTTGGTGATCTTATGGCTTTCTCTTGTAACAGTTGTTTGTCACTTGTGGAGCGTACACTTGGATCACCTCCACATTTTTTCCTCTGTCATTAATTGACATATTACTGTCACTCTTCCCTACCAGCAGCCTTTCTCTCACTACGAAGTCTACTCCTTTTCTCTTTCCTTCATAGTTCCCCATCCAATGTAGAATGAAGCCATTCTCTAATGCCGCTCCCTCTCCACTTGGTCTCACTCAGGCCCAAGACATCCACTCTCCTTTCAGCCATCATGTTAACAATCTCCTCCACTCTCCCAGTCATTGTTCCAATATTCATACCTTATGGCTGTCAACAATGTTTCCATTCTGGCATTTTACTTTTTCTCGAGTGGTTTGGTTTGTTTCGGCCACCGGCTTACTAAGCCTGTCATTACCTACACCTGAGTAGCTGGGCTGCCGCTTACAGGTCCTCTTGGTGATAACCTTACCTAACTGAGGCTATGGGTGCTGATGGTGACTTAACTCATCATCACCAACCCTCTCACTCTCAGCCAAGCCTGTTGGTTCTGGCCTTGGCTGGTCTCCTATTTATTGTCTGCACCAGACCTGGTTTTCACTGGGGTGTAACCCAACCTCCACAAAGCTACTCAAATCCTGGTACCCCACTTGGCGGTGAGATCGGTATTGAGTACGAGAGGCTGAACGGAACCCACTACGTAGGGTTCTTGTATCGCTACCATGTTAGTATCCCTTACTGCTTATCAAAATTAATATAAATAACCAAAGTATGACAAATTTATTTCCATGGTTGGTTTTACTGAATTAGTACAGCTCTAGTCTCAACAAATAATAAATAACATAATAGTTCTAAAAGTATCAAATTAATTATTATTTTTTAGTTAATGAATCCTCCAAAATTTGAAGAACTCAAGGATTTGAAGAATCTCGATCTAATTTGAAGGTTTGATTAGAAGCAGAACTTGAGTAAAACCCGAAGGAATTATGAATTGTAACAGTCATATTTCTCATTTAAACCATAGAAAGTTTTATTTGTTTCATGAATATCTTGGCGTTTGGAAAATATCCATTTACATTTAAGTAGATGTTTAATCCTACATTCTATTAGGATGTATACCCATTTAAATCAACACATTAATTTGTTTAGAAATATCACTGTTTGATATAAAATGATGGAAATTGTTTAGTCTGATAGGTAGCAATGCTACCTCGAGGGATAAAACTTTGTCCCTCTCTTGTAAGCTACACCATAGTGAAACCGTGCTACTTTTCAAGGTAAAATAATGTCTACACTTATGTTATGTAAAATATGTATATATTTCACAAACACGATATTTAGATTATTAACAAAGTAGAACTTTTTTAATTCAAAGTCTAAGGGATATTTAAAAAAAATTCAAAATATCCAAAATTCAAACTAACCATTTTCATGATTATCCAGGCAGTTGGTACACAATTAATTAATAATCTCAAAATATGCTGCATATTATCACACACATTCTATTTATGCTACATAAAACATACATACACAATACATACATAAATAAACAAGAAAAATTCAAATACAAAATTTAAAAACATGGAAAAATTAGCATACAAAAATTGCAGACTTAAATCAGAATTGATGAAAACCGAACCAACACATCCTCTATGTTAGGTAACCCACTCGCCACTGGTGCATAACTCCCCGACTTCTCATTTACTATGTGTTAGAGACTCACTGAAACTTATTGCGTGAGGATGGCGAGACTGGTGATTACAGGCGAGAGAGAGGACAGTCAATGCGTGATATGGCGGTGTGTGGATGTGAATAAGGCGTGTACGAGTGAAGGTCGTGAAAAGGGGTTGTGTTCGTACGTGTGCGTAGCACAAGTTATGTTGGATCACCAAGTGTGCAATAACTAGACCATGTGTGGTACAACATATGTGTCATTAGGCTAACCCCAACTCTAGTGGACATTCTTGGCTCATGGGGTGGTTTAATAAAGAGCTAGGTTTGAAATTAGTACACACTCAAAACAATTAACAATGTATAGGCTTTGAATTAGCCAAATATTTTCTTCTAAAATTAGAATCAAATTTTATTTTTTAATATTGATTTAAATAGTAATTTCATGGGGAATCATAGTGGACTTGAATTATACAATTTTTCAAATCAACCAATGTTGAATAAACCAAATATTGCTGTATTAGTACCCCCCCCCCCTCCCCCCCAGTTAAACCATTTGGTATTTTAGAACGTTACCATGATAAATTAGTTTACAGTGTAACTTGTGTCATTGACTCAAACTCATGATTGTATTACTGGGTGTACTTGGCGACTTAGTACATCAGTCAATGTTGTTTCCCTAGGAGATGGCTCACCAATTAGAGCGAGGTTTGACAAACAAGCCTATTACTGTCAAGTGGTTGGGTGAATCGACCAGCCTTCCAGACAAGAAGATTGGTGCAATGTTTCCTGCAGGGAATGAGCCCGAAGGCAGTCATTCCACTTTTCCATCCTTTTCTTTCAATTCAAGCAATGTTGAAGTAAGTTTGCAATTTCACCAACCTAAATATTTAGGATGGATTAATTTTATAATTTCAACAACTATTTTTTTCTTAGTACCACATCTTACTACCTGTTCAAGATAGACATTTAATAAAACAAATTGAAATTTTCAATATTAATTATTTTGCAACCTCTGATTTTTTAATTTTTAAAATATAATTCAAAGTAATAGTTTATCAAATACTTTCATTAACTTATGCTAGAAAACAAATTTTCTTAAAATTAAAATTGAGTTTCCATGTTAAATCTCAGTTAGTCTGTCTTCTTGACAATTTTTAAAAAATAATATATTTTTGGCAAAACTTAATAGTTTGAAAAGGTTTTGGTTTTGGGAATTTAAACATTGGACAGTTTTACAAAAGGATGATATACGGTATTAAATAAATAAGTTGAAACTTGAAAAATTGCTGTTTTTCCTTCATTTTCTTTAAATTACCTTTAACTTTTAAATTATATTTTGTTTAATTGAGAACCCAGCAAATTTTACTCTAGGTCTAGCGCTCTGTAAAAAAACAAAAACAAGGAAAATTTGATGTAATTTGTAACATAATTTTAACAATCAACATAATTTTAATTGTTTGAATGTGATTTGATTGTAGTTATTATTACAGGGACCAACAAAGATGCCCATGGAAAACAGAGACTTTGAGAATCTAGTCCTTGATCGTATGAGACAGGCTGAAGAACGCCGGAAACTTGCCCAACAAATAAAAAACGAAGAGGGTTGAAATGGGAGTTTTAATAGAGTGAAGGCTAATCTTTTCTTGGATACCAAAAACAATCAAACAATTTTGAAGTTTGGTGGTGTGTTCAAAAATAAATAATCACCATAGACACCTTAAGTATGTTTATTTTAGTTTAGTTTTTTATTTCAACACTATGTTTAGTAAAATTTTATTTATATTAATTTACTTAATAAAAAATAATTTTAAAGACGACTACTTAATCTCGCCAACCCATCAGGTAGATGGACTGACGAGGATGTGATGATACGAGGGAGGGCCGCTTAATTGGAAATAATTTACTGTACAACTTGCACACATTACTATAATGTTGTGTCTTGTTTTCTTCCAGCACTCTCACACTTGTTATTTGTGTCTTTCTTGGTCTCCCTGGCACATGCTTCAGATCCATCCTTCTCCTTTTCCTTCAGCCCATGTGTCCCAGAATCTTTCAAGGATTTGCTATTCTCTTTTTGGCCTATTGCTCCTTGAAGTATATATTATGTGTGAATATTGTTTGCATCGTTCCTCGTTACCTTTGGTCAAAGAACTTAAGAAGTGATGACCGACACTTATTCACAAACCATGTGACTTCCAGAGCTTACATTCTTAGTTAGTTAAGGTAATAGTAATTGGGAGGATATGGGGGGCGGGGAGAGGGGGGCCAAATAGAAGAAATGTCTCTTTTATTATTATTATTATTAGTAGTAGTAGTAGTGGTAGTGGTAGTGGTAGTAGTAGTAGTAGTAGCGGCAGCAGTAGCAGCAGCAAACATCGTGTCTTACTACCCGTTTCGTTTATACGCACTTACGCTAATGTGTAATGGTAGGGTGATTGTGAGATGAAATGGAGGAACTACAGTTTAACGTGGGATCCGAACCACAGTGGAGGCCTGGCATTCCTCACATTCACAAGTTGTGATTAATAAACGTCTTGTCAGAGGTGAAGGAAGGGTTTGGCAATCAGATAAATCTATGCCGGGATCGAGGATTGAACCCCGGACCTCCAGCAGAGAAGTCTGACACCTTACCCCTAGACCACCAGGTAACCTTTTTATGATGACTATTAATTATGTTTATTTGAAATAAAGAAAGATGTGTAGAACTTATCTCTAGTCAAGGTAGGCAATCAGGACTAACTTAATTAGTCCCACTGCAATACCTTTCACCGGTCAAATAAGGCGTGGTCTTCTTTCCTCAACCCTCGAAAGCTAAGGCGTTGTAGGAATCATGTTCAAGCTAAAGATTAGTCTCTGAGATGAGCATAGCTAATTCAGTAAGAAATAAAAAAATATACTCAAAGCTATAATTTATAAAAAAAAAAGTAGTTTCACCTTTAAACTAAAATATAATGACCATTTAAAGTCCTGTGCATTCTACACAGCAATTTCCTTGATGTTCTCCACACATTTCTTTGGAGCAGCGACAGCACAGGTATCTTTTCATTCTTCGTTTTGATGGACAGAAAGCACAGATTCTCCTGGTTTGCAGTTCTGGTTAATTTTGTTGAAAATTATGCTGGCTTACATCTAGGATTTCTGCTATCACCTGAAGAAATGGCCCCTGATAATTATTTCAAGACAGCGTTGAAGCCGTGGTCTCACAAGTTCACAGTGTAGTCCTTAGCAAACTGACGTCTTGTTATTGATTTCTCTACTTTACTCACTTTTGTTATTAACATATATGACATACAAATTTACCAGAATTAAATTGATCACACCATAAAAAAAAACTAGCCACCCTCTTGTTTTTCTACTGCATGACATCTGGTTACACATTTGATCTATCGTATCATCTGTCCCTTTTGTTGAATTGTAAAACTCTATAATCTCAGGTTTTTGGTCAGTTCATCAGGGTGTCTATCATCCGGGAAAACTGGAATTAGCCGGGAATTTAAAGTGGTCTGGGAAAAAACGGGAATAAGTTAGGAATTTGGTAATTTACAACAAAAAATCCGGTAAAATGTTGTTTTAATCAGTAAATTAGTTAGTAAATTAAATCAGTAAACTACAATATGATTCAAATTGTATATTTTTTTGTAGCCTTGTAATATATTTACTAATTTTCTAATTACTAGTAGACTATGTTAATACAAATAAAAAACATATTTATTTAACTATTAAAACTTATTATGAATAGATTAATGAAAAAAAAGGAGGGGGGAGTAGAAGGGTGTGACATACTGTGGAGTCGGGAATTGTCAAGTTGAGTAGACACCATGGTTCATTGATGTTTGGCTTTTCATAACATGTTGACAGTAATAAAACTACTTTATTGTTCTTAGTTTTGCATGATACCATTGTTTTGGGACCATCAAAACAAAACATAATAAGCCAATTTTTCTTTTTTTGTTGACTAACATCTCTTGTGGTATTTCTCTCTTATTGTGACGTAGCGTTCCAACAGTTGTGAGCTTGCAATCCAACATCTCACTAACCAAAGAGATCGATGTGAACCAGTTATCAAATAGTAGAACCTTGAAAAGTTTCAGTCAAAATAATCTGCAAGAGGCATACCTCTAGTTGTACCAAGATACGGGACTGTGTCACTCATGTATTTTGTGGCAGTATCACATATCATTACAATTCTGATTTCATATTTCGCTGGATTATTAGGTATATACTGTACATCCTAAAACTGCATCTACCTATAAAAGCTAATAAATTTTCATCAATTGTAAGATACGAATCGGGTTTATAAGAATATCTACAGCCTGTTATAAAATATTCTCAGATTTCTCATAATGCAGCAAATCAATTTTCTTATTTTCTTTCTTGTTGCACGACCATCGAATCGTAAGCACTTGATAATGAAATCAAACCTGTCACAGCTCATAGAAGCTTTGTATCTACTGCCACTATACTCGAAATTGAACATTTCTTTGGAAGTTAGATGATTGTCCTTTTGTGCAGCGGCTAAAATAAGTATTCCAAAAATAGTCCAGTCAATCAGTGCTCGAAATGGGTTCTACCTGGAAAGTTTTGGAGAAGTTCTGATTTTTGGTTCATTTATATTTTTCGGGGTGCTAATTACGAATTTCCACTTTGCCACCTCGAAAATTTTCGGGAAATATTAAAAAAATGCAAAAAACAACAAAAAAACTTGACTATTTTTGGTTGTTTTCTTATAACATGAAAACTATGCACTTTTCGAGAAAAATCGCTATATACAAAAATAAACTAGAGAAAATTTCCTACAATTTAACTATGTATGTTTTATTTTGTCAGACGAATAGTTAAGGCATAAGCGCGCGTTGAAACTATTTGAATAAGTGACAACGCTCAGTGTTCATCATTCAAGTGCAACCTGCTTCTTTCTCGTGATAAAGCTCTATTTTGATGATATTCTTATTAAGAACTAGTAATATGTGAATATCTTACAGTTTTCATTGTTATACCTAGTACCTTGGGTGTTTATAGGTATAGAGTTATAACGTATATTCATGTTGATACATGTGGTTTTTATTAACATAGGTACTGTTACAGCGACAAACTAAAAACAGTTGTGATAAAAAAAAGTGTAGGAATATAATATGCAAGGGAAATATGTAGGGATAATAATAATAACAATAATATAAAAAATGTCTGGGCCGCTTTGTTGCTGACGGTCCAGGCTGCCCGATGTCCTTGACCTCTTCCTTCAGAGCCTTTCATTCATCTAGATTCTAGAAAATAAGTAAAGTAAAGAAGTAAAACAATTGTTATGTTAGTTTAACATGAGTGTATCAAGGTATGACTAAGGTGTAAAACCATCGAAAGTGGGATATTAAAGAATGCATAGCTGTGTTCGTAAAAGTATTAATTAAAATACCTTCTGATTGATCCGCTTCAAGTTCTTGGCCCGGGTCTTGAATTCCTTGGACGTCAGGATCGTCCACATCTTCATCCTCGCCCATATCAACTTTCTCAAGTTGTCGCAGGTTCCTTCACAGTTTAAACAAATTTTCGAACAATATAGGCCTGCCTTTCTAACAGCCACAATTCCCTCGGCAGCTTCTCTTACATTTGCATGAAATGTGATTTATTATAGCTTCTGGGGCAAGAGGCTGCAGGGTGGTGACTGGCATGAGGCCGTTCTTAGATGTTTCCACCCCCATTGTTCGGGTCTTTGTTCATGACCAAGCCATTGTTGAACCTGATGGAACACCCGTAGCGAATGTTGTCGTGCTGCAGCTTCAGTAGGGGGTAGTAAGGCAATGTTGGCTGTGGTCTTGTATGCAAACATTACGTAGTGCCTGTACCTCAACTTATTTATTGAAGCTACTTTTTTCCCACCAACCCCGTACAATGCAATAAGGAAATATTCACCCGCACCCGCATCGACAAGTGCCTCTTGATCAGCTTCAGGGTTTTTAAACACCTGAATAATATTGATCAGATCAGGATTCTTCTTCAGAGTATGAAGAAGTTTCATCTTACCCTGATTGAACAAAGCTGATGTTGTGTCACACCCACTCATGGCATGTAAAAACAATATGTGCTCGGCAACTGTTTATCAACTGCACTTAGAGGATAATATAGAGTATGAGGGACTTTGCCTTTTCCTGGCTTTAGTAAGTGAACGTTAGGAGAAGTACAGATACCTGTCAAGATGACTATAAGATCTACATCTTCACCGACGACTATGACAGATTCATGTATTGGTGCCAAGGTATGAGCTGTGTTGATAATCAGGGTATCCGCACCTTCTTTTGCTTGTTTGCAGACCATGTTCCCCTCTGTGAATTTCGTCACTAGCATGATATTAAACGACTTTTATTCTTCAAGTTGGCAAGGAATTTCTCCAGAGAGACCGTGGGTGTCATTGTTCCATTAAACAGTATTTCGATAGAATTGTTTTTGCGTGCTCTCCTCGAGCGCTCCAGGTATTTAGTGCTTTTTTTAGCAACATTGTCAGAGTATCCATCAAAAACGACTACCGCACTTGACTTGTAGCTTGATCGAACGAATGCAAATGACTGCCCTCTGCGCCACACAACTCGATGCAACAAATATCCGCCATCGACTACGAATATACTGCTGTCCAATTCTTTTCCTTGAGCAGGCTTGAAAGCTTTGTACAAAGTTGATTTTGTACCTTTTCTCATACCACTCTCGTCAAAAAGAGATAGTGGATAGGGACAGAGTTCATAGGTTAAGAATTCCTCATCTGATTGTTTTGCAATGCTAATTCTCTGAAAAAGTGTGGTTTGATTGATGTAATCGTTTTATTTTGTGTTTGTATGGCACTGAGAGAGAGAGAGAGAGAGAGACGGATACGAGGCGAGGGAAACATATACAAACTATTTCAGCGCGCGCTTGCGCCTAAATTATTTGTCTGAAAAGAAAAATCTACAGAGCTAAATAGTGGGAAATTTTCTCTAGTTTAATTTTGTATACGATACATTTTCTGTAAGAGTGCATATTTTTCACGCTATAAGCAAAAAACCAAAAATTGTCAAGTTTTTTTGTTGTTTTTTGCATTTTTTTAATGTTTCCCGAAAAGTTTTGAGGTGGCAAAGTGTAAATTCATAATCAGTACCCCGAAAAACATAAAGGAACCAAAAATCAGGACTTCTCCAAAACTTTCTAGGTAAAAATACCAAATTACTGGACTAAAAGTGCACAAAATCCGTCCTCACATTATTCAGAAACAGTAGAAGTTTGTTCTTTGTAATTTTTGCTTTTCTCTGATATTGCTTAGCGCATTCAATAATTTTACTACGCATTTGGTCGTTAAAAAATAAAAATAATGGTTTTATTGAAGTTTTATCTTTCGTGCAGTCCCTTGATCTCTAGCAAATGTGGACAATATTTCGTGCTGCTATACGAGTAGGCTTATTTGATGATACATAAGACCAACAATGGCCATCTTTACCTTTCAGTGTTGTTTTGTTGCATGCTACAATATAAGAATCAATGGGTAGCAATTTTCGCTGCTGAAATTGAATTATTGAACTGCTCAAACTAAGAAGTGCATTATCCCCGGAAGAAACACTGAGGTTGCCTTGTCCTAAATGTGTTATCTTTGTCACTGTAATAGCACCAACGTCATCACTATCATCAGAACTAGAATGTTTATCAGGCTAATTCTCAAGATAATTTAGAACACGATCACAATTATCACTGTAAACAATATCCTCATATTCTCCTGATCTGATTCATCACCACTTTTTCGACTACAATCACATAGTTCATCGACGTTTGGATACTTTAAGATTTTATGTTGATTATTTCCACTGATTTCACCCATCACAAAAATACTAATGAACACAAAATAAAACAAACAAGATTTTAAAATATTAGACTTACACTACAAAGTTTTGTCTATTATGTACATGTTGGTAGAATATTTCCAAGAAAAAAAATACTCTAAATTATATATACACTAATTTACTAAAGTTCTGTAGATTATTTACATGTTTATAGAATATTTACAAAATTATCATAAATATACAGCATAAAACGAAAGCATGAAGATAAAATGTCAAAGTTAAATGTAGAAGCTAATACTTCATCTGTGGGACGATGTGATGTCTGCAACTCACTCCACAGATACAGAAACCGCACTGAATGTGTATTCAAGGCCAAATGAAGGTAGCGAGAACCTCGGCGCCTGCCCAATTCATGGAGAGCTGGGAGGTGGAAAACATTATTTTACACTCGTCTCGTAGACGACGAATTAGCTTTCCAGGGTTAAGCAAGTCTCCATGCTGTTTTTATTCTTCCAACCAGCAGGGTTATTATGACCATTTGACACGAATTAGCTTTCCAGGGTTAAGCAAGTCTCCATGCTGTTTTTATTCTTCCAACCAGCAGGGTTATTATGACCATTCGACGCTAAGTTAGTTGCTACCGTTAGTTAGCTTCACTTTCGAGGAAAAGATAGCGTTTGAGTTATTATGACCACCACTCTTTGTATCGTTCACTAGTTCTAGCTTCGACTTTGCTTCTAGCATCAACGCATAGAATAAAATCAGTTTTCGTCAACAGTTGGCAACACTTTTCCAAAGAATATTACCTTTTAAGAAGTTAGAGACTAGAAATTAAGTAAATTTATTTCAAGAATGCTGGTATTCATGACTGAACATTATTCATATGTTTTTATTTTCCCAAACAGCTGATCACAAGTCACATTATTTTGTATTTGCTTACGGTTGGAAATGAAAAAATTACTAGACCTACATTATTCAATACACACAACATATTTTAGTCAAAATCATAATGCATAATGCATTCAGATAGTAATGTCATACGGGGAAATGGATTAATATATGCAGGGTTACTACGGTCTGGAAAGTCAGGGGGGAAAATATTAGTCAAGAAAAGTCAGGGAAATGACAATTCATGTCACACTTCTATCTCATTAGAAATTGTAAAGCCGCAGAAGGAAGGTGTTGCCAAAAGTGAAAGTAGTGTAGTGGCTCAACGAAACCCTAACACTTTTGTTATGAAAGATAATATAAATAAGGCGAAAGTCATTTGGGCTTTGCATGTTGTTGACAATAAAATGTATTTCAATTTGTGCAATAATTTAAGTACAATTTTTCAGTTGATTTTCCGAGTGTTCCATTGCCAGTGGTTTTACTCTTGGTGGAGACAAGACTCCATATTTCATTGTGCATGGCTTGGCTCCATTCTTTCAGAACAATTTACTGGACTAACTAAAATTATGTAACAACTTTGTAATTTGTTTTGATGAGGCATTGAATAAAGTTATTCAACGAGGGCAAATGGACATTGTATTCAGATTCTGGGACAAGGAAAATCATAAAGTTATCGGTCATTGCTTGGACAGTGTTTTCTTCGATAGAAGCACCGCTGAAGAATTACTTAAGCATTTCCTGGTTTGGTATTTCTCCTCTTCACTCTCTAATTTTATACAAGTGTCATGGATGGCCCAATGTCAATTTAAAGTTTATAACACTTCTTCAGGAACACATAAAATCTGTCACAGACAATGAAGTATGTATTTTGATAAATCTGGGAACATGTGAGCTTCATGTTGTTCATGGTTCCTTGAGAACAGGAGTGGAACCTATCAATTGGGATATAAATTACTTACTGTGTCACATGCACTACCTGTTCACTGACTCTCCAGCTCTTCAAGCATTGTTTACCCAGTTGACAGGGTGTACAACTTTTCCTTTGAAGTTCTGTGGTGTGAAGTGGTTAGAGAATGCAACATGCTTTCAAAGGGCATTACAAATTTGGGACTACGTTGTTAAGTTTCACAAAGAAGAAAAGCTTCCCAAAACAAAACCTGTAGGAATACTGAAAAGAGCAGCCTGTGATCCATTCCTGAAGTAGATACTAGCTTTCTGCAAAACAATTGCAGATGGATTTCAGCTTTTCCTTTTTGATAGGGTTTGATATATTTTGTTATTTTCCCATCATTTTCCCTGAATGTATTGGCAAGACGTCTGCTTTCTTATTCTTCCATGAGAGGTGAGGCAAGGTCGGCTGTAGGGGAGGAGGAGACCGAAATAAAAGTTATTAAATTAATATTTCCAAATGAATAGTTCCATAAAATTATAGTGGAAATTTTGTGAGAAGTTGGTCAGGGAACTTGGGAAAATAGTCAGGAAAAGTCAGGGAGAATTTTTTTACAAATACTGTAGGAACCCTGATATGAGACGTTGGCCAATAAAGAAACAATGTTTTTTGTAATATGTGTGCTTTACGACCCAATGCCTTATTCTCCACATATTTGTGTTGATACTGGAACAAGTGTAATATGTCATGTGAAGACCTTAAAAATCAAAACTAGTTATTTAAAGTTGATGAAAGTGTTCAAGAACTCCCAAAAATAATGTTTAGACTGAATATTTTTGACAACTTAAAGTCAAAACAATGGGCATTTATACCCAGTCGGCCTACTAGGTTAACAATAAATTGAACGAGGGGTGGTTTGGATGGTTAAAAATAATAAAATGTATCTTTTATTTAAAGGGAATTCTTGAGACTTTAGTTAAGTCTATTATATTTACAATGAGTTGTTTGCAATTTATTCACTTGAGGATAACTAGGTCTGACTACTAATTATCGGTTTCAGATAAATTTAGTAAACCTTTTATGATTAAAAAACCTAGGCCTAAACCAAACCACATGTAAATATTAAGCTAGGGCCTATTTTTGTTATTTCCAGTCTTGGCTGCAATATTTCATAGGCCTACAACTCATATTAATGTGGAAAGTAATCACTACTGTATGTACTATTCAGTTTAAATAGGATTACATTATTAAAGTTTTGTTGAGGCATCTTTAACAGATTAGTCCTACCCTTTTATTGTCTTGTCGACTGGTCTGTCCACGTGTTTTACACTATTAAGGTATATTTAGATGATAAAGGTTGAATTATAGAATTCGAATTTGTATAGCGGAAGAGTGGGAAAACATTTAGAAGAATAAAATCACTCATCACACCCAGCTAGAATTCAAATCCCAACCTCCCCACCATTGGAAAACTAGACCAAAGAGACTAACATACTGGTCAATGTTGCCCCATGAGGTAGGTCAAAATACTACTAACACCCCAAATATGTTGAAGCCTAACTAACTTCCACCTACTATAAAACCTAAAATCAATTAAGTTTAATCATAATATTGGAACTATCAGTATGTTGATGGTGAATAATAATGCATTTTGATAGTGCTATATTTCAAAGAAAATATTATTTTAACATTCAGTGTAAGCGTACTATCTATCCCCAGTCTTGGCCTACATTATGATATAGGCCTATTTAAAGTTAGATTATGTGAAACACACACATAAAGTTTTGAAATTATTATATCGGGCCAATGAGATGGCAAGTTTAAATCAGGTAACACAAAAAACCTAATAAATTACCAAAACTAGCAAACATAACCTCGTAATGCAAACCAAAGGACAAGTATAATGTCTGCAACACTTAGCGTCATTCTATTAGGAAAATATTTGCGCTCGCAAGTACTTTGCTTTTGCAAAGTGGTCGACCATAATAACTTTTGACACAAAATCTAGCCTCTCTTTGCTAACGGTCGCAAATTTGTTTTGCGTCGTGGTCATAATAGCCCTGCAGTTCACAGCTAAAACAAAAATTGTGTTCACCTAGTCACTCTCTAAATAATGTAGGATTTTTCTTCTCTCCACCTCTATATTTATTGAGAAAGAACTAACCACCAATATGGCTGGATACCAACCGACTAACTTGTGTCATCACAGACCTTCCTCACCAAAACCAACTTTTCAGGTGAAATAAAACCTTCCATGTGCGAACTGTGCACTCTCACGGAGGTTTGGGGACTCTGACTGTTGTCACAAAACAGGGAATTTAGATCACCACACACTTCCAACCACCAGCTTACCTCGAATATAGATATAATAGCATATGACTAGTTTATAACCTAAACATGTTGGTTACAGTAAACTGAACAGGCTGTGTGTGGGAAGAAGGAGGAGGATTCAAATATTGGATGATTTGAAGGAAAGAACAAAATTCCGGAAGCTCAAGGAGGTGTCTAAGTTAACTGACCAAATGAATGGACCTTTCGCAAGACAGTGCACCTAATGAAGATGGTGATGATGATGAAAAGTCAATGTCTAGATCGACCAATTTATACAATGCCTTGGGAAAATTGACATGAAAACTATAGGCTTTGACATAAACAAACATTTTCTATTTCGGTAACATGTGAATATGGAAAATGAGTTTTCGTTGTTTTTTTTTGCGGAAAAAGGCTGTTCTAAGGGCTCATAACTAAAATTATATTGAGAGAGCAATACGAAAAACCTAAAAACTTCAATAAAGTAAACATTATGGGTGGTGGCATTGTTTTAGTTGGCTCATATTAACCTTTCTGGTTGTAAAAGCTGTCCCAGGGTCCATCAATTGAATAGTGTTTAGCAACAAACAACCAACCGCCAATATCGATTTTTTTTTGTGTTTTTGTATTTAAGTGATAGAAAAGAGTCCTCTCTATCTTGTAAATAAATATGAAAGTATTTCCTGCATCGTACTGCCATCTACAGATGTCCAAACCAACCACCATTTTGTAAAGGTCTTTTCTTCAATTAGCAACAAACATCCAACCACCATAATGCAGTAGTGTGAATGTATTTCTGTCATTTGCTGATAAGCAACAAACAACCAAGCGACACAGTTTCCCACTTTTAGCTACTGTATTTGTATGTCAGAGTGTGTGTGATTGATTCTTATAAACTGTGTAATCCTTTTTGTGCTACCAGTTGAGTTATTTTGTCTTAGGAAGATGTTAATATTATTGTTTATAGAAAACATTAAAAAATATATTGAATAGCCTATTAACATGTCAGAACATTCAAAAAGATTAGTAGACTTGGCACTTGCCACGTTTTATACAGAAGACAACCAAAATGATAATTCAAAGATTCAGAAAAAGCTGAAACATTAAGTTTCCCTGGCTTTTATTATAATTTCACACAATCTAATGTTACACCCTCTCTATCTACCTCGTAGTAATAGGCCACTGTAAAAAATACTACAAGGAAAAGAAGATATATCTAATGGACATGAAATAATAAATAAGAAAGCAAGCGCAGAGAGAATTAAGAGTAAATAGTAATTTAATTCAATCAAAACAGCAGACAATAAATAAGGTGGCCTTGACCGTCCTAGTAGCAAAATGGAAAACATAATAGTTATCTTTACCATTTTAAGTCTGTTTCAACTCTTTCAGAATAAACAAAATAAATAATAATATCAGTAGTAAAAGGCTTTATGAGCCAATCTAAATGGTTACGAAAGTGTCCTAACAAAATGGACTGGATAAACATAAAAACTTTCTTTAGTAATATTAAATAGTAACCCCCACAGTTTTACAGTGAATGTTAATAAAGAATCTAACGTTATCTAAACAGAAAATACACCAGTACTCTAGACAAATATACAATAAACTTTACAAATGACGTTACATACTTTAAGGATACGGACCAACAATTTTTGGAGGAGGGCTTCTGATTCCTCTTTTCGTTGGAATCAAGGATGTTAAAAACACTTTTTTTTTGCCTTTATTACACAAAAACCACTGGATCATTACCTATCAAATACCTATCATTTTTAATTGTTGACCGATGAACCTGTTTCAAATATAAATCAATGGTTTAGCAATGGAGGTGAAGTTGGCACATGTCTTTGTTAAGTTATAGCATTGATTTTAGTGTTTTATTCAACAATAAAATAGTATGTTCATATTGGTTTAATAATTTAGCTCATTTCTAATGCGAAGTAAAGGTTTGACGGGGTTTATAATATCATTTTACCATATGTATTATGTTAAGCCACACAAGCAAAAAAAAAAGTTTGTAGTATTATACTGAGTAACAAAACACTCATCCTAGAAAACCCAAAGATATAGGTATTTATTTCGCCCTTTTCCAGCTATAAATAGGCCATGATTGTTTGGCTTCAGTTTTACAAAAAACAACAAGATCCATTTCCTCACTGTTTACTGTATATGTTGTTGGCTGTAAATTGCAATAATTAAACTTGTCAAAGGCAAGTGGAAGTATTCCAGCATGCTGGCCATTAATAACCATCTTTTAGTAAATTTTATTAATATATATCTGTACACTATTGGGCTCAGGAATGTCCTCATATATAAGTTTCTATGTATGGAGATATTTAATAAGGAGTAAGACACAGGAGCATATTATATCATTAAATATATGAATAAATTACACTATCTCGTAAAGTAAATAATTAAAATATTGTATATTTTATATTATAAACATGAATCAATAACATAACTAACAAAATAATTTATAACTGTTGAATACATTGACATTCAATAAAGTAAATGGTTACTCTTTCCTTTAAAATTTATCTATTTTCTAACCCTTATCCTATTCCTATTGTTGATGGTTTTGCTAAAGGTATTGATATTTAAAAAATATTTAATCCATTTGTAAAACTCAGATACATCGCCAGGCTAGGATTATTCTATAGTTTGAAAGATTTATTTTGAATAATAATAATTCAAACCCCGGCCTTAAAACTCATCTCATTACTATCTTTACTAACCAAACTACTGGGGACCTTGTCTAAATCTGAAACATCTTTCTATCCCAAATAAATGTAAGCACCAGTGTTCTGAGCTAAAGCTTCAGAGGGTTAATTATTCCAATTTAATCATACTTTACAAATATGTAAAATCAGCTTTTCAGAAGTTTCCGGAATAATGTCCTTAAGTATTTTACAAATAAATCAAATACAAAGTAAAGGGTTTCAAAAATATAAATCTATTCACTTTGTGCTACCTAAATAAAATCAATTTTAAGATTTGATTAGTATAGTTAGAAAAATAATGCACATTCTGAAGAATAAATTATTAATTGTTAAAAACGCACCAATTAAAAAAAAATATTTATTGGCCCTGGAACGTTGAAACTTTTGTAGCTCAGTCACCCCTGGATCCCCCCTCACAAAAAAATTGGCATTGCATGTTTGTCTTGCTGATGCTTCAGTTTTTATCAAAACAATTTTCAATCAAATTGACTCACATATATGTTAGGGATCCTAATATATACAATATACTCAAATTTATAAAGTGGATGAAACAAGCGTATTTTAGTCCTATCTCTGATCCCCAAACCCCCACAAAAATGGTGACTTTCCTATTCCCTCTAAATAGGCTCTAGTATTATCAATAATTAGTCTAAAACCACCAGGTCATTCAAAGCATGCTCAACTCATTTGCTTGACTTTGAACTTTGATTTAAGGATTCATGTCCAAATCCTAGGCAGGTGATCTTCCAGTGGATTTTAAGAGTATTTGACAACTTATTAAAAAAGCAACTTTTTTAAGGCACTTTCCACTAAAGTAATAAGTTATTCATAGAGGACAAACTCCTCACATACTGAAGTGTTAAACTCTCTTAAAATGACTGTACTACAGCTTGGTAGTAACAATCGAATTACTTAGGATTTGTTGCTGCAAGTAATATTATTACTGTCATTTAATTAAATAATATTAAGGGACAGTACTATTAATAACTATCCTAACGCATAAGTCAATGATAGTATTTGAGAAATGTCTACTTGAAGGCGGGAAACAAACCTGGGACCAGTGTGATTCAAACCTTTATAGACTGTATGCAAGGATGAAATGAGTAAAAATGAAGGGTGAGTGGCATTAATTGGCCTTGGTATTGAGCCGTCTGCAAGAGCGTACCCTCTAAGATTGCTTATTAAACCCTCACATTTTCAACCTTAAATAATACTCAAAAATCCCACTTCTCATTCACTCTTCACGTTTGCTTATTTCATTCTTGCATTCGGCCTTATGAATTTATTGAAGGAAATACTCTTAGGCCTCGTGATCGGACATATTACCCTAAATCACTATCTAGATGGTAAGACAAACAAATAATTAGCATGTGCTTGATAAAACAGTATTACAAATAAATATAAATTATATTACAACCATGAGCAAGTGATAAATTGTAATTTGTATGTTATAATTTTGTTCTCGACAATATTTGAATTGCGCGCGCACTATTCCGCAACGACACTAACGCCATTTGCCTTCAAGTTCTGATCACAGGAACTAAAGAGTAGCAAGACCCGTATATCTTAGACTCTGGAGTGGACTGAACTTTTCAACAACCTCATAAACATTTATTCTGGTGGAAAAAAGGATTTGCGCAGAAATAATAACCTCATACAACCATATTAAAATTAAGTAAATAATTAATAAATGTGTTTAAAACACATGATTATACAAATGAATATACAAATTGGAACAATATTTAATATGCGGTACAAAAATGGGGTTCCAAAGGAAAACTTCGAGAAAAAAAATTGAAAACATAACCTCAAATTAAAATCGACTCCAAGCGGCCAAGTTTAAGGTGCCACAGTTTAAATATTTGTAATTGTGGCACAAGCACACTTAGTGGGGATTATAGTACTAGGTATCTACAACAACCCTAAATAGTCGTGGAACCTGGATCCTTTGGAAATTTTGAGATATTTGACTTTGACCTTATGTCAGCTAGCCACATAAATATTTACTTAGTTGATTATTTGATATATATAATTATTATGTTTTCCCTGAGGTATATAAAATCACTATTGGCTGTGAAACATGTAAAAACAATAATTATACCAGTAAATAATGGTTTCTTTATTAAATATTATTTATTATGTGTAGGTAAGTGAACATTATGTGATTACATAAATTTCCATGATATATTGCAAACTATAGGTGAAATAATATTTTACATGTTGGGAAATATTATTTGTGTAAATTAAGTATAACATTACACTAGTTACCGTAGGTATGGACATATAATTCACAGGGTACAGAAGTGGAGTCGAATGAAATATAATTTTTTTTATATTTTACAATATTAAAACAAAATTCAGTTTAGAACATATAAAACGGGAAAAACAACTGTACAAATTAAACAAATAACTAATATACAATTTAAATTAACATCAAAAGAATTATCAGGTGCTTTCAAATGTCTTAGAACATTGGAATATATTGCATCACTTAGCTTATAGTCGCAATACACAACCAAATGTGAGAATTCAAAAATCTATTTTTTCATATCATATACTTTTTTATGGTTTAAACTTTAGAGAAAACTAATAATATCTTCAAACCAACAACTGGTAGGTTCTGAGTAAACTAGCTTTGATTAAGTTTCAATGGAATAAACAAACATATTATCTTGTTGATCAAAACAAACACACTTTATATAGGCTTATATATATTTTAAACAAAATTGTTCTATTGTTTATATTTTAATTATTTTAACAGTCTTTTATATTACTCACTGCAAAAAATATAAATAAGATTTATACAAATATTCTCATATTTGTAATTGATTAAATTCTTAAGCTACTAGAAAACAATATTAATTCCAAATAACAAAATAATGAGCTAGGAAATGTGATAAAAAAAAACTGTCAGAGATAAAGAAAATAGTTCTTATATATAATTGAATATAATTACAAATTTGTGGAAATGGTGCAGTAAAATTTGTATTTCGTAACTCCCACTAGATTGTCCTTCCTTTAAAGGTGTCTCTTCAGATGATCCTCCACCAGCTTCATACCTTTTTTATTCCAGTGGACCATGTCGACCTTCTTCTTTTTAGGGGCACCAATAAATCTATTAAATCAGTTCATTAATTATTGACTAATAAATGTAAAATTAATATATCCATTATGTTATTTTAGCTAGTTGAAAATATTTTAGAATTTTGGACCTCAATATAGGCCTAACTTTACTTTACAAATTACACCCATTATGTTTCCAGCCTGTGACCTGTCATAGCTTCATAAACCTTACAACCCAACTTAAGACTAGGACAGGCACAACATCCAGTCCCCAGCCGTTAATTCATCACTGTAAGAGGGTAAACCCATATTTACACCAATGATGAACTTTCAACCATGCCGGGAATAGAACTCGGGACCCTCAGCTCAGTAAGCAGACACACTACCTACTGCTCTAAGGTGACTGATGACTTATTATAAATAAGATTATTTATCATTTAGAGTTTACGTTCAGGCTTTGAAAGAAAAACCGAAGCAATGATTCCAACACGTGGCCTGCTAGGGAGTAGAACAATATGGAAGTTTTTGTTTATTAAGTATCCAATCAACTGGACCTTCTCCCTTCCCCTCCCATATCACTCCCCCTTAATGATTTTATGTGTACACTACTGGAGTGGAGTCAAAGCTAATGGATTCATTGGCCTGCCCCTCCAGAAACCTTTTTCAAATTATTTGTATTTCGGTGCAACATATCTATTATAAAGTATAAACACTGGCCACAGACTATTCGAAGAGGTCCAAGTTGATAGTCCCATCTTCTTGGAGGAACAAACCATAGATGTCAAACACCCGCACTGCATTCCGTTCTGAAAAAATAATGTAACTATCAGCCACAGGAGCTCTAGTAGCTAATAGTTTGGAAATATGTTAATTTTAGTAATACAGTACATAATATATCACCAATAACTGATGCTACATTGTCTAAGGGATAAAGTTTGCAATGTACTTGGCACCAGTTTGGCATAAAAATCTTACAGCCATAACTAAAAATGAATAGATGTAGCCTAAGCCATGAAGTCAATATAACTATCAGCTTCTTCCCCAAACCAGAAACATTCCTCAACTTCACCGCTCAACAGACACTTTCTGAAAGGCGGCTAGTGAGTATGGAGGGACTGTAACCTCAAGAGACAAACGAGAAGTGAAAGTTAAACACAACAGTGCTGCGAAACTTACATTCCCCCATATTTCATTGTTCCACATTGACATTCCTCCTTTTTTCCGTGTTGCCTGTATTTTAAAACCTTCACAAAACCTTGACCATACCCTTTCTTGAAATTTACCCTAGTTTGAAAAAAAGAGCGTGCCAACCTCAAAAATTAAAAAAATTGACGTTCCTCCTTTTTTTCGTGGACCCTTCAATTACTTTCATACAAATGTATGTAGATGCAAAGATCAACATTAATTTTATTGCTTCATTAGTCAAACAGAATATTAATTTTTTACAGTCAATTAGAATTTAGCAAGTCGAAGGAAGTGAAAAATTGGTTCACAGTTATAACAATGCTGTGCCTCAACTGAAATCCCCTCGCGCCTCGCAGTTTGAGAAAGCCTGGTCTATGCTACCAAAAACCCTATTTCAGACACAGACATGTATGAGGCGAGAACTTTTGTCTGTATGTTGATGAAGCCATAAATTAACTACTACCTATAAGAAGGAACCAAAATATATTTTTAAAATATTTGCAATCTTTGGATGAATATTTGCTCGACTACGTGGAGACATTATTGAAATGAACACCACAATAAATAGCTTACATTTACTATCTAATAAACAAAACTAAATCTAAATAGCTGAAAAAATACCTACATTTAGGGCACAACTGCAAGCACGATAACAATGGTTCTTTTACGTGAAGGCATTGTTGCAATGAACACCAAAAGAAATAGTTTAAATATACTATTT
The DNA here is from genome assembly GCA_033556935.1 of Timema podura. Classification (NCBI taxonomy): domain Eukaryota; kingdom Metazoa; phylum Arthropoda; class Insecta; order Phasmatodea; family Timematidae; genus Timema; species Timema podura. Next base: position 71,005,131 of record JAVRXN010000001.1, read on the forward strand.
AAAAATGAATTAATTTGAAAGAATCACTCAAGTAAGCACCTTAGCTTATCAAACAAATTGTTCTGTTAGTAATTGATTCTATTAGTTCTTGAAATTTTTCCCCTCTCCCCCCAATCATCATTTCTCTAACTTCCATTTAAGCATTTATAGTTTTAAGAATCAATTCGCTATCTATAGTTGTAATTCTACCTGCCAGCCAAATTTCAATTTTCTACTACACCTAAAAGGTTTTTTAACTCCCCCCCCCTCCCCAATTTCCTGGAGTTCAATTTTAAAATGTACACCCTAATAGTTATTTGGAGTGGTGCATTTACCAGGGTGCTAAATTTCAGTTTTTAACCACACTGCACTGAGATGTAGTTGTTTATATTAGTTTTGTAGATTTTTAACCCCCCATAGCCCAGCCCCCTTTTACAAACTCACTTTGAGAAATTTAGAGTCTAATATTATTTTAGCTATCTGGGGTCTGATTTATCTCTACCTATCTGCAAAAATTTTATTTTATACCTCATCTCAATTTTTTTTCTCTCTTATAGTCCATCGCCACTATTTCTCAGAATGCCATTTTAAATTATTATTATTATTATTATTTAACGAACTTAAATTCTTTACCATACAGAGAAGTAATTGAATGTATTAGTTTAGAAATGTTCAGCTCCTCACTCCCAAGGTTATAGAGCATAAGGTTGGCTCTTGTAATGGTCCCTCAGTTCTGCACAATATTTATATACCTGCCCGGCTGGCGCCAGTGCAGAGACATCCAGGACTTAATCTCGGGCTTCTGGGTACCCGGACTCCTCACTGACAGAGATCATGGATGAGAGACAAACGAAACTACGTGTTCATCAACCCTCCACCATAAAGTAAAAAAAACAAACAAGATAAAAGATTGGTCTCAAAACAAACACTTCAAACACTTAAAAACACACTTATAATTCCCCACAACAACAAGAATTGACAATTTCCACACATTAAAACAACAATCAGTTACATCTCTTGATTATTTTTCTCCCCTTCCTTTTTTTTTAGTCCCAACAATCAACAAAACAAATCCATCCACCACCGCCAACCATGAAAAAAAAAACTCTCTCCCCCTTTATTTCTATACTTAATTATTTAAGTAAACAAACTACTGCCTATTTAAATTTACCTTTTAAATCTATATGACCTTTTAATATATTCATATTTATGTTTAAATATACTTAAATATTAAATAACAATATTTGTACAACAAAGAAACAAGTGTGTTAACAATTTATGGCAATTTTAGTCACGAATTCACTTTCTTCTGACAGCACGAACATTCCCAGATGCCTTCCTTCTTCCCGAAACGCTCTCCACATCTTCCAGTGTGACTGGAAGAGTCTTATTTAGAGTCTCTGGTAGTAATAGGCACAGCAAGGCACCTAACATGGAGAGCGTGCCTAACACCAGATCAGGGATTGTCCTCCAATATGTTGCCATTTTGACAAGCCTGCAATCCAGTGGGGTGCATCACCGGTCCTTTCACTCTTTACCTGTACCGGCCAGCATTCAGCTCTACCCTAGCACACAGCACTATTGTTCAGTTCAGTACATGTGACTGTGAGGTGTCACGCTCGTTATTAGCTTCTTATTTATGTCAATTATGCTACCAAAGTCACTGTTAATAGTAAATGTTTGTGTGTTTTTTTTTGTAAGCTTTCCTATTATTTATGCATGAAGTGTTACGAAAAGTATCGTACCGATACTAAAAAAATGCTGGGAAAGCGTTTTACCGTTGTCATATGCAGTGGCGCAGGAACGTTTTTATTTAGGGGGTAAAAATAATTATGTGCTTTTATAGGGAATAACATTTTTGAAATTAAAAAAAGACCAGGAAAATGTAATACAGCTGTCCCTTGCACTACGCGAGTTATTGGTTCTGATAAATAATCGCGTAACATGAAAAGACAAGTGAATTGACTTTAACATGGGTGAGATAGGGATAACTCCAAAATAAAAAGTAAATAAAAACCTAAAACTCTTAAATGAATGTCATTTTTATTAATTTATCTAACTTGTACAATGCTATAGGTAGCCTACACCTATTGTCAATCTTCAATTCACTGAAATTTGTAAACAAACACAATTTTAAATTAATTCATCTAATTCATACAATGCTACAGGTACACTTACTGTTCATCTTCAATCGCATGATAAATTAACTGGATTTGGCAAACTTGGATTATCACTAGCTTGTTCTTGATGGTAGTCTCTTGCTCCCTTGAGGGCCCTTGGACGGAAAGCTCTTGCTCTCTTGAAGGCCCTGGGACTGTAAGCTCTTGCTCTCTGGAAGGCCCTGGGATGGTAGACTCTCACTCTCTTGAAGGCCCTTGGACGGTAGGCTCTTGCTCTCTTGACGGCCCTTGGACTGTAAGCTCTTGCTCTCTTGAAGTCCTTGGGATGGTAGGCTCTTTCTCTCTTGGAGTCCCTTGGACTGTAAGCTCTTGCTCTCTTGAAGTCCCTTGGACTGTAAGCTCTTGCTCTCTTGAAGTCCCTTGGACGGTAAGCTCCTGCTCTCTTGAAGGCTCTTGCTGTCGCGAAGTGCCCTGGGTCATTAGACTGAGGATTTTCAACTTTTGTTGATGAAATGGTCAAGACTCAGCTGACGGGCAGCATTCTTCCTCTCTCTATAGAGTGTTTTGAAGCAAGCCAAAGAACTCAATCTCTCTGGCAACTTTGGCACTTCTATCCATGTTAGGATCATTTTCTTCAATGATTCTAATTGCACTGTCAATGTGTTAACAAAATTCATCAATTTGTTTTGTTGAAGTTTTTTGATAAGCTCAACAACATAGGGCTCTTCCTCTTCATCCTTTATGCCATTCTCCATTTCTAGAAGACTTCATTGGTGAATTATATTGAGTGGGATTGGAGCAATTCATCCACATTTGCCTGGTCTACGTCTTCAAATCCAACCTCTTGCTATGTCAACGATGTCATGTCTTGAATTGGAAAGCTCATGTTCAGGATCAAAATCATGAGAATCAGAAACTTAAAGCCAAATATTTTTCCAAACTCACTTCATACAGGACTGTTTAACTTCTGCCCATGTTGTTAATACCACCCCCCCTAACACCAAACTGTACAGTAAAGATTGCGCGTGCACAAGCTCACGTCACCACCGCACAGGGTGACTGTGAAATTACAGCCGACAACGCATTATTTTTACTATTTCTTAATCGCGTTATGGCGAAAACGCGGAAAGTGAGATCGCGTATTACGAGGGATACTTGTATTTAATGGTTCCATTGTGCATTTTTCTCATTTATTTTAGTCATGCCAAACATTAGAATTAATATACACAAAACAAATTAAGAAAAATTATAACTGATGTGGCTTAGCTAAAAATTATGAACCACAGAAAATTTAAGTAGGTTTCCATACACCTTTGCCCTATATTCGTTGCTAGCTATAAGACCAATAAATAGTTTTGCAATTTTTAAGTTGGTTGAGCCTCTCAGGGTATACACTCAGCAGACACAGGTGATTTAGTCTACGTTGCCTCATCATGCAGTGAAGATATTTTTTTTTTCGTGTAAACATTGAAAAACTTCTTTCTGCTGTAGCTGATGTAGCTGGTATCACTATCAGAGTTTTCAAACAGTGTGTGCTCCAAGCACATTTTATTTTTGCTATGTTGCCTCAATATGAACTTTTTATCTTGCCTCAACAAGATCTTTACATTATCTAAAAGTTTAACTAAAATATTTTGGGGGGGTAAAAACGATACTTTTTACCCCTCTCAATTTTTAGGGGGGTTAAATTTACCCCCGTACCCCCCCCCCCCCCCCCCGGTTCCTGCGCCACTGGATATATTTTTAATTAAATATATTTTAAATATATTGTCATATTGTGGCAATTTGGTATTATATAAACAAGGATGTTTAGAATAATTTTCTACCAACAACAAAATCACATCCGATGATAATGTTGGCGCCATTTCTACCATTTCTCCACACACAGCCTCAGCGCGCAATGATTGGTCGAAACTAGTCAGAACTTGTCGAAACTAGTATGAAAATAGCGCCTGTTCTATGCTCACAACTAGTATGGTAGCCAGTACCAAGAGGAAGAACCAGTATACTTATTCTGATTCACACGACGCTAAATGATGATCTGCTAGCTAGCATACTGGATTTCAAGTACGAGCTAGTGTCGTGTGATACGGGTATAAGCTCTTCCAACACCTTTCGTAGACGCTCCTGTTCTTTTTCATAAGACATTTTGACTGATAAACCCCTCAAACTTCACAAAACTAAAAACAAACCAAAGCCTAAAATGAAAACACAAGTAGGTAGGTGGGATTCTGTCAGCACCCTAGCACGTTTGACACTCTGTAACTGAACACAAATTCAACCTGTGTGTGCCACCCACCTGCCACGTGATAAACAACAGGATGAGGTCTCTTGCCAACTTGAAAATATTAAATATTTTAGAAAACTATGCCTGGGGTGCTGTGACCACCCCATCTGCCCATTTAAAGGTTAAAGTTTTGTTGAGGCATTTTAAACAGATTAGGCCTACTTTTTTTATTGTCTTGTCAAATTGTATATATCCATGTGTTTTACCCTAATAAAGGTTGAGTTATATAATAAAAGTATTCGAATTTGTATAGCGGGAGAGTGGGAAAACATTTAGAAGAATAAAATCACTCATCACACCCAGATAGAATTCAAATCCCAACCTCCCCACCATTGGAAAACTAGACCAAAGAGACTAACATACTGGTCAATGTTGCCCCATGAGGTAGGTCAAAATACTACTAACACCCCAAATATGTTGAAGCCTAACTAACTTCCACCTACTATAAAACCTAAAATCAATTAAGTTTAATCATAATATTGGAACTATCAGTATGTTGATGGTGAATAATAATGCATTTTGATAGTGCTATATTTCAAAGAAAATATTATTTTAACATTCAGTCTTGGCCTACATTATGATATAGGCCTATTTAAAGTTAGATTATGTGAAACACACACAAAAAGTTTTGAAATTATTATATCAGGCCAATGAGATGGCAAGTTTAAATCATATTAAACAAAGCATCTAATGAATAACAAAACCTACAGTAGCCCCATGGCTTCCTTGGTGCTGACTGACAGCTGACAGCTGATGGCTTTGAAAAGCTACCAGACCAAATTATGTATCCCTAAACCGAACCATATGATCTGCAAAAAACATGTGTTTAGCAGCTGTCACTTGTGACAGTCAAAATTTAGGTATATACCTAAATGTTTACTGTCAGAAGTCAGCTGTGAACTGTCAGTCAGCACCAAAGAAGCCATGGGGCTACTGTAGCATACATAACCTCGTAACGCAAACCAAAGGACAAGTAAAATGTCTGCGCAACTTAGCGTCACTGTACCAGGAGAATACTTGCTCTCGCAAGTACTTTGCTTTCGCAAAGTGGTCGGCCACAATAAATTTTGACGCAAAGTCTAGCCTTTCTTTGCTAACGGTCACAAATTCGTTTTGCATCGTGGTCATAATAGCCCTGCAGTATAAATTAATATAGTTTTGATTGACAGATATAGTTGTTTTGTGTTGTATGTTCCTGCGTATGTACGGTAGCCATTATTTATTCAGATATTTTAATGTTTACAGTAACACCTTGGATTGCGAGTAACTTGGTCTGCGAGTGTTTTGTAAGACGAGCAAAAATTTTCAATAAATTTTAACTTGGGCTGTATCCGAATAGTCTACTTATGCGGCGTCGCGTTGGCTCGTGGCGTTGATAGCTGCATATGCAATCACGTGACCAAGTGTAGATCTGTCCGAATAGTCGCGAACGAGACCGATGCAGTCTTCTCGAGGCTTTGGTAACCATGGATACGGAAAGCTTCGAGCTATGCGGCTTTCTCGCGACGTTGGTGCGGTGTTTGACTGGCAATTGTTTTATTATTATAGTTTCGTCTGCTAGAGCACCAACTTACGTTTTGCGCCATTTTAAACAAGTTTAATAGAATTTCTCGTCTCGTGATTCTCGTCATGTCTTTGTAAAATAAATCGCAAAAAATATGTACGTATGCCAATTAATTACATGTTATATTTTAAGATATAAACGTGTAAATAATATGCATATTTAAATAGTTTTTGCTATATAAAATAATTACCGCTTAGTAGAGTGTAATAATAATAATAATAATAATAATAATAATAATAATAATAATAATAATAATAATAACTTTACATAGTTTCTAAGTTATTCGGTAGGAAGAAGCACTGCGGGCCCAAGTGTGTTGCCGTTCGAATAGTTTGATGCAGTCTTCGCTATGAAAACCGCGAGAAGTGTAAAATTATCAAGACTGCATCAAGTCTGCATCAAGTCAAGTGTACTTGACTATTCGGATACAGCCTTGATAAACAAGCGATATCTTGCAATACGAGTAGTACTATGGTTATGCTTTGTCTCCCAGGCAGTGTCATTGGCTAGGTTCTTTGTTAAAGTCGCACAAAAAGAAAAATATTCCAGTGAGCCAACAGATAGCAGTGATTCCGTTCGTGACAGTGAAAGTCGACCTAAACAATAACCCACCTCCTCCTCTCTCTCGTCTACCTCACACTAGCCACGATTAAATTTAATTAATACATTTGATTACAGTACAGTTACATTTAAATAACGAAAATAAAAAAGGTATTAATCATTTTTAGATTAAATATTTTTGGGTTGTGGAACGAATCATCTGAGTTTCCATTATTTCTTATGGGGGAAATTCACTTTGATATACGAGTGCTTTGTATTGCGAACACGTTTACGAAACGAATTATGCTCGCAATCCAAGGTTTTACTGTATATATTACTGTAGGTATATTGCTAGCAGGATTATGCTATTGAAATGAATAGTATTGCTATTATTATTATTATTATTATTATTATTATTATTATTATTATTATTACATTTAAACACGTGGCATATGATTCGTTTAGCAACTAATCAATTGTTTAAAATTATATCTTAGTTATCTTACCAACAGAAGATTTATTCTAAATGTTGGCTCCATTTGGCCTGGCTACATTAGCAGACCTTAACACTCCATATCCATTTGACCAATCCCATACAATACAATGTAATGGGTGATAATTCTGTGGTAACAGATCATTGCTCAGGGTATACCTTGGAGATTGTCTACATGTCACACACACACACACACACAAATAGATGACGTCATGAGAGTGATTATGAAGGTATGAATCCAATGGAAATCTTAGACCTAACTAACCAGACCATAGGTACAGTTCCCCAGTATTACCAGTAACCTCTATATCAGTAGGCAAGGGGCGCCTACCACTAAACTCGGGGCCATACCGGGAATTGAACCTTGAACCCTTAGCCATGTCGGGAATCATGTTAATAACGATTTTAAATAAATTACTAGTGGATTTTGCAGAAAATTCTGCATTTGATATTAAACTTTTGCTAGCTTATTTAATATTTTCCCAAGGTGGTGGTGAACAAAGAATGACTGTACAGACGAGATTAAACAGAACATTTTTTATGAATACTACACATTGAAACATATATTTACTATAACTATTAAAGTGAATAGCAAACACATTTTACTACTAAGGGCCAGTCTTATGACTCCTGAATAAATTTCAATCTGGCTGATAAATATTTATATCTGGTCGATAAGTTAAAATTGCGTCTTATGACTGCCAAAGATCTGCCAGATAAAATATATTTATTCATCACATTTTTATCGGGAGGTTAAGTACCTAATAGCTTTTATCTGAAAGTTAAAATTGGCGTTGCCATATTGACGCGTTGTTTTTAATGCGGTTTCACCTATCTTCTGTTTTTAGATTAAAATCTTGGTTCACGGTTTAGGTAGGCACAGACCCAAGTTCGTTCTAATTATATATAAAGTTAGAACATTTGTTTACAGTTTTATAAAAAATTCAATGCTATTTGTAGATTTATGGCTATATGAGAACAAATTATTTAAATGTAAGTACAATAAATGGAATTTTGTAAACCTTATACAAAACTATCGACATTTTGACAGACACCGAAATTAGAACTTGCAAGACAACCTAGCTTCTGTGCCTCCATGTTGCTATCTGTTTCATCGCACTCGTTTAGCCGCCATTATTTAACAAATTTTGAGCGTTGTAGCCACTAGCCAGGTTGTAGCGGTAGCAGCAGGGCTCATACGCATGCGCGCACCAATAAAAACAATACCAATCATGCGTTTTCTGCATAAAAATATATTTATCCTACAGATAGTTATCCGAAAGATAAATTCAGCTCATAATATACGTAAAATATTAAAGTGGTTGATAACTTTTATCTGGTCGCCAACTTTAACCCGGTAGTCATAAGACCTGGCCTAAACAGAGTAGATAAATTGATTAGTGCACATTAAACTAAAACCTCATTGTAAACAATATTTTTTGTAAAGAATCCCTTGTGTCTAAGTATTTGGCCCTGACCCTTAGTAGGTTCTATTTGGATGTTTACATCTTGAGCTGAAGAAACACGGATGAATGCAACATATAGCTGACCATGGGTGAGCACGCGTTGAGATAGATAGATAGCTAGCTAGATAGATAGATGCCGAGTTTTTTGAATGTCTGGCCTTGGGACTTATTGATAGTCATTACGAAGGCTTATCGAACGGAGAACTGCTTTCGTTTCAAGGTGAATGGAATATTGCTATCTGTGAAAATGAGTTCAATCCTGGGGATAAACATTATCTGTCCCTTGGATTACCCTGTTATCACTTCCATCTGCAATGTATGTCGGGGCATTTGCTGAACAACCATGCGAACTCCATTCACTAAACCAAGGCCTAAATTCATGTTTAGAATCAAAATGACAATTGCACCTTTTTTCAGCTGTAAGAAATGAGGTGGCATATTTGATGGTAATAATGTGCAAGTATTCTATAGATGTACCGTCTGGTGATTCACCTTCTGTTTCGATGAAGTCAATGCTAAAGTATTATAAATCCAGTTCATTTATGAGATTCAAGACCTCTGTGTTTATTTTATCACATTCCTCATTGAAAGGATATATAATTGCTTTAGACATATAGGCCTGGAAATTACAGTCTATGGTGTTTCCAAAAACACGAGTTATTAAAATATATTTTCTGATAAAATGATCTGGTATAAGGATTATATTGTCTGCGATGGTAGTGGGAATTAAGATTGACCCAAGTTCAAGCAACCATTTGGGAAATTCCAGTTGAGATGGGTTTGCACACATGTTTTTGGTCAATCAAAGTATTTTTAATAAATTGCCAGATTTTAGAGTTCTGAATGCATGAGTCGGTTATTTGAACTCTGACACCGTGAGGAACAACTGGAAGGGACCTGTCTAAAATCAAATCTAAAAACAATTATTTTGCCGCCTATTGGTGAGTTGTTCTGCATTAGGTCGCTTAGAAGATGATCCATGCTATTGACGGCCAGTACTAGTAGCATTAATGTTTATCGATGAGTATTAATGACGATTCTTTCAGGGTAGTTGCTTGAGAAGAAGTAGCTTTAATGGATCACACAGACGTAGTGCTGCAATTCCAGTTAATGCCAATCCCAAAACTATTATATTACCACCTCTTAAAATGTCAATGAGGGTGTTGTATATGAATGTTTTGCCACATCCTTCTGAGGCTTCCAAAAAATAGTTTGGGGTTGTTTCTCCAGCCACTGCAAGAAGTATTTCATCAAGAGCGGTTCGTTGTTCGGGATTCATAATTGAAAGTGAGCTTTCTCCTCTTTGTTTGCGATCATCTGAATGAAAGTCATTAGTTGGACTTGAGATATCAATGCGTGGAGCAGGCAAGCCAAGCTTAGCGCAGGAAAGACTATTTACCTTTAGAAGTTCCTCTATCATGTAGATAGCAACGTTTTCTGCTGCTTCAGGCCCATGCACATCAATTAAATCTTCAGTGAAGTCATGTTTAAATGAATTCTACACAGGGCCAAACGGGATGATAGTTGGCAGAAACAGCATACATACGCAAAAAGATATCTAAGGTTTCGTGGCATTTGTAATTCAAACATACCCGCCTCGGTGGCTTAGTTGGCTAACGCGCTAGTTTCGTGTTAGAATTAGACTGTTGAAGACGGGGAGATCAAGGTTCGAATCTCGCTCAGGTGAACTGGGGTGGTTTATCCTAAATTGTTTTCCACTCTCCCACCACATAAATGCGGGTTCACTTAATATAAATCCAACCTTCCCAATTCTTAATCCATTAATGTAATTAGTACTTAAAAGTATAACCCGAACGGATAGTAAGACTTAGTGTTAAATAAAAAAATAATAATAATAATTCGGGTATTTCTTGTAGGCAGGCATTCCACTCTTATTTATTATCAGCAATTCCTATTGCAACAGCTGACTCGCAGAATGTAGCATATGCATATGTAAATGTGTGGATGAGTGTTAAAATGAGAGTGTGAGTGTGAGGTGTGAAAAAGTGAATCTAAGATACTGAGAATGAGCCCTTGAGATAGATTAAGTGAGCGTTAGTGAGAGTATTTTTATGTGTTAGAAAGAGAAAATACTGGGGAAAGAGGGAAAGAGAGAGAACTTGTGTGTGCGTGTGCGTGTGCGTGTGTGTGTGTGTGTGTGAGGAGAGAGTTTTATAAAATATAAAATATTATTTTTAATCATAGATGTGTAAATTTGAATGTAAAATATTACATTAAGAGCCTAATAGGAATAGAAAAGTAGTAAATATTGTTCTAGAAATATCGTCTACTTTCTCAGAAATGTAATCTAATTGTACCTACTCGTAAAATATATAGCTTTCTTGACATATGCTACTCAATAAACAATTTTTTTCAATTCTATATATAAGAAATGCCAGTCAAACAATTTATGCTCAACGTCCTTTGGGGTTAATTCCTCCCTCTTTCCGAAAATATCACTCATAATTCATGTTTATATTCCTAAATCAGGGATTGGCGCAACTTTTCCGACCAGTGTACCATTCAGGGGACTTGCTGAATTTTGGACTAGTCTGTTGTGTCACCTATTATTTACGTTTTTGAAGATTTGATGGAAGGGAACATGAAAAAATCCAGTGTTTTTGCAGTTTTTATGGCAAAACCTTTTTTCGCCAAAGTAAATAAAACATTTCTCCAGTACAAACATATAATTTAATTTTCTTCACATGATGACTTCAAAATTTCTTTAATATTTATGAAGGGTGTTTTGGAATTAACTACAACTTTTTCTCTTCATTTAAAAAGTTTGCTAAATAATTCCACCATGCTCATGACAGATATTCACCAACTTTTGATATCAACATGAGAAGAAAATTAGAATTTATGTTTGTAATGGAGCAATATTTTATTTATTTTGTCCAAAAAAGTTTTGCTATAACAACTAAAAAACACTGGCCTTTCCTCATGTCTCCTTTCATCCCATCTTAATGGGGCCGCCTCAGTACGTGAGAAAGTATTATGCGTGTTAGGCCTCATGTCTTAAAATGAAACGCTCTGTGCTGTTTTCTTGAACTACAGCGTCTGTCTCTGTCTAATCTTATCCTCTTTACACTTATCCTACTACCCCATGTCAGAAGAAGAGAAGCAACGGAATGAAAAACTATTTCAAGGTCAAGAGGAAGAATGCGCGGCTGATAGCCTATCCACTACATAGTCCAGCCTTCATCCTGTGTTTATCTTGTGATATTTTGCTAACTTGAGATTCTCGTGAAGGGTTCACAAACAAGCACAATTCTTGAAGAACACAATAATTAATCACGTGTAGATTAAATTTCTATCTTACCTTACTTAGTTGATAGCAGGACGTCGGAACTGAGGAGTATAAGGGGCTCCAACTCACGGCCCTATACCCCCAACCCCTCTTGGATTTATTCTATCTGGGTAAAAAGTTTAGTAAATACTTATAAATATGGAAGATATAAAAAACTCCAAATAGCTTCTAAAACCATTCACTTTTTACTTTCTCTCTATCTTACAGGTAGAGAAAGTATGGTGATCGTCAAAAAAATCGAACTCGAGATTTTGATGAATTTTGACGTTTCATGACTCCCTGAATCCGAAAAAGTGGTTTATGAATTTCCGTGTCTGTCTGTCTGTCTGTACCTCCAACTAGAGCCTAAACTATTTTACCGATTGAGCTGAGACTTGATATCTAGGGTTTTCATAGGGTTGCCCCGAGGGGTTTTTGGAATTGGATATCTACCCCTAAAATTAAGGGTAGTTTACTGAAGGGAAAAAAGAGAAAAAGTCGATTTTCTCAAAATCGGCTCTAACGATTTTGATTAAATTTCATTTATGAACATTAATAAATATTCCAAACAAAATGGCTACTCTCAATATTTCGGCAAAATCGCTTTAAGGGCTCCGGTCTGATGCGTAAATTAACATTTTTTATAATAGCTCCGAAACTATTTGAGATATGAAATTACTTAGCATTACAAATATGTATATATATTTATAATACAAATATTTTATTCGAAACATATTTTTATAAAATCAATAACTTTCAATCTATACGCAATTATATATATATTTTTAACTTTTTGGACATTAAAGCTTAAGTATTGCGACCGTAAAAAAAACTAACCTGAAATGTTCATGGATGTCGACGTCTCATGACCCCCCGAACCCTTAAAAATAGTCTTTGCAATGCCGTCTGTCTGTGTGTCTATTAAAACTTAAAATTAAGGGTAGTTTACTGAAGGGCAAAAAGAGAAAAAGTCGATTTTCTCAAAATCGGCTCCAACGATTTTGATTAAATTTCATTTATAAACACTAATAAATATTCCAAACAAAATGGCTACCCTCAATATTTCGGCAAAATGGCTTTAAGGGCTCCGGTCTGATGCATCAATTAACATTTTTTTAAATAGCTCCGAAACTATTTGAGATATGAAATTACTTAGCATTACAAATATGTATATATATTTATAATACAGATATTTTATCCGAAACATACTTTTATAAAATCAAAAACTTTCAATCTATACGCAATTATATGATTTTTTTTTAACTTTTTGGACATTAAAGTTAAAGTATTGCGACCGTAAAAAAAAAAACTAACCTGAAATGTTGATGGATGTCGACGTCTCATGACCCCCCGAACCCTAAAAAATAGTCTTTGCAATGCCGTCTGTCTGTGTGTCTATAAAAACTTAAAATTAAGGGTAGTTTACTAAAGGGCGAAAAGAGAAAAATTTGGTTTTCTCAAAATCTGCTCAAACGATTTTGATTAAAATTCGTATCTAGGCGTTGATTAAGATTATAAATAAACTGGCTATTTTCATTTTCCTATGAAAATGATTTTTAGGGTACATTACAGAAGCGTTAATTTCCGTATCTCCACAACTATTTGAGAAACTAAACAACTTATCATTGCAAAATTGTAGGACTATTAGAAATAAAAAACTTTTATTTGACATATATTTTTATAAAAGCAGCAGTTTCTGAGATATTTGCAAATATATTAATACAATTTTGTGAGCTTTAGTTGTAAACATATACTACTTAAGTCATAACGCAATAATTCTCCAATGCCATAGAGTAATTAAATATAAGTATCTAAAAAAGTATGTTATTTTTCCTTAAATCTCTTAGGAGAAATGTTTGCATAGCAATGATCTATCTCCATTTTAGACTCAATAGTCAATATTTACATTTTTTATTGGTCAAAATGTATAAATGAATAATTAAATATCAATGCGATGACTTGAAGATCTGCAACACCTTATAAAATGTTAATATTCTAACCAGAAATCGAAATTTTAATACGAAGTGTTGACCCTTGTGGAAGACATTAAACTGTTTGAAATGCTCTTAGGTGGACAAAGATGCGCCTCTTTTCTCATTGATTCTATATCATTGTATATTATTTTATGTGTGTTCTTATGTGGAGTGGTGATGATACAATGTACATTATTCCGTTCAGAAATCTTACGAGTTTATAGAAAGAGAGAGAAAGTCTGTGCGGTGCGCTGTACCATTTATTTTTATTAAAAATTGGGGATAATCCTCCCCCCTTCCGTTGTTAATCAAACCAAAGAAGTTTTCCTTTTAGAACCGTGTCATGCGGCCACCGAAGCGGGTCAAATTAGTTAACTTTTACTATAAACTAAAATGAGATAGACTACACATTGTTATATCACACTGTTTAGACCTACACATAGCTACAGTATACATAAATAATAGGTTAAATGGTCATGTGTAACCTATTTTCAACAATTATTTTCAACATTTAATTCATTATAATTTTATCAGTAATTTCCACTGATTATTCTAGCTGACAGGAGAAGAGGAAGGAAAGTTTTAATGAAATGTACCCGTATTTGCTTAGAGAAAGGCTACTGACCTCCTTGTCGCTGGCAATCTTGTCTAGCTTGATCTTAAATAATTAAATCAACTAAGAACTTATTAAAAACAATAAGAAATAAACAATTTTATTAATGTTGAAACACATTGACTGTTTCATATAATGCGCGCGCGCGCACACACACACACACACACACACACACACACACACACACACACACACACACACACACACACACACACACACACACACACACACACACACACACACACACACACATACACACATACACACACACAGTGGCGGATCCAGAAAAAAAATGACAGGGGGTCACCATGATAATATATTATTATTATTTTATTATTATTATTATTATTATTATTATTATTATTATTATTATTATTATTATTATTATATTGCTACCTTACATCTTTTTAAAAATCTCGTATCTGTATGTTAAAATTAATATTTAAACAAGATTTACAAAGCCATGTTATATAAAAGCCTTTTGAGTCCGCTGATAAATGCTGATAAATAATTATTTATCTTTAAGAGTTTGAATGAACTTTGATTTAAGATTTCGTGTGTGTTTTCAATCAACCATGTTTGGAATCTCTTGAGGGAATATTTCAATTCTTTTATTTTGAATGAGCAACGAGCCTGGCCAAACCATTGGGTCTTCATTGGGTCTTTTGATCTCAAGTAGTTTTTAATTATATTCAACGATCTATAAGATCGTTCGGCTGTTGAAGTAGTAACTGGTATCACACAGTTTTCAATGGGCACTCGATGTTAAGAAATATTGAAAAAAATCAGTAAACTTGCATTGGCGTATCGACTTTTACGGATTTCTGTATCAAGAATTCCCGTCATAGTTTCAATTCCCCTTGAAGTAGCCCTATAGAGGATGAAAACACCAGATATATGTGTTTTTGCTGCATCCAGTATCTGTTCATATGTTAACAATTATTTTGATTGTAGCTAGAGGGCATTTAAACGATTGCTGTATATTTTCCGAAAATTTACAAGGGGGACACGTGCGTATATGGCGGAACTCCAGTCATCCGGATCGCCAAATATCCGGATCATTATCAGGAAATAAAAGAAAAAAAAGAAAATACTGTACTGTACAAATTATATTTTCAAATTACACTACTACCGTACACATGTACCCTCCGTCGAGATTGAAAGGTAGCAACTTGTTGGCTAAACGCCCGCGCGGTATGCTATACCTCCACACATGACTGCAGAATAGTTTGCCTAGCTACGCCCAAGGCCGGATTTAAAGAAAGCCTTAAGTCCTTAAACTATTTCTTGACTGTTTGAAAGGAGTGATGGGGGAGGAGGAATTTCTTTTTGAGATGTTCAAATGGTTTGATCTACTAAATTAATTCTACCTTTTTGTTCCCTTCCTAATAGAATCAATTATTCGTTACATACCTAGTTAATTAATTATGTTTGTTCTCATTAATATATGGCCTGGATTTTTTTTTTTTTTTTGCTGTTTAAGATTTATCCATACCACACAATATTTTGGCATCAGTGCTACCCACATTTATTGTTTTTGCATGGTAACATAAAGCAGGTCTCCCCCTTTTCAGAATCTTAATTACTGTGAATAGCTAATTATGAATTTATTAATGATTAATTATTATATTCTACACATGTAGCTCAAATTACAAATTGAATCTTAAATAATTTTACTTTATTTTTAGGACACTGAGTTTAAAAAAAATTATATAATTTAAGGGTCCCAATCCTGATTCAAAATATTTTATACAATTTCCGGATAGACAAAAAACAATAAGATTTGATAAAATCTTATCCATTGGACATATTTTATTGATAAAATGCAATTTATTTGTTTCTTCAACGTTATTATGACTGTCTATAGCTTTGTGGGACAATAGTTAGATTCCATAATTTATTTAATGTTAATATAATGGCCACAATATAAATATTGGTAAAAAGTTTTGATAAATATTTATTTTAGAAAAATTGTAGTTTAATAAGATTTACGTTGATGGACATTTTCTAATAAATTTCATGTTTAATTTTTGTTTGTCAAATCTGTTTTTTTACTAAATCAATTCTGGAAATCCAAATAATAAAACTAGCCATTTCATATGCAAGTATTAATATAATATAAGAGAAAGGAGGTTTAAATAAATGAAAATCAAGGAGAAGTATTGTATTTGGTTTACGAGCTTAAAAACAATTTACATGATATCTATATTTTTTTTTAAGGTTTGGAATGTAGATATCTTTTAGTAAGAAAATATTGTAGTTCTGTATTGTTTTTAAGAATTTATGGGTGTTGGCAAAGATACCTGGAACTGGGTAACCAATTGTGGTGCATTTATTTATATTCACTCGGATGTCTGCTAAGTGAGGATCTATCATACATACAGTCAGCGTTTGAGTTTCCGTGAAAGAAACGGCCGGGTTTATTTATATCTGTATATCTGTAACTTAGGACCTCTGAAACCACTTAACCAATTGCGGTGCGGTTTTTACTTTTATACTGGCCAAATATCCAGACATAATTTAGGATTATTTGTGTTTAATTAGGTGTTTTGGTGTGAGTCCCGGTGAATTGTCAGCCAGATATTAGGATATATATATATATATATATATATATATATATATATATATATATCCTAATATCTATATCTATATATATATATATATATATATATATGGAACCACTTAACCGATTGCAAATTTTTTTGTAGGATATTTCTCCAGGCATGTTTTAACATGATATAATCAGGTTTTGTGTTGTGAATCTCGGTGAAGGACCAGCCGGATATTTGTGTATATCTTTGGAGCAGATAACCGATTCCACTATAGTTTATTAGAGTCCATAGGATATTAACCAGGCAAATTTTAACATGATATACCTCAGTTTTGTGGTTCGAGTCCCTGTTTAAGTTTCGGATGGATGTTGTATATATGTTATCTAGGATATTTATAACTATATAAACAATTGCAGTGCAGTTTTTTTTAACTATGTAGTATTTATGTTTTAACATTAGTTTAATCAAGTGTTTTTCTATGAGTCCCTGGAAATGCTGAGAGGTCTAGTGATAATGGATTTTGTGGGTCAGCTGGAAGGTGAAATTTCATTCTTCCGTGAAGGGGATAATAGTCCAGAGTTAACTATAGGAGAATATTTATATGTAACATAATATTACCTATTTCAACCACCTCAACTACTTATCCGGGCTACACGCCTAAAATAATTTTAGTGGGAAATAATGTAAGAGATACAAATTAAAGAGGATGTCATCACATTATCTTGGAGGGTAGTTGGGGAAACAATTTAGGAAAGGTCCCTGAATATTCCAGGCTAGGATTAGAACTCTGTTTCATCAATGAAAATGGATCATCTGAGAAAATATGTGTCCGCGTTTATACCGATTCAGTAGAATAGAAATTATTTACGGTATTTCCTAGAATATCAGTTTTTAATTTGTTATTTTGTTTACTATAAGATATTAAATATTTAATTTTGTGTATGCTTAGAGTAGATATTACACGTGTCTATAGGCTATTATTTTGGGGCATGCTTTTTTAATTTCAATTAATAATATTTCTATTACAATGAGATTACAAACAACTCTCAAAACCACTTCGGTGGTGTAGTTAGCTAACGCGCTAGTTTCGTGTTGAGCTATACTGACGTGGTTTTCCCTAAATTGCTTTCCACTCTCCCCCCACGCAAATGCTGGTTAACTTCCTCTAAATTCACCCTTACCAATTCCTTATTCATTATATTAATTAGTAAATAGGCCTATTACCAGAACGGGTAGTAAGACGCGTTGCTAAAAAAAAACACTAACTCTCAACAAGAATGTGTATGCACTTCCTTTAAATAATCTTTCCTTGTCCTATTGATTTAAGAATGACTATATGAAGGAGGTTATCAGAGAGACAATGAAGTTTTTCTGGCATTCAAACATATTAATAAATAGTTCGTTCTGTGTGTGCTAGCTGGCCGTGAAGGTCCGACTATAGCGTAGAGTAGTTAAATGGATCTTGTCTAAAAGGAGGGTTGGATCACATAATTCACTTTAGCAAGTAATACACTAGCAAAATACTGATCGTTTCAAATGCAGTTAACATTCACACGTCTTCTAAACATTTACGTCTTGCAGTAAGTCAACAGTTATTACTCCTTCCAAATTAATTTCAAGAACAAATAAATGATGTATTTTGTTATATGTTAAAATCTCATACACCTCAAATAATTATTGGTTACCTTTATAATAATGATATTAATAATAATAATAATAATAATAATGATACTGATAATGATAATGATAATAATAATAAATGCTTTTGAAACCAATAATTCTACAAAAAAAGATTTACAGATTTATTGAACGGTAAGATTGTGAGACAGTTTACCTTAAACGATCGCATGTTTATTTAATGGACTAATGTTCCCAGGTTCGATTACTGACATAACAGAACTTTTATTTTTAGTGAAATGAGTGTTTCCCCTTTCAAAATGATGAGTTTGATGGACGGTGGAGTTTGTGTATTTTCAAGTTTTAACCTAGTATCAAATTCGTGTGCTGATTTTATCAGTCATTTCAGAAAATGCACGTTAAAAAACCTCAAATACCTTTTTAACATGGAACCTTGGATGCTACGCTGCTCTCTGAGTGAGATAGTTTATTACTTATTGAATAAAATAAGAAAACTAAGGTGTACTCATTTATATTAATTATAACTAACTTTATCTTAGAACCAAGATAGTTAGTAAAAAAAGTTTCAGCAATATTTCTATGACTTAATAATATGCGTTGTTTGGCTAGTTCTCATTCTTTACGCATCTTTAATATGTGCATTATTATGGATCAAGTGTGTACTTGGTGGAGGTTATTTGGATTTCATATCCAGGCTCACCATCCTCTTCTCGTTTATGCGGTCCTGCTCCATCGAAAGTTGTCGGCACGCGGCATTCATGAGAAAATATACTGAGAGCAATATTGAAATATTTTGAAAAGTATTGTTGTTGTCATATAAATAAAATAATTTTTACTGTAAACAAATATGTTTTACATATCCCTAGTTTTTTAAGATCTTCCCCAACATTTATAAAATCCCGTTTATGAGAATTTTTGCTAAAATTATATATATATAAAATTATATCCAAACATTATATATATAAAATTATATCCAAACATTATATATATATATATATTTATTTGAAACGCTCACGGTAAAAGCTTTTCAAAAATACCACACACATTTGGGTCAAAAAACAAACCCTAAACTTACATTTAATGTCTCACAAATTCCGTTATTCGTCTTTTTGCTAAATTGTTACCAACCCATTTCATGTGGGCACGCTAGCATTTAGCTCCAACCCAAGCTTTGGCTTTATATGTCTAACCATTCAAATATTGAGATCTGTGTGAGACCTAAACATACATATAACGTGAGTTTTTCATATGGGTTCTATTCTTGGTATGGAACCTAAAAAATTAGTGGTGACTTTGAGTGTAACTTACGTGTGTTTATTATTTTTTATTCTATCATAATTTTTATTGTTATATCATTATAGTTTAAAACAATTCCATACCAAAAACGTTGAGTTCTCTTGTAGATTGTATTTTTGTCCTTTATGATTATTTTAAATTGAGTTATAATAATGACTAAACTAAAACAATTAGATTACACGTAGCTATGAAAAATTAGTAGTAACTTAAAAGATTAATTTTCGTTCATTCTTAAAATAGTTATTTTGGTGGAAATAATGTAAATATATTGAAGGACATATATATTTTTTTCTTCCAATGGTTTTTATTATTTCAAGTCTAGACATACAATGTGAATTAAAATACAAATTTTCTATGTAATTAAATCTAAAATCTTAGCTTTATATATTTCTATGTGAGGATCTATTTAGTCGTTCATATATATCTTCTTCCATATTTTTATTTAATCAAATACATATTCGCTACACTTTAATATGTGTAGGCCTAAAATCAGTTACAATAACACTATAGCAAATATAATAATTATTGTGTCTCAAAAATTTACAAAAATGTTTCGATACACTTTCTTCAAACAGATTGATATTTTGGGTCCTATTTGCCAGGAAGTTCTCCTCCCCAGCTTAACACCTTGCGAGACAGGTATCGTCTGCCACGTAGGGCAGTGATGACCAACCCGCAACACTAACGGTACGCAAAGACATTTTAAGTTTCACCCTTAAGGTAAAAAAATTAAAGCTATAACATTGGAAAACAAATAAACGAGTTATTTCGGCCAACTTCACTTGTCACTAAAATTTGAATAATTTAGTTTATCCCCTATTCACTCTCTAAAGAGCCCTGTTGTTTTATTGTCCACTATGTAGAAAGGAGGAAGTAGTCAGGTAATGTTTGAGGTTTTAGGCGATAGTTACATACACAATACCAACAGCGTAGAATGTAGATAGTGGTATGACAGAAAATTATGTTGGCCACCCCTGGAGTAAAGTAACATAAAACTAAAGGACGCTTCTCTTCCTTCGCGTGTGAGCTAGAGAATAATTTTGTTGAAAGAAACGCGCCATTTTCAAATATTTAAACAAAAGAAAAAAAAAAACTTTCAATGCACCAGAAATCCAAGAAATGTGTTTATTTGTGTGAAAACAAAAGAAAAATAGATTAAATCTCTGCAATAGAGTCGGTAGCGTGAATGTGTAGTAATCCAATGAGCAGACATTAGTCTCCAAGCCTGTATAGTTATTTTTTTTAATATGACTAAATAAAATATTGAATTAAGTTGTTAATTGGGGTTTTTATTTAACATATTTTTTCTAAAAACAGGTAGGATACCAAATAATTCGCATTTAAAAACAAACCAAATTAAAATCTATACATTAACTTTGAGATGTTGTATGCAGGCGGTTATTTAAAAATAATGTATTTATGGATTCTATATCATAAAACACCTTTACCTAAAAGGACTTTACTAAATATTTATTATTTGGATGGTAAACATATTATAACTAATAGCTCTACCTGGCATTTTAAGGTTTAACAACAAAAAGATCCAAACGATATTTCGGCCGAGTAACAATACTAAATTCATATAGACAAATGTTATTTTATGTAAACCAATAAAATAAAGAGTTGAATTTGAACTAACTCGTGTCGATGAACAATCTATATACATATACTAGGTAACTAATGTGTGCTTGTTTGAAACAAGTTCATATTTAAATAATTTCCACAATTTATGATACTAGCAATTTGGTTTAAATAAAATAATATATATATATATATATATATATATATATATATATGATATAGCTAAACAAATCGTTCTACATGGTGCACTCAATAAAAGAATCGTGTATTTTTATTTATGTATACTGTTAAGTGGCACGCATCAATTCCGTTAGTTTCGTTATATGAGAGGTCATTTGATTCCCAGTGTTGTCGAATTAAACTATCGGTCGCTAGCGAGTAACCGGCACATCTACACATACCACGATATCAATGTTTTAAAATCAGCACTGTTTTGTACCAGCCTTTCAAAACACCCTTTACTGGTTAAGTGAGCACACTATCTAAGAACATATAGCTTGTTTAGTTTGATTTTACAATTACAGAGACATTAGGGTTCAAATCCTGGTTAGATTTACTAATTATGTTTTTTATAAAAACGATATTCACAAGATTGTGAGTAATTACATTTCATCTCACAGTCCACCTTCATCACTCCTACTTTGCTACCGTAGTTAATTGTAATAGTCCAAATGGATAGTAGGACCCGGATCATTAAAAAAAACTATACATATTAAAATCGCACAAGAATAAAAAGTATTGAAGCTACGTTTAAAAATATCTATAAATACGTTTGTCAGAAGACTATGCCTCAACATGTTTCACATTCGTCTGCTGAACTATTTAACTTTGAATGTTACACTAGCAAGTATAGCATTGTGATTATATGGTACCAACAGCTTTGAATATAAATGATATGTGATATATTAGTAGGAATTTAGTGTCAATTATGTGATCGTGTGTGGTCATTATTAATTTACAAAAACTCTATTATATAAATAAAGAATTTAAATTATGTGTATAGAATATGTTAGAAAAATTGTGTAGTTTTTCATCGTGACGAGTTAAACTAAGAATAATATTATTACAATTACTAGAAACCACTATCGGCTACTACACAATAGTTTAATAAACTCTTGCAAATAATGACTGTTCTTGTAATATTATCTGTGTTTCCCTTTATTTCTACGCAAATACAACTTGTAATGTTGTAAGTGTATCTCTGCTACGTTTTGTGATGGATCAAGCAAATTTAGCATCTTTTTATTGTAGAATAACCATTCCAGTTATGTTAACCTATTTCTATAAAGGGAAGAAGGAACGGAAAATACTAGTTATATAGCTAAAATAGTTACTTTATAGTTAAAGTAATATGAAAAGTGCACATTAAATAGCTGAAATAAATAATATGAGGTCAGTTTTCGAATCTTGGTCAGATCAAGTGTGGGTGATTTTTATTAAATGGTTCCCCACTCTCGTTCCAAGCAAATAGGGGTATCTTACCTCTAATATGTTTCCTTACTCAACCCAACCCCATAAGAATATTGCCAATTATATGTATAGCCTGAACAGGTGTTAACAAGCAATGATAACCTAAAAATAATAGTAAGACCATGGTATAATTAGTTTGCCATGAGCTGTCCTCACTTCTCCAACAGGATACGGTGATCCAGGTGGTTTAGCCTAGATAGTGACGATAGGTGGTGATCCAGGCGGCTAAGCCAAGATAGTGACGACGTATGGTGATCCAGGTGGTGAAGCCAAGATAGAGACTAGAGATGGTGATCCAGGCGGTGAAGCCAAGATAGAGACGAGAGATGGTGATCCAGGTGGTTAAGCCAAGATAGTGACGAAATCTGGCGACCCAGACGATAATGCCAAGATAGTGACGACAGATGGCCAGGCGGTGAAGCCAAGATAGAGACGAGTGATGGTGATCCAGGCGTCGAAGTCAAGATAGAGACGAGTGATGGTGATCCAGGCGATTATGCCTAGATAGTGACGACAAGTGGTGCTCCAAGCGGCTAAACCAAGATAGTGATGACGTACTGTATGGTGATCCAGGTGGTGAAGCCTAGATAGTGACGACAGGTGGTGATCCAGGAAGCTAATCTAAGATATCGACGACGTACTGTATGGTGATCCAGGCGGTAGAGCCAAGATACTGACTACAGATAGTGATCCAGGCGGTTAAGCCAAGATAGAGACGACAAGTGGTGCTCCAAGCGGCTAAACCAAGATTTTGATGACGTACTGTATGGTGATCCAGGCGGTAGAGCCAAGATATTGACTACAGATAGTGATCCAGGTGGTTAAGCCAAGATACTGACGAAATCTGGCGACCCAGACGATAATGCCAAGATAGTGACGACAGATGGCCAGGCGGTGAAGCCAAGATAGTGACGGAAGCTGCTAATCTAGGTTGTTAAGCCAAGATAGTGACGACAGATGCTGGTCCAGGTGGTTAAAGCCAAGATAGTGACGACGGATGGTGATCCAGGTGGTTAAACCAAGGAGTGAATTATGATTTATATCCAGCCAATACACTTATTTCAACACCCATTGAACAAGAAACTAAAGTTTAGCGAGTATTTAACATATCAATAACGTGTCCAAAATCCTTCTGCTTCCACAACACTTTCTAATCTTCTTGGCATCGAATTAATAAGTCTTGCAACATACCTAGGGCTATCAGAGAGCTCTTCCCAAGCAGCTTCAACTTCATCCCATAGTTGATTAGAATTCCTGATATCCAAATTACGTTCACGAAGTATCCTACTCATTTCTGCCCATACATTCTCGATTGGGTTCATATCACAGCCACATGGAGGCCATGGAATAACATCAATGTCCCCCCCATGATCTGCAAACCACTGCTGCACTAATCGAGAAGTATGAACAGGTGAGCGGTCGTGTTGATAAACAATTGGTCCTACGGGATATCTTTCCCATACAGACGGCAACATCACGTTATCCAAGATACACACGTATTGTTCCTTGTTTAAATGTCCATCTATTTTCCATATGACTCCCATACAAGCGTGTAAAATCCACCCCCAACTAGATACAAAGACGCGACCACTATGTCGGCATTGATGCACATAAGGTGGTTGAAACGAGCATTTTTAGGGTGCTAAACTAGCACACGACCATCATTTGATGAACTCCAAACCTTCTCATCTGTAAAAATGGCTCTCCTCCAATATTCTAATGGCCGTTCTAAGTTTTCTTGTGCGAAATTCATTCGAGCCAGCTTCTGCCGTTCTGTTAATATCTGTTTTGAAGCAGCAGTAAATGACTGGAGCCCTCCTTCTCGTAAGCGCTCCAAAATTGTGTCCTTAGATAAATTTACCCCAACCCGCGCAGAAATCTGTCTACTCGTTAAATATGGGCTTGCCTGAGCTACAGCAACTAGAGCGGCATCTTGTTCCCGAGTTGTTTTACGTGAAGCGCCTCCACCATGACGACACTTGAGGGTGTTTTCATTATTCCATCTAGATTTCCACAACGAAACTGTTTTTCGGGAACACGGTATTGCACGCGAAATTTCACTCTCCGTGTACCCTGCCTCAACTAAACCCAGAATCCTTCCTTTATCAACTTCACTTAAACGTCCATATCGTTCCATGGCTGAATTAACTGTAAACAATAAATTTGAAACACAGCTCAAACATTCCAAGGGTATTTGTTTTGTTTTGCTCTCCTACTTAGAAACAAACAACGGTTGGTCAAATGAGCCGTCTTTTCGAGGTTTCCATCATGTGAAAGTTTTCACTCCTATGAGCCACTTGTGGGAATGTAAATAATACAAATTTTACCCAGTCGTTTTATAAAGTATATTATATAATTGAAGTTATAAAATACATATAATTAACATTAAAAAAGCAAAATTATTGCCTACTGGACTTTAAATATTAACTATCGGTATAGTTGAACACTAGGTCCAAATTCCCGGGATATTCAGTTTGGTTTTTTAGTCATGGTATAAGTTTGGGGTTTGAATCCCAGATAGATGGACTGAGAATATTTTGCCCAAATTTTTTTAAAACCCTACCACCACCAAATTTTGGGAAGGCCTACATTAGCTCTCAAACTATATCTTCTTCAACGCTACTCAATTAGAGTAATTAACATATATGCGTATATATAAAGCGGGTGGTGAGACGCGATAATGAAAGAATAAATAAAATTTTGCCTAAGACCGAATGCCTGATACACCACATCCAACAGTAGTTCATGAAGTGCTACAAGGCAAACTCATAGAAAAATTAATATTTTAGGCACAACTCAAATTCAAACATGATTTCTTAAACCACTCCCTTGAATCGTAGCCAAGAACGATACTAATTAGTAAGAACCTTACAGTAATGTTATAGTCGCAAAATGGTCTCGGGGTAAGGTATCGGATTTCAATGCTGGGAGTCCGGGGTTCAATCCTCGGTCGTGGCACAGATTTATATGATTGCCAATCCCTTCCTTCACCTATGACAAGACGTGTATTGATCTCATCTAGTGAATATGTGGAATAACAGGCATTCACCGTGGTTTGGATCCCACGTTAAACTGCAGGTCCTCCATTTCATCTCACAATCACCCTACCATTACACATTAGTATAAGTAATTACAACCCGAACGGTTAGTAAGACGCGGTGCTAATAATGCTAATAATGATATACAGTCGCAAAGAAAACTAAATAGCAGTCGTCAATTCATTCAACGTGGTGAAAATATTTTTATTTAAAGACGTTATCCATAATATTAACTTTAATCCTTTTTTTAATATGTCAATATTCAAACTACGCTGCCAAATTTTCTCGTTTATAGGATAAAATAACAGGCTATGTTAAAGTCTTATAAAAACGTGATTTTCAAGGACAGTATAAGAAATAAACAAAAACCGACAATGAGAGAATGGTGTCAGATAATAAACAGAATATAGGTAAATTAGATTGATGAACAATTATTTTCAAAATAATGAGGTATTTCATGTGCATAATTTTTAACAGAAGATTCGAACCTTATCCTCCACGCCATGATAAACTAGAATACACAAGACTGACATCTTTTTCTATTTTCCCACAGGTGCAAATAACACCAAGATTTTTTAGTCCTCACCTTATTACTCGTTCAATAACGAATAAAGAGGAGGAAGGAGGAATGTTAGAGGAAATATAACTAATTTACATGGGAAGAGCATGAGAAACCACTAAAGAAATACCAGATAATTAAACCCAATCAGGATTCAAGCCCTAACTTCCTTGTCAAAGGCAAAAAAAGACTTATTTAAACTTGACATCCAAGCTAGTTTACACGTTGTCTTCCTCACACTTCTTCATATAAGATCCTCCCCTATCGCCACTCCTTATTTCGACCCTCCTTGAAAATGCTCTTGTCTAATACCTCCTTGACTCTGGAAGCCTAGCCTGTAACATCCAATTGAATAACTACACTCTAAACTATCGAAAGCGCATGGCTGGAGAGGACATCGCTTATAGTGTGTTTGGTGAAGGCAGGGCCTATTATACCACGGAGCAAGATTGTTCGCTGTAGGCACGGCAGCAACCAATAAGCACTGACTCGAAGGCCAAACAAAACAAACTAAAAAAATATCATTTAATAACAGGATTAAGCCGCTTAGGTGGTCACATGTTCTAAGACGCTACTCTCGCAATAGACTAGACTAACAATGACGGGGAGATCCAGGTTCAATCCAGGTCAGGTTCATTGAGAGGGTTTTTTCCTTAATGGTTTTCTACTCTACATTAACGCAAATGTGGGAACACTCTCTATAAATTCGGCCTTCCTCAGAATTAAAAAATTAAAGTAAATAGCATACAGGCGTAAAACCCGAATGGGTATGGTGCAGCACTAAAATATATATATACATATAAAATTATATATATATATATAAATAATTATATATGATGGTCCAGAACCAAATAACATATATATATATGTTATTTGGTTCTGGACCATCATAATGCGAAGTTATCTAAACTTACATATTAATATATTGCTTCCTTGAAAAAAGGAATAAACACATTTAAAGTGCTCTATGCCATAGTAATGATTTAGTGAATAAATAAACAACACATTAAACATTAAATTTATTTGAAAATGATAATCAACGTAAATCTTATTTAATTACAATTTATCTCAATCAAAGTATTTATCAAAACTGTTACCAATAGTTATATATAGGTAACAATAAATAAAGTATGGAGTCGAACTATAGTGCCAAAAAGTTATAGTCAGTCATAATAACGTTGAAGAAACATATAAACTCACTTTAATAACTAAAATATACCCAATGGATAATATTTTATCAAATCTCTTTTTTTTCTAACCGGAATTAATATTAAATATTTTAAATTAGGATTGGGACCCTTAAATTATATAAGTTTTTTTTAACTCAGCGTCTTAAAAATAAAGTAAAAATCTTTTAGATTTAATTTGTTATATGCACTACATGTGTGGAATATAATAATTCATCATTAATAAATTCATAATTAACTATTCACAGTAATTAAGATTCTGAAAAGGGGAGACATGCTTTATGTTACCATATAAAACCAATAAATGTGGGTAGCACTGCTGCCAAAATAATATGTGCGTGGGTTAAATCTTTAACAGCAAAAAAAAAATCCAGCCCATATATTAATGAGACAAAACATAATTAATTAAGTATGTAACGAATAAGCCTAGATATGAAATCCAAATAACCTGCACCAAGTGCACACTTGATCCATAATAATGCATATATTAAAGATGCGTAAAGAACGAGAGCTAGCCAACAACGCATATTATTAAGTCATTGAAATATTGCTGAAACTTTTTTTTAATAACTATTTTGGTTCCCTGATAAAGTTAGTTATATTTAATATAAATGAGTACACCTTAGTTTTCTTATTTTATTCAATAAGTAATAAACTATTTCACTTAGAGAGCAGCGTAGCATCCTCAGGTTTTATTTTAAAAATGTATTTGAGGTATTAAACGTGCATTTTCTGAACCTACTGATAAAATCAGCACACGACTTTGATACAATCTTAAAACTTGAAAATACACAACATCCCCATCCCATTAGCTAATCACTTTAAAAGGAGAAACACAAATTTCACTAAAGATAAAAGTACCGCAATGTAGGAATCGAACCTGGGATCCTCAGTTCAGTAAAAAAAAACAAGCTATCGATTGTGCTAAGAGTCCCACCATCTTACCGTTTAATAAATCTGTAATTCGTGTTCTTGTAGGATTCTTGGTTTAGAAAAAAATTCTAATAATAATAATATAATAATAATAATAATAATAATAAGGTTACCCATAATTATTTGAGTATTATGAGATTTTAACATATAAGTAGTAGTGCAGACTACAAAATACATAATTTATTTGTTCTTGAAATTAGCTTGAAAGGAGTAATAACTGTTGGCTTACTGCAAGACGTAAATGTTTTGAAGATGTATGAGAGTTAACTGCATTTGAAACTTTCAGTATTTCGCTAGTGCATTATTTGATAAAGTGAACAAGGTGATTCAACTCACTTTTTAGACAAGCGCCATTTAACTATTTTACGCTAAACTCAGACCTTCACGGCCAGCTAGCACACACAGACCGAACTATTTATTAATATGTTTGAATGCCAGAAAAACTTCATTGTTTCTCTGATAACCTCCTTCATATAGTCATTCTTAAATCAATAAACCAAGGAAAGAGTATTTGATGGAATTGCATACACATTCTTGTTGAAAGTTTTTTTAAATTTTAGCACCACGTCTTACTACCCGTTCGGACAATACGGTTAAGTACTAATTATTCTAAAGGGTTAGGAATTGGGGCGGTTGAATTTAAAGGAAGTGAACCCTCATTTAAGTGGAGGAAAAGTGGAAAACCACTGAGAAAAAAACTCGCCCCAGTTCACTCGAGTGAGATTCGAACCTCGATATCCTCGGCCTTGTTAGTCTAGCTTAACACGAAACTAGCGCGTTATTTATATTCACCGCCAAGCTGGGTCTGAGATTTGTTGATAATCTTATTGTAGTAAAAACATTATTGATTGAACTTAAAAAGAAAGTCCCAAAATAATAGATTATAGACCAGTGTGATATCTGCTCGAAATACATAAAAAATTAAATATTTGATACTTATAGTAAACAGAACTACAATATAAACTAAATATTCTAGGAAATGCCGTTTATGATTTATTTTCTACTGCATGGGTGGTCACGCGGACCAAAAATTTCTCATATGGCTCATTTTCAATGATGGATGAAACAAGGTTCTCATACTGAACGGAAATATTTCTTACATTGCTAACCAATTTCCCTCCTAGCAAATATGGTTACATCCTATTTAATTGGTATCTTCTTCATCACTATACCACAATACTTATTTAAGGCGTGTAGCCCAGATGAGTAGCAGAGGTGGTTGAAATAGGTAATATTATATTATATATAAATATTCTCCTATAGTTCACTCTGAATTATACTATCCTCTTCGTGGAAGAGCGGAATTTAACCTTCCAGCTGACCCACAAAATCCATTATTGCTAGGCTTGTCAGCATTTCCAGGGACTCACAACATAACATTTGATTAAACTAATGGTAAAACCTGCCTGGATATAAATAGTAACATAATTGAAAAAAAACTGCAATGCAATCGCTTATGTGGTTATAAATATCCCATAAAATATATATACAACATCCATCCGAAACTTAAACAGGGACTCGAAACCCAAGAACTAAGTATATCATGCTACAATTGGCCTTGTTAATATCCTACAGAATATAATAAACTACCTCGGAATCGGTTTGCTGTTCCAGAGATATACAAAAATATCCGTCCTTCACCGAGACTCACAACACAAAACCTGACACAAACACAAAACATGCCTGGAGAAATATTCTATAAAAAAAGAAAAAGCACCCCGCAATCGGTTAAGTGGTTCCACAGATATATACACATATCCAGCAGACAGTTCACCGGAATTTACACCAAAACACCCGAACATAATTACTATACTAAAAAATGCTTGGATAAACACTCTACAGAATAATAAAAATTACACCTCAGTAATTATGTGGTTCCATAAATGTATACAAAAAGTCGTCTGGCCCTTCACCGGGACTCACACCGAAACACCTGACTATACACAAATAATGATAAAAACTGCCTAAATATTGGTCCGTATTAAAGTAAAATCCACACTGCAATCGGTTAAGTGGTTCCAGAGATCCTAAGTTATAGATATAAACAAAACCGGCCGTATTTTTAACGGAGACTCAAACCCTGACTGCATGTATGATAGATCCTCCCTTAGCAGACATCCTAATTAATATAAATAAACGCACCACAATCGGTTATAAAGTTCCTGGTATCTTTGGCAACAGACAGACATTTTTAAAAACGGTACAGAACTTTCAATATTATTTTACTTAATGATATTTACTTTCCAAACCTTAAAAAAGCATATACATCATTTAAAGTGTTTTTAAGCTCGTAAACAAAAAAAAAATTCTCTCTGCTTTTCATTCATTTCCTCCTCACTCTGATATTATATTAATACTTGCAGATGACATAACCAGTATTATGGTTTAGATTTACAGAATTTATTTATTAAAAAAAAAAAAAACAGATTTGACAAAAACAAAAACAGTTAACATAATACATTTAATTTATTAGAAAATAATAATCAACGTAAATATTAATAAACTACAATTTTCTCAATCAAATTATTTATCAAAACTTTTTACTAATAGTTATATTGTGACCCGCCTCGGTGGCGTAGTTGGCTAGCGCGCTAGTCGTATTGAGCTCAACCGCCGAGGACGGGGAGATCGAGGTTCGAATCTCAGTCGGGTGAACTGGGGGGGTTTCCTAAATGGTTTTCCACTCTCCCTCTACGCAAATGCGGGTTCACTTCCTCTAAATTCAACCCTCCCAATTCCTAATCCATTAGTGTAATTAGTACTTAAGCGTATAACCCGAACGGGTAGTAAGACGCGGTGCTAAATAT
Source organism: Timema podura (assembly GCA_033556935.1). Taxonomy (NCBI): domain Eukaryota; kingdom Metazoa; phylum Arthropoda; class Insecta; order Phasmatodea; family Timematidae; genus Timema; species Timema podura. The sequence goes on from JAVRXN010000001.1 coordinate 71,036,516, forward strand.
AATTATTATTAGTTATATTGTGGCCGTTTTGGTAACATTAAATAAGGTATGGAATTGAACTATGGTACTACAAAGTTATATAGACAGTCATTATAACTTTGAAGAAACAAATAAATTCCCTTTTATAACTAAAATATGTCCAATGGATAAGATTATATCAAATCTTGTTTTTTGTCTACCCGGAAATTGTATAAAATATTTTAAATCAGGATTGGGACCCTTAAATTATATACATTTTTTTAAACTCAATGTCCTCAAAATAAATTAAAAATCTTTTAAATTCAATTAGTTATTTTCGCTACTTGTGTAGAATATAATAATTAATCATTAATAAATTCATAATTAACTATTCACAGTAATTAAGATTCTGAAAAGGGGGAGACCTGCTTTATGTTACCATGTAAAACCAATAAATGTCTGTAGCACTGCTGCCAAAATATTGTGTGGTGTAGATAAATATTTAACAGCTAAAAAAAAAAGCTATATATTAACGAGACCAAACATAATTAATTAACTAAGTATGTAACGAATAATTGATTCTATTAGGAAGGGAAAAAAAGTATAATTAATTAATTAATTTAGTAGATCAAACCATTTGAACATTTCAAAAAGAAATATCTGCTCCCCCATCAATCCTTTCAAACAGTCAAGAAATAGTTTAAGGACTTAAGGCTTTCTTTAAATCAAGCCTCGGGTGCAGCTAGGCAAACTATTCTGCAGTCATGTGTGGAGGTGTAGCATACCGCGCGGGCGTTTAGCCAAGCAAGTTGCTACCTTTCAATCTCGACGGAGTGTACATTGAGTATCAACTTAGTTTTTACATAATTACAGTGCTGTAGGCCTACTGTATGATTCTATTTCATTGCATTCTTGTTTACAGTAGCAATAAGCTTAAACTTACTGTATTTTTTAACTACAGTAGAGTAAATTTTGCGTTTTATTTCGAAACATTGCCTTAATTAAAGATTAATATATATAAAAAAATACCCTCCATATATCAAACTTCTATACATCGAAATTCTCAATAAGATCAAAGTTTTGGTGAATCCCCTTAACATCTACATATATAAACTGTTTATATAGGCCTTTATCAAAATACAATTTTATATATAGAATCTTTTCCAAGACAAATCGGGAATTTCCCCCCTGAAATGACATTGTTATAAGAAAACCAAGTGAGAAAAAATAGAAATATTTTTTTACACAAAATATGTAAAAGCATAAGAATACTAGATAAATATGTTTTTTCGAAGTAAAATATGTTTAGCACTTTTTTTCTATATAAGTCTTGATTATTTATATAAACGTAACTTGTACATAGTGTGATACATATTTACTTAGGCTATTTATAAGAAAAATTTAGTTGATTAGAAGGTGCTTTTCTAAATACAATACACTACACAATACACAAGTATGAATAAATTGTACGAGACAGTCATACTTAGCTTTCTCATAGTCTATTATTGAAAAATCAGTCATCAGTAAACCACACATAAATAACTTTAATTTTTTTTAAACAAGTGATATTTGTCATCTCAAACAAATCCATTTGGAACCGAATCGTCAAAGCCACTTTAAAAATATTTCAAATTTTTTAAAAATCAAATTTGAAATTTAGAGAAAGTGTCTCCACATTTGTGTGGAGATTGAACAACCTCCCTCAGAGCACCCGACCGGGATTAAAACTCTGATCTTTTTGTCAATGTCATTCTAGCCTATTGTGAGAGTAAAGCATTAGCTCATTCATAAAATACATAACTATTGAATTGGCAAATTTAAAGTGACAATTGGTGTAAATTATATACACACAAGAATTTTGGGAGTTTGTAAATAATACAATAGTATTGTTCTGGCCCAGATAAAACAGCGCGATGATTGGTCGGTTTTGGTCACGTGACCACGCCCCCTCGCTCTGATTGGATGTTAGCTTTTCCCCCTCCCCTCTGCTCCCAAGGTAACGGGTTTTCCCGATGACGTCATCGCTTTGTCGCAACCCGGCGCCAATTTGGTGGCTTGACAAGACAGGAATAGATCATGATGTCGCAACCTCTCCCCCCTGGTAATGGGTTTTTCCGGTGTCGCAACCCCCTTATTTGGTAATGGGTTTTCCCGGTGTCGCAAACCGGCGCCAGTTTGGCGGGTTGACAAGACAAGTCGAGACAAGAATAGATCACGATGTCGTAACCCCCACCCCTATGTGGCAATGGGTTTTCCCTTATGACTGGCGCCAGTTTGGGGGCTCGACCAGGGAAGTCGAGATAGGAATAAATCGTGACCTTGAAACCGTGAGCTAGGTCATTGACCCTGGCAACTCTCCCCCGGCAATGGGTTTTTCCGATGACGCCATCGCTCTATCGCAACCCGGCGCCAATTTGGCGGGTTGGCAATACAAGTCGAGACAAGAATATATCATGATGTTGCAATCCGCCCCTTCTATGTGGCAATGGGTTTTCCCTGGTAACGTCATCGCTCTGTTGCAACCCTATGGCTGTTGGTTTTTCCCCCTCCCCTCCGACCCCACCCCTCCCACCCCCTCACCCCTGATTACAAAATCTCCACCATTTGATTACAAAATTTACACCACTACAACACCCTCCCCTACTACCCCCTGCCCTACAACCCCCTCCCCCTACAACCCCTCCACATCCTGAACATGTTGGTACTTGTTCCGGCCCTTTTTTCTTGATTATTGTCGTGTGCTAATTAATTATTCATGTGTGCTAATTGATTATTGATGTGTGCTAATCAATTTTTCATGAATGGGTAGGGGGAAAGACGTCGGAATTTATTTTATTTATTTGGGGGGCGGGCATAAGGCTCGAGGGCTCTGCATGAACCTCTCGCTACGGCTGCCTTGCGTAGAATGGAGGGCATCTTCTCTGCTCGGCCGCTTACCGAGTAGTGACCACTTTCCCCTTCCCCACCCTCCTCTCGCAACCACCACCCTGTGAGGGCATCGAAATCCGGCGCCGGACCGACAAAACGTGTTGAGACAAGAATTGAGGCCATTGACTCCTGGCAACGGGTTTTCCTGGTGTTGCAACACGACCTTGAATGATGTCTCCCCACTCCTATTTGGTAATGGGTTTTCCCTGATGACTGGCGCCGGTTTGGCGGGTTGACAAGACAAGTCGAGACAAGAATAAATTGTGACCTTGAAACTGTGAGGTAATTGACCCTGTTCATGTTTGTTAGCCCAACAAGTTGAGACTCGTATCTACGTGTAAGGAACAGACAGGTTTTTTTTGTTGGAATAAAACACGATAAACAAAACATACATTTATTATACATTAAAGGTTTTACAAAACATACATTTATTATACTTTAAAGGTTTTACAAACATATTATACAATTTTACAAGAATGACGCATATATTCGTTCATACGTTTTTCTACAGTGTCTTTTAGATGCGTTAGTAAAATTGTTTTTAGTTCACAATCCAGCATGTAATAGTCCAAACCGACGACTTGGCGTGTATAGTAAGTAGCACTGATAAGATCCAGGTTTCTGATGGGCGTTTCCACCGTAGGCTGTTCGAGATCGATGACATCTGCTGATTCTGTAAGCGTGTCGCATACATCTACGACGAGTGTGTCGATCAAATCGTTGCAATAGCGTGCGACGGGTGTCGACCACATATCCCGGCGGTCGACGGTGACGTTGATGAGGTCCCACACCTCGCAAAGACGTGCCCAGCTAGGTGCTAGATAGGCGACCCGTTTGAGTCCGATGTCTTGCCACTCTGTACGGTTAAACACCGCACAATTCCCTCCGCATTTTTCTAGCTGAACATAGGGCGTAAAGTTGTTCTTGACGCTCATGCCGACGATGAATCGCTTGGCGTCGACTTCGTCCAGCGGAAACAGAGTGTTGAAAATACTGGTGATGGCGAGCGGCTTCACCGGCTTTGCTTTGCGGGCGCAAACGTCTTGACCTTCCATGATGTTTGATCGCTTCGACGACTGTCACGGTTATGGACGGCACGCCGCCGTGACGCCCCTTTTATAGGCGCACGCTGATTGTACGCAGCCTCTTGAGGGGCGGCAGGAGCCTAGCTTCTTAAAAAATGTGTTGTAATATCTCACCACCTTAGCGTCGTTGTCTGTATGATTGGTGGGCGAGAATAGGGCTAGGAAAGTTTTCATCGGAATGTTCTGGGCGCGATAGAGAAGGTACCTGAGACAGTAATGGCCGCAAACGTCCGAGGCTATGCTTTGAAGTTGTAGCGTGCTATGAGACGTGTGGGAAGTGTTTTTTCGTATAAATGCCAGATGCGACTTTATACGTGGTGGAAATCCATAACTGTCAAAATATTCTCCCACGCCGTTCTTGTCGATAAAGATGGCGACCCAATGCGTCCCAGGCTTGGTGTGTGGATCCGTGTTGATGACGAGAGCGGCAGGTCGCGCTATTCTTGCGGGTAGTTAATCAGCAGGGAAAACACCCGACCGTACAGAACGGAACCACGGGCTTGTTTTCAGCGCACGTCTTATCGTGTGCTTGTCCATCGTCAATCATCCAGTCTCGAAGTCCCCAAACGATGGAGGCCGAACAGAAATTCCAAACAGAACTATGTGCCATGCACATGGTGCGACCCAATTTAAGTGTTTTCAAAGACGAACAACCTCTGTCGTACAGATCTACGCCGGGCGTAGGCGTGTATTTGACTAGAAACTTTTTCTTTTCTGCTACCTTGACGTAGACGGTTTCTGCACGCGCTGTGGCGCGGGAGATGAGGGATTCGATCAGATTGTAATCCACATCACCGCTATCCCAGGGAATACCGTGCAGTTTGTTGACGATATAGTCGGCTTGTTTTTTAGCGGCGGCGGAAAGTTCCTCGATAGCGAAGGGGGGCTTTAACACCCAATGTTGAAGTAATGTTCCGCATACAGATAAAACACTCAATTCCTTGACGATAAACTGCTTGCTGTCGTCGATGAAGCTCTAGAAATCCACAATGACATCCATGATTTAAATGACGAGTGTAAGGGGCAGGAAGCCGCTTATATTAACTCCCATAATCGGTCACGACGTTTCTGTTCTTGTCGATGGTGATGATGATGTTGGCAAACTCCCCGTACACGATACAGTTGACGGTTTTGGTGAGAGCTCTGGTGAAGCTCACTTCGATGCTCAGAGAGCCGTGCCTCGTCAAATTCCAATGTGATACATGTGGGCTGACAGATTAGGTGTGAGATCGAAAGCCATTAGATGATATCCCTTAGGGAAGGCTTCTCGTGTGATGTCGCTACCCTCGTTCATGAAATAGATACCCGTTCCAGAAAACAGTATGTGGTAGTTGCCGTTTGAAAAATCGGGCTGTAACGGCTTCGACGTCACTTGTTCTCCGTCCACGTACAGCGAGACATGGTTCATGCCGTAGGTTTGGAAGTTGAACGGGTTCTTGGTGGCGTCTCCGTTGAACGCTGCGTGATACAAATCACACGATGAATCGTTTGGGTGTTGTCCGGTGAATACGTTGTCCAGCGATTTCCCTTGTACACCTGTAGGAATAGAGATTGTTTTTACTTCCACGCGGGTGATGGGATATTTTGCGGGACTGACGTTTAATGCCTTGGCATGTGCCAACAGTATAGAAGGTGCTACTTTGACACGTCACACTAGAAGGCCTGCTTCAGCGATGTGAACCTTATAGTGCGGGAGTTCAGGGACGGCCATAAGACTGAACCCGTCTCTGGAACGGACCAACTTGACTCTGAGTTCGGTGCCGTTCAAAAGGTATTTCTCTTGGTTAAATAAATCACCGTGTAGATACCCCAAAAGATCCACGGTCTTACTTTTTGCGGTTAGACTACGACGGGCCTCAAATCCTTTGTTGCCAGCGTTAGCCTCCTCAAAGGTTCCGGGGCTGTCTGCGAACCAGAGACCGCAAGTCAAATGTGTTCTTTTAGCTTCACCGTTGTAATTGAGCAACGTTTCAATGTACGATCTATAAGCATACGTGTTGCTGGACGGTGAGACTAGTTTTTGGTTTAAAAACACATCCACCTGTGTGAATAGCGAATGCAACCAGTTGTTGACGGGAGCGATTTGATCCACCTCTGTGAAAGAGCCACCGTCGGGTTTCCAAGATGGCCGCCCTGAGATAGAGCATAGTCTGTGTAAGATCGATATAGAACTCGCCTTGAACGGTAACGGTAGATTCTATGGGTGAATCATCGGTGAGTGAATAGACAGGTTTGTACTGGATCCATTGTCCGCTTTCGAGACTGGTTTGCGTGGGTGCGACGGAAAATAGATCGAGTTAACTGCTGGCACACTCGCAGGACTGGGGGTGTAGAAACGACATTTCAACTGAAAATATCTACAGCTTCTTTCTTGACCTTTTTACGTCGGGTAACGGCTGAAGACTGACGCCGGTGCTTCTTACGACGCCCTTTATAGCCTGAGCCGGTCATCAGTGTGCCGATCTTCTGCTCCGCCTTGCGTTTCAGGTCTGTTCCAGCCTCGCCGACACGCTGCCGTAGAGCCTCTTTGAAAGGACGACGCTGATTGGCGACGTCAGAGAGCACGTCGATACCCGTATGAAGCGCTTGTTTTCCAATGGCTTTAGCGCCGCTTCTCAGCAACGGTACGACGCTCTTGAATAGGCTTCTGAAAAAACTTCCTATTCCATGCCCGCGTTGATAGGGAACACCGTGGTAGATCGAAGATATTCCCGTTCCAGCCTGGTTGACGTAGTATCTTTGGTAAGGACAGTTCATGTTAAGTGGCGTCGAAAATGAAGTTTCACGCACACTTTTCCAAACTCGAATGGTACAGGTTCACCAGTGTCGGTCCTTATATTGATTTCCAGGCTTTCAATTTCTCTTCTAAGTACTGGCACGTAGTGCATTGAATCGTAGCTAACTGTCTTATGTATGCCGTAGAGATAGTTTATGTTGTTGATACAGACGATACGTAAAAGCGGTGCCACAATGTCACCCACGGGCTGAGGATCGACGATATCCGTGTAGACGTACATTTGCGAGGGCAAGTCTAGTAGAATGTTGGCGGCGTACGGTGACTTTGGGACTTTGATCAGATTAGTATTAGGATCGAAACCGAGCTGTAGACTTAGTTAATTAGATAGCTCCAGCAGCTGTATATTTGGTGAAGAAGAAACAACGTCCACTATTTGTTGGTGCTTGTGTACTTGAATACAACTCCAGAATCCCGTTTAAACGCCTCTATTTCGTTTAGGGCTTTGACCAATTCTTGGATAGTGCTGTAGTTTCCAGGCGGGATGTGATCTTTGAATATTTGTTCCACACCGTTAGCGTCAACCCAGTTGTACCATACAATGTTTCTGCCCTCGGGTACGGTGGTGAAAGAACACGGATATTGGAATTCGGCGAGAGCTACTTCCCACTGGCCGTCGAGTGTAAGACGGTAGGGTAGCTGCGTGGTGAAATTCGTGAGGGTATTTTTCGGGAAATATCCCATAGAGCTATCGCTCGGCAAGGTGAGGTAAAACTGGTCCTTCATGGTAGGGCGCTGACGTAACTGGCAGGAATCCAAGAATTAAACTTGGCGGGGTAACCTTTCCACTGCACGTACACTTTCTTTCTGGCACCTTTACCCTTGACACGTAGTATTTTATCAACTTTAAAAGTTTCGGGAAGACGTACGCGTTGCAATTCGGGTTCGTAAAACGTTCCCTCCACCTCCTCGCCGTCAAGATAGGTCAGTCTGTAGACGACTAGTTGCCTCAACACGACGTTGCTGACTTTGAAAATTTCTTCGCTCCAATTGCTTTCGTAGCCCTTTTCAAACAGCATTTTGGATTTGCTAATAGGCACCGTGTCACCGACTTTGTGTTTTGGCTTACTATTCGAGCTTGGGCCCCGTTTGCTGTAAAGATTATCTCTGACTTGAAGCACGTTGGTTTCTGAAACGTCGGCAGGCGCCATCTTGATACCGGAATGTTTTGCACCGTTATAAGCGTCGACTAGATCTTGGAGGACTTCCACGTAGCGATACGTGTTATTTTTGGTAAAGTAGCGCCATATGCGTCCTTTCAGAGTCCTATTGAATCGTTCCACGATGCTTGCCTTCACGTCTGGATTATGAGTGGTGTATTAATGCACGCCTTCTTGCTTGAGAAATTTCCGGACTTGACGTGCCGTGAACTCTGTCCCCTTGTCCGTCTGTAAACTTAGAGGTTTACGGCCGCTTTGTTTGAAAATGTCCCGAAAGGCGTCTCTCACGACGCTCCCCGTCTTGGATGGAAGCGTCCTCGCCCAGGCGATCTGGCTAAACACGTCGATGACGGTGAGCAAGTACACTGCACCGTCGTTGTATTTTCTGAGACTTCGCATATCGTTGAGATTGGCCTGCCTGCCAACTTTTTTATCACCGGCTTGTGGAGGGTATAAGCGTCCTGCGCACGAAGCCATTTTCGTACTTTGTCGGGATCTTTCTTAGACGCCTTTATGAGCGACGCCGACCCTGCAAACCCCGCAGGATGAGAAGGGTCGTAGTAGATGTCAGCTAAACGGGGCATTAAGCTCGTAACGGCAGCCACCTGTTTTCTTCTACCCTTTTCAGTTTCTTCTTCTTAGGGCGTTGCGACGGTGTAAGTGGTTGAGGTACGGGCGTCGGATCTCTAATGGGCGCCAAACGTTTCGGATTTACAATAAATTCTTTCGGGATGTTTATTTTTTGAAGCGCCGTGAGAAACTCTCGCCACCCCGTCGGCTCACTGTGTCTTCTTGCTCTGACCAGATCATTGACTAAATCCACAATGTTAGATCCACGGAGAGGTGTATCGTGAATACTCACTTCCCCGTCTTCGTCCCAAGAGATACCGCCCCTGGAATTAACATGTTCTAGTAAAAGCTCGGCTTTTTTACGTGCCTGTACTGGTACAGTATTGAGTACAGCCGCGATGGAAAGTACGGGGGCGTTCGCGGCGGCGGTGGTATTTTCCATGTGGCGTAGGGTGTTGACTAAAGTGTAGATAGCGCTGTAGCACTTGTTGGTATAAAGTCCATTTAGACTTGTCAAGTTTTGAAGCGAGGATTTTTTCCATTTCCTTGTCCAGCTCGGAGACCACTAGATTTGTGGCCGATTATGCTTGTTGGTGGTGTTGCTCGTAACGGTGTAATGTTTCCGGGGACACCAATATCATCTTTTTCGTGTGTTCCATCGTCTACTTGTTGAACAAGGAACCGAGGACACCGCTGATTAATGGGGCTAAAAGTAAGGGCAGGAACGCTCCTCCTTTCTGAACGAGCAGTCGTCTCTTCTTCTTCCAGCCCTCTCCTCGTTTGACCAACTTGCGCAACACCTGCTTGTGAGCACGTAACTTTGTCTTCTGCGCATTTTTCAACGGCACCCGCCCTTTTAAAGTGTTGTAGGCACACTCGCAAACAGTGTCAATCAGTTTCTTGTCGGCCGTTTTCAACAAGGCTACACGTTGCTGTGGGTTCATGCGATGCATCGCACATAGCAGGGGGGCTTGCTTCAACACTTTGGGACTCATGGTTATGAAATGATATATAATCGGGACGTGTCGGTGTTTTTATAGCTTTTGCGTGGTAGGTACACGCAGCACCCGACATTTGTACGGGTTCTATATCCAAACCATTCGGGTGTACCTTGTTTAAAATCTAACAATAGATACCCGTGGGGAGTACTTGTAGCGTCAGCGTAAGCCTCCTGTAAAATACGGGGGTTTTCAGGAAACACTTGACGTGCAAAGTGTTGAATCTGAGCTTTATCCCTGGGATTTTTAAAAAGCACAATATAATGCGCGTTTAAGGAAATGTCTCTTTGGCCCCTGCCCTGGTGGAATATATTTTACGTAAGGTACATGACGCTAATATTTTGATGGTGGCATCCTTTGGTGAAAAGATCGACGACCACTTCGTTGGCTTCACGCATCAGATCGTCCAGGATAATCAGCTGTGGAGAGTCATCACAGGTGTCATCCATTTCCGGTAAACCCTTACAGAATATGACTGACCCGTCTTGTTCGAATCCCGGTTGCCATAAAGCATAATACCAGGTGATTTTATCAAATTTAACGTCACACATTGTGTCCAGGTGACGGATAAAGTCGGCTACAAAATGTGACTTTCCACAACCTGAAGGGCCGCTGATGATGGCCGAAAATGGATGTTTCAACTTGTCCATAATGTTTAAGACTGAGCTTATAAGCTAAATGAACTTGTATTTATAGGATAGAAGGGTGGGGTGTAGACATTAAAACACAAACATAACAGTTTTTATAATATTTAATTACACAAATCAAAGTTTTTACAAATTTTATTTCACACTATTATTTACACAGATCAAAGTTTTTACAAATTTATTTCACACAATTATTTACACAAATCAAAGTTTTTATAAATTTATCTCGCACAATTAAAAATATATTTATTTACACAAATCAAAGTTTTTTTTTTACAAATATAGCCCACACTATTAAAAGTATACTTGGAATTTTATATTACAAATACTTGAAATATTTATTTATACAAACATAGCTCACAGCATGAAAAGTATACGTGGGATATTTATTTACACAAATCAAAGTTTTTTTACAAGTATATCTCATACAATGAAAAGTATACGTGGAATATTTATTTACAAAAAAATTATATATATATATTATGGAAACAATAATCAATTTCTTGAGCTCGTAGCGGGAATAGTGGCCTCGGTACTAATTTTATAAAGTCCAGTTTAAAAAGTATTTTAACATATATGTACAGATGGTTTCAAATTTGATTAGAATTTAAAATATATATGCAAACAAATTTGACTAGAATTAAAATATATACAAACAACTAATTTTATTTGACTAGATATAATCAGGTAGGTGGAGATTTATACTGACGGATAAAAAATATAAAAAAAGTATCCCGGGTGCATAAAAAAATTTAAAATAATATGCTTGTGTTCATGCAGAAAAAAATATGAAAAAAATTTCAAATCTTTGAAAAATGGTATGTCAGTGGAACTGTCTAGAGTGAAAGACAAAAAAAAGAAGATTATTCAGCCCGTCTAAATGATCACCTTTTAGTCGTGGCGAGCGCGTTTACAAGGGCTCTGATACCCAAACGGCAACGTATTATAATCATCGGTTATCCGCCGTTTGGTGTACACAGGCCGGTAAACTTTATTCTGCGAAACGGTACATACAGTCGTAAGACCTTTTATTACAATTTTGTGCGGTATCTGTATGTATCTTTCCGCGGCTTGTTCGGTGACCATCGCTTTCAAAACGTCAAAATTAACGTCGTTCCGGTTGCCATAGTTTATGGTGATACCGCGAACCTTGCAAACCATTTTTGTTTTGGCAGGGTCGCCACCAACGCAAACTCGGTACGCGTAATTCTTGGGACCGCCAGATACAAAGGCGCTAATGTAGCTTCCCGGACCTTAATCTTGAAGTTCGTCAGTGAGGTCACCTAAAAAGTCTCCGGTCGGTGGACTCCAATCGCCGGGACGTTCCGTGAATAGAACGCTATCTGTATCATGATACAAAACGCGGTCCCCCAATTTTTCAAGGATGCTGTATAAGTGTAACCTAGCCATAGCAGTCGTGTAGCACGCCACCGCCACACTCGTGTTAGGGTTAGGGCGCAACGCGTCACGCGCATCCTTGTAATTGAGGAACATAACCTCATCATTTACATCAATTACGCTGTCCACGTTGATGTACGGATCCGTCAGGTACTTGTGAATGCCCTGATAGTCGTTGACAACGGCTACGTGTGGTAAATCGGGTCTTTGCCCAAACTTTCCCCATAGCGAATTTAAAAAGAGTTTAGCCAGTTTGCGGAGACCAGGGTTTTTACAAACAGAGCCAAAATCGAGTTTTACCCCCTCCCTTTCCTCATAATTTTGAATGTAAGTTAACTTCTCATCTTTTGAGGTACACCACTCTAGCCATCCGCTGGCTTCTTGTTTGATTTTCAAAAAAGTATCAATGTACCCGTGAAACAATCCGCCAGAACGTGTCTGACGGTCGTAAACAGATATATTGTACTCCCACACTTCGTGTATGGCTTCAACGGTGTAGCCTTTCTCAACGGCTTTCCGGATCTCGTCAATCACCCAGACGCCTGTCAACCAGCGATCTTTTTTGTCGTTGATCTGACACGCGCCTTGGTTTTTCTCCTCCCCATATTTCCTGCACAAGATGAACATTAACTTGTCGTGCATCTGTGTAGGTAATACGGGCATGAATAAATCCCGTGGAGGCGTCACTGTAACTTTGGCTATGCCTTCTACTTGATCTATAGCGGGAAAATTTGGTTCCAAGTGAATTTTGGGGTGGCCGATGGGGTATTTTTTGTACTTGCAAACGTATGGATACAACGAACACACATCCAAGTACTTGATCTTCTCTCCACAAGAAAGGTTTGCTTCGTGGAAGAGTTTGATACAATTTGTACGCCCGCCAAAGAATGCGTCCCTGGGACAAAGGGGCTCCCTTGGTATACACCTCATGCCGGAGTACAAATTGTTTCAAGTCCTTGTCTGTGCGTTTCATCGCATTAAACGTACACTCCCACATCTCTACGACCGTTTAGCTGGCATTCTTAATCTTTTCAACACAAGCCATGGTCGCTTCATAGCGCGTCTCCATGGTCTCGTGGGGGCTGTTTTTGATAGGGGTGGTCCTGCCCGGATAACAGAGAGTGCACCCGTGCCAATAACAGCCCCAAAACTGAAAGACGGTGTTGGTATCTCCAGCTTTAACAACGCCGTCTACACGTCGCCCTAACACATATTCCTCACGGCCGTTACCCGCATGAAGAATAAAGACACCGCGTTGATGGGCCTCCCAGCAGAGCCATTGTACAGCTATGTGCGACTGTTGGTCTGCACACCGGTAGCCACCGTTAGGGATAATACCGATAGTATTTTCCTTAAGATGACTACGGCGGTAAACCAACATGGCCGCTCCAGTGATAGTACACGCCTCTCTGAAAGGATCCACCTTTGCTTTTTCAATAAGCATATCTCTAAACTTTAGGCAGGCCTTCCGTAGGATCTCTACGTCTTTCACGCAATACAGTTCCAAATCGTGGTTAAAATCAAAGACATAATTTTCTTTGACCAACGCGTCATACCACTTCTCAAAGTGCTCCTTTCCTTCAACCGACATCTCACCGATGCCGTAATCCTCCTTTGGTGGAAAGGGACCCCTATACCCCGCGTTTTCTTTTTTATTGAAAAAATGGGGGAAATGTCCCTTGGCCAAAGACTCTTCCTGGCCGAATGTCATGGGCATCTTGGACAATGACATGGGGGGAAAGTTCAGTGAGTCAATAAAGTGGAGTGGGCCATAACGCATGGACATGATTTTCCCACCGTTCATATAAGCTCTGGAGTCCATTTTTTAACCTCCATCATATATTTTAAAATGAAATTCCCATCATATCCTTTTGTATTATGGGCTAGGATGGTGATATCTTTAAATTTTGAAGCTTTAATTTGCTCTATAAATCCGAAAAATTGGGCCATTGTGGTATCACCCTTGAATATCGGTGCAATGATGGTCATTTGCATCTATATGAAGGCAGTCATTGCAACATGTCTGCACGACACATAGGTTTGGTTCGTGCAAGTACGTGTTGACCGCACCTTGAAGAAGCGTTTCTTGTCTGCATTCAAATTCATAGAATACAAACATGAAAGTACTCTTTTCCAGTGACGGCTTGGACGGGGCTTGCTTCATATAGCAGACATGCCCAAAAGGACTATGGGTCTCGCATACTCTACAAAAAGTCTCATAGCACCTATGTGAATAATTTGAGTTTTCCAAACTGAAAAATTGCCCGCATACCTCACAAACCTTTTTAACATCACAGATCGACCTGTGACCTCTGCAAAAACCGGGACGTTTATGGTTATCAAAACATGTCTGGTTTGTGAACCAACGCCCGCAATCTTTACAGACCACAGCCCGACCTCCGTTACAAACCGCTTTAGCGTATCACTTTTTGCACGCGGACTCACATTTGTGCTCATTCTTTGTGTTGAACGGCACACGGCACTCGCGGCAAAAGTACGAGCACTTAAATGCGGCTGTCAACGATGTTATCACATAAAAATGGTTTTGCTTATCGAAAATACAAATCAAGGTTGCCCTTAAAGGAATGTTCGGCGGGAGTAGACCCCTAATATAGGATATGTCTCCCGCGACGTTCCTTGAACACCGTGATTTTGTATCCTGAGAGGTATGTTTGAAATTGTTTCAGCTCAGTTATCCCACCAACTTTCAAAAGATTCACACGGGCATTATGGCATAGTTCCTCTGCTTTGAGTTTTTGAATATGACGACCCATTTTGATTTGTCTAAAGGTGTTCATATCCATGCATCCTGGTTCTCTTTTATTATCACATTTAGCTTTGGCGACAACCAATGCACGGGCAAGACAAATTGTGTCGCCATTTTGAATCGTTATGATTCCTCTGCTATTACGGCTATATGTGCTAGCGGGAGAGATTTTATCACATTTATGACAACCCCTCCCGCGTGGCTCTTTAAAATGTCTGAGTTTAACGTACAGTGGTGCCGTACTCAAGAACAAATTATTACTTTGTAACACACGACTTACGTTATCGAGCACGGCTCGAGCGTCTAACTGATCCGCCCTCCTAAATGAGACGTATACAGGATTCAACGTCGAGTCCATGCTGTTTAAAAGTAACCCGACATGATCATCAGCGCTTACACCAAGGTCCTGCATCCGATTGAGCAAATTATTAATTTGTTCTTCAAGCCAGCTTAATGCGTCACGATCGCTTGCTGGAGCACCAAGATGTACGGTAACTTATCTACCAGTATAAAAGAAACGCCTCAATTGTTCTTCGACGAAACGAAGAGGGAGGCCTTGGTTTAAAGCTCCACCTACCTGGTTTACCGGTTCACTAATTCTCGTCATGGGTGCTGATGATGGCCCTGCCACCACCATATCCATGCCTTGAAGAGGGGCTGTGAATCCCGTTTGCTTCACACCAACACCACCGGCTTGCGGGAAGAAACGTGGAGGCGACAAAGCTCCAGCTGGTTGATTGGGATCTGTGGATGTTGGGGTCGCAACTGATTCTTTCCCATGGCTTGGAGGTGGGTGGAGGGAGCTGCCATCTTCTGTATTAGATGTTTGTGGGATTACGCCTCCACTGCCTGGAGGTGGCAAAGCTCCTGCCTGTCGAATATGGGGTGCGGTGATTGGGGTCCATACCGCATCTTCTCCCTGGCTCGGACAGGCGTCTCCGGTATCCATTTGAGCTAAAAAAAGAGTTTGAATTCAAACACAAGTCAAACTAAGTTCAAAGTAAGCAATTGAAACAATATTCTTCCAAGCAAAGTCAGTTTAAAAAATTCATTCTTCACACTTTTTAAATCAATCAAGGTACCATAGAAGTTAGCAAAAAAAATGACCATTTTATTTATAGTTTGTCCTTGGAGTGGACAGTATGCATATAAATCCAGTTGCTCTAACTACCCAATTTAAAATACACTTGTTTGGGACATTCCATTTATTTAAAGCTTGGTTCTATTTAAAAAGTGTTTTCACCTATTAGTGTTCTACTATAGATGGTTACCTAGCAACCTGCTCATTATATGCTCTTTCTACTTATAATATTAATAATAAACTACTCATTAATTTTTATATTAATTTAATGTAAAATAATAATCTCACCTATAGATGCATCAATCGCATCCAGAGCGGAAAAAATGTCCATTATAGGATCGTGTGGCACTTTGGGTGGTAGTCGTGGAGGTGATACCATCGCAGACACCTGATTTTGAGGAGACAACATATATTGGCCCCATGCATCTGAAACAAACATATCTTTGTATTAGAATTTTTAACGTAAGTGATAGCCATTAATAATCATGCAGAAACTACCTATTAATCTGAATAGTAATTTTCACAATAATAGCTATCCTTCAGGACTTGAACCCGGGACACCTAGATCAAGAGGTAGGCATTCTACCAACTGAGCCAAGGTGTCATACAATAATAATGCAACAAGGAAATAACCTTAAATCAATATAATATTCACCGTTTATCATTTATTGATAGTCCCAATTTTATTCATGAAAACCCCGCAATTAAGCACATTATTCATATTTCAAAACAATTTTGCATGGTGCTCTTTTTTTGTTTGGTTTTTAAAAGCTAATTATTCTTTCTTACAAATCTGGTCTTTCACCAGTCAGCAATTACCAACAGTTTGTGGTTAACTCCTCCATGGAAACACCGAGGGCCATCAGATCCGCGGATATCTGTGGATCTCCCCACAGCTCGTTCTCTAAAAATACAACACAACAGCTTAGTTTGATATTCAGTATAGCTTAAATTTAAAAATAGTAAACAGATTATCTACGTGATATAATAGTATGGTAAAATAATCTCCAGAGTGTTATGTGAGTCTGAGACATTCAGCAGGGTTAGCTCCTCAAATAATTTTATAGTTTGTAATAAATGTATTCAATAAACTACTCTTAAATAAAAATTACATTATTTAATTTATTATAACCACTCTTGTTTATACGATTTTTAAATAATATTCAGCCAATAGTAAGCTACCAAAAAAATTAATTACCATTTGACTATAGCTACGAATCAGGTTTTTTCAATAAACAACCCTTAATTATAATAAACATTTGTGCAGGCATAACTTTATCCAAATTTCATAGAAAGTGGATGCTTAGACACCTTCAAAATTATCTATAATTTTACTTCCTATATATCTATTATAAGCTAGTAAAATTAGACAACTCTGCATGGATTAGTTGTAATTTTTAAATAAATTAAATGTATACACTTTGATTTAACAACAAAAAATTAATGTGTGTGCTTGTTAGAAAAGTACATTTACTCACCCAGATCCGTCAGCGAAGCGTAATCACTCATCCTAGGTTACGTGTTTAATACTCGAAGACAAGCTATACAATGAAAGGATTTCCAAACTGGTGCTGGTATTTATAGCTGCTACCAGATAGGGTTGCAACAGAGCAATGACGTTACCAGGGAAAACCCATTGCCACATAAAGGGGGTGGATTGCAACATCATGATCTATTCTTGTCTCGACTTGTATTGCCAACCCGCCAAGTTGGCGCCGGGTTGCGACAGAGCGATGGCGTCACTGGAAAAACCCATTGCCGGGGGAGAGTTGCCAGGGTCAATGACCTAGCTCACGGCTTCAAGGTCACGATCTATTCCTGTCTCGGCTCGTCTGGTCGAGCCGCCAAACTGGAGCCAGTCATAAGGGAAAACCCATTGCCACATAGGGGTGGGGGTTACGACATCGTGATCTATTCTTGTCTCGACTTGTCTTGTCAACCCGCCTACCTGGCGCCGGTTTGCGACACCGGGAAAACCCATTACCAAATAAGGGGGTTGCGACACCGGAAAAACCCATTACCAGGGGGGAGAGGTTGCGACATCATGATCTATTCCTGTTTTGTCAAACCACCAAATTGGCGCCGGGTTGCGACAGAGCGATGACGTCATCGGGTAAACCCGTTACCTTGGGAGCAAAGGGGGAGGGGGAAAAGCCAACAGCCAATCAGAGCGAGGGGGCGTGGTCACGTGACCAAAACCGACCAATCAGCGCGCTGTTTTATCTGGGCCAGAACACTACTTACAATGTTTTACTTCCTTTATTAGCTAATACAATGTTTTACTTCCTTTAACAGCTAATACAATAACATTTTAGAAAACATTCTAAAAAAGTTGAAAGTAAGGAGTGGATTTGAATTAAAATTTAAGACTTAATACAGTTAAGACTTAAGACAGTTTCAATACTCGTATATTGTTCTTCTGAATGAATTCAAGAGTATTGTAGATGTAGTCATTTTTATCCATAAGGACAATAGTGTTGCCTTTATCGTCTTTTACATTGATTATGTTGTAAGATTTTAATTTTTGTTTGAGAATTGAAATATTTTGGTTTGATTGGTTAAGTTATTAAGTCTGATATTACTGGAAGTTATTTTATGTAATTGATTGGAAACCGTATTTTCAAAAGATACAATCCTTAATAATTGATAGTAAGGATGCCATTAACCAAATACTTTCAGATGATAAAATTCTTATAAAAAATATGGTTTTCAATCAATTACATAAAATAATTTCCAACCATATCAGACATAATAACTTACCCAATAAAACAAAAAATATTTCAATTCTCAAACAAAAATTCAAATCTAACAACATAATCAATGTAAAAGCCGATAAAGGAAACACTATTGTCCTTATGGATAAAAACGACTACATCTCCAAAACTCTCAAATTCATTCAGAAGAACAATATACAAGAAATGAAAACTAACCCAACTAACAAACATCAAAAAAACCTCAAAAACATAATAAAGAAATGAGAAATCACCTTTAATAATAAAAAAGAAAGATTCTTTCAGATTTTTCAATATGAACACTTAAAGCCCCCACCTTCACATCATTACCAAAAATTCACTAACCAAATATCCCTATCAGACATTTAGTCAATTATCAAAATGCACCAGCATACAAACTTGCAAAAAAAAAAAAAGCCAAGGTTCTATCTGAAAACCTAAAACTTCCCAATACATTTAATATTGAAAGCTCTATCCTAGGGATAGGGTAAAATAGCATTAATTTTCAGTTTTTTTAAGCATTAATTATTGGAAATTTAGCGTTTTGTGGCATAATTTAGCATTTTGTAGCAAAACAGGTAAAAATGTCTTTCGTCAATGTTTTTAAGGCCTATACAAAGGATTTATGATAAAATTTATGTATGCAGGCACAGGATGCAAGTAAAACCCGAGCTGAAGCACACAGACGAGTGAAACTCAATGATTTTTTAATCACTTATTTCCACTGAAAAACATCGTTTTATAGAAATTCTCAGCATTTTATTTAAATGCACAGCATTTTCAGGGAATTCGCGTCTATTTCGCTAAACATAATAATTTAGCTAAAATACTCTCAAAATCACGTTTTTCGCGTTAATTCGCGAAATAAAAATCGCTTTAAACACTTTCAAATACCATGAAACGCAAAGAAAACTTATAAATACCCTATTTTCGACCTTTTTTTTTTCGCGTTTTTCGCAAAAGCAAATTTACCCTATCTCTATCTATCTAATCAAAAAGCTGAAACCAATTTCTATCAGCAAAAACTCCAAATTTATGTCATTAGATATTTCTAACCTCTACATCAATGTACCACTAACAGAAACCATAGGCATCATCAAAGAATCTATAGCTTCTAAGAATTTTACCAAAGAATATATAGATCAAATTTCTGGTTTAGTTCAAACTATCATTGACCAAAACTATTTTCAATCTAATAATAAATTTTATTCACAAAATGATGGACTTGCAATGGGTTCCCCTATATCATGCCTTATGTCTGAAATTTTCCTATAAAAATATGATCCAATTATCTATAATAACGTGAACAATTTGCTAGACTTCAAATTTTATGGCAGATATGTAGACGACATCCTAATTATATATGATAACGATTCAAATCTTTCCAATGTAACCACACTAATCAACAACATTCACCCTAAATTATCTTTCACTCTGGAGAATGAAACTAATAGTAACACCTGGACCTTAATACTTCCAAAAAATTGCCATAATAAACTAAGCTATAAAATATATAGGAAACCCACTCATACTGATGCAATTAATTCCAATGATTCTAATCATCCTACCTCTCTTAAACTTGCTGCCTTCAATAGTCTGATTCATCGGTTACTAAATATCCCTCTCAGCAAATCTGACTATAAAACTGAACTAAATCTAATCAAATTAGTAGCCACAAATAATGGTTATTCTCATTCAACTATCTACAAAATCTTAAATAAAAAAATAAAAAATAATCCAATAACTTCTCTACCACCCTCAGTAATGGAAACCCAAATGCCTCTAATCAAAAAGAAAAATGAATTAAATTCAACTATACTGGCCCTGATACTCATAGAATCACCGATATTGTCAAAAAGTTCAACCCCAACATCGCTTTCTCCACCAAAAACACAATCAAGAAAAATCTTAGTAACAGAAATTTAAATAAAAATGATAAATACAATAAAAATTGAATTTATAAACTCACTTGTAAATGCAACAGTATATGAATTGAAAAGATGGGCCGTAGCTTCAAGGTTCGTTATAAAGAGCACATTTCTGATTTTAAATACAGTAGAACCAAATCAAAATTTGCACACCATCTAAAAAACACCAATCATCAACCCAAACCAATTGACCAGTGTATGGAAACCCCTTCACTTATCTCATAAAGATACGAAATTAAACACAGCTGAACATTTTTTCATTCAAGCAGCTTTATTAAATCAATTCTCAACGAACAAGTTCAATTCTCAAATCAAATTCCCGTCAAAACATTAAATCATCTACCTAAAAACATTAAAATCCTGTACACTTATTTATCCCGCTCTACCTTCCATCGTAAAAAAGACTCGTCTGAGCCGGAGTCGAGAAGAGTAGTTCCTTTTCATTCCTATTTTCATCCATAGATCACTCGACACGCCAACTGATTTCAATAGCAGTTTCTCAACCTAAAACTCTTCTATCAGGTCGTCTAAATTTCACCTTGTATAGCTCGCTTATAATTAGTCTTTTGTTCTTACACACATTTCTTTTCTCGAATCACATCTAAATCAGTCAACATCTCGCGGTCGTATCAACACTTAGTGTCTTTCACAATGACTTTTGTAAGTTTGTTTGTTTGTTTGTTTGTTTGGTAATTCTTATTCTTTTTTATGAATTCATCATTGGACAACAGTATTTCTCATTCCCTAGAGTAACTCCTTAATGTTATTTTGTCTTAATGCTTCCTTAATTTCGTTTTACAGTTTCCATGATTATGAAACCTATGTGTCGAAACATCTCGGATTGAGTATTCCAGCATCTTTTCAATGCTGGAAATGCATAAGGAGTAATGGGACAAGAAATAAATGATAAGACTTAGAATATTACAAAATTCTTTATTTCAATTAAATTCGTTTCAAATTTGTTAACCTATAAA
Organism: Timema podura; assembly: GCA_033556935.1. Lineage (NCBI taxonomy): Eukaryota > Metazoa > Arthropoda > Insecta > Phasmatodea > Timematidae > Timema > Timema podura. Next base: position 71,057,536 of record JAVRXN010000001.1, read on the forward strand.
TTAAAATTTTATACTTGTAAACGCTAATACCTATTTATACTTTAAACATTGTTTCATTAAATATTGCATATCTTAAAATCGTTGTATATCAATACTCAATCATTTCATTATAACCTATTTGAAGGTGTTAACCTTTTAACCCAAATTTTATAATTTGAATTCTTAACTCACATGAACTTGAACATTGTTTTGTCCAACCTCTTTTGTTATCTGTAAGTTTTAAAACATTTTTTAATGTGTTTTCATGTATTTTAGACTTATCATCTTCACCTTATATATTGCTAAATTGATGATGAATTATTTATTAAATGTGTAATGTTCATAATTTGAGAATATGTTACTAACATAAGTTAACCTAATTATACATTTTGATCTGCAATTTCAATTTATTACTTCAATTAACTTAACAAATTTATCAATCAAATCTTTCTATATATTTTTGAGCAATATATCTAAGTCTTAATTTCTAACTAATAGCTTACAATGTTTTACTCCCTTTAACAGCTAATACAATGTTTTACTTCTTTTAACAGCTAATACAATGTTTTACTTCCTTTAACAGCTAATAAAATGTTTTACTTCCTTTAACAGCTAATAAGTTTTACTTCTTTTAACAGCTAATACTATGTTTTACTTCCTTTAACAGCTAATAAGCTTTACTTCTTTTAACAGCTAATACAATGTTTTACTTCCTTTAACACATAGTAGGCTACAAATGTATAAATATTTTCACTCTTTTACCAAGTGATAAAATTATATGTAATATGTTTTAGTTGAACAGATAGACAATGAGTTGTGGTAACTGTTAGAGGTCTTATGACACCTGGACGCTGAATCATTGGTTGGAAAAATAACCCAAATGCTCATGAAACTAACAATCTACATTTTGATTGGTGTGCCAACGTGTCAACGTTTTTACAAGGGTAATATATTTTAATATAGCATCAATTGGATATAACAGTAAAACATCACTAAATTAACATTTTAACAAAAGGTATAACTAATACAATTTCTAAACTAACAATGAACGTATAGTTTTAAGTATTGATATCTTCAGTCAGAATTTTTCCCAAAATTTTTTGGTATCATAAAACATAGAGCTCCACCAACTGCAAAATAAAAAAAAATCATAAAACATTTCTAACAAACTGAAAAAATATGACATATTTATTTAAAACACTATTAAACGTTCCTAATGTGACTGAAAGAGGGATATTTACTCAAGTATAGTTGACACAGGGATGTGCCACATTTAAAAATAGTTATCTTGTGCACAAAACCAGTGGAAAGGAAGAGTGCGATTGGAAATATATTTAAAATGGAAGGAACATAGCGGGTTTAAAATTAGGAAATCAAGGTATGTTGTTTGCTTAATACAATTTATCTCCCCAATCTTTATCTCTCTAAAGATAAAGAAGAAACCCAAACTCACAAAGGGGACTAGAAAAAAAGGTAAAGAATGATAGGACACTTAGATAGGGAAATATAATGCAATGCAAAGTATAAACTGTGTTAATTTGTTCTTTGTTAAGGCCTTATTGAGTTTTTCTTTTTATGATATTTTATCTACATCTCCTGTCCCTTCTTTCAAATATGACACAATTCTACATGGAGAGTCGGAATTGTATCAACTCGGTGTTGTGACAAATCCATATGTACCACCCCCTTGTCCTCTCATAGACAAAGGCTGGTGCACAAATTTAAACAGAATGCAAAATAAAAAAAATACAACAAATGATTTTTGCAGTGGAGCCGGTAGAACAATATGTGACGAATAGGCCTGTCTCTCTGACCTATACATCATTTTGTGTTATCATGAACTCTCTCATCAATATCACTAGCTGAATAGACATATAAAAAATATATATATATATATATCAGGGGAAAGGGCGAGAATATCTAAGAGTTATGACTTATTAACTAATATTAAGAAAAATATTTGAAAGAAAAATAATATATATTTATTATGAAACATAACAATATTAGTGAATATATATATATATATATATATATATAGATATTAAGAAAAACAATCATAAAAAGGGTAAATATATACATAAATCGGGTTAAGCCCACAATAGTAACGTAGTTATCACCAATGGGTTAAGCCCGCAAAGATGAAATAGTCTTCATGACACGTGGTCCAAAAAGTACTATATGAGTACAAAAAGTTTACAACACGACCCCTATTGGGTCTCTATGGCAATCCGCCATACAGCTAAGTTTAACTCGGCCATCTTTGGGCAATAGTTCAACAAACAACAAACTAGAATTTTTTGTATTAAATAATTGGAATATCTCTCATTTACTAGGGTATCATTACTATCAAAAGTACCTATTGTGCAAAAGGCATAGTCTACAAAACAAAACATAAAACAAGTACGTACAAAATATACGGCCGGAAGGGCAAATGAGACGCCTCGGCTCTCATAGGCAACACGCCATGCGTGGCCTTGCAAAGTCATGTAAAGTTACTTTTGTTTACAGTAATAAATTTCCTTCTGAGCCAGATGGGCTTTTAAACATGATTCCTGTAGTTTATCATTACAAGCATTTAAACTAATCATGGCAAAGACTTGCGTCCTGAGGGGACTTTATTTCTCTTTAAAAAAATACCTAAGTTTAGTCCATGATTACATTTTGATTTTTTAGTACATATTTTTGAGAATAATTGACGTGTGTCCAAAAGGGAATTTTGAATTTACAAAGTCCGAAAATAGAATTTATACCTTAATATCATCCTAGATGTCTTTCGACACCGCCGAACCAAGAAGTGAAGTTTAAACTAAACGACACCGGTATATAAATGATTTAATACTGAGAGGGGGGGAACAAAGGGGAAAACAGAACACAGTAGAACATAGACACGGACCAGAGGGAAGGGGTGAAACATCATGGAGAGGAACAACCTATAACCTTGGAGAAGAGACTCGAACCTTCCTTCTTTTCTTTTTACGTGGCCTCCTCTACGTTACACATTCCCATGATTCATAGGGTGATTCAGTGTCTAACACGACACGCCTTTATTTCTGTTAGTTTTCACTCAACACTCCGACGAGGATGTAGTGCTCGCGTGGGGGGGGGGGGGGGGGAAGTTCGATCGGCCGGTGAGGCAGTCTGCGGTGAATGGGGCATCAGGTGAGTAGATTACTGTCTATTTCTTTAGGTGTCTTGAATAATGTTCATTTGCACAGCTTTACGTTCGGTTGTTGTAACGTTTATCGGCATAAAACGTTACACATATTTTATAGCAGTTTAGTTGAACATGAAAAGACGGAATTGATTCAACTCCGATTTCTGTTTAAACAAATTTGTAGGCTTTTAAAAGAGCCGGAACTTTAGCAACTCAGAAATGTAACAACTTGAACCCTATATGACTCATTAAATGTCTAATAGAGAGCAGAAAGAATCGTTAATGTTGAAATTATCTGGTAGTGTGTAGCACCTTTCTTTAAATGCAAATATGGTTTTGAGTTTATAAAAATTTATAAAAAATATTTGAAAGTTACTGTATTCTCACAAATATAGAAATCAATATCCAGGGTGTATGTTTGCCACACACTTAATACCATATTAGATTAAGTCGTTAATATCCAATGTGCTAAACCTATAAATTCAGATTCGGATGTACATGTATTATATAAGAACTATAGTGTTTTATAGCTTATTTCTCAGAAACTATGCATAACAACAACTTGCAGTTTTTTTATTATTTTTAACTTGTAAATATAGTATGGACTATTATAATAAAAAAGTCACAAGCTAGTATTATTTACTTTGTTATAATAAGATGTAATTAAAAGTTAAGTAAAACATGAAATACAGGAATATAATTTTGAAGTTAGCATATTGTTCTAGAGCATAAGATAATGTTCTATCATACACGACGAATATTTATCATACATTAATTTAGACAAAATTTGGTATTTTCAAATTAAATCAGGTCTAAACTGTTAAAATAGTTCAATCCTCTCCTGCTAGATGGGTTTGTCATTAGAACCACCTCTCGCTCTCCTCCCCAATCCCTTTTTGGCATCATCTATCTTTCCATCTTTTTGTAAGCCCAGTTACTGCTTCCTTCAACACATTTATATCTTATATAATTTTAGAAAACATTCTAAATAATGTAAGGAGCAGTAATGATTACTAAACATTTATAGCTTGTTCAGTAAAAAACCCTTGACTTGACACTAATTGTCTGTCACTTTGTTACTATTACCTCCAAACCTGAGTTTTTGAAAATGTTTATTGTGACGTATTTGCATGATCTAAGTTAAAGTTTTTTTTTATAGAGTGGGCTTGATTTTGTTTATCTTATAAATAATTTGCACGAACAGTGTTTCCTTGATTAGATAAAACCTATTTATATAACAATGGGGTTTTAACAAAGAGAAATATTTGAGTGTTTCTTGGGCAAGCCTAGCTCTGTTAAATGTCCCGCCCTCAGGAGGACTTTTATTCGCTAACAATAAACAATACCAAGTTGTTTAAGAGAAAAATAATTGGTTGGTCAGATAATAACTGAGTGGGAAGAAGATTTCACTGTTAGGACTATAATAAATTTATATAAATATATGTAAGGAGGCTAAATCTTAGATAATTAATGATATTATGCACTTTTTTTAGAGAAAAATTTGTTTAAGCGTAATTTACTGATGAGTAGTTTTTGAAACATTTGAAATATTAAAAAAAATACTCAAGCGATTTCAAAATAAATATCCGTGGTGCGTTTTACATTGTTAAAGGTCCGTTTACATTATGCAACAAAACATGTTGCTAAACTAGCTGTTTTGCAACTTGTTGCATTTTAGTGTTCATACAACATTTGCTGTAAATAAGCGAGAAACTAAAATCGGCACTAAACAAGTTGGAATCAGTTTGTATCTTGGCGTCTGAGGAGGCTGTCCTAGTTGCGGCCGCATCTTGAGTTGTGTTGTTTGATCAAAATAACAGGGCAAGATGGTTTTGGGATCGGCCATCTTTACTAGTTTACTGCAAACATGCTTGATGAAACTCAACTGTAGAGTAGTCAGAGAAGGAGGGGAAGCAGTGTCGAAGTTCCTCTATTTGTACAAAATGTTTGAAATCATGTTTGAAATCAGAAAAGTTTCTTTGATCTCTACCACCAACCCACGGGAAACGTGCAACAGAATGTAAAACACGAAATTTGTTTTAAACCCTCAATGTTTAAAAAAATTATTCCATTGATTTTACAAGTATTAAAACAGTGTTACTAAACACAAAGTTTTACAACTTGTTGTATAGTGTAAACGGACATTTAGGTTTGAATCTAAACCGTTAAAATAATCTTAAATGTGTTAGCATGAAGTAGACTATATTGTAAGTTTAACTGACGCCATGTACAAACAAAACTGGGAAGATTGAGGTGCCGTAGGACCTATTATATAAACCTAGTACCATAGTTCACAATATGAACAAAGCAAAGACTATGTGAGTCATGTACTCAACACTCCCATTCTTTGTTCATTGATATCTACAAATGAAACAGATTCACGAAACATACAACATTTATTTTGTGCTAAAGCCTTAGCTAAAAAATCTGCTAGTTGGTTCTCAGAGCGCATTTACCGAACAATTATAACATTGTTTTCCACACACTCGTGCACATAATGGTATTTAAGGGGAATAATGCATCGGATTATTTTTGAGCAAACACTTTTTTTTTTACAGCAAAACTAATTTTAATTGTGTTTTGATTTTTAAAATATATATATTTTTCAATTTTTTTAAAAAAAGTTTGCTTTAAAATCGGTTTTAACTGATAAAATTTGATTAATCTATTTTTCTAAAACCATAATTTTTATGTATTTGATTTTTTATATCTAACTTAATAAATTGCTTTAGATTAAACTCTAAATATTTCAATACAATCACCTAAATACTTTTTTAATAACTAAATATTACTTCTACATCTAAAAATAACATTTTTATAAAGCAGTCTGTAATTATTAATTTAATTCTTATCTTAATGTGTCAAGCTTTTAAATTTATTTCAATTTTCTGGTGGATTAGTTGTGAACTAGAAGATGTTTGATTATTGCCTCTAAGAGGTCAGCTTTTAAAACTATAGATGAATCCATATCATTGTGTAAATCGCTTTAACACATCACTTCATTAATACATTTTTGAGTGGAACTTCCATGTTTGTTTGACTTGACAATACCTGAAACTAGCGGAGAATTTAAAAATTCAGTTCTAACATTTACAGTAGACAAATACCCCTACCCTCTTCCCCCTTGTGATGGCTGATGACAGCACTCCAGCTGTTGACACCACCACTCAAGCAACAGTATCAGTTTATCCCATCTTGTGTTGCAGTTCTTATTAGAAAGAAGGACAAGGAAGCTCGTCTGGTCAGCTCATTCCACCATTTAGTGATTCAATATTTTAGCTTCAGAGCTGTAGGTTGGTCTTACACTTTCGAACCTTACCGGAAATCTTTTACAGATTTTTTTTAATATGGCCAAAAACCCTCCACCAAGTCTTGCTCGCAAAATGAATAAATTTGCAAAATATATGGTCGCTAGATGGAAAAGGAAGCTAGCTGGAAAGTAAGTGTTTTTTTTAGAAAATATATATTCATGTGGAATATTATAAATTTGATAAAGACTATCATTATTGTTTTAAAGATAACTTATTTTATTTATAAATATTTTTTTCTTAGAGAAGTCATTGAGGCAAATAGCAACGTTTGATTATGGAGTTTATCCAATCGTGTCACCACAGCTCGGTACATACAGTCTTCGTGAACCAGCGCAACATAGATCTGTTAGCTCATCAACTAAGTAAGCACCCAAATTTCTAAAATCAAATAAAAATATTGTATTCTTCATATTGTGATCTTATGTTACGTACAATACTCACAAATTTTTTTATGATAATATATTGTATATTAACATAACAAGCTGTTTTAAATATTTGCTTATCCAAGACTTAAATATTTATAAAACGCAATGCGTGTCAGTCCATTTTTAAAATGGGACTGCAGTGAATAGGGAGAGGTGATGTAAATATAAAATACACTTCTAGGTGAGATAGAAAATTTAAACTCGCCAGGAATGTAGAAGGATAGTTTCTAATAACAACATAATATACAACATTTCCAAGTGAATGTGGAAAAGGGGGGGGGGTGGGAGGGGTGAGGTCGAGGGAAATAGTGGGTTTTGGAATTTCCAAAACTAAACTTATTAAAAACAACTTATCTTTTGTTAAAACTTGTCAACCAGGTCTACAAGGGCTAATTCCAATCAAGTTTCAAAATGAAGTACAAGAAAATTGGGGTTTGGGGAGGGAGCAGGGGTTCCCCCAAAATCCATATTAAAAAAATATTTCCAATATGTAAAAAGATTGCAATAACTTATTTACATAAATGCAGACGGACAACCACAAATGAACAGAAAAGTCCAAAATTTGGAAATTTTAAAACAAGAGGCATTTAAATAGGGGAGGGGCGTAAAAGGGTCCAATCTGATTGTAAAAGTGTGAATAGGGAAGATAGTATTACGATACCTTCAAAATATAAGACAGCTTTTAAAACATTTTAAGATTAACTCTATCTGGACATTATGTTTTAGATCGCCCCATTTTCGCGTTTTGACACTAAATTTTAACCAAATATTTACTAACATTTAAATACATATTAATCTTCGGTTAGTTTTATCCTCTACTATGCTATTTAACGAGCAATTCTTGTATATGATCTTATCTTGAAAATGAGCTTAAGAATTTTGATGAAATGGGCTTAATCTACCGTTTCTGAGTGCTAGAAAGAGATTTAGCTAGGTCTAGAATTTGGGAAAACTCGTTGAGAAGGTTAAATTAACTTTGGTATTCAGGTTAAATAACCAGATTAATTTTCTAGGAAATAATAATCTACTACTAATAAAATAAATCTGAGGGGCACATTTATAACACTAACAAAAAAGATTTACAAAGCAGTAATACATGAATAATCAATGTTTAAGATTCGGATGGACATCTCAAAGTTTTGCAAATCTCTCGTCCAAGTAGTTCCATGTATTATCACCTCACCAGAGGTGCACTGCTGTAGTTATGGCAGTCACCCCACCGACCCCTCTCAACCCACTATTTTACCCCCTTTTCAGAGTGTCCTTACATTCCAAAGACAGACACCCCCCCTCCCCCCAACCATCAATCCTTTCAACTTTGTTACTTGCTACTCAACAAAAGACAATCTATGCCCGTTATTCTCTCCATGATGCCGGGTTTTTAGCCGATATCTCGGGGTCTGTAGAGTGACGTCCAAAGTCATAGGACTAGGGCTCGAACCCCTGTCAAAGTATAATGTTTCTGAGCTACCTTGGGAAATCATTATCTACAGTAAATTGTGACATTTTTATTTAGTTTATCTATTACTGTAGGAATATATAAATATATATTTTCTTCCCTACACTAAAAATATATATAGCCATTTCTTTTTGTTTTTTCAGTGACATAGTTTTTACGGTCACTACTTACGCTAATTATTTAAATACATGATATAAGGAGGTTAGAATTAAAATAAGTTCACCACAATTTGTTTGTACAGAAGATATAAAAACCAAAGTGAAAACCACACTTTGTTTCAGGTGATTGCTTGATAAAAAAAATTGGGAATATCTTTAAAAAAATTATTGAGTTAGAAAAAAGTGGCTAAGGTTGGTGAAAAATTGTAATTTTTAAAATTTTTATTTCAATTAAATATAATTTACGTACTGTACGCATACTTCACTTTACAAATAGGCCCTACTGTTAAATTTTTTCGAACACCATACTAACAAGAACATTGTATTTTATGATCTAAAAAAATCAAAATTAAATAAATCTCGCTAAACCATGTTTCCATTTAAAATTATTAATTTATTACTATAATATGATTATAACCCGTCCAAAACCAAGTCTTTTCTTTTTTATTGCTACGTTCAGAACACATGTTATTAACGGCTTAATCTGATTGGGTAGAGATGAGGAAGGTAGCTAAGAGGAAGTGAACCCGCATTTGCATGGAGTAAAGCTAGGAAAACCAGAGGGATAAATCACTTGTGGAAAACCGTTAAAGGTATATATATACATTTAACGGAAAAACCATCTCCAGTTCACGCAGAGGAGATTCGAACCTTGACCTCCCCATCAATGGCGATCAAACCAACAGCAAGCAACGGCTGTGGGTAACTAAACTTTGTAAACTAATATTTACTTTGTCTCGACACCTTGGAGTGAAAATATTGTGATCATCAAAAATTCGAAACAGAGATTTTGAAAAATGTTGACGTTTCATAGCCCCCTGAAACAAAAAAAGTTTTTTCCGCAAGGCCATCTGACTGTTTGTACCTCAGTTTGGGCTAGAACCGAAACCATTTTACCGTTTGGGCTAAAACTTTGTATCTGGGGTTTAAATAAGGCCCCCCCCGTCCCCGAGGGGTTTTTGAAATTAGATATCTAACCCTATATTTAAGGCTAGTTTATTGAAAGGCAAAAAGAGAATAAATCTATTTTATCGAAATTCACTCTAATGGTTTTGATTAAATTTGATATCAAAACATAGATTATTATTATAAACAAGATGGCCATTTTTCATTTTCTCATGAACATGACTTTGAGGGTACTTTACATAGGACAGATTTTCAAATTTTCATCATTTCTCCGTAACTATTTGACACTCGTAATATCTTATTATTTTAAAGTTTTAGTATACTATGAAATTAATTTTTTTTCATAAAACCAATAAGTTTTAAGCTATAAACAAATATAAATATACTTTTTAATCAGGGGTGTAGTGGAAGTGGGATCCCTGGTGAACGCCGTTCTGGCACTGCTTTTCGTGGCAAAATATTTTTTTAAAAATGTTTAGTAAAGTTTTATACTTTGCAATTCCAAGTTAACTAATTGATTTTATATCAATATTATGTTAAAACTTTTTTCATACTATTAATTAATAAATTCTGATGAAATTAACAGTGCTCTATGCAAATTCCTGGAATTTTAGGGGAAGTGCGTTAAGTAAGTTTCTGCCTTAGTAATCATTAAAAGATGCTCCAAATAGCTTTTAGAGGCATCTATATTTGTACAAGCCTTTCGCCTACGGCGATTAGGGGTCCCAAAACCCCACTTCAACTTTGGGGTTGCTACGACCTTGCGTTTCGGCACTGCTAAATTTACGACTACACCACTGTTTTTAATACAGGTTTTTGAAAATAAATTTTATTCTTATGCTCTTTAGTTGACAAAGATGTTTCTTTTTTCCTCATTTTTTCTGTAACAGTGTTCCTTGTTCCTAAAGCCATAGAGTCAGGAGCGGCCTGAGGTAAATTTCGCACCCAGGCGGTATTGCTTTTTGGCACCTATTTATGTAACTGGTGGATAATATAATACATTCACCATAGGAGTAGGTAACTAACAGCTAGCAAAAGTTAGCAAATCAAATCTCATGCATCAATTTGCCAAACCATATTATCTGCAATGACCATAATACTATGTTGATTTATTGTCATTTTTGGTTGTCAAAACTTTCACAAAAACAAATTTATTTTTAATTTGGTTTTTATTTTGACAGTTCTTAAATCTTCTGCTAGCTGCCAGCTATCACATTTCTCATGGTGATTGTACTCTCGGAAAATATGAAAATAATCCACAAACCTAACAACTCCAAACCTAACGTAGCCTGGACGTGATAGGAAAATAATCCACAAACCTAACAACTTCAAACCTAACGTAGCCTGGGCGTGATAGGAAAAAATGTGAAAGGGAAACTCTACCAATGTTAAACATACGTTAAACGTTTCACTTCGAGATTGTACAAAAACTGTTAGGATTACAAATAAAACTATAAGAACCTGTTTTGTAGACAATGTCATCCTCTATTTTTTATTATAAGTTTAACAAACACTTTGATATTATGAAAGGTTTATGTTATAATTGCAAAAAAAAAGTTTAATGGCGTCATTATTTCAAGCTGAAAAATATAAAATAACTTTTTAAGAGTGGCACTACTGTAGATTCTATTTTACTAACCACAAAATTTAAAAAATGTGTAAAATTTCATGTTAATATAAAAATTGAACGATTGTTAAGCTTAGCAACTCCACTATCACCCCCTGTCTACGTTATGTTTGGAGTTGTTAGGTTTGGGGACTATTTTCATATCACGCCCAGGTTACGTTAGGTTTGGGGACTATTTTCATATCACAACCAGGCTACGTTAGGTTAGAAGTTGTATGTTTGGGGATTGTTTTCATATCACGCCCAGGCTACGTTAAGTTTGAGGTTGTTATGTTTGTGGATTATTTTCATTTCACGCCCAGGTTACGTTAGGTTTGAGGACTATTTTCATATCACGCCCAGATTACGTTAGGTTTGGGGACTATTTCAGATCACACTCATGCTACGTTAGGTTCGAAGTTGTTAGGTTTGGGGATTATTTTCATATCACGCCCAGATTATGTTAGGTTTGAAGATTTTTTTAATATCACGCCCAGGCTACGTTTGGTCATGTCTAGCTATGTTTGGCGCCCCGAGTAGCCGCCCCGGGTAGCCGCCCGGTTCACACGGCCCTTGAGCCACCCTTACATAGAGTAAGTAACAGTGTATATTATTTCATTTCACAAATCCTAACGAGTTTTTAGTAAATGTATATTTCAAGATAAAAGCAAGAGAAAGTCTGTGTGGTGCACCGTACCATTTATTTTTTATTACTAAAATACAAAATTACCTTTACTTCTATGTGAGTAGGTTTGTGGACCTATAATTTACAAGACACTTTTATTTGTATTATAATTATTATTTGAGTTTATCGACGTATTGGCACAACTAGAGGTCATGTAGCATCATTAAAATCATTCCACACATGTTAATGTGTACAACAAGATCCATAATTTCTGAACCCCCTTTTTTTAACAGCCTGTATATACGTGTGTGTGTGTAAATTCTCTAAAATAAAAGATGTATTAAACTAAAATAATTTAATTAATATTTTCAGGGGATAGAAATAATAGCTATGACACACATGCCCACTCTCCCCTATGTAAACTCCTGGATGCGCCACTGAATCTTAATATCTTCAAAATTAAGTCTGCTATAAGTGGGAAAAGGTCTTGTTCGTCTATAAAACATGAATAAAACAATTTAAAGAAATCCTTTTCACCTCTCTCTTCTTACAAAACCAACGTTATACAAATAGGTTTTATCTAATCAAGGAAACACTGTTTATGCAAATTATTTATAAGGTAAACATAATCAAGTTTATTCTATAAAAAACTTTTAACCTAGATCATACAAATACATCACAGGGAACATTCTCAATAGCTCAGGTTTGGAGGTGGCAGACAATAATTAGTGTCCAGTCAAGGGTTTTACCTGACTGAACAGGATATAAATTGTTCGATGGAAGGGGGAGTAGCGGGGTTTACATGGGGAAAAAAAGATGGTAAGAAAGAGAATGCCAAAAGGGGGTTTGGGGGGAGAGGGAGAGGTCCTTCCGAAGACAGAGCAATCTATCAAGAATCTACTGAACTTTTTCAACAGTTTAGACATGATTTAATTTGAAAATAACAAATTTTGTACCCGTTATTGTACTATAAATATTTGTCGTGTATGATAGAACATTATCTTATTCTCTATAATAATATGATAAATTCAAAACTATATTCTTGTATTTCATGTTTTATTTCATTTAAATTTAATTGAAATTACGTCTTATTGCAAAAAAGTAAATATTAACTTGTAACTTTTTTATTAATATAGTTCATTTTAAATTTACAAGTTTAATGCAATGCAAAAAACCGCATGTTGTTACTATGCATATTTTTTAAGCAATGGCGGGCATAACTTTATCGTTCTTATATAGTAGGTGTCCATCCGAATCTAAACCCCTTGACCACGGCCCACATCCCCACCTCGATTTTGAATTGTCTAGACTCTAGGCCACCCACGACACAAATATAAGAAAAGCCTGTACCTTCCTACTATCGCAGACAGAATATAAAGGAAATAAAAATAAATTATTTTATCATTAACTACCAGTAGCTAGTGGGACGTTTCAGGGCAATTTGACCTTTGACCCCGATCTTTGTGACGTAATCATTGCGTTTTATGTCGCAACACTCCCCCGGGTTTTCCCTGGTGACTCATAAATGATGCCAATTTCCCCTCTGGTTATTTCTATGACGACATGGGGTTAGCGACCTGTTGTCCTCCTTCAATGTAGTAAAGGCTTATTTCTTATCTTCTATGTGGCAATGGGTTTTCTCTGATGACTCATACCTGGTGCCAGTTTGGCGGCTCGACAAGAAGAGTTGCCCCGATCTGTGTCACGTCATAATTGTGTGTGATGTCGCAACACTCCCTTTATATGCGGCAATGGGTTTTCCCGATGACTAATACCTGGCGCCAGTTTGGTGGCTCGACAAGACAAGTCGAGAAAGGAATAAATCGTGACGTTGAGACCGTAAGCTTGTATATGAGGTCATTGACCCTGGCAACCCTTCCCTTACTTCTTTTATGTGGCAATGGGTTTTCCCGATGACGTCATCGAACTGTCGCAACCCTGATGACTCATACCGGGTGCCAGTTTGGTGGCTCGACAAGACAAGTCAAGATAGTAATTGATCGTAGCCTTGAAACCGTTAGCTAGTACAATAGTTCATTAGCCCTGTTTGTTGCTTGTATGGTATCGTCCGTCAACATTAATATAAAACTGACTAAACGTTGTGTGTGTTTAGCCAATACTATCAATGTTGATGTGAATAATAAGATCTGACCTAACGCGCTAGTCGTGTTGAGCTCGACCACCGAGGACGGAGGGATCGAGGTTCGAATCTCGGTCGGGTGAACTGGGGGTGGTTTTCCTAAATGGTTTTTCACTCTCCCTTTACGCAAATGCGGGTTCACTTCCTCTAAATTCAACCCTCCCAATTCCTAATCCATTAGCGTAATTAGTACTAAAGTGTATAACCCGAACGGGTAGTAAGACGTGGTGCTAATTATTATTATAAGATCTGACATAACTCTTCAGTGTTCAACGTCACAAATATCTAAGCTCTTCAAGACCAGGTAGGTGCAAATCAAGATAAGCAATCTGCAACTTTTCACAAATGAACCTGAAGTATTCTTTTAATATTTAAAATATAGGATAGGTACTCATTTAAAATCAAAATAAATAAGCTTCCTACAAGAAAACCTTTTAATTTTTTCCTATAAACATTTTAAGAGGTTTGAAAGTTATTCAATTTGTTCCAAATCAGATGTAAGATATGCAATCTATTTCAATCCTTGCAGGTGATGTTCACCACAATTATTACAACCACCATAAATTTATTGACTTTACCACACTATTGAACTATACTTATGGCGTGAGATTTATAATATAAACTCTTGAAGCTGAGAGACAATGTTAATTTTCATAATTTGTGAAAAAGAGGTGGTTTAAAAATTAGGTTTTTAGTGTATATTGATTGCTTTCACTAGTGAATGTTGTATAATAAATCAAAGGGGCCTATTTAATATAAATAAACGTGTTCATTTTTAAGCTACATAATTGCAACTCTGCTGGTTAGAAAAAGAATAGTGCTAACGGGGAAACCAATGAGATAATAATATTAATAATTATAATGATAATAAATAATAATAACCTCTATTTATCTGGTGAAATTAAAGCGTTAGCCTTCTCTTCCACTTAACCAGCGTTGAGAACAACAGACAATATTATATTTATTGAAAAACAAACAGATTTTAGTAAAGAAATATTCAAATAAGTAGAAAACTATTCGCACGCTCATTCAAACACTTATTTAAAGCTCAAGTAGTTTCAAGAACTCAGTTAAGCTTGTTAGACAAGATAAATTGCTTAACCGTACGTTTGAAGGGAATTTTAGATGTTAGGTGACGAGTCCAGCTATCTATTTTGTTCCACGCTTGTGATGCCAAGACAGTGAAAGAACGAGCATATGTTTGAGATTAATGTATGGGAATAGACATCTGTGGAGTGGATTCTGATCTAGTAGCATTGGTGTGATTATCCTTCAAAAATAGGAACCGTGAGGAGAGGTATTGAGGCTGAGATGTTGATAATATTTTATGAAGCAATACTAATAAATGTAGCCTTCGCCATTGATTTATTCTTAACCAACCCAGTTTTTTAAAATACTTAGCAATATGGTCATGCTGTTTTAAGTTGAATATATATCGAACACATGTGTTTTGTAGTCGTTCTACTAGATCGTCTTTTAATTGATTTTATACTGCTTCGCAGTAGTCAAAGTGTGGCATTATTAAGCTCTAGACAAGGATAATTCTCACATATTCTGGGAGAAAATTCTTCAACCTTCTCAGCGAATGTAAGCAGGCATACACTTTCTTGCAAAGTGAAGTTACCTGATATGTTCAATTATGATTTTCATCAATAAACACGCCAAGGTTTTTAGTCATTGTTGTCAATGGTACTGTGGCTATTCCTAATTTTATCTCAGTCAGAAGGGAACGATACATTTGAAGGTAGTCAGCATATATGTGATATATTTAACAATATGACATTGAAGAAGTGATACCATTCACATATGAATAAAAAACAATGGCCCTAAAACTGAGCCCTGTGAAACACCAGCCTCAACTGGGTGCCATGTTGAGAAATAGATGGTGTCTATAAGCGCATCTACTGCAATTTAGGATTGTAACGACATATTTGTTTCTATTATATGGTCCATAAATTTATAAAGGTATTGTATGTTAGTTTACCAATTCTGGGCTTAACAATTTCCGGTGCTGCTACCTATTGGTTTTCTACAACACTTTATGGATATTTCATATCTACTACAAAACGTTTAATGTTCTATGACAACGAATATAGTCTATGATGATGGTACGTGATTAAAACCATATTTGTAGTTCCAGCTTATCAAAAGTAATGTGTAATAAATAAAGAATGTGTCATTTAAACAACACCTATGTTTAGTTACTCAATACAAGAATTTAATATTGTGCATATTTATGATATTTAGATATTTTAGTAACCATTTATCACACGAAATAAAGTATAGAATAAGATTTTTTTATCCAGCTGAATTCATTGGTGGCTATGGATTTTTAATTAAATTAAATCTGTTGCCCATTAAAAATAAAAGTGATTCGAAGTAAAAATATATTTATTAAGAATGAACCTCCCGCCCTGTCACCAGCTGACGACTGACGAGCACTTGACCTTGGCTGGTGGTGGGATGAGAATTGTTGCCACATTATTCATGCTTTTCATTGAAAATATTTAACTGAAATATTCCCCCCTTAAACCCCCGATGTCATTGTGTTATTTTTACCACGATAATTAACACACATGTACTCTTTATTTTATCTTTTAACACTCCTTAAAACTTACCAAAATTATTAACTAAGAAAATTCTCTCTTAGTCTTTGATGTTGATGAATGGAATCTGTCACACTTCTCCATTAATTTATCTACTCGCACAGGTTCGGGAGGAAAGGCGATTCATAGAAGTTTTTCAACATTTGCATTTGTGAGACAAGATATGTGTTTATTTTCGATGAATTTAAGCCTGTTGAATGTTGCCTCACATGTAAGTTGACCCAAAAATACAGATTTTTTAATCACATTCGGCAGAGTTAGTGTGTTTTTCTTTTTCAATTAAGCTCAAAAACAAAGGATAGTCTATTTATTTTGCTTTCTCTTGAAATATGAAACTTATTTCTCTATTTTTTGAAGATCAATAAGCTCTTCTTTTAAGCACCTTGCTTCACATCCAAATATTGATAATTCAGCAACATTTGCTATTGTTATTGCCCAAGGATTCTCAACAAGGTGAAATGGATCGCGATACTTCCAAAAATCTTTGAATCTGTTAAACATTTCAGATTTAAGGCAAGACCAAATTATGCAAGCCATATATTTTTATTCTTCAGAATTTTCAATAAAACGTTTTTGTACAGAAGGAAAACTTGTGAAATAATTCTTCTGAATCTCTTCCGAGTACATGTTACAATTTTCCTTAATCGAAAATACTATACTCATAAATTTGGTCACTACAATATTATAATCTCCTTGTAGCTTATTCAAGACGATGTTAACTATTCCAGTGATGTCAGTGATGATTGCTACTTTCAACCATCACTGAAAGTAATGCATTTTGCCCCTTCGCTTAAAAACAGCGTAATCTCATGGCGAGGGCGAGAAAATCTCTCCAAAAACTTTCCTTTACTCAACCACTTTACCAATTATCAAAATTTAAAAAATGCGTATTTCTTTAAATACATGAAGGTTGCATAGGGCTCACGGGCCGCGTAGTAAGTCCCACTGAGTTAAGATTTAGTACTAAAGGCCACTACACACAGAATTCTAAGCTAATTAAGCAAAGCAATAGTCTATCTTTTCCCTACCGAATTCAGTGTTTTTCTTTCTAGTTTGCTCTAGTGAAGGTTATTTATCGGTTTCTCCTAAATTTCTTGCTTGAGTTCAGATGATAGTACTGAGGAAGAGAAGATGCTACTGTGAGCAGCTGTTTGGAAGATGAACAAATTTAAAAGGTGGAGGTTTGAACTCTACATCACTTATCTCCCTACATCACAGTATCTAGAATGTCAAGTGTCCTCTCCCTACATCACAGTATCTAGTATGTCAAGTGTTATCTCCCTACATCACAGTATCTAGAATGTCAAGTGTTCTCTACCTACATCACAGTATCTAGAATGTCAAGTGTTCTCTACCTACATCACAGTATCTAGAATGTCAAGTGTTATCTCCCTAAATCACAGTATCTAGAATGTCAAGTGTTATCTCCCTACATCACAGTATCTAGAATGTCAAGTGTTCTCTACCTACATCACAGTATCTAGAATGTCAAGTGTTATCTCCCTACATCACAATATCTAGAATGTCAAGTGTTCTCTCCCTACATCACAGTATCTAGAATGTCAAGTGTTATCTCCCTACATCACAGTATCTAGAATGTCAAGTGTTTCTACCTACATCACAGTATCTAGAATGTCAAGTGTTATCTCCCTACATCACAGTATCTAGAATGTCAAGTGTTATCTCCCTACATCACAGTATCTAGAATGTCAAGTGTTCTCTACCTACATCACAGTATCTAGAATGTCAAGTGTTCTCTACCTACATCACAGTATCTAGAATGTCAAGTGTTATCTCCCTAAATCACAGTATCTAGAATGTCAAGTGTTCTCTACCTACATCACAGTATCTAGAATGTCAAGTGTTCTCTACCTACATCACAGTATCTAGAATGTCAAGTGTTCTCTACCTACATCACAGTATCTAGAATGTCATGTCTCTCACCTACTCACAGTATCTAGAATGTCAAGTGTTCTCTCCCTACATCACAGTATCTAGAATGTCAAGTGTTCTCTCCTACATCACAGTATCTAAATGTCAAGTGTTTCTCCCTACATCACAGTATCTAGAATGTCAAGTGTCTCTCCTACATCACAGTATCTAAATGTCAAGTGTTCTTCCTAATCACAGTATCTAGAATGTCAAGTGTTATCTCCTACATCACAGTATCTAGAATGTCAAGTGTTCTCTCCCTAATCACAGTATCTAGAATGTCAAGTGTTCTTCCTACATCACAGTATCTAGAATGTCAAGTTTCTCCCTAAATCACAGTATCTAGAATGTCAAGTGTTCTCCCTAATCACAGTATCTAGAATGTCAAGTGTTCTCTCCTACATCAAGTATCTAGAATGTCAAGTGTTATCTCCCTAAATCACAGTATCTAGAATGTCAAGTGTTCTTCCCTAATCACAGTATCTAGAATGTCAAGTGTTTCTCCCTACAATCACAGTATCTAGAATGTCAAGTGTTCTTCCTAATCACAGTATCTAGAATGTCAAGTGTTCTCTCCCTAATCACAGTATCTAGAATGTCAAGTGTTCTATCCCTAAATACAGTATCTAAATGTCAAGTGTTTCTCCCTAACATCACAGTATCTAGAATGTCAGTGTTATCTCCCTAAATCACAGTATCTAGAATGTCAAGTGTTCTTCCCTAATCACAGTATCTAGAATGTCAAGTGTTCTCTCCCTAAATCACATATCAGAATGTCAAGTGTTTCTCCCTAATCAAGTATCTAAATGTCAAGTGTTCTTCCCTAAATCACAGTATCTAGAATGTCAAGTGTTCTCTCCCTAAATCACAGTATCTAAGTAATGTTCTAAAGCAAGTGTTCTCCTAATCACAGTATCTAGAATGTCAAGTGTTCTCTCCCTAATCACAGTATCTAGAATGTCAAGTGTTCTCTCCTACATCACAGTATCTAGAATGTCAAGTGTTCTCTCCTAATCACAGTATCTAGAATGTCAAGTGTTCTTCCCTAATCACAGTATCTAGAATGTCAAGTGTTTCTCCCTAATCAAGTATCTAGAATGTCAAGTGTTATCTCCTAATCACAGTATCTAGAATGTCAAGTGTTCTCTATCCTAAATCACAGTATCTAGAATGTCAAGTGTTATCTCCCTAAATCACAGTATCTAGAATGTCAAGTGTTTCTCCTACATCACAGTATCTAGAATGTCAATGTTCTCCCTACATCACAGTATCTAGAATGTCAAGTGTTCTCTCCTAAATCACAGTATCTAGAATGTCAAGTGTTCTCTCCTACATCACAGTATCTAGAATGTCAAGTGTTATCTCCCTAATCACAGTATCTAGAATGTCAGTGTTCTCCCTAATCACAGTATCTAGAATGTCAAGTGTTCTCCCTAATCACAGTATCTAGAATGTCAGTGTTCTCCTACATCACAGTATCTAGAATGTCAAGTGTTATCTACCTAATCACAGTATCTAGAATGTCAAGTGTTTCTCCTAATCACAGTATCTAGAATGTCAAGTGTTTCTCCTACATCACAGTATCTAGAATGTCAAGTGTTTCTCCCTACATCACAGTATCTAGAATGTCAAGTGTTCTCCTAATCACAGTATCTAGAATGTCAAGTGTTCTCTCCTAATCACAGTATCTAGAATGTCAAGTGTTTCCCTACATCACAGTATCTAGAATGTCAAGTGTTTCTCCCTAATCACAGTATCTAGAATGTCAAGTGTTCTATCCCTACATCACAGTATCTAGAATGTCAAGTGTTCTCTCCTACATCACAGTATCTAGAATGTCAAGTGTTCTCTCCTACATCACAGTATCTAGAATGTCAGTGTTCTCTACCTACATCACAGTATCTAGAATGTCAAGTGTTTCTCCCTAAATCACAGTATCTAGAATGTCAAGTGTTCTCACCTACATCACAGTATCTAGAATGTCAAGTGTTCTCTCCTAAATCACAGTATCTAGAATGTCAATGTTCTATCCCTACATCACAGTATCTAGAATGTCAAGTGTTCTCTCCTACATCACAGTATCTAGAATGTCAAGTGTTATCTCCCTACATCACAGTATCTAGAATGTCAAGTGTTCTCTCCCTACATCACAGTATCTAGAATGTCAAGTGTTCTTCCCTAATCACAGTATCTAGAATGTCAAGTGTTCTTCCCTAATCACAGTATCTAGAATGTCAAGTGTTCTCCCTACATCACAGTATCTAGAATAGTCAAGTGTTATCTCCTACATCACAGTATCTAGAATGTCAAGTGTTCTCTCCCTAAATCACAGTATCTAATGTCAAGTGTTCTTCCCTAATCACAGTATCTAGAATGTCAAGTGTTTCTCCCTAAATCACAGTATCTAGAATGTCAAGTGTTATCTCCCTACATCACAGTATCTAGAATGTCAAGTGTTTCTCCTACATCACAGTATCTAGAATGTCAAGTGTTATCTCCCTAAATCACAGTATCTAGAATGTCAAGTGTTCTCTCCTAATCACAGTATCTAGAATGTCAAGTGTTCTCTCCTAATCACAGATCTAGAATGTCAAGTGTTCTACCTACTACAATCATCAGTACTCTAATAGTCAGAGTGTTTCTCCTACATCACAGTATCTAGAATGTCAAGTGTTCTCTCCTACATCACAGTATCTAGAATGTCAAGTGTTCTCTACCTACATCACAGTATCTAGAATGTCAAGTGTTCTCTCCTAAATCACAGTATCTAGAATGTCAAGTGTTCTCTCCCTAATCAAGTATCTAGAATGTCAAGTGTTCTCCTAATCACAGTATCTAGAATGTCAAGTGTTTTCCCTAATCACAGTATCTAGAATGTCAAGTGTTCTCCCTACATCACAGTATCTAGAATGTCAAGTGTTCTCTCCTAATCACAGTATCTAGAATGTAAGTGTTTCTCCTACATCACAGTATCTAGAATGTCAAGTGTTTTCCTAAATCACAGTATCTAGAAGTCAATGTTTATCCCTACATCACAGTATCTAGAATGTCAAGTGTTACTCCTACATCACAGTATCTAGAATGTCAAAGTATCTCCCTAATCACAGTATCTAGAATGTCAAGTGTTTCTCCCTAATCACAGTATCTAGAATGTCAAGTGTTCTCTCCTACATCACAGTATCTAGAATGTCAAGTGTCTCTCCTACATCACGTATCTAGAATGTCAAGTGTTCTCTCCTAATCACAGTATCTAGAATGTCAAGTGTTCTCTCCCTACATCACAGTATCTAGAATGTCAAGTGTTCTCCCTACATCACAGTATCTAGAATGTCAAGTGTTCTCTCCCTAATCACAGTATCTAGAATGTCAAGTGTTCTCCTACATCAAGTATCTAGAATGTCAAGTGTTTCTCCCTAATCACAGTATCTAGAATGTCAGTGTTCTCCTACATCACAGTATCTAGAATGTCAAGTGTTCTCCCTACATCACAGTATCTAGAATTCAAGTTTATCTCCCTAAATCACAGTATCTAGAATGTCAAGTGTTATCTCCCTAATCAAAGTATCTGAATGTCAAGTGTTTCCCTAAATCACAGTATCTAGAATGTCAGTGTTATCCCTAATTCACAGTATCTAGAATGTCAAGTTTTCTCCTAATCACAGTATCTAAATTCAGTTATCTCCCTAAATCCAGTATCTAGAATGTCAAGTGTTATCTCCCTAATTCACAGTATCTAAATGTCAAGGTTCTCTCCTAAATCACAGTATCTAGAATGTCAGTGTTCTATCCTACATCACAGTATCTAGAATGTCAAGTGTTCTCTCCTAACACAGTACTAGAATGTCAGGTTTATCTCCCTAATCACAGTATCTAGAATGTCAGTTTCTCTCCTACATCACATATCTAGAATTCAAGTGTTCTCTCCTACACACAGTATCTAGAATGTCAAGTGTTCTTCCCTACATCACAGTATCTAGAATGTCAAGTGTTCCTCCTAATCACAGTATCTAGAATGTCAAGTGTTTCTCCCTACATCACAGTATCTAGAATGTCAAGTGTTTCTCCTACATACAGTATCTAAATGTAAGTGTTCTCCCTAATCACAGTATCTAGAATGTCAAGTGTTCTATCCTAATCACAGTATCTAGAATGTCAAGTGTTCTCCCTAATCACAGTTCTAGAATGTCAAGTGTTTTCCCACATAAGTATCTAGAATGTCAAGTGTTCTCCCTACATCACAGTATCTAGAATGTCAAGTGTTATCTCCTACATCACAGTATCTAGAATGTCAAGTGTTATCTCCTACATCACAGTATCTAGAATGTCAAGTGTTCTCTCCTAACATCACAGTATCTAGAATGTCAAGTGTTCTCTACCTACAATCACAGTATCTAGAATGTCAAGTGTTCTCTCCCTAAATCACAGTATCTAGAATGTCAAGTGTTTCTCTCCCTACATCACAGTATCTAGAATGTCAAGTGTTCTCTACCTACATCACAGTATCTAGTATGTCAAGTGTTCTTATCCTACATCACAGTATCTAGAATGTCAAGTGTTCTCTACCTACATCACAGTATCTAGAATGTCAAGTGTTCTTCCTACATCACAGTATCTAGAATGTCAAGTGTTCTCTACCTACATCACAGTATCTAGAATGTCAAGTGTTATCTCCCTACATCACAGTATCTAGAATGTCAAGTGTTATCTCCCTACATCACAGTATCTAGAATGTCAAGTGTTCTCTCCCTACATCACAGTATCTAGAATGTAAGTGTTCACTCTCTACATCACAAGTATCTAGAGAAGAGGTCCCCAACCTTTTTGTACATTAAAGCACATTCAAAGCTAACGGTGGTCCAGCGGGCAATAATTACTTTTCAAAATAATTTAATAACCGAACATAATGCAAATAACACAAAAAAAATACTAAATAAATTGTTAATTTAAATTTCAAAATTATTTTTTATGTGCGTATATAAAATAACGAAAATTGTTCACACGCAAAGTTAATAAAAAACCAGTCCAAACAATTGAAACTATTTTTACCAAACCAAAAGTCAATGTGACCATTGACACTTCATTTTTTCAGCCAGTACTCCATAATTTGGGGCATGGGTGGATATTCCTGGTCGTAAGCAATTATCAACTTATTCTACAGTAAGTCGAGATCTGTACTTTGATTTTATGATATTCATGGTAGAAAACAATGATTCACATAAGTTTGTGGAACAGAAAAAAGATTTTGTCTTCTATGCTACACTCTTCAAGAAAAGAAACTTTTTCTGTCAACCAAATTCCAAAAGTTCTCATCTGTTATAAAGGAATTTAGCACAAGGTCATTCTGAAGATACAAAATCTCTAGCTCCAGTTCTTCTGGCCTTATTTAATAAGTCTTTCAATGGATGCAGCTAATTCTGTTGTACTTACTTAGCTAGTAAAATGATTAATAAAAAAGGTTACCATTGGCTCGATGATAACAAACTGCTTGAATCTCTTTTCAAACTGCTCTTGAGGCATTTGAAAGTGGTGACGAGTTAAAGTCACTGTCACCTAATATTTTCTTCATAGTTGGGAAATTAACGAGAGATTTCATCTGCAGATGAGACATCCACACAACCAGTTTAGCTTTAAATGAGTTCACAGAGCTCATCATTTGAGCTACATGTTTATCTTTTCCCTGTAGCTCTTAGTTCAAAGAATTCAATCTGTCCACGATGTCTGTGAGAAAGCCAAAATCCACCAACCAGCAAAAATCACTTAGTTGATGGTAATTCAGATTTTTGGAAATGAGAAATGTTTTAATATCTTCAATCAAGCTTAAAAATCTTGTAAGAACTTTATCTTTACTGAGCCAACGTACTTCTGTGTGCGGGATTTGATCGGGCTCCTTAACTTCAGAATCTTCTAATAGCTCCTTGAAAAGTCGGTACTGTTCTAATAAAGTTGATTATTTCTATAACTATTTTCATAACATGTTCAAACGAAAGTACTTTGCCACACAAGGCTTCTTGATGAATAATACAATGGTACGACATAAAGTTCGGAAATGATTCATCTTTCTTGCACAGGGCAACAAATCCATTGGTATTACCCACCATCGCAGGTGCCCCGTCAGTGGTGATTGCAGATAGCTTGTGCAGAGGCATATCTATTGACTTGGTATATGTTTTGAATGTGTTGTAGATATCTGCACTTGTTGTTCGTCCTTTCATTGGCAATATTTTCAATAGCTCTTCTTTTGTAGTGAGATCATTAAATACCATTCTTACCATAACTGCCAACTGTGCTTGGCCAGCTATATCTGTTGACTCGTCAAATTGTATTGAGAACCATTCACATATTTCCAATTCATTCTTTAGCTGAGTTTGCATGTCAGTTGAAATTGCATGTATTCTTCTTTTAATGGTGTTACCTGATAGTTGTAAGTCTGTGATCGCTGACATAACCTCATGATTAGTAGGAAATCCTTCAAACAAGCAATCAGCTCAAATATGAAAGGCCTCTTTTAACAACTCCCCATCCTGGAATGGGTTTTTTTTCTTTGCGAGAAAGTGAGAAATTAAAAAAAAAAAAACAGTAGTGGCATTTTTATGTTTTACCATGGGTCTTGTGAAAACCAACTGCTGGGCAGTTAGGTTTGATTTTAGTTGATTAAATTTATTTTTTCTTAATTCAGATTTAAGTGGATAGCTAGTTTCAAAAGAGGCGTGATTAGTCTGGAAGTGACGTTCAACATTATGTTTTTTTGGCACTGAAATACTACTTCCACACAACAAGCAAACACATTTATCTTTAAAATTGACAAAACAATGCGATTATTCCCAGTCAGTATTAAAATCATATGTTCGTTTTCTTTTACTTGATACACTCATTTTGGGATTAAAAATTAAAATATTAATAAAATAAGTACGAGAAACCAACAATATAATACACCAAAAGTATGAGTACTTAGTTAGAAAGAGAGCATGAACTAGGATGGAACTATCATGATTGGTTTACACTGCACAGTAGCTACTATAGTATGATTTTGGTAGGAAGAACAGTAGAAGTTAGTTAATAAATTTACTAAAACAATTTTAATATATTCATTTGTCAAGTCATGTTATCTACAGCTGTCACTTTTGATATATATTATCAATAACTATAAAATAACTCAAATAATAAAGTGAAATGTTATCAATGTTGGCTGCAAATAAATATGTTTGAATTTTCTCTACTGTTCTTCCAACCAAAATCAGGGTTTAGATCCCGACAAGCTCAGAGGTCAGCCTCAACGCTATACGCACGGCCGGCCAACTGCCGTGTTATGTTTCCAACAGAGATTGTGACGTTACATGGGGTTGTGGTTAATACTCAAGGTACCATGGGGGAAAGGGGGTGAGTTCAACCCCTCCAAGTTGACAGTTGACAAAAAATAAATTAAAAATATTGCTTTATTTACGATTTTAACAAGACCAAAATAAATACACAAGGAAATATTTTACTACTAACCACCATTTTGGTGCTTAGGTACATTTTTAAGACATCTATTTATCCTGTGTTTATTCAGGAAATAATGCTGGGTGGATCCATGTTAAGATATTTACAAAGGAAATATGAATTATTAGCATGGTATTAGTGAGTGTGGAGAGAATGATGGAAGGGGGGTAGGTCTTTGAGATTAGGAAAAAGCAAAACCATTCAGCTTGAAACTATTAGAATGGTAGTTCCGAGTAAAAGTACACTTTGAAAATGAGCCAGCAAAGAAAGAAGAATGAAAGGGAGGTATTGGAAAGAGGGGGCTTTCAACCACCTACTTATTGTTAACAGAATACCTGGAGATAAGCACACACTTGATTTTTGTCGGAAAAGTGACACCGCGCCCGCGGGCATAGGGTTGTGGACCCCTGTCCTAGAGTGTCAAGATTATATTAATTTGTACCTTTTTTACCTCTTTTGCATATTTTACCTTTATTACTTTCTCACTAGCTTACAGCTAGAGAAAGTTTTGTGATCGTAAAAAAACTCAAACTCGAGATTTTGATGAATTTCGACGTTTCATGACCTCCCGAGTCCGAAAAAGTGGTTTTTGAATTTCCGTCTGTCTGTACCTTGGACTAAAGCCTAAAATATTTTACCAATAGGGCTAAAACTTGGTATCTAGGGTTTTCATAGGGCTGTCCCAAGGGTTTTTTGGAATTGGCTATCTAACCCTATAATTAAGGGTAGTTTACCTAGGGCCAAAAAGATAAATTAATTTCTCAAAATCTGCTCTAAAGATTTTTATTAAAATTCGTAATTTAACGTTGATTAAGATTATATATATTTTTTTTCAATTTCCCATGAAAATGACTTTTAGGGTACTCCACAAAAGCTCCGCAATTATTTGAGAAACTAAATAACTTATCATTGCAACATTGTAGCACTAGTAAAAATAAAAAAAACTTGTATTTAAAATATATTTTTATAAAACCAATAGTTTCGGAGATATTGGCAAATATATTAATACAATTTTGTGAGCTTTGGTTTTACAGAAATACTATTTAAGTTTTAAAGCAATAATTCCATAGCGTAAGTAGTTAAATAAGTCTCTCGAAAAGTTGATGTTCTTTTTCCTTTATCCTCTTAGGGGAAATGTTTGTACAGCAATCATCTATCTCTACCATTTCAATATTTCAGTGGTGGTGGAACCAGGGGAGGGCAGGGGGCATTGCCAGCCTGGAATAAATTTGAATATTGTTTGGTTAAAACGTTAATAGTCTGTTTGTGACCCATTTTTACGTAAAGTTAGTCATGACTAGCCACAAAGTTGTTTGTCAGCCTACGCGATGTAACGAGACAAGGTCACTTCATACCATCCCTTACATTCCTGATATCATTATTTTCATCCATCCCCCTCTCTCTTGTTTGGTGTGACCTTTGTGCATGTCAGGATCCCAGAACTATTGTAAAATGTCTAAGAGGAAATTACTGTTCGATTATTTTGAAAAAGTAAAAGAATCGCGCATCATTCCCGATAAAGAGCTCCAAATTAATAATACAATACAAGGTAAGATTAGTAATGGTTGATTTTTAAAACCAGAACCTTATCATTTCATTATATTGTCCCCACATTTTAATAACCGTCTGGGTTAGAGATGAGTAAGGTTGAATTTAGGGGCAGCGTATCAACAAATTTTTGTGGAGGAGGAGTGGAAAATTATTTAGGAAAACACACGCTCCGTAGCCTGGACTGGGATTAGAACCCCGATTTACTTGTCGTCATAAGCCCGGTCTCCTTTGAGAGTGACTATCTCAGATCAGGGTCCGCACCCGGCCCACGAGATATATACGCCCAGCCCACTTAAGAATTTTCTAAAATTACCCATAAGTAAACTACCCTTTAACGAATTTTCGTCTAGAAGCCAATACCTTAATGCTATTTATTAGGTCAAACAAAACCTAAATATGCATTTCAATCAAAATGGTTAGAGCCGTTTCGAAATATTTGAAATTTAAAAAAAAAACTCATCAATAAACCACCCCTAGGGTAAAAAAAAGTCCGGAGGTATTGAAATATAGTATATAGATATCAAGTTTTAAGAAAATCCATCAAAAGTTTCGAATCCGTGGCCCGGGATGGACAGACAAACAGACAGACAGACATTTTTTCAAATTTTTGTTACGGGTGTGCATAAAAAAATCGTTTGATAAAATATATTTTTCTTATTGGTTGCTCCCCCCTAGATAAAAAAGTTTCCGCTGCTACAGCAATATTTAATTTTTTATTGCTCTAAATTTATAAATGAGGAATTTAATAAAATTGCGATATCCATAAGATGTGCAATCCCTAATAAAATGTCGAAAATTTTAGCCAGAAGTCAAAATTTTAATACGAAGTATTGACGCTTATGGACCCAATATCGATCTTTTCTTCTGTTTCGGTCCAAATTTACTAGTGAGGACTTTAATTCTTTAAAAAAAAAATTAAAGAAATATCTAGGAGTCAAAAAATGTTTAATATAAGTATAACGCAATTTTTGCTCGTGTTAATTGGTGTATACTATTTCGGTTCACATATATTACGAGTTTTTAATACATATCTCCATTTTTAAACATATGAGTGAGAAAGTCCGTGCGGAGCTCCATGCCATTTATTTCAATACAATTAAGTAATATTATTTTTTCTTGCTAACACTTGATTTTGAGTAGATGAATTTAAAGAAATGTTTTGTGTTCCCCATATATATTCCCACGCAAACATTTTCTTTCTCTCTCTCTTTCACACACACACACACACACACACACCACACACACACACACACACACACACACACACACACACACACAACACACACTCTCTCTCACACAATCTCTACCTCACAATTTCTCCCTCTTACAATTTCTTTCTCACGCACACATATTCTCTCTCTCGCACACACACTCACTCTCTCACACACTCACAATCTATTTCTCACACAATCTTCCTTTCACACACTCACTCATTCTCACTCACACAGACACTTATGCGTACACATTCTCACTCACACACACTCTCTTGCCCACTCTAACCCTTTAACTCACTCTCTCACACTCACTCACTCACTCTCACAGCCACTCTCACTCTCACCATTCACTCTCAAATTTTCTCAATCTCTCACTCACTTTCTCTCTGTATATCTTATACGTAGGCATTATTTGATAATAACATTTCCAGTAATTGAAATTACGAGAAAAGCTAAACTTATTTTGACAAACTACTAATTTTAAAGTATTGAAGTTCAGGATGTTGGCAACAAAAGAAGTAGTCTGAAACTTAAATTATATTTTCCTAAGGAGTTTTCAATCTTTTTCTTCGGTGTCGGCAGTGGCTCATCTGTAGAACAATGCTTAGTTTACATCACCATGGATACCATGATTGGTGTATATTGTGTATCGGTATATAAAAATTTCTCTTATGGTTTAAAACAATAATACCCTCGACTCTTACTTGAGTGGTTTGGTGCAACATTATTATTATTAGCACCGCGTCTTACAAACCCGTTGGGGTTGTACGCACTTACGCTGGTGTGTAATGGTAGGGTGGTTGTGAGATGAAATGGAGGACCTACAGTTTAAGGTGGGATCCAAACCACGGTGGAGGCCTGGCCCTCCACACATTCACCATTTGTGATTAACACACGTCTTGTAAGAGGTGAAGGAAGGGTTTGGCAATCATATAAATCTGTGCCAAGGCCGGGGATTGAACCCTGGTTCCCCAGCACAGAAATCTGACACCTTACCCCTAGACCACCAGGTCACCTTTTGGTGCAAAAAATAGATAAAGTTAGAGGAGTCTATCATGCTGTGATTCAAATTAAACACTGAAAGCTAAATATAGATGTAAAGTTGATAGCCTTTGGAGAGTAAAGTTTTAACTAGAAAGTTGAGTGAATTGGCAGCCATCGTTGCAACGATCCACTAGTTAATAATATTACTATGAAACAAAACCTCGTGGTATTAGAAAACATATTAAGTTAGGCTATTACTAATAATTATATTAGATTGATACAATTGTGAAGTATTTACCAACCATAAACTATGGGATAGCAGTTGTGGATTTCTTATAGAATAGTCCATTCAGAATCAACAAACCTGAACAATAGTTTCTGTCTACGTACAAGTAAATACAAGATTAGCTATATATATATATATTACAAGAAAATGTAATATTTGAGTAACTCATTTAACTTTTTTGAACATTTAATTAAATATACCGTAGTTCCTTAGGTTGACAAAGTTGTGAATGTATGTAGTTCATTTTAATTTGCCAATATTTTTTTTACATAAGCCACATAATTTGATGTATAATGATTCTGTGAACATACAAACCAGCACATTTATTTAGTCAAATCCTACATTCTAGGTTATAATTAATGACCGATATTTAATGCATTAAAATATACTAAGGTTTTGTGACCAATTTTGAATCATACAACACTTTAGCCCTGATATTAAAAAATAATAGATAAATTAAAGCAAGTAAATCACTATCAACAGAAAACAAATAGTGACAGTGAGTGGTTTAGATTAACATTAAAAGTTGTGTGGAGTAAAGTTGGGAAGGGCACGGCGTTTACAATATCTTGGAAGATTGAGTGAGGTGGAGGAGAGGATCTAATGTGATTGGGGCGAAGGAGAGGATATAACGGGATTGGAGTCGAAGGAGAGGATATAAATGATGGATTGGAGTTGAAGGAGAGGATCTAAAAGAAGGTAGCAGTATATGTGTGTAAGAGACCTACTAATAAGAATAGAAGTGCCCTTGAAGTGTAAGGAAGTATTGCACCCATTGTTACATATTCAGCAGAAACATGGACAATGAATGTTAGAAAGACTAGGAAAGTGGAGGACATGGGAATGAAGTTATCCGGGAAAGTGTGGGGGTACAGGGAGTACATGAGATGGTACAGGAAGCAAGACTGAGATGGTACGGGCATGTAATGAGGATGTTGGAGTACATGAGATAGTGGAGGAAGCAAGACTGAGATGGTATGGGCATGTAGTGAGGATGTTGGAGTACATGAGATAGTGGAGGAAGCAAGACTGAGATGGTATGGGAATGTAATGAGGATGTTGGAGTACATGAGATAGTAGAGGAAACAAGACTGAGATGGTATGGGAATGTAATGAGGATGTTGGAGTACATGATATAGTGGAGGAAGCAAGACTGAGTTGGTATGGGAATGTAATGAGGATGTTGGAGTACATGAGATAGTAGAGGAAACAAGACTGAGATGGTATGGGAATGTAATGAGGATGTTGGAGTACATGATATAGTGGAGGAAGCAAGAGAGAGATGGTATGGGAATGTAATGAGGATGTTGGAGTACATGAGATAGTAGAGGAAACAAGACTGAGATGGTATGGGAATGTAATGAGGATGTTGGAGTACATGAGATAGTAGAGGAAACAAGACTGAGATGGTATGGGAATGTAATGAGGATGTTGGAGTACATGAGATAGTGGAGGAAGCAAGACTGAGATGGTATGGGCATGTAGTGAGGATGTTGGAGTACATGAGATAGTGGAGGAAGCAAGACTGAGATGGTATGGGAATGTAATGAGGATGTTGGAGTACATGAGATAGTAGAGGAAACAAGACTGAGATGGTATGGGAATGTAATGAGGATGTTGGAGTACATGAGATAGTAGAGGAAACAAGACTGAGATGGTATGGGAATGTAATGAGGATGTTGGAGTACATGATATAGTGGAGGAAGCAAGACTGAGATGGTATGGGAATGTAATGAGGATGTTGGAGTACATGAGATAGTGGAGGAAGCAAGACTGAGATGGTATGGGCATGTAGTGAGGATGTTGGAGTACATGAGATAGTGGAGGAAGCAAGACTGAGATGGTATGGGCATGTAATGAGGATGTTGGAGTACATGAGATAGTGGAGGAAGCAAGACTGAGATGGTGTGGGCATGTAATGAGGATGTTGGAGTACATGAGATAGTAGAGGAAGCAAGACTGAGATGGTATGGGCATGTAATGAGGATGTTGGAGTACATGAGATAGTGGAGGAAGCAAGACTGAGATGGTGTGGGCATGTAATGAGGATGTTGGAGTACATGAGATGGTACGGCATGTAATGAGAATGGAAAAAGAGAGGATACCTAAGTGGATGATGGAGATGAAGTATGTAGGAAATAGATCACTAGGGAGACCAAGAAATAAATGGGGGGGAACATATTAAAGAAAGTGTACAAGTGAGAGGAAAAGAATGGAAGTGGTTAAAGGAGGAAGGATGATGTAAGGAAGAAAGGAAGATGGAGGTATTTTACCAAACGGACCCGGCCCCAAGCTGGAAATAGTTGATGATGATGACTTACCTATCACAATTCCGCTTACTAATAAGAATGGAATTATACAGCTTATATCCAGAAGAACCGGAAACATAAGATTACCTAGAAGAGCACCTGATCGTCCAAACATCATTGTCATGCTCACGGCCATTGCCCTAATTAACAAGATAAACAAGTTTCTGGGGATCATTATTTAATGTAACTTGGCTTCAAATAATTTTACACTTTTTATTAAATACAATTTGTTTCAAACAAAAAGACTGAAAAGTACTTTGTAAAATGAGTCTTATTACACACTTGAAATGTTAATGAAAGGTAAAACTACTGAATACTCTGGAAAAAAAAAGGCTACTTGGGAAAGAATATTATTTGGTTTTGTAAATAACTATATAATTTTCATGGTTTCACTTTTATTAAGTATCAATTATTAAGTAATGCCTATGTTGTGATGCATTCATTCATTTTGTTACTTTACAAATTTCAATTATTCTAACCTGACTTTGTTGAAATTGTTTTGTTTTTGCCAACTATAAAAAAACGCGTGTGTTCACATCCACTTTTAGAGTAGGCCTGGATAAAATTTTTAAAAATATGCTCACAAACTAAAATAATGTTAAGTTATCTTAATACTAAGAAAAATAAAAGCAATAATAGTTATTAAAAGTTTATAAATATAATGTTAATACTAGAGATGGGCTCTTCCTATTCAAAGATCTGAAATAATGTGAGATTAAAAATTAAAACTAGTTCAGCCCTACATCATCACAGCAGAGACCCGACAGCCAGACCCCAGACCACTGAATGTAAACAACATCTTACCATGTATGAAAGTTAACCTCTTCTGCACAATTTAGATTTATGAGAAAGTGCGCTTGGCCCAACTCAAGCGCTAACTTAAAATACTTTGATTAAAGAAATGTCAAATTCTTTCTATTTTGATTTTTAACTTTAGAGATTTTAAAATTATAGCAGTTTTTGAATTATGGCTGAAAAAGTTATTATTTTAGTGAGTGAGATGGGTGTAGTTGTGTTTGAATAAAATAAAGTATAAGTGATATTTACCTTAGACTTGTGGGGAAAAGGTCTACCACAACACTAATAAGTGCCTTGCCACAAACAGAGGAAGCAGCTAAGAAAGTAGCTATCACAGCAATAGTAACATTGGTATTGCGTGACCAATATATTGAAATACCACACAACCCAGAGATCATAAATCCAATAACTGAAAATAAAAACATAATAATTAGTACCTATGATAAGAAATGTCAGGCTAGGGCATAACATTTGTTAAACTCACTGGCACTATAAATATTATTTTTTTTACCTTAGCAACATGCCAGTCCATATGGAAAAAATTGAAAACGCAAGATGATATAACACCATAATATTTACTAACAGGACATTTAGCTAGTCTACACTAACTACAACCTACAGTAGTGTTTATCTAATGCAGGGGGAGCCCTAATTGCCTGTATTTTCCAGTCTATAGAGAGTGCCTAGTGTACAGGTCAGTGTTTACAACAGGATCAATTGACCGTGAAGATAGTACAGGAGGAATTGATCAGTTTGTGGGAGGTTGTTAAGAACTATAAGAAATAGAAGAAATCAACTTGTTGCCATCCCCCCCCCCCCATTATGGCCAGCAACGTACTTTTCACTCTATTCCATATTATGGCCAGCAACGTGCTTTTCACTCTATTCCATATTGTGGCCAGCAACGTGCTTTTCACTCTATTCCATATTGTGGCCAGCAACTTGCTTTTCACTCTATTCCATATTGTGGCCAGCAACGTGCTTTTCACTCTATTCCATATTGTGGCCAGCAACGTGCTTTTCACTCTATTCCATATTTGGTTTTGTCAAAATAAATTATGTTAAATTTGATATAGTTTTGAATTAAAAAGGTTCTGATCAATGATACAAATGTTACTTTTATGGAATATTTGTAGTTGAGACAAAAACATTACTTTTAATTCGTGTAATCTAAATTGTAAGTTATAAAATGCTTACTTTTGACTACAATACAGTTTTTATTTGTTTTTGACATCAATTCTCATTTATCACGGTTACATATTTTAACAAAGAGGGTAAAATACACCGGGATATTTGTAATTGTATACAATAAATTGGTGCAATGGAATCCACACTAAAAACCCTGAAAGTTTCATAACACCATATTGCCGGGAGCGCTTCGTTATAGAGATATGACAATATTGCGTTATTTGGCGTGTCGGAGACATGGAACTTCGCACTCAGGTACTTTCTGTGACTGAAGGTGGGCAGTAAGATGATATACTAATACACAAATGAGGAACTGACCAATACAATTATGATTTACAGTGAGAAACAATAGAATTACTCTGCCGCTGCTCGCACGTATGATACATGTACACGTTTTCCTGTCCAACGACACACAAATCCAAGGACATTTGTGTTACTGAATCGTCCCCTGGGGGAAAGTGTTCGCTTTGCATCTGTGATGGCCAACGCTGATAGGCCACGACGTCGCAGGAACATTGCAGTGGAAGAGGCAGTTCTGAATTATGTGGAACGATCACCGGATGAAAGTATACCATCACCTGTCACGTCCACATGACCAATTACTGTTCCTCTTCCATTTAAAGCCTGTGCAGGAATTGAATCCAGCTCTTGATTTCTAACTCCCTGGGTTATTCTTCGAATGGCTGCCACACCACTACACCATAGATCCACAATTCCTAAGCAGAATACTGGCAATAAATTAAGCAACATTTACCAGAAATGGCAGTGTCAATCTCCCCAACCAGCACATTTGGGCAAACACAAATCCAAATGCTGTCCTGGAAGTCCATTCGCAATAAGTAGTGTGAGGTCGACTATGATCCGTAAATGAAAATATTGAGTATGCCAGTGACGTGAAGGAGAACAAGGTTGTATGACGTTAATATGGGTGTGTGTGACGTATGACAGTGTGTCGTCACAAGAGAAGGACGTCATAGACTATATGAGGGCGACTATGATCCGGAAATGAAAATATTGAGTATGCCAGTTAAGTGACAAGAGAATTGAATACATTTAGTTTTGAATGAATGACATCAAAAGAGAATGATTTTTCAGGGGTGGAGTGTGGGTAACTATGTTAGAGATATTTAAATAATGTATTATATGACGTAGTTCAGTGACGTCACAGGGGGGAGTGGGGGTAACTATGTTAGATATATTTAAATAATGTATTATATGACGTAGTTCAGTAACGTCACAGGGAGGAGTGGGGGATAACTATGTTAGAGATATTTAAATAATGTATTATATGACGTAATTCAGTGACGTCACAGGGGGAGTGTGGGTAACTATGTTAGAGATATTTAAATTCATTGGAGTCTAAGTTTGATAGAATTATTCACCCCAACCCCTCATAAATTAATGCAAATTTTGTGGGTGATTTATTGATCATATCGATTAGTTCCTTTGTACATACCTGCGAAAATTTTTTAGGAAGAAAAAACCCTACGGTGTTAACATTTAAAATAGCCTTCACGTATATCCCTCTTCCAAATTTAGTGTCCCACTACTCAAAAGATATAATCTTTAAAGTGGTATTTCCCGCCAAATTTCTGAGTGAAATATATGTTGTCTCCGACTTGGCGGCGTTGAATTCTTTTACAAACTTATCCATACTCTTGAAAAAAAGAGGACAGAAGTAGGTTTTAAAAATATATATTATAGAATTTCAAAGATGTAAAAATAATTTTAAAAAACGTTAAATTACCTTTATTGTCTCGGTGAAGGTTACTTTGTGAGTTTAGGATCAAGCTGAAGAATTTCAGTCCCCCTAGCTTGTAGGTTGCTTGTTCGTGGATCTCTGAGTGCGTCTGTGAGGAAATCAGAATCGACGGCTTGATCAAAATCTAGGGCTGCCTCTTGCCAGTTCCGTAGCCACTCTAGATGTACCCAATACCAGTCACAGATAAATTTACAGTGGCGTACCCCCCCGGTCGAGCCACAAGTATAATTTTTTTTAAAGTGAGCAAAGCATCCGGAACTACAATAATGTATCGTGCGTTGGACGGTGGACTCTTGTAGAATGTCTAAGACACATGTGTAATTATTGAACAAATTTGTTGTTCCGAGCTCTATACATCAATCACCGTCAGAGTATTCCTCACAAATTGTTATATCGCCAATAAGTGATATAAAATGCTCTTTTCCACATTTGCAAACACCACGACGTCCTCTCTTGTCAACTCTATTAAAACAAGAATGCCCCGTTACACTAGTCCTAGCTTGACGCTCTCTATGGCGACGCTTGAACGCCTGAAGAGGCTTGTTAAAACACACGTCCTCGATTGATTCCATGTTAGCGCTATGGGGTTTTATACAGCCGTATTTAAACATATTGCCAACATATGTGCACGAGTCGGTAATTTCTAACAAATAAGCTCAAGGTGACTACCTTTCTAATCTCGTAAACAAGACAAGTTGCGTCATGAGGTTATATAAAGTAATAAGGAAAAATCTCGCTAGGAACCGGACAATGAGTCGACGATTATTTCTAGCTCGAGGTGAACAACGTCTGGTGGTGCGTAAACAGCAAGACAATCACCGTCTTGTAGTTACATAAAGTAATAAAAAAAATCGCTAGGAACAACACATAGTCAGCTACTATAAAAGCAGTATTTATTTCTATCACAGTATCATTCTTTTGTTGCCGTACCGAGTGAAAAGAAGCTGTCACGTAACAAAACATTGAGCTCTCGTCTTTTGGCAAAAGTAACTAAAATTTTATTATTATTTCTTTATGGAGAGTAGTGTTCAATTTATTATCTAAACTAATTTTTTTAGTGTCTAAGGAACAAACATTTACAACTGACAAATCTATCGTCAGTGCTAGACCCTCTACGTCAGACATTAATAGACAAAGCAACCACATTTTTGACTATGCCCCCCGTACAAACACTGACGACTCTACCATAGTAAGAGAGACAGGACGTACGTATAGTCGGTTCAACACGTTAGGCAGGGATATTTTAGTTCGATTCAAGCCTTTGTTTGCGAACGTGAGTTCGGTGCATTACCTAATGACATATTTCTCTAGTCTATTGGCATATTTGCTTAGAGGTACGAACAAACCGGTCGGAGTTTCATACCGTAGATGTGACCAAAGTGATGTGAACACTTATTATGAATACATTGACAAAAGTTATTCAAAGTAACGCCAAATTTGATATAGCCAATGTATTGATGATTAGAGTGAATCATATAAAAATCACTATGGGCAACGGCAGAGCATTAAAAATAAGGTATCTTTCAAACGATTATCTGAGTCACCATAAAAGTAGCATAGTCGCTGCTAAATCATTGACGAATTGTTTGATGCACGCTATAGTAATAGCGATATTCAAAATGACTAATGATATTAATTATAAATCATATACAAAGGGACGTAAAATTAACAATGTGGTAGATGATCTTCTCACAAAAACGGGTATAGATTTATCCGGGGGAGGGGAGTGCGATCATCTCGATACATTTCAACGATATTTTGGTGACCAATATAAATTACGCGTGTACAATACCCTCTCGAGGGTCAATGGATTGTGGTACGAGGGGATTTCGTCTTCGACTAGGTACAATAACCTATTGTACGATTACGCCACGCATCACTTCAACGTAATAATTAATATGGCGGCTTCGTTTTTGGTTCGATACTTTTGCGATGGATGTAATACAGGCTTTAAAAGAGACGGGAGACATTCATGTGAAGGTAAATGTTATCTTTGTATGTCTAATCCACCTTGTTTGTTCTCGAATAGAACTATATACTGTACTGACTGTAACAGAAATTTCAAATCTCCTACCTGTTTCTCTAATCATAAATCGAATATAATTGAGGGTAAAAAATCTGTTTGTAATTTAAAACAAGTGTGTATTACATGTGATCAAATGAAGGGGGCTAATCATGAATGTTTTAATCCTACTGCGCAAGTGCAAACAGAATAAAGACAACCCTCGTCGTTGTTACATGCAGACGTTGAGTCGAAAGGAACTCGATGATAAATATCTAATGGTATTTTATGATTTTTAGACTAGACAAGATCGTCCTATAACCAAAAACTGTTTTATGCACGAACCGAATTATCTTTACGTACAGCACTATTGTGTAAAATGTGAATTTAACTATAATATGGACGAGGATTGTGAAAAATGCGGGAAACGATCTCATTCCTTTTGGGAGCATCCGGTAGACGGCTTTATAGAATACCTGAGTCGACCGAGGCCGTTTGCCAATAAGATTGATTGTCTTGCGCACAACTTGTGGGGATTCGACGGGATATTTATTTTATCCTAAATAGGTTTCTATCGCTAAGCTGCACCCCTAAATTATCGTGGACGGAACTAAAATACTCTGCATGATGATGGATCACATACAATTTAAAGACAGTATAAGTTTTCTACCCATACCACTGAGACATATCCCGAAAGCGTTTGGAATAGACTGTAAATAGGATACTACCCCTATCTGTTTAATACACCAGAAGATTTAAATTATATCGGTGAGATGGCTGGTCCCGAAATATTAGGTACAGATTATATGAAACCGGATGAACGAAATGACTTTATGGAATGGCACGCTGAGATGTTAGCGCAGGGGTATATATTCGATAACAAGTCAGAGTTGGAGGCCTATTGTGTAGACGACGTAAATGTATTACGCAAGGGTTGCCGTACATTTCGTCATCTATTTCTAAATTTAGGTTCAACAAAAGTTTTTAGGGAATCGTTCAACATCTCGTCGGCGTGCAATCGTTTATTTAGAAAACTGTTCTTAGCCCCCGATACAATAACCATCCTGCCCAAAGGAGGATACAGGTGTGGTGACAGACAGTCTGTGAAAGCCATAAAATGGTTAGTCTATCTGCAAAAAACCCGCCCAGATATCCATATACAGTACGCCTTCAACGGACGTGACATAGAAATCTTAGGCAGGAAGGTGGACGGGTATTGTGAGTGGACGAGGGAGATTTTAGAGTTTGACGGCTGTTTCTTTCACGGCTGTACATGTCTTTCAAACCATGAGGTCACTATAACAGGGACGAAAGAGCTCACTGAACTACACGAGTGCACTCTGTTGAGAGATCGAGCATTTAGAGCCGCAGTGTACACTGTGACAACTATGAAAGAGTACAACTTTGACAAAATACTGACTGAAAACATACAATTAGACATAGAGTTAAACAATCACCCTATGATTAAAACTGCCCCACTCAATCCACTTGATGCACTGTACGTGGGACGATGTGAATCTATGACTCTACACTATAAGATTAACCCCGACGAGAAAATAGGATATTTGGATATTTGCAGTTTATACCCTTGGGTATGCAAATATTTTAAATTTCCTGTAGGCCATCCTATAAATATTTTTGTAGGCGACGACTGTCCCGATGACGCTGTAGAGCGAGAGGGTATAATTAAATGTACTGTTTTACCTCCTAGAAATATGTATCATCCCGTACTCCCTCACAAGATTATATCAAAGCTAATGTTTTGTTTATGCTCCTCTTGTGCAAACGAGATGAACCAAGGTGGTTGTACACACGACTACTCTGACAGGACTATAACAGGTACAGTGGACGAGGTTCGACTAGTCCTAGAAATGGTTAGAGTGTACAAGTTTTGGGACTATAAAATTACCCAGTTTTAACCTCAAACCAAAGAAGGGGGACTGTTTGTCGAGTATATAAACACATTCCTCAAGATCAAACGGAAGGTGTTGGGATACCCCGGATGGGTAAAAACAGATGCGGAAAAAGACAATTACGTTAGAAAATATTACAAAACGGAGGGAATAGTGCTGGATAAAAACGAAATTGTTAAAAACACAGAAAAGCGCGCACTCGCCAAATTGTGTTTAAACTCTTTCTGGGAACGATTTTCACTGAACGAGAACAAGATGCAGACCACCATAGTGAACAACCCAAAAGACTTTTTCTCCCTACTCACCACCCTCGGCACAGAGGTACGCAACATTATCTTTCCCAACGACGAGGTCGCTTGCGTCTCATGAACGTACCGCGAGGAAGCCGCCCTCCCCCTGGACACGGTCAACGTGCCTATAGCCGCTTATGTTACTACCGATGCCCGTATGAAATTATATTCATATCTTAGGCACTTAGGTGGTTCTTGTCTTTACTGTGACACGGACTCTATTATCATTGTGATAAGACCGACAGACACGTACACGATACCGACATGCGAGAAGTTGGGTGACATGACAAACGAACTGACCACCTACTCTGAGACAGCGTAAATTACAGAACTTGTTTCTGGTGGACCTAAAAATTATTCGTACAATGTGCTCGTTCCCGAGAAGAACGAATACAGGTCCACCACCAAGGTCAGGGGTATAACGATAAACTATGAAAGCACAAAGATTGTAAACTTTACAACTATTAAAGACATGATTTTGAAAGACATGGACCCCGTATACGTGACCAACACTCAAAATATTAAAAGAAAAAGAGGTTCCATCGTCGTCTTCAAGATGGAGAGAAAAAACTATAATATTGTATTCACTAAGCGTAGGAGATTAACTAACAACAAATCCGTACCCTACGGCTATAGTTGATTATGTTATTTTTCTTCTAGTGACTGATGGCAGTATCCCGAGTATCCGTTTGGAATGTGGGCGCTTACGTCAAATGCAAATTTGTCGTCCAGACATTGAAAACATTATAAAATTGAATCGTGTCTGTAGTTGTTCCCCTTTAAACATTGTAGAACTAACACCAATTCTATGACAGTATATGAAGAATTTCATGACGATATAACTTTAACATTATTAAGACTGTCGACTACTCTACTGTGGTACTACCACACATAGAAACAGGTGTGAAAAAGCTATCATTACACAAATGTGAAAGCGGCTGCCTTGATGACTTCTGTCCGACAGACGGTGCCCCTATTTGTGCACAGGTTAACACATGGTATAGAAATTATCAGGTGTCTGGCCATATATATATCGACATGAGGGGACGACTAATGGATGGCATTGAATAATTTAGCTGATATATCAATTTGAAAAACTTACCATCATACGTAGATATTTTTCTTCTCTATCTGATTCTAGTGTCATCTGTATTAAAGTACAAAAAGATAAATGCCTTTTCCTCAATTAGAGCCACAACACTCTCTGCAGGTCTAGACTTGAAAAGTCCGTGCAATTGCAGCATACAACCTTCGTGCAGGCGTTTGGTTAAAATAAATATTTCTATTACATTACCACCAGGAACGTACGGTAGAATATCTCCGCGATCTAGTCTAGCTCTTCATCACGGGATAGATGTTTTAGCTGGTGTTATAGACGAAGACTATCGTGATAATATTTGTTTATTACTCATTAATCACGGTGACACTGTTTTTAGAATTAAAAGGGGTGATAAAATTGCTCAGCTAGTGTGCGTGAAAATTGATTACCCTAGAGTTGAACACACTGATTCACTATCAAACACTGAGAGAGGGGAGGGAGGATTTGGATCGAGTGACACCGCTATAAAAGACCGAGTCATAGGTCGTTATAATTTAGTATAATGGATAAAATCAACGCGTCCATCCTCACCTACTCTTTGAAGTAGGATTTGTGTCTTATGTCTTCCGCCGAGTTATATAATTTACCTATAGAATTTATTAAAGCATACGCCTGTAGAGATATCAACCGCACTTGGGATTTACTCTCTCCCTCTGCGCAGCATGAATTGAAAGATTACAAATATTGTTTGGAACATTATAATAAGGGGATAACACAAATTGATGTCCCACCATCTATTAAGAAAAAAGTTGACAATGTCTAGCAACATCATCATAGACAAAAAAAAGCAACTAGGTGTTATATCTATGTAAGTGTCTGTATTTTTTTTACAGTTTGGATACTGACTTCTTTTTTTTCTTTACAGTTTTGGTTCAAAAACTTTGTCCGGCCAAGTCTAATGTAATTGTAGATTTTCAGGGGCTCAAAGATGAGGACAATACATTCATTATTAAAGAATATAGCGTTTTAGCTATATGTGGAAGTGTCATACATCACTGGACATTTAAGTCTCCATATTCGTTTTCTAAATTACCGCGTCATATTCAGAAACCATGTGATTGGCTCACACATAATCATAACGGCCTGCAGTGGGACGACGGTGATATGAACGTTAATCTATTTAATTCAGTTTTATAAACGGCGACTCTCGACTCTGCTATTATTTATGTTAAGGGGCACGAGAAGAGAAAATTTATAATGGAAAGACTTGGGGAAAAAAATGTAATTAACATGTCAGACTTGGGGTGTCCCTCGCTTAAAGATTTGAACCATCATAAATTTGATAAATGTTTCGGTCATAAATAAAAAAAATTCAGTTTGTACACTTTTAAATGTAAAATTTCTGAGGGAATAGTTCGTTGGCACCACCACCACTACCACCTCTATAAATTTGCAATCGTAAATTTTATTTTTTAGTTTTAAAGCCGCACTAGACGAGTGCATATCGATATCTGTGTTTGTTCACCCTTTCACACTGATATTGGCGGGATCGTCTAATTGCGGTAAAACTACTTTTATAGAGAATGGTATTTTAAATTTAAAACAGGTGTGCAGTGTGGATAAGTTTCATAGAATTCTATGGTGTTTCAGCGAGAACAATTCTATTCCGTCACGATTATCTAGTCACGTCACACTACACAAAGGTGTACCGGACAATTTTGATTTTAAAATCAAGGATGCACCTTAACTCATCGTGTTGGACGATTTAATGAACGAAGCCTATTCGAACAAAGTGAGTGAACTTTTTACCGAAGGTAGTCACCATAGAAACCTATCGGTTATTCTTATCACACAAAATCTTTTCCATCAGGGGAGTAAGTCTTGGGACATCTCGCTAAACGCTAAATACACTGTGGTGTTTAAAAACCCGCGCGATCAAACACAGATAAACTATCTAGATAGTTAAGTTTATCCGGATAATCTATCCGAAATACAAAGAATCTATAAAACGCGGAAGAACGCCTGCGCTTCAAAACGGACATATTCGACATTATTTGCAGGGTGTTTGTGCCCACTTGACTGCTAGATTAAACTAGTCAAGAAAAAGAGACACATATTATCGGTGTTGAAAACGGCCAATCCTAAATTGCACAAATTTATTCTCAAAGTCATTGACCCAGAGGTTATAACAACACTCGGTGAATGCGAGCTAAACACATTAAACAATAATATTAAAATTAGTAAAAAAGATAAGCATAAATTAATAAAGTATAAAAATTGTATGCGAAAATTGGCCAGTAGCGGTGTTTCGTTGAAGAGAAAAAGAAATATCGCCGTTCAATCGGGAGGATTCCTAAGCATCATTCTACCGGCTATTCTTTCAGCTCTTGTCAGGACCTTAGTTAAATAATATGTCACAGCTTAAACGGATGCTTCTCATCCCGCCCGAATTATTTCGTGATAAGCGCGATGACAAGTCTCCTGATTTAGTACATATGACAAATATTATTAATAGGACATCTAGAAAAAATAGACGATTATCAATGGTTGGATAGTATTATAAAGCTTCAAAAGTGACATTTAACCAACAGGGAGAGAGCGAGACGACCCATAAGATACCCATCGCTGGCCCCCAAGTATTAAGTCGTAGACCGGTCAACCGAGGTAGAAGAAAAGTAAAAAAAAACGAACTTTAGTTAGAAGACAACCGGTTCCACCTCGATTCCTTTCAGACGAGGTGACGTATGAAAGCGCACTTATTAAAGACTCGTCAGAGACCGTAGAGGATAACGATATCTACCTGGGTAACACACACTATAAGGGTACGCAAGGACTTTGGGAGTTGTTGACGAAAAGAAACGTAAATAAAGATATAACTACTGACAGTGGTTTAAAAAAATATAAAGACATACAAATATTTACGAGCGCTCATCGTCAAAACTTTGATCCTGACAGAAAAATAACGTCCAGTAGAGGTTTGAATTATAAAACAATCATTTCAAAACTGTTTCCAGCCAGACCTTGTTGGGACACGCTCAGATGACCTTCGCGTTAAAAAAATTATATTACAATCTTCCACGGCCGTCGGCGTTTTCGTCCGCCGCAAAACTTCAAAAGTCCAATCGTGTGGATAAAATAAAAGTAGACGAGTGGTTAAAGGGGCAGGACGCGTACACTCTTCACCGCGGTTTAAGAAAAAGGTTTCCACGTAACCCGTACAGAGTGGGTAAT
The DNA here is from genome assembly GCA_033556935.1 of Timema podura. Classification (NCBI taxonomy): domain Eukaryota; kingdom Metazoa; phylum Arthropoda; class Insecta; order Phasmatodea; family Timematidae; genus Timema; species Timema podura. The sequence goes on from JAVRXN010000001.1 coordinate 71,101,883, forward strand.
ATCGACGATGTGTGGGAGATAGATTTAATAGATATGAGAGCTTTAAAAAAGGACAATGCAGGCGTCAATTATCTTCTAAACATTATTGATGTATTTTCAAAGTACGCATGCTCTATACCGCTTAAAACAAAATCCGGTGCAGATATCGCTTTGGATATAAAACGGGTTTTTAAGCGAAGATGCTCACTTTCGATTCAGTCGGACAAGGGTGGGGAATTTTTAAATTCTAAATTTCGAAACTTTTTGAAACAAGCGCGCGTTCATTTTTATCATTTGCATAATCCAGACATAAAGGGGGCCGTCGTGGAGAGTTTCAATCGCACGCTGAAAACTAAAAGGTGGAAATATTTCACCGCATTCAACACACACAACTACATCGATGTGCTGGATAAGCTAGTTCAAAATTATAACGCTAGTGTTCATTCAACCATAGGAATGGCGCCAGCGTCTGTCAAGTCTATTCACGTCCTTAAAATACTATTACGGCTCCGAAAACAGTGGGCTTGAATTAAAATTGGTAAAGTTTTGTTCAAAGTGGGCAATAATGTGCGCATAAGTAAAGAAAAAATTATTTTTGACCAAAGATACGAGGCTAGTTTTATGCGAGAAATATTTAGAGTGGTTAAAGTCATTTCTAGATTTCCCCAACCGGTCTATTGATTACAGGATCTCCAGCGGCGTCCCATAGAGGGACATTTTTTATAGCTACGAACTAGTTCGCTTCCATCCTCCAACGATTTTTCAAATAGATAAAATAGTACAGAGTAAGCGGATTAAGGGCATTCAACATCATCTAGTCGAGTGGAAAGGATACGACAGTTCTTTTAACAGCTGGGTACCTGCGTCGGACATTAAACAAATATGAGTCAGTTTTATGTAGCACTGTCGTCGGATTCGAGCACCGATTATTAAGAAAATAATACACTCTCTTACCATACGACAAAATTAGCACAGTCCATACGGCTAGAACACGACCGGTGAGAGCTGGGACTAGCATAATTATTCATCCCTTAGGTTTTGAAAGTCTCGAAGATAACATTTTATCCAAAGAAAAAGAAGTGACAACAAACGTCGTGATGACCCAAGGGGACGTGTTTCGTTTCCTCAACAAAATTTCACATCCTTTAAGTAGCTTTTTAATAAAATTAAGAGCTCGATAAGTGATAAAGGTGATCTCAAGTTTCTAATATCTGAATTTCAATGGTACATTCCTCGCGATCAAACAATGTTAACAGAGATTAAAAAACAAAAGGGTGCATGGACGCCTGACAAATCACCCATAACTACATGATTCAAAAACACAATTTCATTTACGGTGGAGAAAAGAAAATTTAAGATAGAATTTCCTGTTCGACTCTATGTAGGCATCGGAGACTTAATTACGACCATTCGAAACAGACTACCCAACATAGAGTCGCTTAATGCGGTTAATACACATATGAAGGATTTAATGAGCGAGGATATTAAGGGGGTCTTTTTGCGACCTAATCGTAAACTACCCGTCTCTAGTTCATTAGAAACAGAGCCTGTCTTTGTGTACACATACATTATAGGTCCACAGTTGCTAGGTGACTCTTATGTAAGATGGATTAGAATCATTCAGTTCGCCTCCGCCACCGCACATCACGTGTTTTTTCCTATATTCTATTTTCCCGTCGATAAATGTAATTTTGACTCTATAAGTATAGGCTTGTACACAAAGTTTGGCAAACGAGTGAATTTTCAATCGGGTCCCGTGCCCACCTTAGCAGTTTTACATTTTAGAAAAAACTAGATAAATAGATACGAGATGTAGTAATTTAGCTTAGTCTTAACAATGGAGGTAGAGAGAGGAAACATCGGTCCGGTCTATCACGCCACCTATAAAATGCAAAGGGGCCGAGGCCTTGGATCGTTCTTGGGCGGACTATTTCGATTTGTCAAAGCTCTGTTTGTGAGGGGGCAAAAGCGGTGGGAAAACAGGCGTTACAAACAGGTTAGCACATTATGGCCGATTTAACCACACGTGAACCGGGCCAAAAAGTGGGTGATGTAGTTAAAAAGTGGGTCACTCAGGCGGTCGAGGGACGCGGCTTAAAAAGGGCACAAAAGCGTAAACGACTTCATTCGAAGGTGGGCGCTAGAGCAAGAGGGAACAAGAGAGCTAAAAAAGATATTTTCGAATAACTATGGAGTGTTCGAAAACCGAACTCGCTCTTTTCGACGAAAAATGCATTCAAACAATAATTAAAAAGAATAAAGTGGTCGAATAAAAGCCCATCACTTCTGTGGACAATGACGCTCAGTTAGAGTTCGTCTGTCCCGGAGACGGCGATTACTTTCGCGACCTCTCTTCGATTAAATTATATCTTCGTATTCAACTGGTGAAAGGGGATGGGACACCGGTCGAGGCCGACAATAAGATCAGATGCGTCAACAACTTGATACATTCTTTATTTAGTCAAATCACTATCTCTCTCAACGAAACACCTATAACAACCTCGATAGACAACTATGCGTACAGGGATTATTTAGAGACTTTAACTAATTACGGTAGAGACGCCTCCGACACCCACATAGTGAACGGTATGTGGTTTTTGGATACCCCTGCCGCTAACGGTGAACTCACTGCATCCACATAGAACAAAGGTTTCGTCACGAGATTGTACTTGCTAAAACATCCGGTCGACTTGTTGGGACGTTTACACGCTGACATATTTAATATTTCACAATTGCTATTGAAAAATGTATCCATGTGCGTTAAATTAATTCGCAACAAACGAGAGTTTTATCTGCTCACAGACGCGGACAATTTAAATACCAACGTGCGGTTGAAAATTTTAGAAGCCACCCTCTTTGTGAAACACGTAGAAGGGTCACCCCATATTTGACTCGCTATAGAAAAGACACTATTACGAAAGCCGGCCCAGTACCACATCAACCGGGTGGACGTCAAGTCTGTGACCGTACCCAAAGGATCCAAGTCTGTGAGCCTAAACAATGTTGTACTAGGGGTTATCCCTAAAATTGTTTTATTCACTATGGTGTCTAACGATGCCTTTGTGGACAGTATGAACACAAATCTGTTTCAACTCATTCACAGAAACCTGGATCGTTTCGTCCTATATGTAAACGGGATACAAAAACATTTGCCCATTTTGATCAATTTTGACAACGTCGGCACTTCCACCCTCGCTTATGACACATTATTTTCTGGATTGTGCATACACCACCAAAACAACGGACATTTAATCACGTGAGGCATGTTCAATAAAGGTTACTTTATGTTGGCGTTCGACTTGACTCCCGACACTGCAGGACAGGACTCGCACACCAGCCTTCAGACAGAGGGGAACGTGAGATTTGAGTTACAGTTCAAGACAGACCTTGACACCGCCATAACCTGTTTGTTCTACTCTGAGTACGAGGGGACGGTGTCGATAGATTCAAATCGGGAGGTGAAAATTAATTATTAACACCATGAATTCGCATCAAATAGACACACTGCTGCGGGGCAAAATTTCATTCTATAAAGGAACATTTCCTTCTGACAAATTACCTCAAAATTTCACTCGTCCCGCCTATTTGTGGTCAATCTAGACCCTCACACTAAATCCTGCTCCTATTAGGTAGTTATATATTTTTCCAAATGTGAGGAGTATTTTGATACATATGCCAGACGACCGAGCCTAGCGATGACTGGACTCATGAATAAACATTCAAGGCGATGGACGTACAACAGAAAACGACTCCAAGCAATAGCGTCCGAGGTGTGCAACCACTATTGCTGCTTGTATGCCGTTACCAAGGCCGCTGGATGGAGTCTGACAAGATTCACAGACCTGTTCTCAACCACCAACTTGTGCAAGAACGACCGACTGGCCGTCACGCTGTTCAAACGTCACTTTGGCAGCTGTCAAAGGTGTACGCGCAGGGGTGCCCAGACGTGTGTTCCAGTATTGGATATAAAAGGTATACTAGAATTTTATTTAATCATTTGTATTCAATTATCTGACAGATGAACATCATCATGTTGGCCATTTTTGATTTTTCATTTATCGTCAACTCAAAAAAGGAGTGGGTGGTCACCGAGCTAGCGATAGTTTTCATCGACGAGAAACAATCCTCGTGCTATCAATTCAATAAAACCACCGGACTGCGCTACTCCAAATTGGGTAGAATTTTAAACAAAAATTTAGATAAAGCCGTCGTACCTTACGCATACAATAATCATAAAGGAAATTTCTTGTCCCGTCTCACAGGGCGGACATTCATCCCTCTACGCGAGGACTATAAATGTCCCTTTGTAGATTTGATCAACTTCAATTGTTGGGGATGTACCGCTCCTTGTCACGATATCTCACCGTACGCGTTAAAAAATGCAAACGCCTTGGCACGATTTGTCAGATTTCATAGCGCCGAGAAATTGTATAAATTTTGTCCAATCACCGAAGATGACGACGACGCCCATACTAGCTTTAATTGTGACGACTGTTGATTGTAGGTGATCAGTTCAGACGCAGAAAGCAATAAAGAAGGTGACGTGCAGCTGTAATGTGGCTGAGGATCATCTCCCGTTCGAGGATTCACAACCGTCGTTGGTGACCCGGACTTTCTACCTAAACGACAAACAGAACACACACGTATCGGTGGGCCTCTTTCCTAGCCACAACTTTTTCGCTCACGTGATGTATTTGTCAAATTCTAGGCGTCTAATACTCACCGTTCCGCAATGGAACTTTTTCGTCAAAGAACTGCCGTTTTGGTCCGACTGTGTGGAGAACTGTGTAAACTTTGAGTCCAACATGGATGACTTTAATATAGTGGTGAAAAAACATTTCGCTGTGTGAAAATTGATCCTGAGTGAAAAAAACATTCAGATATACTTGTCTATGGACGAATTAAAAACTCTATACGGTCTTGAGCAATATATCACATGCCGTGTAAAATATCCCAATCATCCTAATATATCGGTATTCATTGACAATGTCCTGACCTCCAAATCATTTGTCGACCCCTCCGATCCTATCCCATATTTTTACTATCTATCGTTGTTTGACGATCTTTGTATTTATTTGCATAGCAATAATAAAATGTAAAAAATGTGTATTTTTTAAATAAATATAAAATGTGAAAAGATGTTTATTTATTTTTCATTTCTTACTATATATTTTCCTCCTATTTACATGTTATAGTTGTAGTAAGAGCCATATACTTACTTAAATATTATTTTCCCACTTTATCTAAATATTACGTCATTAATAAAACATGACAAGTAATGATAGTTAATGATCACCAGGGATAGAATCAAATGTGACAGAATATAATGATTCATTCAATTAGAAGACGTCACTGAACTACGTCATATAATACATTATTTAAATATCTCTAACATAGTTACCCCCACTCCCCCCTGTGACGTCACTGAACTACGTCATATAATACATTATTTAAATATCTCTACCATAGTTACCCCCACTCCCCCTGTGACGTCACTGAACTACGTCATATAATACATTATTTAAATATCTCTATTATAGTTACCCCCACTCCCCCTGTGACGTCACTGAACTACGTCATATAATACATTATTTAAATATCTCTACATAGTTACCCCCACTCCCCCTGTGACGTCACTGAACTACGTCATATAATACATTATTTAAATATCTCTAACATAGTTACCCCCACTCCCCCTGTGACGTCACTGAACTACGTCATATAATACATTATTTAAATATCTCTAACATAGTTACCCCCACTCCCCCTGTGACGTCACTGAACTACGTCATATAATACATTATTTAAATATCTCTCGCATAGTTACCCACTCCCCCTGTGACGTCACTGAACTACGTCATATAATACATTATTTAAATATCTCTAACATAATTACCCACACTCCACCTCTGAAACATCATTCTCTTCATTCATTCAAAAATAAATGTATTCAATTCTCTTGTCACGTAACTGGCTTACTCAATATTTTTATTTCCGCAACATAGTCGCCTTCACATAGTCTATGACGTCCTTCTCTTGTGACGACACACTGTCATACGTCACACACACCCATATTAACGTCATACAGTCTTGTTCTCCTTCACGTCACTGGCATACTCAACATTTTCATTTCCGGATCATAGTCGCCCTCACACTACTGCAATATCACTTATTCAATAACGTTTGGGTGGGAGCCGTGGGTGATATTCTACTTGCATCAAATGAAATTCCTGCACGAATAAAAAGTGAAAACTACTCACAATTTCTGCAAACCGTTCTCCCCAACTACTCGAGGACGTTCCACTGGTAACATGGCTGAACACAGGATGGAGCCCCTGCACATTATGGCCGTGCAGTGATGAATACTACCCCAGGCAATAGATTGGACCCAACGTGTCCGTTGCATGGTCGGCGCGATCTCCCGATATCACACCTTACGACATTGGGTTGTACAGCCATATGAAAGGAACTGTGTACTCCCAACCGCACAACATGAGAGAACATTTATGGAATGCAACTATGGCTGCTGGAAATACGATCATTGATATAGCGCACATCTTCCAACGATCATGACAACAGTAAACAGTCATGGTGCAAGAGGGCTGAACTGTTTTGTGAATGCAATGGTGACACCTCGAATCTCTCCTATGAACGTAGAATGTTCCATTACCAGGTACAATAAAAGACTCTACGACATAATAGTAGTCTCTGAACTGTCCCTGTCAGTCTTAGAATAAAAAGCTCTCCTGTCAAAATAGCTATGAAATTTTGTTTCTTTTTCAGTGTAGATTTCACTGCATACCTTATTGAATACAATTACGAATCAACCTGTATACTCTTAAAAAACAGGATATAATATGTATTTGTTGCTGTAATTGTTGGCTTACAAAATGTATGTCACTTAATTAAAAGATTTACCCGCCTCAGTGGCGTAGTTGGCAAACTCGCTAGTCGTGTTGAGCTCGACTACCGAGGACGGGGAGATCTAGGTTCGAATCTCGGTCGGGTGAACTGGGGGAGGGTTCCTAAATGGTTTTCCACTCTCCCTCCACGCAAATGAGGGTTAACTTCCTCTAAATTCAACCTTCCCAATTCCTAATCCAATAGCGTAATTAGTACTTAAGCGTATAAACCGAACGGGTAGTAAGACGCGGTGCTAAATAATAATAATAATAATAATAATAATAATAATAATAATAATAATAATAATATTAATTAAAAATTATTAGTTGTTTTCTTTAGAAACAAAGATACTTAAGTACAAAAAATTAAATTAATTATAATTATTTCTGTTAGTAAAAATGTACAAGTATATATATATATAGTTAAAAAAAAAGGGAATCTTCATTGTTCAACTGATCCCATGTCAGAAAGAAAAACTGGGTGAATCTGTTTTTACCTACTAGCGCAGATACCCCATGCTTCTGAAAGAATCGATACAGCCACGAAACAGAATACTACTTTGGACCATTGGTTGTACGGAACATTCTGGAGATAGCACGACATCACCAGGAACTTAGTCTGCATTCAATTCACTAAATTAACATAGG